>OZ004600.1:91604572-92257319 GCA_963924605.1 Malthinus seriepunctatus
GTTTCACTATTTTTTGAATAACTTCGTTTGTATTGGTCAGATCGGGACCAAGAAATTTTCGTTTTGTTTGTAATGAATCTCTCTTTAAAACTGACTAGGTTAAAACAATTTATATTAATTAGCTAACCTAAAAAAAAAATCTAAACTGCCGTCATTGGTGGGTCGTAGTTTCTTATAGAGAACTTGAGTTTTAATTAATGTTACGATATGAAACTTTAGGAAGTTGTCGCTGATATAGTAACAAACACATATTGCAATTTGGGTCCAAAAATATTAAGAACAACGGCTAAAATTTGCATTTTGGTTCAAATTTTGTTTTTCATATTTGTTGTGAGCAATTGGTGGTATCGAAATAATTCTTCTTTTGAAATCTAGGAAATTTAATGCTCTTTCAGATGAAGACAAAAACAATCACATCAGATCATTTTTTCTTCCAATTTCTTTGAAAATGAAAAGAAAATTTTTAAACTGTTTGTCCATAAAACCAATTTTAGTGGTTGAAATTTTATTCTTCTTTTACGTAGTTTTGAAAATTATGTAATTATAAAAAACTCATATAAATTATTTTTGAACATTAAAACTGGTTTTAGGGTCACCCATTTCGGCCACTAAAATTGCTCACAGCAAATATGAAAAAGAAAATTTGAACCAAAATGCAAATTTTAGCCGTTGTTCCTAATATTTTTGAATCAAACTTGCAGTATGGATTTGTTACTATATCAGCTACAACTTCCTAAAGTTTCATACCCTAACATTATATTATTTATCAAGTTCTCTATAAGACACTACGACCCACCAATGATGGCAGTTTTGAATTTTTTTGAGGTTAAGAAATTAATATAAATTTATTTAACCCAGGCAGTTTTAAAGAGAAATTCATTACAAACAAAACGAAAATCTTTCGGTCTAGATCCGACCATACAAGCGAAGTTATTCAAAAAATAGTGAAACGGGACTTGAAAAGTCAAAATTTTACACTAAAGTTGTAATTTGGTTGATACATTTTATACACAAACTCACAGGAATGGTTTCAACCGATTAAGAAAAAAAAATGCTGTTACGAAAAAAAGTCAGAAAATCAAGATAAATTTTGGTTCGTTGACTACACTATAAATTATAATATGACCTTTATTCTCTAAATTTTAGGTATAGGTACCTTAAGTGCTTCCACTCCAATATGGTTTTGGGAAACACTCAGATTTTCACATAACTAATTTTAGCTGATGGTTAGCGAGTAATAAGTAATAACAACGACTTTTATTAATAACATAATAACCAATAGTAAAAACTTGTTCTTCAAAGAGAAATATTCGACAATTTCCATTTTAGAACAATTAAGGTTAGAGCACATTAGAGCCGGGCCGGGCCGCAACGGGGCGGGGCGGGCCGCATCGCTTTTCAGGCGGATTTTTGCGTGATCTGCTTCGGTCTGACTCCAGATGTTTTTACAGGGTGCGATGAATATGAGCAATAGACGTAAATTTTTGTTTATTATAATTACATATGTATTAAACTTTGTGAAGTGATTAAAGTTTTTGTCTATTTTTATAGACATTTTAGGTTTTTATTGTTATTAAACTTTGTGAAGTGATTAAAGTTTTTGTCTATTTTTATAGACATTTTAGGTTTTTATTGTTATTACATATATTTGGTACTTGAGCAATTTTAATAGCATCATTGTAAGGACCTCAGCATTATTTTGTTAATTCCATATGAGCTTGTATAAGATGTTTAAAAAATGAACTATTTTAAGGACCCAAAATGAGTCAAAAAATCTTGATTTACATAATACAAAATGGAAATACGGTCTGTTTATAAACAAGCGCTCCAGCTTATAGGGGATTTATTTGTAACTTAAGACATGGGCCTGTAACAGAAAAATCGGGGTGCTCGTATTCAGGCTCATCTGTTGGGAATAAGCTATTTGAGTGCCAGCGAACACGAAAATCTGGTTGACTGCCAAAAGCTCTTGCTTAAGGCCTCAGCATCATTCAATGTAATTCTTAAAGAAGGAAAAAGGTAAGAAATGTGACAACACTCGTGATGCAACTTTGACATTTTTTCTTATAAAAAGAATGGACAAAAAAATTGACCACTCTCTAGAGTGGCTCTAAGAACGTGGGAAATTAACGGCTTTATGGTACACACCCGCAACCATTAACTCGTAACTCATAAACGGTATTTGGGTTTGTCCACTGGCAAAGTAACTACTTTTTACATAAAAAGTAAGATTTTACTTTGGCGTCCCTCTCAGTTGTGTTTCCCGCCCTCTTCACTAATTAGAAGTTTATTATTAACAGTCTTGAGACCTTAAGCCAGTGCTTTTGGAAGCCCACCAGATTTTGTGTTCCGTGGCACTCAAATAGCTTATTCCCAAAATATGGACCTGAATACGATCATTCCGTTTTTGCTGTAATCGGCAATTAGTCTAATTTTAAATCTTATATTAAACTAAATAGGATCATATTTTCTATAATTTTTTGTTTGTTTTCTAAACACGTAAGAGTGAATAAGTCGTCTCTATTTTTTTTAAATTTTATCCTCATAAGATTGAAATATTAAAAATTGTTTTCTTTTTTCAATAATGTAATTTCATTCATTCACACGGATAAATCAGAAAATTTTAAACGCTTTTACATTATTCTCATCAAACAAGCGGATTGTTCCAACAACAATACAAAAATTTTTTACTTGACTCTTCCTCTATAAGCGAATTAAACAGGTATAGCTCTTCGTCAGAAGTATCCATTTTTAGAATGTCACAAAAGTCAAAAGTCAAATTTTGACATTTTAATGCGATGCGTTGCGGCCCGGCCCGTCTCTAATGTGCGCTAGATACCAGCCGCATTTTTGCGTTGCGATGCGATGCGGCCCGGCCGGCTCTAATGTGCGCCAACCTTTATTTAGCCTAGTAAAATAGATGTTTTGAAAAAGAAAAAATATATGGCAGCGATTTTATTGCTGAAATGTGTTGAGGGTGGCCTCATGAGTAAGTGATAAAAATGCACCATCCGCACCCCCTCTGCTAACTTCAGGGGAGAGGCAAACGTATGACTACTTCTAGTTTCCGCCAGTTTTCGCCAAAATTAAGCAATGTAGAGAAAAATTACTAAAGCATTATTTTATAGATGACGCATTTCTACAGAAAAATGTTTTATAAAATTTTTCCATTAGAGCAACGGTTTTCCTAAAAAATGTATTTTAAAAGAGCCATGTTTTCAAAAATATTATTAAGCAAGCGAGTCAATATAATGCAAAATATCTGCGCGCCGATAGATAAAAAGCTGTTTTACTCCGAGATAAACAATGGTAATATTAACAAAATATATATTAATTTAAAGCTAAAGACTTCAGCTTTCATTTCCATGTATTTTTGAAGATTTTTGTTATTTCTTGTGGTATTGATGAACAAATAAAGTTTCTTTTGCACTATTCTTTAAACATTTCAAGATATTTGGTGGAAGGAATTATTTAAAAAATTTTCATTAAAGGATAGTATTTCTTATTAGTTATTTTTCAAAGTTAGATCAAAAGAAATTGATTATACGTTATGGTATAATAAGAACCATGATTTGAAATTTCTTCATTTTTTGTTAATTTTTTTTTTAACACAAATTTGGTTTTAAAATGCTGTCAAATCTTTATTATTAAACAGATTGAAGAAAATAAACACTCATTTTGAAGTAAAATATGTCTACTTTTTGATAAACTAATTGAAATTTACTCATCGTCTCAGGTTTTTTTTATGTATTGTATACTGTTGATAACAAGCAAAATTGGTGATTTTTCTTCAAATGACTTGGTAAATTTAAATCAGTGTACATATTTCAATAATTTCGTGTGCAAATAAAACGTAATAACTTATATATTTAATCTATGAAAACTAAAATTTGTTTTGATTTACTGGAGCTAAAGGACCAGCTGTTGAATTCTGTTAAAAAATTACACATTATCCAAAGCTGTGGAGATATTTTAATAGCATCAGGAAACTGTTCTCAAAATCGATTTATTGTGCCTTTTAGGGATGTATAACGCCTTCAAAATAGTTATTTGCTTATAAGAGCACATTATATACAGTGTGTTTGATTTTTTGTGTCACAGTAGTTATGTCGGCTATGGTATGAGTTGTAAATAAATTTTATATATGGAAGTCGTTAGATGGATTATTTTCAATAATTTCTGAAAATCAGAAAACAATTGAGTGTCGAAGATTCTAGATATTGCAAATACGTTCAAAAATGTAAATGGGACGTGCTCAGTATTACTCAATATTTTAAAATTATTAGAGCGAATTGCATACAAACAAAATATGAAGTTATTTTGGGACCCGTAGATTTTTTCAGACTGAGCAGGGCAGATTTCCAAAACATTAAAATGTAATTCCAAAAATTTTCTTCTATATCGTCGAATTAACTCAATCAGGGGAGGGGACATACTGATTGCTTAAAACTTTTAAAAGACAGAATTAGAACACCGCGGGATCATTTCGGAAACCGGACCGTGTACCAAACACGTCTATGAACCGGAGGTTACCCGATATAGTTAACTGCGCCGGTCTACGACCGAAGCACCATGTACTTTAACAACACTTTCATTTAATGATTTCAGTTAATTTCCCTTAATTTCACTTAATATTTCAGAATTAAAATGTTTATGCAGTCATATTAGACTGAAAAGAGCATAAACTGCAAAGTACCCACGCCTTGAACGAATTTTGATGAAATTTTTTTAATTGAGTTCTAAATACCCTAAAGATCAAAGTTTATATTGTTAAAAAGTGTGCATTTGCCTCATCATCTTTTAACACCACTTCTTGTGAATTCAATTTTCAAAATCATGAAAAAAGAATTTTTATTTCATAATTTTGGGTGCAAATGCTTACGCGTTTAATAATTAGTAACTATAAGCAACAAGTTTACGGAAAAAAAAAAATTTAAAATGCATGATGAAATTCTTATTAACATTTACTTAACAGTCACTAATGAAGCACTTCTAGGCATCTCAGAAACTTAAAATTTGGCACAACTATATATGATGTTCTGAAGATTAATAAAAAAAGTCTTCTAGTTCTGAAAACCCTCTGGGGCCGATTCAAAGGGGGTGGGTCAACACCCCCGTTTTTTATTAGAAAAAATCAGACCTATATAGAGATCTTTAGAGTGTATTCTATAACGACACCAAATTACAAGTTCTTAGGATGTTTAAAAGTGCTTGTAATTCTAAGTAACATCATCTTAGGAATTAGCTGAAAAATAATATTACTGAGAAGAACTAACTCCTTGGTCGAATTTTAATGAAATCTTTTTTAATGATCAAAGTTTATACTGTAAAAAAGTGTGCATTTGCCTCCTCACCTTTTTAACAAATTCTAGTGATTTTGTTACTTTGAGTCGCAAGCACTTCTAAGCATCCTAAGAACCTGAAATTTGGTGTCATAATACATTACACTCTAGGGATCCCTAAAAGGGTATGATTTTCTCTAAAAAGTACGGGGGGCGTCCCCCCTCCCCCTTCAATCTACTCCCAGAAGGTTTTCAGAACTTGAAGACTTTTTTTATTAATCTTGAGGACATGATATACATTGGTACCAAATTTGAAGTTTCTGAGATGCCTAGAAGTGCTTCTCTAGCTCTTGTTAATTAAATTTTAATAAGAATTTCATCATGCATTTTTGAAATTTTTTTTCCGTAAACTTGTTGCTTAGTTACTAATTATCAAACGCGTAAGCATTTGCACCCAAAATTTTGAAATAAAAATTCTTTTTCAGCTAATTTTTATGATTTTCCAAATTGAATTCACAAGAAGTGGTTTAAAAAGATGATAAAACAAATGCACACTTTTTAACAATATAAACTTTGATCATTAGGGTATTTAGAACTGAATAAAAAAAATTTCATCTAAATTCGTTCAAGGTGTGGGTTCTTAGCAGTAAAACCCTCGTTCACTACGCTAAATGTATTGTTTAAACCTGAAAATTTGTCCTAAATATTATTATAATCATTTACATATTTATAAATAGGTTACACGCTAAAAAATTTAAAGGAACACAAAACAGTTTTTGGTGAGGAGGGGGGGGGGGACATTTGTTCTACGGCAATTGATGGTAATTTGTATACTTATTGTTAAATTAACATAATGCAGTTAATGTTTAAAAAATCGCCCCCCCCCCTCATATCTACGCCACTGGGACAAAAAAACAGTACTAAAAAAAGAGAGGCAGTGTTATTTTACATTATTCATACCGATTATGCATTAGAATACAAACAGGTCAACGTGAGAATGTCTTGTATGTTATAAAACCAATTGTAGATAATATATTCTATTTTTGCGGTCTTGTAGCGTTGCTGCTATCATATTTGGAGAAAACCCAAAAGAAAGCTTTCTTGTTAAAAATTTCATCTACATTATTTTTTAACTAAGGTATTTTGACGTATATAGCTTAACTTTGGAGCAAACTTGCAAAAACTAGAATTAGTCATACGTTTGCCTCCCCCCTGAGGTAAGCAGAGGGGGTGCGGGTGGTGCATTTTTATCACATACTCCGGAGGTCACCCCTAATGTATTTCAGGAATAAAATCGCTGCCTGATATTTTTTCTTTTTCACCATCGTTTATGATGTTTATTTTACTAGGCTATATTAAACACTTTGAACTTTTAAGTTATTTTCTCAATCTTGTTTCAGCAAGTAAGAATCCACACAATAAAAACACATCAATCATCGGAAATGCGCAGTAAGGTCAGAAATAGACAGACATAAAAAAGGAGATAGAGATATTTGGGGAAGTAAAATAGGGATTGGTTTAGCGAAATAGTTCTCATGTGTCAAATGTCAATCTGTCACCATAGTTACCATTATGTCAATGTCGTCATCTGATACAGGAGGTGCTTTCCATTTGTTTATCTGAACTGTACTTGTGATACTGTTTAAAACTGTACCCAATTGTCCCCAAAAATTAACAAAAAGAACGCTCTTTTTGAGTCAGTTTATGGATTGGTGGCATAACCACAATTAATCGGACGAACGAAAAAGATTAGTTTGAACAATTAGTTGTACAAACAAATAGGTAGGTACGATAGGGGACAGGGGAATGTAACAGTTCAAAACTAGTCGTATAAATTCAAATGGAATACCAAAATATTCAGCAGGTACAGTAGGAACTGTTTGGAGCTGTACTTTTGAACAAATAGAAAGCACATAATGTGTCCATGTTAGAGCCAGGGGTCATCTGTCACCAAACATTTGTCAATGTCCAGGTCATTTGTTTCCATATGTCACTTGCATTTGTCATTTCATTATGACAGGTGGAGTTATCTATTAATTTGAGAGATTGGTTTAGAGAGATGGAAAGTGGGGGTAATCTACCACAAAAGCCGCTTTCTTTGGCCCCAAAACTGTGATCCAAACGCGTTTGGATCAGGGATTCACTGATCATGGGCCAGTGGGCGTGGTTATTTTTAAATCATGATTCAAAGTTTTTAGCTAAAGAAAGCGGCTAATAGTTACTATATGTCAAATGTCATAGTGTTACAATAGGGGAGGGGTTCGATCATGTCGTTTAAGTAATTTTATAAGTCACAGGGTTATCTGACATTTCATCTGTCATCCCATCTGTCAACCTATCTGTCAAATCGTCTTACATTACTTCTGTCAGATGAGATGACCAAGGGGATTGTTAGTTAGATGACAGAAGCGATTGACAAATGAGATAAAATAACAGATGAAATAATAGACATAATATGAGACTGACCGATGAGATTGACCGTTGATATTCATAGATAGAAAAGACATTATACAGACGAACAGATGAAGAAGAGACGGACCGGTCCGGTCGGTCCGGCCCTAATGTGCGCTAACCTTTAAAGTTGGTAAAAAAATATGAAAACTAAAAAAATTTTTTCTCAAAACCAAAATCTCAAGAATTTTTAATTTTTGGATATGTTATTGGTATCCTAGTTCTTAATCGAACGACACTTATTTAATTTCATAATTTTTTCCAGGACCGAACTTGAGTTTTATTAAGTTAAAATTTCAAATATCCATCAGTTCTTTTGTAGTAATTAAAATGAAAATTTTAAATTTGTAAAACATGGCCTTTTGGGTAAAATCGTTACTACGATGCTTTTTTTTCCTGTTTTTTGTAAAAAATAAGATGACTAAACGGTTAAGAATATTTTAATGACGCGACACAAGTAAAAGGGTTACTATTTAAATTTTCGAACATGAAAAAGCAAGGGGTCGATGGGTGAATAGCTATAAAAAGCAATTTCATATAAATTTTTTAGTTTTAGAGCGACACTAACTTTTTAAATTACCATTAAGTTATACATTCGTTTGTTTCAATGAAAGCAAAGCATAAAAATTACCTTAAATCTCAATTCTCCTAAAGGGGGTTTCGCATAAGGTATTCCTTGGAAACTAAAATATTTTCCACCTTTTTGATCTATTGCTGTTTTTCCTCGCAGTTTTCCTTGTTTCACCGTCACAATAATTTCTTCAGCCATATTTCTTACTTTAAAAAACAACAATTGGAAAACTAGCCACTTGTTAATTTGATGTGAACCAATGAGATACTATTGTTTTTACAACCCCAAAAACAAGAACATAAATAATTAAAAATTGTACGTAAAATGCTTTTAAAATTGGTAATTTTTTATTAGGGTTTTAACGTAGGTGCTATAACTTGTTAATCTTAAGTCACAAACAATGAAATGTAGGTACTTAGTTTGCAACTCAATTTTATACTATTTGAGAAACGAATTAAGCCAATCAGCGCTAAATATCTAATTTCGCAAATTATAAATTATTTGCTTTCACTTAGATAAACTAAAAAAGATATCAAGGATAAGTACAGGCTCGGTTTCAAGTGCGTATTAGTGTTAGATTGGTCAGCTATTAATAGATTGCAGTTAAAATTGTACACAGCCTTGCTAGAAGGAATTCGAAATTTGGCACCAAAGTAAATCGATCGTATCTTAAAAATCCCTAGAATAGTCTGAACTTCCGGAAAACCGCCAACCACCTATACCCCACCGCTCACTGGCGCTTTCGAGAAAATCAGAATTTTCTAAGGGTCTCAGACCCGGACTGGCCCGGTCCTTTTTGGTTGGTCACCGGCGATTGCCGGTGGGGCCAAGTGCAATTGGGGCTAAACGGAAATAAATGGAAAAATATTTACAATTAATTGTTGAAAATCCTACATCGTGTTTTTTTTTGTTTTGATTAATGAATTCCTTAATTTCGCCGCACAAAATTATGTTTAAAAATTATTAAAGTTGATCTAGGCTCGTTGACATTAAGAAGTCACATTAGGAAGTGACATTAAGAAGATGGGGCCTGTGGGAAATATTTGGAACTCAGACCAGTGCTAGTGTCACGACTACCTACGCCACTGCATTTGAAGCCAATTTATTTAGTAGCCAGTGGGGCCGACCACTAGCCAGTAGCCAATCTAGCCCTGAAGAGTCTTTATGGTATGATCTACCCAGGAACAAGATTTCTATTTTTAGGATTCTAGAAGGAGATTTTTAATGAATAAGATTTCAAAAGAGATAAAAATGTCTTATTTTGGTTCCTGTCAGTCACTGTAAACGTTGATTGGTGGTTTAACACCCTGTGTTTAGTTATTGGATTACTACCCTAGAGCATAGTCTGGTGTTCAATAGTAATAGAATTTCGTTATAAACATTCATATTTTTGATATTAAATAAGAAGCAGAATTGATAATATTTTTTCAGTTTTTTTTAGAGTTTCTTTTTCATTTCTTGTTTCCTTGAAGATCTTGTTAATGAGATTCACATTTTTTCTAAAATTTAATTAATTTATGATGTTTATTTAGATTTTATTATCAGAATCAAGGTCTAGTTTTTACATAAAATAATTTTTAAAACTTTTTTTTTCAAATTTATCAATTTTGTAGTTATTAAATTAATTTAATTAAATTAAATTGAGAAATTATTAATCAACTGAAGAAGACCAGAGAAATTATTGGTGGACAAATTTACATGAAGCTGTTAGAAGTAGATATAATATGTTCTCCATATTCATAGATAAACATAACACATAACGTACTATTCAATTTTCAATATATTATGTAAATTCATAACCATTTTTAATGCAATTTGTAAATTTTTTCCTAAATTTAAGGTAAAACCTTTCCTAAATTTTAAGTTGAATACTTTATGTATTCCGAAGTGTTCGATAAAAAACTAAAAAATGTCAAAAAACACTACTATAAGTATTAGCATACAAGATGTTCACACCCAATCTAAAGCACTAAATAGAGAGTTGACGAAATACGAGAACATAATAAAACGAGAACACTCTAATACGGCTCCTCATAAATACAATCCAAGAAAGTTTTTTTAAGGAGGTAAAGCGTCAAACAGAGGTTTTAGACCTGAAAACGAAATCACGACAATGCAAGAAAATCACTAAAATGGAAAATAGACGCCGGAACACCTCACAAACAGATTTTAAACTTCAGTCAGACTGGATTATGAACCTTATAAGCACCGTTCCTCCTGAGAACGCTGTAAAGATACTCCAACTGGGTCAAAAATTCGCTGTTGATACCAATACCATCCCAACTCCTACAATCATCGCCTATGTCGAAGATGCAATAAAGAATCTCAACTACGAAGCAAAAACCTCAGTGCGCCTACGTGTTACAAACATCCTAACTAATAAATTAAAACAAAAACAAAGTAGGGAGTATAGTAAAAAGACTTTTACTAAGAACTTTCGTGACACAAAAGCGTACATCAAAGAAAATACTGACATCCTAATTACAAAGGCTGACAAATGAAATGAGACGGTAATAATCGATAAAAACGCGTAAGATGAACGATTTAATAAACGACTCAACCACCTACGTAAAACTGAAGAGCGATCCTACAATTACAATTAACAACAAAGTTAACACACTGATTTCATCATGGACGAGGAATTCCTTCATTGATGAAAACACAGCTAAAATCTTAAAACGATATACTCGTAATCCGATAACTCCGAGGATTTACGGCCTACCAAAGGTACATAAAACAAACATACCAATGCGTCCAATTGTCAGTAACACCCAGGCTCCGACATATAACCTTTCTAAATTCTTGGAAAAAATTCTGAACAACGTGGTTGGTAAGAACGATTACTTACTTCGTAAAAAACAGTTTCAATTTTCAGAAAAATATTGTCAAGACCTTCATACCTTCAAACCATATGCTATACAGGGTGTATTACAAATAGCGCCAAATATTTACATCACGCTATTCATCATCAAAAACTAAACAAAAAATTCCAGTTCTAATTTGGTCTTAATCCAATATTTTTTTAAATATAAGCAATTAAAAGTTTTTAAATTTGGCAACAAACTGCAAGCGGAACAGCAGCAGCTTGACGAAAATCGTCAAAAATGACAACTGTCAGACTTCATTTACCTATCTAATTTTATTTTTTACAATCCACTGTTGCAACATTTTGCAAAATAATCCGTAGCAAAGACTTCACATTTTTTAAGTTTAAATTACAAGTAAACTAATTACCGAAACTGTAAAATTTTTATTCGGTTATTTATTTTAGTTGTTGAACTATGTATCACCGATACCATTGAAATAGATTTCTACACCATAGTCAAAATAAAATTCAAACTACGACCATTAATAACACGCTCACCAATGGGTTTTAAGAAAACTGCTGCCAGAGTTTTTTGCTTGATTTTCGACGTAGAATTGCGCTATGTAAATATTTGGCGCTATTTAAAATACACCCTGTATAACTTAGATGTCGTCTCACTGTTCACGAATGTACCTACCAACCTAACAATCAAAATCATTACCAAAAAGTGGGATAAAATAAAGCTACATACAACTGAAACAACTCTGGATCTTCCCAACTTCATTGCAGCCACAGAACTAGAGTTGAATTCTACATATTTTCAATATAGAGAAGACTATTTCAAACAGACCTTGGGCACTGCAATTGGGTAGCCCCCTAATTATCTATCATCGTCAATATAGGGCTCGAAGACCTAGAGGATACAGTTTTGGAATCCGAGGTAAACAACAAAAAAATTACTTTCTTCAAACGTTATGTAGACGACTGCATTTTGGCCACTTCACCTGACAACATCGACCGTATTAAAGCTGAATTCAATGCCTACCATCCAAGGTTGCAATTTACGTGCGAAACTGAGGATAATGGTAAGATAAATTTCTTGGATTTGTCATTACATAGAGTAAATAATACAATACAGACAAACTGGTATACTAAACCTATCTGGACACAGAGATATGAAAATTTTTTGTTGAACACCCCAATTAAAAATAAAATAAATAATATACCGGGTGATTAGCACCAAACCTGGCCATATGGCGACTTAACATTACGCTAATTTCCTAAAATATATGAATTGCCACGAAATATATTTCTTTAAATCACACACTGACAGTTTAAAATTTTCAAACTACTTCCTATGATTTATGAAATCGCTATTGCCAGGTTTGGTAACCATGGGATTACCATGACTATTCATATATTTTTGGAAATATGCATATAATCCATTCACTTATTATTTGCGCTATGGTTGGCCATGAATTTTTGTTTTTTGGTTTGCCAAAATAAAAAGTTCCTATTAAGTTGACTGACAGTTCTTGACAATACCAAAAAAATGACAGACCACTGACAGACCAACTATTAACACAATTGATAAAAGTCACTACTCTACAATACATAACCTAACCGATTTTTTTCAAATTTATACTGGGTGGAATCTGTCACCCTAACATGGCCAACCATAGCGCAAATAATAAGTGAATGGATAATAATGTTAAATTGCCCTATGGCCAGGTTTGGTGCTAATCACCCGGTATAGGTGTTCACACCTTATTGTATTTATATCTTTTAATGTTTAAGGACTTGATAATACTTTTTAAAAAAATCGAAACGTCCTCCTGAGTAATAAAATGGAAATTCTTAGTACATAGTGTTTTATTAACCGTCGTGTATTAACCAATTACCAATGAAAAAATTTACAAATAACGTACTACTTCTCCTACCATAGGATACATAAACATTTTAGTAAAACAATCGAAAGACTTTTTTCCATTTTTGGAATTAAAACTGTTGGTCATATTAGTTTTGGTGAAGCCTACGATTGATTTATAATAAGTCTTATGATTTATGTTGTTATGATATGAGAAATCATGTTGTCGGAACTCATCTTTACAAGGGGGTCCGTGTCTACTTATGTATTTTATGTAGAGAGTGAGAACTAACACCATTATCGCACTAGTGGGCTGTTTGGAGAACAGTTCTAGAATCTTCCGTATTGAATAAACAAACAATGTTATGTTATGTTATGTGTCATGTACTACGTATATTGTAGTTATTGATTCTTTAGAAAGCCATCTACATAGGCATCGAAATATTAAGTCGAAAAAAGGTAACAGGCCTTCTAACCTTATATTTATTAACTGAAAATATAAAGTTCTTTTAAAAGTAGATACAAATTACTTATAAATGTTTAGTTCGTATATCATTTTGATAAAGTACATCCCAAAATTTCATTCTATCAATATCTGGCATATAGCTCATATTTAGCACCTCTTCAATATTCAAATTTTGAAAAAACATTTTATAAACAGGATGCCAACTAAATCCAGTTTGACACTCGGATAAAATTGGGTAGCCTTTAAGTGCAAAATTTGTCCACATAGAAACCAATTTATTAATGGCAACGTGTTCTATTTCACCGAAACAAATTTCTGGCGAATAACATGTACCGAATAGGTAAGCCAAATCATCACCGTGAACAGCCCCTGTAATTCTTATTTTACAAACAAAAATTGAAAATTGAAAATTATACCTGGATATTTTCTTCTATACGTCACAGTCGCCATATTCTTAAATATATTTAATTTACTTTCGAACTTAAACTTATAAAAATAAATTGGAATAAGGGGTGCTATTTCGTGGTGATTTTTAACCGTAGCATAAATTCCTCGTAAGAAAAAAATATCTGTTATTAATTGATGTAAGGGATCCATAGCTTTAAATCTTGGAGACCGTCCTGCCCGTTCTGCTTGCATACGAGGACCATAATAAAAATTTTTAATCTTTTTTGCCATCGTCTCACTTATTAAACTGCCCTTTTTTGCATACAAATTGTTTGGAATAGCAGTAGCAAAATCTGTTATTAGTTCAGGAGTTCCTTTCGTAACTCTATTAAAAATGTCCCAATAAATTCCTTCTCGTTCGGTGTAACCGATAATCATTGGTACTTTCGTATAATTTCCTGAACGTATGATGTTAAGAGGGTAATCTGGTAAAAATGCAGGCGTTTTCTTTTGCTTTTCGACGATAGGGCTACAAAACCATTTTATATCTACCATATTAGCCTAAAATTTTAATTTTTTTGTGTAATGTGTCTCACGCAACTTGGGTTATTTGAATTAAATAAAATAACTATTGCTTACGTTAGTAATACTCTCTTGTGCTTCGTAAATAGTTTCAACTGGTAGCTTCTTGAGTTTTTCTAACATTTTTTCATCGCATCCTTCAATTCCTAGAGCTTGTGCTAAAAGTCTACCAGTTCCAAATACTCCATTAACCCACGGATTTAAAGCACAACCACTTTGCAGTATGACCTTATGGAACAGTCCTAATTTAAGCATATTTTAGATTAAATGTCTCATATCGTTATTAGAGAAACCTTGTGACATGGGTGATAGCATGTGTAAGTGGGCACAAGCAGCGCCTGCACTATGACCAAACAAAGTTACGTTCTGTTTATCACCACAAAAGTGTTTAATATTCTTTTTAACCCATTGTAATGCCATAACTTGATCTTTAAGTCCAGCATTTCCGGTCACTTTTATTCTTGCGTCTTCGAAACTCATGAATCCTTTAACAAAAACCTATATGAGCATGTGATAAAAATCATTTACTGGATTTAGACCTAGCATTCCAACGCGATAATTAAATGTAACTAAAACTACATCGCGTGTTAATAGCTGCTGAGGTCCATGAAATTCTTGACTTCCGCCACCAGCTACAAAGGCTCCTCCATGAATGTACACCATAACAGGAAAACGACCACATGTAATCTAAAGTAAAGATCCCAAATAAATAAATTGGGTTTGACTTTCTAAAACTACGCTTTTTTTTCATATTTTTGCAATTATCTCGAAAACTACGTACCTATGTAGTAAACGAAGAAGTATAAAAAGTAAAAAATCAAAGAGAGGAAAATTGTACGAAAAGAACCTTGTTTGTGATTTTTCTAAAAATTTAATAGTTCTTGAGAAAAATGTTATTGAAAGTTACCATTTTTTGTGCGTACCATTAAGTACGATGAAAGTGATACTGAACAGAACACTCTATTTTACGTTATTGGAAATAACTCATACCTATCAAATCTAGGGAAAAAACTAAAAATATGTGGTTGAAGAAGACAATTTGAGCTTTAAATTACATGCACAATATTTTGGTGTATATAATTTATCATGGAGAAAAAAATTAATAGATGTAAAGTAATCCTATTTATCTAAAAATTTAAAAATCTCGCAAAGTAATTGAGAAAATAAAAAATCTATGGATTCTCTGGATTCTGGATTATTTGTAGAGATGGATGCCTCTCTTATGCCACTTGTTTGGGCCCATTCTACAACCTTCAAGCAGCCTCCTCAGATCCATCAGGTTCCAAGCCATCCCATTTTTAGGATATACTCCTGAACTCCGGCGGGAGGAGTGGAGCTTATTCTGGCCATTTTGAACCAGAAGTCCTCCAACGCGGATCCTCTTGTAGACGCTAGAGCTGGACACTGACAAATCACGTGTTCAGCGGTTTCGTCTTCGTAATCGCATGCTCGACATCTGGGATTATCTACAATTCCCAGTGTGTGAAGATGCTTATTTAGCCGACAGTGTCCCGTGAGTATTCCTGCAATTGTTCGTAGATTAACTCAGGACAGTTTTAAACAGTAGTTTGCAAGCTTTCTGGAGGGAGCTGGTATGGAGTTCTTGCTCTGGCGACAGCTTGCATTATTTGTTCATCTCGTAGTGTGTATTAGATGAGTGTGGTTCTTAAGGAGGACATCGACAGTTTTTAGGGCTGGTTTTATGATTAGTTCAGAGCTACAGGGAAGACTTTTTGAACCTTTCTCGACCAGCTCATCTGCTTTTTCGTTACCCTCATCTCCTTGATGTCCTTTGGCCCAGCTAGGGCTAAGGACATTATCTTTGGATATCTGGTTTAACGTCTTCACGCCCATATGCCCAGCGATAAACTGTTTTCGAGGGCGAGCTCGGGTCAGTACATTCCTGTTCCCTCTTGATTTTTTGACCCATCAATGAATATTGAGATATTTGCTTCGATGGTCTCTGTTGGATTCAGCAGAATTAGAAATTTTTTATTGAATATATATTTAGGAGTATTACGAGGTAACTTTTTGGAGCATTCCTTGAGGATTTTGGCGTGTCCGTAGATTCCATATCTAATAGACCACAGTCCCCATCCTCGCAGTCCTCCTGCACATGTATGTCCATTGGAGGGAGGCAGAGCTGCGGTGGGTGTAGTTTTCATTGCTGCCGTTACCGTAAGGCAAAATAGTCTTTGAGTTTTTTTTAATAGAGATTTTATAGTTGTCTGTCTGGTTTTGGGCCAACAGATGAGAGCTTTATAGCAAATCATGGGTCTAATGATGGCGGTGTAGAGTCAGAGGAAGACTTTTGTAGAAATACCCCAGGTCTTACCCATTGCTCTACGACACTGCCAAAATGCCAGGTTTGCTTTATTTCATTTGTTTCTAATGTGTTTTTGCTTTATTAAAGCTTTTGGTCTAAAGTAATGCCTTAAAGTTCCGTTTAAGGTCGGCAGGATTATTTTGCCTAACTTTATATTTTTAGTGAAGAACACTAACTCCATGGAGGATTACTATCTCTATGATGTATACTTTAATGGCCTAATACGCAAAATTCTTTTCGAGGTTCATTTTAAATAAAATTGATTTTTGAAATTCATAATTTAAAAAATTAATTGGGTTATTATATTATGAATTTTTTTCTCCATGATAGAATACTGAAAATCAAAATCTTGTGCATGTAATTTAAAGCTGAAAATGTCCTCTTCAACTGCAAATTTTTTATTTGTCACTACATGTGATAGGTAATTACTAATTAGTAATTTCCAATAACGTAAAACAGGGCGGCGCAGCGCTCAGTATCACTTTCATCGCACTACTTACACACAAAATAGGTTAACTTGTGTGGTTAACTTTCAATGACATTTTTCTCAAAAACTATTAAATATTTTGAAAAATCTAAAATAAGATTTTTTTCGTATAATTTTACTCTTTTTAATTTTTGACTTGAAAATGAATAGTGAAATGCAAGCCCAATTTTTGGGGGTTTCCCTCCTCGGAGAGATGGGGACTTTTAGTATGATAATAAGGGCTATAAGTACTAAACAGTAGCAAAGCTTTCAGCTTTAGACTAATTTGTTCCAGGTTGTAACCCTGGTTGTCCTGGTTGTATATAAAATTTCATAACTGCACTGGAGTACATGAATCGTTACAGAATAAATAACTATAGTAACTAATAGTAACCAAACATAAAGCACACTTTAATATTTATTGATTTAATTGCAGGAGATCCGTATACCTACCTACCAACTTCTCTAGCAAAAACGTGACTTCTCAAGAACTGGAAAAACAACTGACATGTTCCAAGATGGTTATTTAGCATAAACAAGAAGGTAAGGGGCTTTTAGTATGTTGAATAGTTGAACAAGACGTTTTAACACGACTTTTCATCAAATTTTAGTTTTATTAGGTATTAGCAGTATTAGTTCTATTTTTAAAACCCATAATTAATAACTGCTATGTTTTGAATATCCCAATGCCTAACATTTTCTTTCTTTTACTGAATTTATTACAAAAATAGGTATAAACTTTACATATTACTTATTAAAAGCTTTCAAATATATATTTTTCATAATGTGTCTTTTACTTTATAAGATCATAAAAGAGCTTTTTACTATTAACGACTTTTCAAAACTTTTAGGGCGGTGACTTGCAACATTGTGAAGTTAAATGGGTTGCATAAACGACAACCATAAAATAGGAAATAAATATTTTTACGCTTATTGCTTTTACAAATATCCACTAATTACTTCCAGAATTACTAAACTAAATCAAACTTTTTAATTAAATAAGAGTTAAAAAAAATTAATCAATAGTTTTGCTCCTTATGCATGCTTCGACACGGCTAGGACGCAAATTAATTAAAAAAATAAATTTACCTCTGGTGTGTACACATTTAGGTATAAACAGTCTTCTTCTCCTTCTGTTTCAAATTTTACAATATTTCTTTGATAACAGATTGACCTTTCTTGCGTAGCATCCCAAATATCAACGTCCCAAGGCTCTGGAGGCTGTGGCGCCTTCAAATTAATTATTAATTTAAGAGCTACTTCTCTTTACTTATATATTATGTATAGGTACTTGCTTTGAATCTGAATTTTCCTAACGGTGGTTTAGCATAAGGAATTCCTTGAAAACTATAATACTTATTGCCTCTAGTAAAACACCTTTGACCAGCAAGTTGCCCTTGTGCAATAGTAACCCGAGGTAAAACATCCATCGCAAAAATTGGAAAAAATCAAAAAATTTAAGTGTAACAGAAAAAATAATGATTACTGATAATTTGAAAAAAATCAATGTCATTTTTGACATTTTCTTCTTTAATCACCGAAAACAAATTCTTAAGCCATGTTACTTTTGTGATAGGACTAATTATTTATTGACGACATCTTACCTTAATCTTTTATCTTGTCTAAATTTTGTCAGGTTTATTAAGTTGAACTGTTATAAATTTTACATTAAATTGGAAACTCCAACTGCTGACAATTTTCTTACTTAATTTTTAATTTCGAAATAAACAAGGTAGAAAAATAATTGATTTTCTTTCTCGCTTGCGTATTGTACTCGTTGGAAAGTGTCGTAGTTGTGTATAAATATTTTATTAAGTTGAAAGGAAATTTTAGAAAGTCTTTACTTAAAGATTCGTTAAAATTGCTACTTACACCAAACGTACGTACCTTCATTTTGTTTTTGAACTCAGCTTTATGAAAACTCCAAGAACAGGTTGAATACTTGCCAACTGAAAATCTAATCTTAGTAAAAGCTTTCTATGTAACTGTAAAAGTTGTTTTGCTTTTACAAAATCATTATATTAATTTATTTTTATCGTCTAAAACATTTAAAAAAATAATTTATAATAAGTTATAATTTAGGAAAAATTAAACATTTCTAAGATTCAAACGATTTATAAACATTTCGGCACTTCAAAGTTTGGAACTGTAGTAAAGACAATGAAATATAAATCAAAGTTGTGAGGCAATCTAGAATAGGATGCAGCTTCCTTAAACATAAAGTTACAAGTTTGCTTGAACCTCAATGTATTATAATAATAGGAAGATTGTTTCAAGTCTTTCGCGCTTTCCTGAAATCATCTGAATGCAAAGCGTAAAATAAGTCGCTTCGTGCAATATCTTTTGTGATAATCCTCGTGAGTTAGTACGAGGAAACTAAACTTTCGAAGCGCATTTATACTATATGGAATAATAATTCTAAACAACGTGCATACTGTTTAGTGTACACTAACATTAGTCTCTCATTTATTTCTTATTTTACATTTGATATTGTACACCTTACCGCTTTACAAGCGCGTTGCAAATTTTCTCACTATTTATGAAATATTTAACAATATTTCACTTCTACGTGAAGAAGACGCTTGTAAACGAGTACAACGAGGAATGAATTATTCGCCGATGTATTTACTTTAGTAGATTTGTTTGCTGAAATTAATAGATAATAATGTAATAATAATAATTGTATTTCTGAGGCTATCCCTAGTGGCTCCGTGCATTGCGACCTCTCGGATCTATTGTGCGGATTTGGTCTTCCCTTATGGGAGAATGTGCTTTTGATAAAGTTCAGAATTTTCTTTATTGATAAGTTAGGCAGTTCTCTTTGGAGCGTCTTGTTTTTCCCGAGAATGCTGTAACGATTTCTTGTGAAAGCTTCAAAGTGTAGCAGAAGATCAATTGAAGTTTTTTTCTCCTCTGTACATCCTATGCATAGTGGCTTTTCTTCTAGTCCCATCGTATACAGGTGTTTTTTGAGCTGACAATGGCCTGTTACTCTTGCCGTTGCCAATTGTAGTTTATATCTGCTCATTCTGAGTAGAGAACGAGTTCTTTTGTCAGAGAGGGCTTCTCCAGTAGGGCTTTAGAAAGTCCCTGTCTAGGAGTTTCCCTCCAGTGTTTAATATGCCACTTCTGTAGAAGTGACTTTATTTCTCTCTTTGCCCTTTCAATAGAAATGCCAAAAACGGGTTCTGGTCCAGTGGATCTTATTTTACTGCTCTCTTTGGTCAGACCATACCAGGTTGAAGAAATTTGTCACCGCTAGCGCATTCAGTCTACGAATGCAGTCCGTTACTAGTCCGAACCCCACCTCACAGGCGTTCAGCACTTTTATGGCTGCTTGGCTGTCAGATACTACGAAGATTAATTGGTTGTGATATCCTCTGTCTAACAGCATTTGCGCACATGTTGAAATGGCGTAAATCACTGCTTCGAAGACGGTTACTTGCTCCCCAAGGCTTAAGATTACCCCTTGCCTCAAGTTGCCGTCCCCGCTGATTCCAGCTCCTGTATCTGTTGGGTTTTTAGAACCCCCTGTGTAGAATACAAGTCCATTCATTATGACTGCCTTGCAATCCCATTTTTCCCTTGTCGGCATGTTAAATATGTAGACTTTTTTGAAGGTATATGCTGTGGTTATTCTGTCAGACATCATACTAAGTATGGAGTGTTCTTCCATCTCTCTTAGGATTGAGGCATGTCCATGCCCATTTCTTCCTAGGGAGGAGTGAGTTTTTAGTCTGTTTTTGGTT
Source organism: Malthinus seriepunctatus (assembly GCA_963924605.1). Classification (NCBI taxonomy): domain Eukaryota; kingdom Metazoa; phylum Arthropoda; class Insecta; order Coleoptera; family Cantharidae; genus Malthinus; species Malthinus seriepunctatus. Next base: position 91,625,526 of record OZ004600.1, read on the forward strand.
TTCAGTGTAGTGTTTGCTTTGCTCCAAAGTCATAAACGATCTTAACATTACCTACAGCTTACAGAGAATAGGCTTTGATGGGAATTGATAATGTACCTATTTATAATCAGATTAATAATTCTATGTCTTTTGCAATTTATTTTATCTCATTTTTATTTTGAAAAACGATATCGTGTTGTGGTCGCTTTCCCGACATTTCTCTTATTTTACATTTTGTAACCGCTAAGTTTCCATTGGAGATTAAGTTTGATTAAAATTGTATTTTTAAATAGGTCTTTAGTAACTCGAGAATAGAGTCTTTTACCTCATTTCCATTGAAATTACCTTTTATAAATAATTAAGTTGACAACAACTAGAAAATAGATGTCGCTGCTTAGATCATTTGGATTCATTTGCCCAACTCTCTCTTTTTATCTTTTTGTAATTATTAAAACTACATTAAGAAACCAACTTCTAAAATGTATTTAATGGATTAATTTTATGTCATTTTCTTACTAAAATAAGTTGTAAAAAGTATCTTACATCTAAGGGACGGAGATGGACTTGCTGATAACGCTACATCGGAGCAGTCATCATTGTCGTCCTGGCACAGCCTGAGGTTTGCTCGAGTTACCGCATCAAAATTATTTGAAGCCTCTTCAAATATTTTTTTAAATTCGAAATAATCAATGCAAAAAAAGTCCGACACGTTTTGAAACATGACGAAGATTAATAAAATACTTTTGAAATTGAAGAGACTTTCCTATTTTCGGGGAGCTAAGTTGACGCTAACCCCTCGAAATTCGAATTTCGAAAAACTTATCATTGCCCTTGGTCAGCCTCAGCTAGCCCTAGCTAGCGCCGCAAAAATTATATGCGCCTAAATTATATCGCCTTATTAATCAAAAAGTTACAGAGGCTCAAAGTGCTATACTTGGGACCAAATTAGCTTTTAGTTGGAGATGCTCTAAGAAACGCTGGTATACGTCACTGACAATTAAATTTGAATTTTACAGGCGACGTTTGTTAAGCTTTGGTTTCCTAGGATAGCGGTACCGTCAAATAGCGTCCGTAATATGACGGTGGTGACGTCACGTAGCGGTGAAGTCGAAAATATCCCTAAAAGCGGTGAGACAGCACCGCTATCTAGAAAACCATGTACATTTAAATATATGGAAACGCTTTTTGTGACGTCATTGGCCGTCATATTACGGCCGCTATTAGACGGCACCGCTTTCCTAGGAAACCCAAGCTTAAGAGATTGATATTTTCTTGCAACACTTAAAGTCAAATAAATATGTATATCTGCTTACTACAATTCTCCCTCACATTCCCCCACCTAAAATCTAATATGGTCTTAAGTATAGACAGTTTTTGATATAAGTATTTTAAGTTTTAAATATACAAAGCTCTCAATATTTTACATGGTACATCGTAATATTTGCAACAAATTACTGATTTTCTGTTGGAAAATTCTCAAAAAATGCATTGCTTAACCTTAACATGTAACAAATAGGGCTAGAGGGAACCCAACATAAGGTGAATCCACCACGTGATGACCGTTAAAGTTGCGCAGTAGATTAATGCGGTCGTTGCTTAGATACGAACGTAGACAGTGCCGTCGTATAATTATTACATTACTTTGGTTTGGTCACACAACATGGTTTGGTTGAAGCAAAATAATTACAAGCATTTTAAAAATTGTGAAGATCTCATTCACAAAGTATTAAACCAGTAATTAATTATTAATAGTACTTCAAATAAAAATTTAAATTAAGTAATTATTTTAAATTTTGACAACTTTTAAAAATAATTTTTTTTGACAGAAGAAATAACTAGCTCCGCCACTGGGCTCTAAAGCCACGCCTCGCGCAGGTTTGGTCACGTGGTGGATTCAACTTACGTTGGGACTACTATATTACATAATACCGACATAATACTAACTTTTTGAAGTAGATTCATAGGGAAATCTAGTAATAGTAAAATAAACATTCCTTTGTAAACATTCAGTTTTATTTATACTAAAGAAACAATGAAAGTAAATGTTGGCCTAAACCGAGGGGTTATCCACTCTCTGCAGTCAATGTACAAAAATTGAGCTGTCAAAGGTAGTTATCTGCAGTCAATGGCAGCCATAGCATATGCAGTCATAGGCAGTCAACTGCAGTCAGTGTACAAATTTAGAACAGTGGTTGACCCCTTGGCCTAAACTGTCTATTTCCTCATAATTATTATTTAGAATTATTAATAGAACGCAAAATTATAGTACCAGTTAATTAATTAATTTTATTTGTAAACGCATGAAAGCAGTGTTATGAAAGGCACCATTTTCTATTTTCTCTATCTCTTCTTCGCTAGCTTGTCGACTATCTAATTCCTTCAAGCGAAGTGGTCTCTTGTTTGTGATCACGTGATCACATTTTGCAAAAATCAGATAAAACTTCCAATAGATGGCAGGTGCACTTGTAAGTTGCTTGTTAAAACATAGTTTACGTATTTAAAGCATCAACTTAACTGCTGTTGCTGTTACTTTTGGAGGAAGTCCAGAATCTGTGGTTAGACATAACTGAAAACTGAAAAGTATTATCTGATTAAAAGAAATGAAAGTAAAAAACACATAATTATTTCTTCTATCTAGTAGATAATACTTGATACTTTCCAGTTCCGTCAATCGCGGACTCTCGACTTCCTCCAAAGATAACAGCAGAACTGTAATATTATATTTTCTGTAACTCGATATACTTGTATTGTTTGGATGAGGAAAGACTTGAGACGCGTGATGGTACTGCAAGACAAATTTATACTAGCGCACTTATAATATGTACTAGCCCTAAATTGAAATTTATCCCCTATCCCCACCAACACAATAGTAAAAGTATTTAAACTATAAAAGAGGCGTGGCCAAATCAGCGTGAACTTATCCCTACCGCTCGCCAGCATAAATTTACCTTGCAGTAGTAACCACGATGGAAAAAATGATTACAATAAAAATATTTGACGGCACTAAGTTGGCACTAAGGGCGCTTTTTTAGATGTTTAGATCGTAAAAATATTATAACTATACTTTTGAGGCACCTTTTTATCAGATGGTGTAACTGAATTTTTTATTAATGTCATCTAATGGTCATCATTATGTTCTAACATTATACGACCGGATAACAATTTTTTAAAATTTTTTAAGTGGGCGTTTTCTTTCCGGTTTAGGTATTTCAGCACTCAACACACGTGGTCTAAAACCTATGTATACCGTGTAAGTCCATGTTTGGACAATTATAATTAGTTGGTATATAATTACATACGTTTCCAAGAAATACTTAAAAATATAATGAAATTAAACGAAGCGAAAATTCTCGGTGCTTTTCACCAATTTTCATGCGTTATTGGAAATTTTTTACTTTTTAAATTGCATTTATTAATTTAAGGCAATTAAACGATTTCATAACTCCGGCACAGTGAGCCGTAAGCGACAGCTAAAGAAGTCTTGTTTAATTTTAATTAAAAAAGTAGAACTAAAGTAAATTGAAAACGTGGATTGATTAATTGGAGTATTGCAATAAGTTTGCTAATTAAGTTAAATCAGAATTTTGTAAGAAAGGAAATTAAAATTAATGAGTAAAATTTTAAGTTAACTGGAAGGTATAGTAACTTGGTTGTATTTAATTTGTAAAATTGAGATACCTGAATTAAGGGTGTGTTATATCAGGGTGTAGATAAAATTAGATATTGAGGTGGGCGTGTAATAACCTGACGTTGATTGCTATTGTCATGACTATGATTGTTCACTCATTTCTTCCGGAAGTTAATTATCTACGTTTCCATTTGTGAAATTATTTGTTTGGGGCACGCTTTTAAAATTGCATTTTGATTAAAAAAGCAACTGTTGCTAACATAGTAAATAGAATCAATTTTCAGCAGCTCTTCTTCATTGTGCTCAAATAAATAATTTGGCGTTATCGACTGCATTATTGGAACTTTTAAACTAAACCGGGCCGAGAGTAAACTAAATGAAAGAAGTAGAATGACGTTATCATATCCCAAAACTAGCGAAGGTTAATTACACTAAACTAGACACGCTTTTAGTGCTTAGAAGAGCAGTCAATAAAAATCCGTTAAGCACTGAAGATAGGTGAATTGTTGAATTACTCTTAATTCAAAATTGTTCCATCAGCGAGCGTTTAGATAGTAACAGCAACAACAGCGATAGCACAAAACGGTGTTAATGCCGTTTTCAGTTTTAAACACTTCCTTTTAGTTTTATGTACCCTCTCCCTACGAGATGAAGCGAAGCGGAACAAAATAAAAAGTAAATTCCAATTTACTGCATGTTTGATAGTCATAGTACAATCATTAAACAATTTACGCTTCTAAAGGTTACTCGAAACTCGATCACAATTCGCTATGGGTAAAAATGTACTAAAAAAAGCCCGCTTCATTACGATTTACACCTGCCCAATTTCAGTCTAGCCTGTTTATATAATGCTTTTTACTAGTTTAATCTAAATCGACCCTATCGAATCGAAAGAGTTGAATTATTAAGCAGGCTAACAGTGAGTGAAAATTACAAACGAACACATTAATCAATCACTTTAGTTTATAACACTCCATTTATTTCTTTTATTATAACATTATCATCGTCAATACCACATTTTTCAACTCTCGTTTATACGAAGGTTTAAATTCACAAATCATCTTGAGCCAAGCCAGGTTACCATTAGTGATATTATTGTAGAAGATTTTGATAGGGTTCAAGTTCTTTATTATGTATGTTAGCATCCAACCCACAAACCTTTGTAAGACTACAATGATACGTTTCCTCTAGGTCAAACGTGAAAAGTATTGTAATGTTTTTGATGCACCGAATGAATACATATAAAATGCAAAAATTCTGCAGCAGTTGCAATTTAATTTTTGGAGTCTTCTCACATATTATGTGAGATGTCCACGGTCCACTTCCGTTGTGGCCACTTTAAAAATCTCATATTTACATTTTACCAGTTATACCTTTTATGTATTTATTTTAATGAGAATATTTATATACGTAGGTATACGTTTAGAAATATTTGGTCGTTTTCGTAATGGTTTAAAAATGTAATAGGGAGATACGGTTGAAGAAATAAACGGTTATATAAAATTCGGCTTTTATAAAACAGGCCAATCAAACTAAAAGAGTGGCCATTATTGAAAGAGGACATTCTCACACGTATGATAATAGCTACTGTTTGCTTAAAGGTATTGCTCCATTTTGTTGTCTACTTCCGCCTGCTAATTAAACCTATTATGCTCTGCACAATTACGGAATGGCGACTATTAAAGTGTAATTTGTTTGTGTTTTCAAATAAGCGAGAAAAACATAGTTTAAATTTATATTATGATAATGCCATTTTCAAGTAATTAATTGTTCATTAATAGATTTAAATTTACGTTGCATGCTTCCGCTTATGATGGCTCTGATGGATAATTTATTAAAACCATAATTAATTACAGTTATTTACAAAATTAGCAAATTAATTCTTTTTGAATACAAAAATTTTCCTAACTCTTTCCTAAAAATTACCTTCTGCTCGTATGTCGTTAGAAAAACCAGACACTATATTAGTCTATCATTCCTAATCATTTTTTAGATTTTTCAGTTCATTATTGATACCAACTGATATAATCCGTCATAAATAGGGTCATCATAAGCAAATAAGGATTTAACATCTATAATCATATTTTTGTAATTTTCTGATTTCTTAAGTACTTTTTAGTAGTCCAGTTGTTCAGTAAACGAACGCCCAAAAAATAGGTGTTTTTCGCTATTCCTTATACATAATTTTCGAGATATTGATCCACAAAATTGTTAATGTACGAAAAAAAAATTTGCGTCAGGAAATTTAATTCTCTACAACTTTTTTTCTGAATACCTTTAAAGTAAAATGAAGGGCTGAGGTGCTAGGGTCCAAAGTTTATCGAAGTGAGACAAAATTTATTTCTATACATCAACGATGTTTGCGGGCGGATATTTCAAAAACTATAAGCAATAGATAAAAAATGAATAGAAACAATCTTGTATAAAATTTGATAAGCTTTTATTTTTCTGTGAATAGTTTTTCCCTAATACCCACTGTTTCGGAGATATAAGCGAAAGCCCCAAAAACGAGACCTGTTCACTCCCTCCTTCCCTTAGCTATACTATATGACCGGAGACTTCACATTCCTGAAGAAAAAATTCAACCCTATTCTATGTCCTCTATAATCCCTTTGTTGACTAGCGTTATCAAAAACTGAAGATGTATAAAGCCGAATTTAGTAACTTACGAGTATTTTAGTAACTTGAGAGCAGAAGTATGATACTAGTAAAGTCACACAATGCATATTTTACAGGAGACGTCTTATTAATTCAGAAAATTACTTGTAAGTTCTACCATGTACTACTTGTACATAGACTACTTTGTATTGCTACGCTAGGGGTATCATCTCAACGTTAGGACTTACAATACAGGGTTTGTATAAAAAGTGTCGCGAACAATTTTTTCCTGACGTGAATGTACGTCGCAGCGGGTTCGGTGGTGGAGGGTTATCTTCAAAACGCGCCAAGCGTCAGTCGCTTGCGTCGTTTGATTCGCTAAGTGTTCAAGAATGAAAGCATGTCACAAACTGCAGTTTTCAAGTGGCGCAAGCTCCTCAAAGATGACCGATAGAGTGTAGAGGACGAGCCCCACGCTGGACGGCCGTCGACGTCAAGAACCGATGACAACGTGTGCGTGAAGTTCTGAATACAGAGGTTAATTAATAAGATGACAGTGCACACCATTTATCACTAAAAATTTGGCGATACATCACGAAATTGCATTACGACAATGCACCCAGCCACACCTGCTCCAAGGTGACCGACTACCTGACGCAAAACGGCGTCGCGACGATTCCCCAACCCCATTACAGTCCCCACTTGGTCCCAGCAGACTTTTTTCTATTTCCAAAAGTGAAATCCTTCCTCGTAGAACACCACTATAGGACTCTAAGTGCCACCAAAGAAGCTTGCACGCGTACCCTTAAAGAATCTGCTTACCAGAGAGTCTTCGAGTCGTGGAATAGCCGCTGGCAAAAGTGTGTCGACGCTCAAGGGATGAACTTTAAAGAATTTTAGGGTTTTGTAGCAATATTTCAAATAAATCTATTTTTCCGTAACTTTTTATACAAACCATACACCATGCCCTAAAAAACGCAAAATCGTAAAAATTTGACATAACGTTAGTTTTGCTCTCAAGCGACGATATACGCTGTCTTTCCCGGCTCTATCTCCTGAAGGAGTGGTCTGATGGTTATTTTACCTCTAATAATAATTATAGAGTATAAAATTGTCTATCCCAGTTAATAAAAATATTTGGCTTACTTACTATAATTAATAATAATTAAGTCAAAGGCGAAGTTAAAGTATATCAAAGACATCCGAGAAGATCTCATGTGTCCGTTGGAGGAGGACAAATCACTAAATATTTATATTTATTTATTAAACAAAAATATTCATCTATATTAACTGACGATCCATTTGCCTCCACGATGTGTAATATTTTTCTAGCAGTCTGTAGCTCTTGGACGGTGGCATTACAACGTCTGAAAAATGATGGGCTTTAATTGGTTTTCATTTTGATTCTCCCATCCTTCATCCTAAACAAAAAAAATCTTTAATTGGCGAGTTATCTTTTCTATGAGGGGCAGAAATTGTATGTTGTGTGTGATCTGATCTGATAAGCCAGTTATGTATTTCCATGGCAAAATTACATGATGGACAGAACATTGTATCATCCTGAGGATAATGTTGATAATATAAATTAGTTTTAGTGGACATTTACGTGTGTAACCACGGCTATCTAAACGCACCATCTCTAATCGCGTCCTACATACGACGAAATTCAAGCTGTTTAAGTTGCATATCATCACCCTTTATAGGAAAATTTAATTTTTCCTTTACATTTTACATCATTCGAGCATTATCGATGTAGTTACCTACCCTTTTTGCACTACAAAACAAAAATTCTTTGGTGATATTTAATCAATTTTTCTTTCTGTAAAATTTTTTTCGTGAAAATTCTTCACTAAATTCTCACAAACTTCTAATTTAAGTTTATAAACGGTAGTTATTAAGTAATGAGAAGCAAAAGTAATTACACCAAAATGTATATTTTGGATATGATTTATTATATGTCTATTATGTAATGGTAAATTTCACATTAAAGTATTAAGATACCAAACATAATGAAGTAATTTAATGATTTGAGTGACTACCGGTGGTAGCCATGCGTATTATTATTATTGAGATATCAAGTGCTGATATAATTATTATAACTTTAATTAAAATATAGTTCGTTTGATACAAACCGGATATTCCTGTTAAGTTTAGCTACTAGATCTCTCTATTAATTAAACATTTAATTAAAATTTTTAAATTACGATATTAAATTATTGAGTAGAAAAAGCGTCCGGGCGTAATTTACGTTTTATTAGTCATTAAAATTTAAACTAGTCAGTCATTTTATGATTTTATGTAATTTATTGGTAAAATTGTTAATAATAATTGTTAGTTTGCGACTATTTTTTTACCATACCATGAATTTTATTCATGAACCGTGAATAATTCTAAATAAGTGTTGTAAATATAAACAAGGGTAGCTAACTCTCCTTATTGACTAGAACCACTTATTTATAACATAGATTAGAACCTGGAGTACGATAAACGTATAAATCACTTCTCGCGACTATTGAATTTTCCCGGTGAACTTACATGGGTCACGTAGACATACATCATACACCCTTAGGAAAATATTTATTAAACAAACATTAACATCCGCTATGCTGGTGATGCAGCATCAGTAATAGCTGAAAGTAGTGCACATCTACAAATATTAATGAATGAATTAAACAACGTGTTAGTCTAAAAATAAATTAAAATATAGAAAACTAAAGAAATGGCTATCAGTCGAAAAATTAACAGAACTTTACCTGAAATTGTTTAGTAGCTTAGAAAATAAAATAGAAAGAATTGAGAGAAAAATAAATAACACCTTGCCTTAGATCATTCTAAAGAAATAAGAAGACGTATAGAAATAGCACGTTCGTGCTTCATAAACATGAAAAATGTACTTACCAACTTAAAAATCTCACTTCACGTACTACGTGTACGTCTGAGAACTTTGAAAAGCTGTATGTGGTATACCGACAAAAAGACTAACGCATTTGAAATGGGGTAGTGTCCCAGACTATTAAAACAAGCTGCACTCCGAAAATTGGTTGTTAATCGAATTAAAGAAAACTGCATTACTGTTACTTGCACCTTGAATGAGCCATGAAAAAGTTACGAAAAGTTACAAGGAACAATAGAAGGACAAAGAAAAGTCATGGTTGAAGAATATAAAGGAGTAGAGAGAAAAGATCACATTACGCAGAACAGGTTAGATTGGCTATACGATAATGACCTTAAAAACCTCCTTGGACACAAGCTAAAATAGATGGAAGCTTTTACCTTATACTAAAATTTAAAAAATAGTTACTCTTTGGTTTTTAATAAGGTAACTCTTCTTTGACATCTATTATAAATTAAAGGGGATAAAATTTACTTTCAGAAACATCTAAAATGGTTGTTTACCTGTATAAATAGAACAAAGAATAAAGAATCATCAGTTCACTTAATTTCATACGATTTCGACGTCTCTCCCGAATGTCAATGTAGCTCCTTAAATACTACAATTACGCTAATTTGACTTCTATTATAAATTAAAGGGGAAAATTTACTCTCAGAAACATTAAACATGTTTGTTCCAACTGTCTTAGTTGACCAGTACAAATAGAACAAAGAATAAAGAATCATCAGTTGACTTATTTTAATACGCTTTAGACGTCTCTCCCGAATGTCAATGTAGCTCCTTAAGTACTACAGTTATGCTAATTTGACTTCTATTATAAATTAAAGAGGATAAAATTTATTCTCAGAAATATTGAACATGTTTGTTCCAACTGTCTTAGTTGACCAGTGCAAATAGATCAAAGAATAAAGAATCATCAGTTGACTTATTTTAATACGCTTTAGACGTCTCTCCCGAATGTCAATGTAGCTCCTTAAGTACTACTACAGTTATGCTAATTTGACTTCTATTATAAATTATAGAGGATAAAATTTATTCTCAGAAATATTGAACATGTTTGTTCCAACTGTCTTAGTTGACCAGTGCAAATAGATCAAAGAATAAAGAATCATCAGTTGCCTTATTTTAATACGCTTTAGACGTCTCTCCCGAATGTCAATGTAGCTCCTTAAGTACTACAGTTATGCTAATTTGACTTCTATTATAAATTAAAGAGGATAAAATTTATTCTCAGAAACATCAAACATGTTTGTTCCAACTGTCTTTGTGGACCAGTACAAATAGAACAAAACATAAAGAATCATCAGTTGACTTATTTTAATACGCTTTAGACGTCTCTCCCGAATGTCAATGTAGCTCCTTAAGTACTACAGTTATGCTAATTTGACTTCTATTATAAATTAAAGAGGATAAAATTTATTCTCAGAAATATTGAACATGTTTGTTCCAACTGTCTTAGTTGACCAGTGCAAATAGATCAAAGAATAAAGAATCACCAGTTGACTTATTTTAATACGCTTTAGACGTCTCTCCCGAATGTCAATGTAGCTCATCCTTAAGTACTACAGTTATGCTAATTTGACTTCTATTATAAATTATAGAGGATAAAATTTATTCTCAGAAATATTGAACATGTTTGTTCCAACTGTCTTAGTTGACCAGTGCAAATAGATCAAAGAATAAAGAATCATCAGTTGCCTTATTTTAATACGCTTTAGACGTCTCTCCCGAATGTCAATGTAGCTCCTTAAGTACTACAGTTATGCTAATTTGACTTCTATTATAAATTAAAGAGGATAAAATTTACTCTCAGAAACATTAAACATGTTTGTTCCAACTGTCTTAGTTGACCAGTACAAATAGAACAAAGAAGAAAGAATCATCAGTTAACTTATTTTCATACGCTTTCGGCGTATCTCCCGAATGTCAATGTAGCTCCTTAAATACTACAATTACGCTAATTTGACTTCTATTATAAATTCAAGAGGATAAAATTTATTCTCAGAAACATCAAACATGTTTGTTCCAACTGTCTTTGTGGACCAGTACAAATAGAACAAAACATAAAGAATCATCAGTTGACTTATTTTCATACGATTTCGACGTCTCTCCCGAATGTCAATGTAGCTCCTTAAATACTACAATTCCGCTAAGTTGACTTCTATTATAAATTAAAAAGGATAAAATTTATTCTCAGAAACATCAAACATATTTGTTCCAACTGTCTTAGTTGACCAGTACAAATAGAACAAAGAATAAAGAATCATCAGTTGACTTATTTTAATACGCTTTAGACGTCTCTCCCGAATGTCAATGTAGCTCCTTAAGTACTACAGTTATGCTAATTTGACTTCTATTATAAATTAAAGAGGATAAAATTTATTCTCAGAAATATTGAACATGTTTGTTCCAACTGTCTTAGTTGACCAGTGCAAATAGATCAAAGAATAAAGAATCATCAGTTGACTTATTTTAATACGCTTTAGACGTCTCTCCCGAATGTCAATGTAGCTCCTTAAGTACTACAGTTATGCTAATTTGACTTCTATTATAAATTAAAGAGGATAAAATTTACTCTCAGAAACATTAAACATGTTTGTTCCAACTGTCTTAGTTGACCAGTGCAAATAGATCAAAGAATAAAGAATCATCAGTTGCCTTATTTTAATACGCTTTAGACGTCTCTCCCGAATGTCAATGTAGCTCCTTAAGTACTACAGTTATGCTAATTTGATTTCTATTATAAATTAAAGAGGATAAAATTTACTCTCAGAAACATTAAACATGTTTGTTCCAACTGTCTTAGTTGACCAGTGCAAATAGATCAAAGAATAAAGAATCATCAGTTGACTTATTTTAATACGCTTTAGACGTCTCTCCCGAATGTCAATGTAGCTCCTTAAGTACTACAGTTATGCTAATTTGACTTCTATTATAAATTAAAGAGGATAAAATTTACTCTCAGAAACATTAAACATGTTTGTTCCAACTGTCTTAGTTGACCAGTACAAATAGAACAAAGAAGAAAGAATCATCAGTTAACTTATTTTCATACGCTTTCGGCGTATCTCCCGAATGTCAATGTAGCTCCTTAAATACTACAATTACGCTAATTTGACTTCTATTATAAATTCAAGAGGATAAAATTTATTCTCAGAAACATCAAACATGTTTGTTCTAACTGTCTTTGTGGACCAGTACAAATAGAACAAAACATAAAGAATCATCAGTTGACTTATTTTCATACGATTTCGACGTCTCTCCCGAATGTCAATGTAGCTCCTTAAATACTACAATTCCGCTAAGTTGACTTCTATTATAAATTAAAGAGGATAAAATTTATTCTCAGAAACATCAAACATGTTTGTTCCAACTGTCTTAGTTGACCAGTACAAATAGAACAAAGAATAAAGAATCATCAGTTGACTTATTTTAATACGCTTTAGACGTCTCTCCCGAATGTCAATGTAGCTCCTTAAGTACTACAGTTATGCTAATTTGACTTCTATTATAAATTAAAGAGGATAAAATTTATTCTCAGAAATATTGAACATGTTTGTTCCAACTGTCTTAGTTGACCAGTGCAAATAGATCAAAGAATAAAGAATCATCAGTTGACTTATTTTAATACGCTTTAGACGTCTCTCCCGAATGTCAATGTAGCTCCTTAAGTACTACTACAGTTATGCTAATTTGACTTCTATTATAAATTATAGAGGATAAAATTTATTCTCAGAAATATTGAACATGTTTGTTCCAACTGTCTTAGTTGACCAGTGCAAATAGATCAAAGAATAACGAATCATCAGTTGCCTTATTTTAATACGCTTTAGACGTCTCTCCCGAATGTCAATGTAGCTCCTTAAGTACTACAGTTATGCTAATTTGACTTCTATTATAAATTAAAGAGGATAAAATTTATTCTCAGAAACATCAAACATGTTTGTTCCAACTGTCTTTGTGGACCAGTACAAATAGAACAAAACATAAAGAATCATCAGTTGACTTATTTTAATACGCTTTAGACGTCTCTCCCGAATGTCAATGTAGCTCCTTAAGTACTACAGTTATGCTAATTTGACTTCTATTATAAATTAAAGAGGATAAAATTTATTCTCAGAAATATTGAACATGTTTGTTCCAACTGTCTTAGTTGACCAGTGCAAATAGATCAAAGAATAAAGAATCACCAGTTGACTTATTTTAATACGCTTTAGACGTCTCTCCCGAATGTCAATGTAGCTCATCCTTAAGTACTACAGTTATGCTAATTTGACTTCTATTATAAATTATAGAGGATAAAATTTATTCTCAGAAATATTGAACATGTTTGTTCCAACTGTCTTTGTGGACCAGTACAAATAGAACAAAACATAAAGAATCATCAGTTGACTTATTTTCATACGATTTCGACGTCTCTCCCGAATGTCAATGTAGCTCCTTAAATACTACAATTCCGCTAAGTTGACTTCTATTATAAATTAAAGAGGATAAAATTTATTCTCAGAAACATCAAACATATTTGTTCCAACTGTCTTAGTTGACCAGTACAAATAGAACAAAGAATAAAGAATCATCAGTTGACTTATTTTAATACGCTTTAGACGTCTCTCCCGAATGTCAATGTAGCTCCTTAAGTACTACAGTTATGCTAATTTGACTTCTATTATAAATTAAAGAGGATAAAATTTATTCTCAGAAATATTGAACATGTTTGTTCCAACTGTCTTAGTTGACCAGTGCAAATAGATCAAAGAATAAAGAATCATCAGTTGACTTATTTTAATACGCTTTAGACGTCTCTCCCGAATGTCAATGTAGCTCCTTAAGTACTACAGTTATGCTAATTTGACTTCTATTATAAATTAAAGAGGATAAAATTTACTCTCAGAAACATTAAACATGTTTGTTCCAACTGTCTTAGTTGACCAGTGCAAATAGATCAAAGAATAAAGAATCATCAGTTGCCTTATTTTAATACGCTTTAGACGTCTCTCCCGAATGTCAATGTAGCTCCTTAAGTACTACAGTTATGCTAATTTGATTTCTATTATAAATTAAAGAGGATAAAATTTACTCTCAGAAACATTAAACATGTTTGTTCCAACTGTCTTAGTTGACCAGTGCAAATAGATCAAAGAATAAAGAATCATCAGTTGACTTATTTTAATACGCTTTAGACGTCTCTCCCGAATGTCAATGTAGCTCCTTAAGTACTACAGTTATGCTAATTTGACTTCTATTATAAATTAAAGAGGATAAAATTTACTCTCAGAAACATTAAACATGTTTGTTCCACCTGTCTTAGTTGACCAGTACAAATAGAACAAAGAAGAAAGAATCATCAGTTAACTTATTTTCATACGCTTTCGGCGTATCTCCCGAATGTCAATGTAGCTCCTTAAATACTACAATTACGCTAATTTGACTTCTATTATAAATTCAAGAGGATAAAATTTATTCTCAGAAACATCAAACATGTTTGTTCCAACTGTCTTTGTGGACCAGTACAAATAGAACAAAACATAAAGAATCATCAGTTGACTTATTTTCATACGATTTCGACGTCTCTCCCGAATGTCAATGTAGCTCCTTAAATACTACAATTCCGCTAAGTTGACTTCTATTATAAATTAAAGAGGATAAAATTTATTCTCAGAAACATCAAACATGTTTGTTCCAACTGTCTTAGTTGACCAGTACAAATAGAACAAAGAATAAAGAATCATCAGTTGACTTATTTTAATACGCTTTAGACGTCTCTCCCGAATGTCAATGTAGCTCCTTAAGTACTACAGTTATGCTAATTTGACTTCTATTATAAATTAAAGAGGATAAAATTTATTCTCAGAAATATTGAACATGTTTGTTCCAACTGTCTTAGTTGACCAGTGCAAATAGATCAAAGAATAAAGAATCATCAGTTGACTTATTTTAATACGCTTTAGACGTCTCTCCCGAATGTCAATGTAGCTCCTTAAGTACTACAGTTATGCTAATTTGACTTCTATTATAAATTAAAGAGGATAAAATTTACTCTCAGAAACATTAAACATGTTTGTTCCAACTGTCTTAGTTGACCAGTACAAATAGAACAAAGAAGAAAGAATCATCAGTTGACTTATTTTCATACGCTTTCGGCGTATCTCCCGAATGTCAATGTAGCTCCTTAAATACTACAATTACGCTAATTTGACTTCTATTATAAATTCAAGAGGATAAAATTTATTCTCAGAAACATCAAACATGTTTGTTCCAACTGTCTTTGTGGACCAGTACAAATAGAACAAAACATAAAGAATCATCAGTTGGCTTATTTTCATACGATTTCGACGTCTCTCCCGAATGTCAATGTAGCTCCTTAAATACTACAATTCCGCTAAGTTGACTTCTATTATAAATTAAAGAGGATAAAATTTATTCTCAGAAACATCAAACATGTTTGTTCTAACTGTCTTTGTGGACCAGTACAAATAGAACAAAACATAAAGAATCATCAGTTGACTTATTTTCATACGATTTCGACGTCTCTCCCGAATGTCAATGTAGCTCCTTAAATACTACAATTCCGCTAAGTTGACTTCTATTATAAATTAAAGAGGATAAAATTTATTCTCAGAAACTTCAAGCACGTTTGTTCTAACTATCATAGTTGACCAGTACAAATAGGACTAAGAATAAAGAATCTTCAGTTGACTTATTTTCATACGCTTTTGACGTCTCTCCCGAATGTCAATGTAGCTCCTTAAATACTACAATTAGGCTAATTTGACTTTTATTACAAATTAAAAACGATAAAATTTATTCTCAGAAACATCAAACATGTTTGTTCCAACTGTCTTAGTTGACCAGTGCAAATAGATCAAAGAATAAAGAATCATCAGTTGACTTATTTTAATACGCTTTAGACGTCTCTCCCGAATGTCAATGTAGCTCCTTAAGTACTACAGTTATGCTAATTTGACTTCTATTATAAATTAAAGGGGATAAAATTTACTTTCAGAAACATCTAACATGTTCGTTCCAACTGTCTTTGTTGACCAGTACAAATAGAACAAAACATAAAGAATCATCAGTTGACTTATTTTCATGCGTTTCGACGTTTCTCCCGAATGTCAAAATCAGAATCCATCAAAATAATTTATTTAGAAGAAATGTACTTCTTTGCAAAGGTTACTAATTATTTGTTAATTGTTTTAATGATTTCTTCGTTGTTGATTTTTAAATATTGTTAATGCAATATAAAAATTTCGAATTAAGCTTTTTTTAAGTTTTTTATTCTTAACGACCTATAGTCGAACTACAGTTGGTAACAAAGAATAAACTTGATATAAAAAAAGTTTTTAATCTTTCTTAATGATTTGGGTATTAAAAATTAAGAGTGATTTAAAACACTATAGAAAAATACTATAAAATTTTCATTATTTTACTGCCTAAAATACGACTCAAAGAGCTTAAAATTAAATTTATACAGTTTATGATCAACTGTAAATTTAAAAGCTGAAATAAACTAATTTTATTAGCGCGAAAACTCACAACATCTATTCTTGTTTTTACCCCTTTTAATTATTGTTATAAATTTTAGCTACACTTAAAAAAATTGTCTATTTTTATTTTTTTAATATACATTTTTAGTATGGGTGCCAAAGTGAAAAACTTGTTTTTAAGTGCTTTAGAGTTAATGCTACCTAGGTTTCAGATTCAGAGTCACTTGCCACAGAGTCAATCAATCATAACAGTTTATTCATACCTCAGATCAACTATTAAGCTTCCTCAGTCTCTAGCCACATTTTCTCTATTAGTATCTCTTACGGTTTACGAAATTCCCATGGCATACTAATTGGGACACCCTGTATACCTAATGCAACATTAAATCAACCTTGTGGACTAGAAATATGTATAGAAGCAATATTACCAATTTCTGCAAATATTTTATTAACGTTGAGGGTTTTGTTGCTCTGCTCCAGGGAAATAATCAAAATCTTGAGGTCTTCCAACATTTTTTCTTCACTTACAATTTATTATCATAAACACGAGTCTCAAATTACCCTACTTGGTGTACAACTAATAATTACCCCTTAAGGCTTTCAGCTTAATATCCAACACGATTAATTGAAATTGTGGTGTATAATAGCCATTATTTAAGCAAATTCTAGACTTTTATACTCATCAAATGATTCAAACCTTGTATATTTGTACCTACCGATAAATTCAATTTGAATTACTATTTTTAATTTTTAAAAGATGTCATCTGCAAATTTACGAAAAAACTACATTAAACTGAAAATTAATTACTATTATTTTTAAACAATTTCTTTTATTTAACTATATATAAAATAATTTACTGTCATTGTTATATGAGAGTTTCGCATTTTAATTTCATTATAAAATTGCTCACTTTAATTTAAATTACAGAGGAGAAGAAAAGAACCTGTAATTATAGTTAAGAAAAGACAATAAAACGACGAAAGTCATTAAATGACAACAAATTTTAGTTTCTTTATTATAAAAAGAATAAATTTAATTAATCTTAAAACTTTTTTTATAACGCCAAATTATTTGAGTGCTTCAATATCATAAACAAAGAGAAAATTTAATAAGAAGACGTTTGCGTAGGTCTTTATTCTGTGGTTTATGCTGTAATTACATTGATGACACTTTTCAAGATCGTCGTGATGAGATTTGAGTAATTTATTGAACTGTAAGCTACTGCTAAAGTGCCAAGAATTTTTGGTTCTGCTACATTTTAGCTATTTGAGTTTCAAATTTTTAAAACAGTTTGTAGACGATTTTTAGCTTCTTTAAAAAGCCTAAAGAGAATTTAAAAAATCCGCTGGAGTACATCCATAAAAATTTTCAACATCTCCCTCAATTTCCTCATTTCACTTTTCTTGTATTTCTTTTCTCCCAAATAATTTTGCCCGAGATATCGAAAATAATATGTGGTTAACGACCGAAGTGACATCAATTTCTTTATCGATAATAACTAAGAAAAAGCAGTCGAGGATAACGCAATAAACTTAAAAAATTTCTACTAAAGCTCCTGTAATTGTTCTTGTAATGCTCTTTTTTCTACTCCCATATGTGAAACTAAGCATTTCGTCATCACTTACTCGTTACGAAAATAGCATTTTCGTCTCTAGTGAGAAAATAGTATTTTTTACAACATGAGATGAAACATACGTTTTTTTCGTGAGATAGAATTTAATTCACAAGCCCCGTAGGGGCGAGTGAATTAATCTTTCGAACGAAAAAAACGGATTTCATCTCGAGTCGTAAATGCTATTTTTTCTACGACGATAATTAGTACATTTTAAAAAAATAATTCTTTTTACTAAAATGTGAACCGACCACAAAAAAACTGGTTTCACCTCATGTTGTAAATAACATCTGCTTGTAATAACACTTTTTCTACTCCCATATGTGAAACTAAGCATTTCGTCATCACTTACTCGTTACGAAAATAGCATTTTCGTCTCTAGTGAGAAAAAGTGTTATTACAAGCAGATGTTATTTACAACATGAGGTGAAACCAGTTTTTTTGTGGTCGGTTCACATTTTAGTAAAAAGAATTATTTTTTTAAAATGTACTAATTATCGTCGTAGAAAAAATAGCATTTACGACTCGAGATGAAATCCGTTTTTTTCGTTCGAAAGATTAATTCACTCGCCCCTACGGGGCTTGTGAATTAAATTCTATCTCACGAAAAAAACGTATGTTTCATCTCATGTTGTAAAAAATACTATTATTTTCGGGGAATAAATATTTTCTAATTACTGTAAATACCTACACAGCTTCTCATTCAACCTGTACTTACGTTTAATTAAATTTTAAACTTTTAATTAATTATTAATTTAAAATGTAATATTTGGATCAAATCTTTTGTAATGAGATTTAGATCCTAGATGTTTTTTTTTTAAATATAAAGGTATGTACAGGGTGGACTGATCAGGTTGGCAATTGCCGATGAAATTAAACGTCTTCTGGGACCCATATTTGTATGTAGCAGACGTATAATGTAAGATAGGCCGCTGCGATTGGCTTTCCGAACGATGGTTACTTGTAACAGACGAGCTATCGCACAGGTTCTCTTTTGTAAGTACTCATTGTTCGAAGAAACCCAAACACTCCGGCCTATCTTATACGTCTGCTACATACGATCATGCTTCCCGGGCTTCTACATATTAGTTTTTTCATGTAGATCATTTAGTAATAAATTAAAGTAAGAGAAAAAATAAAGACGTAATTTACAATTGAATCAAATTTTTAATTTCAGATCGTATCATTGGACGTAGAAATTATAGAAGAACTTCTAAAACATGTCAAGAAACTTCTTCAGCAACAGGTGAGTCTTCTATGGTTGCAACCATTTCTCACTTACAAATTTCTATTTCTTTCTACCCACTCGCTTTTTTGATGACATCTGGAGATCATTGCGTCCTTTGTCCCATTTCTTTCCTCAGATCCTTCTCAGCGAAGAAAACCATTATAGTACACCCTTCTGCTATCTCTTGGAGATTCTTAACCTCACAAATGAAGACATAAAAATTATATTTAAATGAGATTTCTATTTCCAAGGTCATTTCAATTGAATGAGAAAAAAGTGAAACTGTATTTTTGCTAAATTTTTCTATTTCAGCCGCGACTCAAAAAATTGTTTTCGGAACACGTTTAAACCCTCGCGTATGCGTTATTAAAACCGAGTTCGATGTTGGAAGCGTGATGGAAGCTTTAATAATTCGTTGATCGGTTTTTGCTTTAAAAATATGTGTATGGTTGATGGTGATGGTGTGTAGGTAGTGTTTAATAACTATTCGTTCGATTCGTAAACTTAGTGAGTCGGTTATGGAGAGAAGAATAGATTTTGGCATGGAGAAGAACGCATTCAGCAGGAAGGCATCAGTAGAAAGGTAAAAAGTTGTTATGAACAATACATTTTCCACGATTTTTGTCTCATATTTAATTTTAGACTGAGAGAGTTATTTCGTTATTTGGAATATCGGAAGTTTCACAGACTTGTTGTGTCCAATTCCGAACGTGTTTCTCCACCAGCTAGGTTATTACTTAAGAACTAATTTTATTATTCGCGTGTGCGCAATTATTTGCGAATGAGAGAGTTGGTCAGTTGGCGAGAGAGGGCTCGGAGACTTTGCTTATTGACCCTGAGCCCTCTATTACTAACTCAATCAGCACCCTCGACACTATTGAAAAGTAACACGCTGATAGTCTATAGAAAACGTTGGGCTAAGTGTACCAGCTGCAACTTTGCGAGAGAGTTCTTTGAAATATCTGAAATATCCTAGACTTATTACGTCTAATACAGAACGTGTTCCTCCACCAGCTAGGTTGTTCTTTAACTCATTTTATTATTCACATGCGGACAATTATTTGCGAAATTCATCCTACATGTTAGTCACTTCTTGTTAGATCATATGATATCAAAATTGGACTGGCCAGATCGGTAGGTCATCCATCGACAACGGAGGGGTTTAATTATAAGTTTATTATTAATTAACAAATCCAACATAATCTAACCTAACCTACTTTACCATACCCTAAACTAACATAACCTGGTATAAAAACAAATTTAGTTGGAGTATGATTTCTTTATATTTTGACAACTCATAATCTTCATGAAGGGCTGGGAGGACGCAGGGATCAAATTCCAGCTGTTTTCGGCGAGATTAAGTGAAGCGAAGATTAAGTCTGACACTGGACCTATACAATTTTTTGTCTTCTTTTTCTTTTATTGGACTCTACATAAAGTACATTTTTTTGTACTTAGAGAAATTCAATAGCATGTAAACACATTTTTTCCTCATTACTGGTTTTGCCTTAGAATATAAAGATCCGGAAGGAAGGTTAGTAACCGTTGCCTATAACAGAAAATGCGATGGAAACGACATTTTGGAAAGCTATGGATGACTCTTCATTAGGTCAAGTTTACATTATCATTGCCTGTTATAAACTTTTCTTATAAGTAGGAGTATAAGCAACAGTTTCTATTGGAGAAATTGACTGGAAATGGTATATTTAGACAACCGAGTCATACGATTACCTGTCATGCTCTTTCCTGGTAGAGTAACGGCTATTTATTCAATGGGTTTTTCTGATTACGTGATGGTAAAAATAATTATAGCGTAGTTGTAAACCATTCAAAAGAAGGGCATTAATAAAAATAATACTATAAATACAGTAAAGAGATCTTTGATGTCCTAGTAGTAGAAGAAGTTAAGCAGTTTGACACATATAATGGCTTTAAATGATGAAGCTTTCAGTGCTTATGTCTTTATCTTTTTTGGCTTTGGTGTTAACTTAGAAAACCTCTTTCTCATAGTTACGCTTTAATAGTTTCAGAAAAATCTTGATACCATTTTAAGAGGTTTCTCTTTCTCAAATCTCTTTCTCAAATCTCTTTCTCAAATCTCTTTCTCTTATCGTTTGTCTAAACATGATGAAATGTAGGAAGTTCTTCATTGTTGTCCCACGTTCATTTTCTACAACCCAAGCGTCGATATTTTTGGTTTTTAAATTACAGCTCTCTGACTAATCCTCAAATAAAGAGGATGAATGAATTTTGGGTAGTAGACTGTAAATTTATAATTGAGAAATCGGCAAGTATTAAATTACAACAAACTCGACATTTTCATTCTTTTCTCAACAGTCACAAAAGAATAATATCGCCCCTTTTTGTATGACAAAATTGAGCATATAAAACATAAACTCGATAAGTTTTGGTACCCTCCTATTTATTAATTCAATTTGCTTTATTACGAACATATTTTTTTATATTTGTAGGAGCGCGTGTGGTAAAGAAAATATAATGTAGTTAGAGCTTCTGAGTATTTCCCCCAAAAGAACACGTACAAATTTACTTAAACGTAAGAGCCCAACAATTATTCACTTTATTTGTTCTTTCTTTCATTGTTGGTTATTTTAATTTTTTTTTCTCGTTCTACAAAACATCTTAATGTCTAAATCTCAACAACAGCATTGCATGACAAAAAGTAATGACTTAATCGTACACAATTCTTCTCCAGCTGCTTGTTTGTGAAAAATACCACAATTTTTTTAATTTGCTCGTGCTTATAAATTCTCGAAATTTACTAATTAGACATCAATTGGTTAGTATAAACAAAAGAGATAATTTATGTTAATAATTAAATAGGTAACAATGGTAATATTTTTTTAAAACGTGCGGTATATTATTAACGTATAAAATTTCTAAACATTGTTGAAACTTTTTAATAATCTGGTTAGATCAAAATACAAAGGGGAACGATAAAATTGATGTATAACTAGGGTTTATCGTATAACATAAATTCTATCGCTTCTATCGCCATCCTAAAATGTTAGCCAATTAAGAAGTTGAAAGCTGCTAGAACTGTACTTGGATGAATGCTTGGAGCTCCGAGTCAGTAAATGATTATAGGAGATCCTCAACATGCTGATCACTCTATAATGCTTTGTTTACAAAATCGTTTGTGATCACTTCTTGTTCACAAGCGTTTATTAACAAAGGATGCTATCGAACGACAAAGGTATTTCAAATAACTATAAATTTTAAAATAAACGTTCTCATTTTTTAAATTCTTTTACTCTGTACAATTTACATTTTTGTTTGAATTATTTGATATTTTTGATAACGTTACAAAAAGCCTTTGTGAAGCCGTCAATTTATTGTTATATTTTTACATTATAGCTATTAACGTATATTTTCACCTGGATGTAGCTATATTTTCCAAACCGCGTATTGTTTAGTTTTATAATTTATTGATTTCTGTTTATGTTAATATGTGATTATAGGGCAGGTACTCAATACTCATTTTAAACGGGATGCCAAAAAAGCAGTAGCAATATAACGGTTTAAATTAAATGGTACCAACTAATCATACCGTTAATAAATTACAGTTTGTTTATCGTATGACGTATCTATTTTATAAATTAATTATTAGTCATCAGAACACAATGGCATAAAGAGAAAAGCCATTAATTTTGTTTTATTGAAAATCGTTGGAAAAGGTTAAAATATCGACGTTAATTGGATGAGATGTTACGTTAGCTACTACAACTTAGTGTATTGGGAAATTAATTTAACATAGTGTCATCGTTTTTTAACGTGATTTACTAAACGTTCGGTTTAATTTTTAGATCTTGAAGAGCTTTTGTCTTCAAGCAACGTGAAGAATCAAATCTTAAGTAGCCAGAACCTTTTTAAGTCGTAAAATTGTAATCTCAGGTTTCTAACTCTTAACTTTTTTGAAAATTAAGTTAATTTATTGGGATATTGACAAGTTGTAAAAATCTGATCCGACTACCTTGTCTATTTGTACTGCTTGCCCAATGCCCATCAAATAGACAATTTTAGTTCTTTTTCCTCGGTCAAAGACATTTGTTAGTAGTCTTCAAATTTTCAATTACATTTAAGATTATGACATGCTTGTTACTGAACCCGGTTCTGCAAGAAATTGAGCTTAATTATTTCACATGTCGTATATTTACAATCCTGAGTGCTGATTATCTTAGATCAGAATTATAATAATCTTGTAAAGGGTTTCCATCCCATATTCTGGAGTTAAAAGGTGGTGTGAGGTTATAAATAATATCTAATAGCAATAATTTCGCTTCATTACTATTTTGGTATAATTTTTATTTAATGTATACTATCGTCAGCAGACTATAGGTTGCTAATTAATTTTTTAGACTGTTTTAGTACAGTTATCTAATGTCTTCTTTATTAAATCATAAAATTTTTAAGTGCACTGTACTACAGTGATAATCAAACACATATATTGATAAATTCATGAACTTCGTTGAAAACAAATTGCAAGTGTGGAATAGAAAGGTACTGCAAGGAATATATGGGATTGTAAAGGAATGAGAGCTATATGAAAAAGACGAACCACTCAAGAGATCATCAAGTTACTCATATAAGAAGGGAATCTAACATTAAAAATTATTGATGAAATACAGAGGTATAACGATGGTTGAGACATGTTGTTACCAGATTGCATGTCGACAGTATCGCGAAAGTATTATGGAAGAAGGTACTAGTACGAACGAAGATAAAGAGAGGTTGGGCGCGGAGGAAGTGGAAGGAAGCAGTAAAGAACTTATTTTATCCAAACAGAAGTAGACGTCGAAAGTTACGAGAACAATAGGGTGTAGTCAACAGCGCTGTAAGGAAAATGTGTCTGGTAACATCTGGTCGTAATAATTTTAGAGATATATAAAGACAGAGAGAGAGAGAGTACTTGCTCTCTCCATTTGTACTACGCAAGATATTGGCTCCGTTCTAGTGTTCTCTTAAGTTTCGACGTCTACTCATCTGGCCATTAAAAAATAATTTTTTGCATCCTTGCTATAAAAACGGTGGAGGTTTCGACGAGTGGTATCAAAAGGGAAAGGTTTGGGACCCACTCTCGAGATAAAAAACTTCGGTCTGCTTGACGTCTGCGTGTTTGCGGCATTGAAAAAACATATTTTTTCGTTCGTTGCCGTCTAACGCTCTAACGGTACCTACGGTCGCAGAAAAATGTCCCCCTAGCTAGGCTAGCTAGAGGCAGTACATTATCTCGTGAACGATGCCCTTGAGAACAGCTGCGCGAAGGCGGAGCTATTTACAAGAGAGAGGGCTATTGTGGAATTGTAAGTGAAATTTCGAAAGATAAAAACATTGACTAGTTTATATAAATGGTGGGTGATTTTTAGGTTGGTTAGTAGCAAGTAAGCTGATCACATTTTCATTGATCACATTGATCACTGCCTCTACCTATGAATGCTGGTGAGACTGCTGTATCCCTGTGTCTGGATCTTAGAAAAGAATTTGACTACTTAAGTCGATGCAATTTTTGCCTTGATCAATATCGTGTGAAAAAGGGGGTTGCTAATGACTGGTTTCGATCTTGAAAATAAATATTAATCGGTAGCGTTTGGTAGTACTATATTCGCCTGGAAGATTTATGAGTACAGTACCTCAAGGTCCCCCCCCCTTGCTAAGTAGACTTTTTATTTGACTTCCCAGATTTACTGCCAGTTAGAGATGACGCAAGTATTACATGTTCTGTTAGCTATCTTCATACAGTTGTGTGCGAGATACAGGAGAGGATGCTGAGAGACCGTCTGAGTAGTTTTGGAGACATTACGTTGTAATTCACAACGTGCCCCTTTTTGAGCGTTTTGAACGCCTTAGGAGATAGCGAGTTCTGTCGCTACTACTAGCTATGTATTACGAGGTAATGTGGCAAGCACTACGCCCCAAGCACTACTCAATTTCAAGGGCTGAGGTCGAAAAACGAAGTTAACATGGCAGGCTCGAGTCGGCATTCGAGAACCCGGAACCTATTGCTCTGTAGTCCAGCGCCGGTCCACTGGACCACCACGACCACATTTAGTAAAAGAATATTAAATTCCACCATTAACCTCTAGCTAACTTTAAAAAGCTTCTAAAGCTTTGCTAGAGAACGCGCACAAGAAGCATCATGAAGAGGCTTCTACTCTGAGAACAATATCTGTTGTAACTCATCGATAAAATGGCTGTCTTTTTGCGGAGGGATTTGCAGGGAGTTGGATTTGAGCAATGTGCAAATTAAGCAGACTTAAATCGTGTAGACCGTACTCTAGAGAGTGGAAGTGCATGACTGTTGCATGCATTTACATTCTTGACTGTGTGATGTTTGTGAGGAGCCTCTCCAAATATTTTTCCTTGGAACTGCATGAACACGAATGTATTTGTGTCTTACATGCATTAGGAAACAAAATAATGTAGTTTTTAGCGTAGACCGTACTGTAGAGAGTGGAAGTGCATGTCTGTTACATGCATTAACATTCTTGACTGTGTGATGTTTGTGAGAAGCCTCTCCAAATATTTTTCCTTGGAACTGCATGAACACGAATGTATTTGTCTCTTACATGCATTAGGAAACAAAATAATGTAGTTTTTAGTAAAACTATATTACTACCTAGGTAGTAAGACGCACCTGGACCCACCCCAATTCTAAGTCAATTTCTCTACGTAAAAATGTGTCTTTAGTCCAAAAAATTATGGTAATTAAAATTCCGTAAAAACACTTAAAAACAAAATTCTCTGACCTCTTTAATAACGGAATACATAACATTTTAGCCGCATCGCTAATCTATTTTGACATCTTCTGACTCAAACCTGCAATCTGCAATAATTTCGAGTAAGTAATTTAAAATTAAATTAGAAATGTAAAAATTAAATTAGAAAACTGTAAATAATTCACTTTTAAGCGGGTAGCTGGGTAGAAGGAATTTGATTACTCAATTACTATGAGGATTTCTGTAATTATTTATGTGAGATGAGATTTAAATGAGAAAGGCGAAAGTAATACAGAAAATTGCTCTAAGCCGAATTAATTCATTAAATTAAAATTATTCAAATTTAATCTTTTCTAAAGTGTAGTGGATGTAAGGCAATGTTGAGAAATAATCATAGCCTCCATTTAAGGTTTTTTTCTATCATAATAAATATTGTGTATTTGAATACCTCTCTAATTTTTAAATGCTATTTACATAGATACTCACATCCATGAAAATATAAATTAGCATGTGGTTTTCAATAATTTAATGCGTGTGTACTCCATAAAGCCATTATAATCATAACATAATCATTAATAGTTCATTGCAAAACCATTTATATTCTAACTAAATAAACAAATTTATTGTGGTTTTGTTGAAGTGGATATAAATTGCTAACACAAGAAGCCCGAGGTGTTCTATAGATTGGTGGTCGCACGCATAACGAAAGCACCTGTCGACCAAGTCGCCTAACTGGCAACTTGCAGCTCTAAACATAATGACTTCATCAGCGGCACTGTGAAACCTTTTGCCTCCATCTCTTCTAATTTCAATACAATAAATAAGGCCGCGAGCTTTACCACCTTGTCTCGAGTCTCTTATTTTATTCTCGGAAGAAAAATTTATTCGTACAAAATAAATTTCTAAGTTAATTATTAAATTTTATAAAGTTTGAATTCCTTCAAGATTCGAGATGTAAATTAAATTAATTTATAAAAGTCATATTTAAAGATAAAAAATTTAAACGAAGGATGACAGTTGAAAAAATATCAAAGCTGGAGCAATTAATATTTAGGATTATAATTTATAATGAGTGTATCGTGTATTAATATCAGATAATACACAGTGATTAAGTAATAAAGTAGCTGCTTCGTATGTTAATCTCAAATAATAAAGCAGTCTCAATGTTGGTCAATCAAACTAATACGGTTTTTATTACACTGGAAATGTAGATGAAACAAACATTTTTTCTATTAAAGTAGCAAGAACACAATTGATGAAAGAAGAATACATGTTGTACTAGGGTGACTTAAAGGGGGTGGCTTTTTCATTATTAATTTTGCAACAAATTGCTCTTTTATATGTATTTTTTATAACTTTCCATTCTTTTTTCTCTCATTAAATTTGTTTTTAATAACTTTCACGTCTTTTTGATACAAACTTCAAACTTTTTTTCTTATTTTTTTTCTTCGCGCTTTTCTTAGCCTTCATCCAAAGTTTAAAAACTCTGATTTTTCTACATATTAAAGCTAAATTTGCAAGCTCTCATAATATTAAAAAATAAATAGAACATGTTTTTTAAATCCAAACTTCCTTTTACCTTTTCTATAATTTACCCACCCTTCCATTCCACCCTAATCGATCTATAAGCACATTGCATGTGAAAATTCTCATTTCTTTCATTATAATGAAGTTGTTTTTATTTGTTTTTTTATTATTTTACTTGTGATCAGTTGACTTTGATGAAATTCTTCCCTTTTTCTCGTAATCGTTTGCTTAAACTTGATTCCCATACGTCCTAAAATCCGACGATGCAGTGGTCCTAAAGTGCTGCTATATTGATCATATTATTTGAAATCAACGTGGTGGGACACGACTATAATAGCAACACTTTCGGATCATCGTATCGTCGGATTTCTGATGCCATGAAAATCAAGCTTACACTTCGTCGGAGATTCCGCAAAACCTCGTATTAGACAATTTTTGACATTTTTAGATTTTTATGTATTAAGCTGCAAGAATTACAATGTCGTACTATATGCAAAAAAATCTATTAATCTATTACATTATATGACGGTTGAAGCCGTTATTGTATCTGTGATCAAAATCACGTGATCTATGGCGAGTTTCTCTAACGTTATGGATCCATAACATTCCAGAACTTAACTATTTCTATTGTTTGAAACCGGTTTTTTAACATTTAGGAATAAGATTTGTATTCGTCAATAGAACTATCGTTCGACAAACTCGCAGCTAAAGAGATCACAATGTGTGCCCAAAAACACTTATTAGTTCAGTTTTCTTATTAATAAACATTAGAAATTATACTTTTAGAAAATACTTCTGTTAAAATTTAAAAAATGTGTTAAAATTCAAGTAAAAATAAAAAAATTCAAAAACCAATTCAAAAGGTTTTTTATCGCTCCTGTAAAACTTGCAAAAGTGCTAATACGAGGTTTTGCGGAATCTCTGACGACTTGCAGTATTTACGCTTTCAAATCGACCGTGTAGTAGCGTCATTTAATTCTGTCAGCAACTGTAATATTTGATCCCTGAGCATCTTAAAATAAATTTAATTAGGTTAGGTTAGGGTAACATAGGTTATATTAGGTTCGCGTCTGGGCTAGATTCCTACAGACGAATACCGCACTATCCAGCACATTGAACCAGTACCAGGTGTCTTTTGAAGATTTTTCCCTCACAACAAAAAATTACATTAGGTTTTAAGGTTCGTGCCGTCAGTTAATAAATGATAAACTCGATATAGTTTGCCCTCAAAAACGTTTGGCCTGGCAGGTCAAACATTTTAAGGGGTGGTTTAGGATCGGAAGTGTTCATTATGTGAGTAATAAAGTCATCTGATTTGCTCCTCTTCAATTTTTTTCTGTTTCTACAGTTCTCTACGGCTTCTTTCACCGTATTTAGAAAATTTTAATAATTTACTATCGCGCTTTGTATACATTTACTCATACTAAATATATTGTCCCAAATTCTTTGGAAATTTAAAACAAATAAAGCTGCTAACTTCCTATGAATCCGATCGGTCGTCTGGCGTTGTCTTAAACTTACAAATAATCCTTAAATATGATTGTCTCTGCATATCTAAAACACGATTATATCGTTCATTCTTTAATAAAATACACAGGGTCATAGGGAATGCGCAGTAAGGTTTGAAAGAGACAGATAGATAAACAAAAGGAATAGACAGAGAGTGGGGGGATTAGGATAGAGAGTAGAGAGGGAGTACAGAGGGGTTTTTCTGAAATTCCATGTCATTTCATTTGTCAGCATATGTCATAAAAAATATATGGTCATAAAGAATGCACAATAAGGTCCGAAAGAGACAGATAGATAGACAAAATGGAATAGAGAGAGTGGAGGGAGTAGGATAGAGAGTAATGAGGGAGTAGAAAGGGGGTTTTCTGTAATTCCATATGTCATTCCATCCACAGATAACTGAGATATATTCTACAATAGATGCGGGAGCTAGGGTGAGACGTAGGTTACCATCATCGGTAGGGGGGTAGGTAGTTCTTACCACCATCACGGTATGGCGCTGGCAGCATCGAGATCCGCGTATTTAATACATAGGGATCAAGTAGGAATGTGATATAATGTAAAAATTGAAGTTTGTGAAGTTTACTTTAAAATAATTTGTCAGTTGTGTGAATGTTTGAGTAGTGATCCCCAAAGCAGAAACCATGTAGTGATATGGCATCTAAATTGAAAAGAACAGTTTAAAATTTGAATAAAAAACGGTGTTCAAATCATGAAGTTAATAAGAGCAAATTTTAGTGCATGATAAATGATGTGTTCGACGAGGAGTGTAAAAGAAGAGTTACTATTTTCAAAACGGTTTAACTTGGTTAATACATTGGCATCGTAGAGAAATCGGATGAAAACCTAATTGAAGGCAAGTTTAAGTTGATATTTAGTTGATTGTGGAAACACCCAATTTAAAACAAAGTTGAGCAATGACCAAATTGTAGAAATGTAGTAAATAATGTTAAACCAAGTTGTTACGTTAATTTTTGTAGCAACTAGTTAATAAATATATTACAATAAAATGAACAGTTATTTTATTTTAATTTTCACAGGAAGTTAAAAAAATGAAGAGGTGGTCATAATACGATCACTTACGAAAAATAACGAGTTAAATTTAGCAAAAATTATTATTATTATTACAAGCACCCCAAGCACCAAATTTGTTGGCAGCGCCAACAACGATAGTGGTAAGAACTAAAACATGGTTACCATTTAGAGTGGGGACTCGGCCATCTATTTCTGAATATATAAATCTATAATCTGTGATTCCATCTGTAATCCTTTCTGTCAGAGAAAGAGAATAAAATTGACAAGATGAGATGATATGACAGATCAGACTCTAAATACATATAATGAGATCAGTCCAAGTTCTCAGTCTTGCAGATGTGAACGATCTAGATCAGCAATTCTCAGTCAATGTGCAAGCAAATCAAAGAGGTACCGTAGACCTTCAATTTCTTTTATTTTTCATACCATCACAACAAAACATTTGCAAAAATTGACCTTTTGTGAACCAATAACAAAAAATAATTTAAATCCTGGTACAAAGGCAGGCTAAATGTTTCGTATTTTGTGTTAAGGCGCTTTGTCACTTCAAAAAGAGCTGGAAACCACTTATCAAGGTAAATATAGGTTTTTTCACCTTGCTCTGTCTTCAGAGTAAGGTTAGCTCATAAAACCGATGATTAACGAGATCCAAAGTTTTTGAAAAATCATTATAAATGAAATCCACCAAAACACCCACCTCATCTTCTTCTCTCTTCTGAAGCATAGTGAGTGTATACTATTAAATACATAGTGAGAGCGTTTATTGTATTCTTCGATTACGGAATGGAAAGCTTTCTTAAGGAATGTGATTTCTGTCTATTATAATTAAATAGTAGAACTTATAATTTGCATTACCTATATCCTTTGATTTTACATACCTATATATTAATTATGCTACTTTATTATTGCAGTTACACAAATAAATTATAAAGATATAACGTCACTTTACGATAACGATGACTGGTTTGGACGATTGCATTATACCGTCTACTCTATAGGCATTGCTACAAATTTAATTTAATAAAAATTAATTATTATGATACTGCTGAATTATTTTAACTTGAGGAGCGGTAGGGATAAGTTCGCGCAGATTTGGACACGTCCCTTTAATAATTTAAATACGTTAACTACTGCGTTGGTGGAGATAAATACCTACTTAAGTATCTGCACATTCCCACCGCTTGTCAGTATAAAGAATTACTGCTGTAGCAGTAAAAATAAAACTCACCCTCTATCGCTCCCTTTCCCCTAAGCTTTTCTTTCCGTAATCGAGCAATACGTAAATTTATGTTCGTAAGTCTATATCCCGTTCACTGGGCGGTACGGGGACGTTCTATAAATGTCCTGATGAGCTGATGACACATTCTCATACGTAGTTGTATATAAAACATTGTAAAATAATTGAGAAGGCTAGAAGCCAAGGGATCTAAGTAGAAAAAATAATACTTCTGAGGAAATTAACTTAAATTAAGTAATTATTTTAATATAAATACACTTTTATTTAGAATTTATAGCGATAGATAGCAGCTATGGTATTATAATCTACTTGAATCTCTTTGCTACTAAGTAAAATGTTACATCTATTTCCAGTTTCTGCACTTAACTGGATTTTTCAAATTTTTCTACTTAGATCCCTTGGCTTATGGCCCCCTTAATTATAATAATACATGCTTCTAATATTTTAGCTTCACTAATTTAACCAAATGCAATAGTATACTTGACTTTTCATTTTCAAAAGCACAAAATCTTTTAATCATTTTCTCTGTCATCCCTGGAAGGCAGTAGCAAGCCTATGAGGTGTAAGTTGAGGTATAACATGGGACGGTCAGACCATCGTGCGTGTGTTATGTATTTAGCTGTTTATGTCTCTGGGATATTTTCTTTGAATCAATCGAAAGAAGACAAACAATCGCTATAACATTAGTTTGTATACAGGGTGTCTGTAAAAACACCTTACAACGCTTTAGGGTGAACTTATAGGATAATATTAGACCGATATAACCCAATTTACCTATATGCAAAAGTGCACCATTACCAAGTTACGGCTCTTCAAAGTTGGCGTTTCAAAAATGTATTTTCTTTATATCGGAAGAACCGTTTCGGATAAAAGTTCAAATTATGGTCAACGTTTTTCACTTATAGGAAGCTATAATTCTACAAGGTTTAGAGGAAAAAGATACACGGGAAATAGACCAATCACTGAATCGTTAATACTAACAGTTAAATATCTTTTTAATTTGTTAATGAATTGTAAAATTGACTACACAAGAGGAAACGAAATTTAAAAATCAGTAATTTTTGCCTCTTGAGATTTTATCATAAGGCTTTTGGTTTTCCAGATAATAGGAAAAATGTTTCTAATAAAAGCTATTAATTGTAATAAAATTCAACACATTTTTCAAGTTGCTTTTATTTAAAGGCGACCAGATAATTTGTTGATTTTTATTGCAATTAATAGCTTTTATTAGAAACATTTTTCCTATTATTTAGAAAACCTAAAGCCTTACGATAAAATCTCAAGAGGCGAAAGTTACTAATTTTTAAATTTCCTGTCATCTCGTGTAGTCAATTTTACAATTCATTGACAGATTCAAAAGATATTCAACTGTTAGTTTTAACGATTTAGTGATTGGTCTATTTCCTGTGTGTCTTTTTCCATTAAACTTTGTAGAATTATAGCTTTCCATATGTGAAAAACGTTGACCATAATTTGAACTTTTATCCGAAACGGTTCTTCCGATATAAAGAAAATACATTTTTAAAACGCCAACTTTGAAGAGCCGTAACTTGGTAATGGTGCACTTTTGCATATAGGTAAATTGGGTTATATCGGTCTAATATTATCCTATAAGTTCACCCTAAAGCGTTGTAAGGTGTTTTTACAGACACCCTGTATAGTGTAGGATAAGATAATTCTTATTTTCTTATGAAATCAATTTGGTGACCTAAATTTTGTTTTTGTTAGTATGTAAAAACATTGAAATACTCTTGGCGTCTCTTCACTTAAAGCCTGTGTGACACTAATAATAGTAATAATAGCTTTTCCTGTTATGATATAAAACACTTAAAATTGGTAGTGTAAAACTTTAATTTTTACATTAAATTTTAATGTTGACATGAAATTAGTTTGACCTGGATTGGTTTTTCACCAATCAAAATTGCTTGTTGTATTGATGTTTTGTCAAAAGACAAATAAAAAGTTTATTGTTAAATTTAATGCCGACATTAGTTCATGGAGAGCTTAATAGTACCAGCTATTAGTAACTAACAAACATTGAATATGCTATAAAATACAGAGTTTAGATATCTTAACAGTTGGCATTTACCTATGAGTCTTCTCACATTTTTCAAAATCTTATCTTTTTAATCATCTTGTAATTTAGTGTAATTTAATTTTTTTTTATAGTAAATCTATGATAATAAGATTCTAAAAGAGGTATTTTATATGATTTCAACTGGTATGAATAGAAATTAAATTTTTTATTATCA
This sequence comes from Malthinus seriepunctatus, assembly GCA_963924605.1. Classification (NCBI taxonomy): domain Eukaryota; kingdom Metazoa; phylum Arthropoda; class Insecta; order Coleoptera; family Cantharidae; genus Malthinus; species Malthinus seriepunctatus. Next base: position 91,659,246 of record OZ004600.1, read on the forward strand.
ACTAACATAAAATTCTTACTCGAACATAAAATCACACAAAAACTATTCGTAAGTACTTGAAGCTCGAAGAATCTTGGTATTAGTTCAATTTCCAACTTTATGTCAATACATAAACTTTTTACGATTTACATCAATAACAAACAAGTACTTCATGTTAAAATTTTAATAGTTTATTTATAGGTAAATGGTGGAAGATACCAATACAGGTTCTGGTTCATGCATAGGAACTATCAAATCAAATTGTTAAAAAGACATTGTTAAACAACCTAATGAAATTTTATGTTATGGTTTTAATAGTTTTATAAATTCAAAATAGCTTGAATTAAAATCAAAAAATATTAAAAGTTAGCGTTTTATAACAGGTAAATTGTGGTTACTTAAAATTGGCCTCTTTGTGTTCGAAAGGTGGCTCCGAGACTACGAACGATATTGCCAATATAAATTTACAAATCAAAAAAGGTTAAAGTGAAATTAATAATTTAAAATAATGGATGCATTTTTAACAATTTAAACCGTTTAATGGTTGGATATTTATGATAATGAGTAGGTTCATACCAGGCTCCTACTGGAATTTAAAAAAGCAGGTGATGGACCTAATTTCTCAATTTACCATGGGGGTACATTCGCATCTGTCTTAGAATGAACTTTTTTTAATTTTTAATAATTTGTATACATGAGTCGGTATTAATATTTATCAAAGAAAAATGATTAAAAAATTATAAAATGTTAAATAAGATTTTTATCTTTAAATGTCTAATAAATGGAACCACACACATCGATTACTTGCAAAACATCTTCACCACTTATATTATGTCGACATAAAAACAAAGGTTATTTGTAGATACCACACAATACAATTTATTCTTAATATTGACAACTTAGTTACAAGAGCATCCAAAAATTCTTAACTGTTCAATAGCCTGGCTTACCTCCTGGCTGTTTCTAAGAAAGAAATTGTAGGTATAACATACATTATTTATATTTACCTGTTGGCTTTTTCAACAAGTCAATCGTGTGTGGGTTAGTCGTGTCTTCATACAAAACTATTAAAAAAATAATTGAAATACTCGATTTCGTAATACGTTAAAAAAGAATATAAAAGTAAATAATATTTAGTTAAATAAGCCTTTTAAGTTGCAATTTTAAACCAACTTTGAAATTAGTCTCGCTTGAATCTAACACACTTTAAAATAATTAGAAACCAATTTAGCACTGCCAAGCATTTTCCAAGACTTTAGTAGAGCTCTGTCATCAAAGTTTTAACTTAATATTTTAAATTGCCATTTTCACAAAAGAGGTAATCAAAGACAAAGAATACTACCCTATTTGTTAATTGCTCCTTGCTTTCCTTCTTTTTTATTTTGATTAAGCATATTGAATCTTCTTTTCCATTGTTGTCTTTTGTAGATTCATTAAAAGAATTTAAAAAAAAAAGTTTATTTGCTATTGTTTTATTGTGAAAACGCTTCAATAAGTTACAAGATTTTTAAGACTCCTTGGAAAATTAAGACGATTGTTTTAAAGTTTTTAAAAAGGACGAAAATAAAATACGTAAAACTGCCAAACCTTGTTTTTCAGCTTACTTGGCTACATGTTTTGTTTTCTGTTTGGCGTAATCTTTTTACTTTAAACTTTGGAAAGTCGGTTTTTCGTCATTTTTATTTCTGCTTAAATATTATAAATAAAGTATCAAAAAGTTGCTTTTTTGGAACCAGCAGAGGTTAAATTATTTATGATTTTTATATGTTATAAACAGAGACTTGTGGAAAAACATTTTCTAGTTGAATATTGAATATATTATCCATCAACCCCTATACTATAAACAGAGACATGTGGAAAAACATTTTCCAGTTGAATATATTATCCATCAACCCCTATACTGAAAAATTAGTTTTTCAAAAATGTCTGTGTGATGTTTAGGGTTTGAGAGTAGCGAGCGCGTTGATTGTTGAGATTATTAATCGGCAACTAACACAAGAGTTAATTACAAAATTTTTTCGTCGATCGCCTCTCATTAAATTGAAGAAAATATAATTTTGCTTTACGACAAAAAGTCAAGTTTTCAATAATAATCTACAATCAAAGGTACCATTGAAAACAAAAATGTCACAATTTCAATGCAATATTGGTGTGATTTCTTATTGGTTAATGACATCCAGTAACAATCGATCGACGTAAATAGTATATCAAAGTACATGTGTCACAAGAAATTTTTCGGGTCATTCGACCTCAACTTTGGACTGAAGCAGTAGGAAAAGGCGAAAAATTATAAAATATCGTACGAAAAATGGGAAGGGGGAGGTTTAGATTTTTTCGCCTGATTGTCTACATTAAGGCGAGGTCCGTTATTGACTCCGGGTGGCGGAGCCTAAAAGTTCCATATAAGAAAGTCACAATTATGTCATAATATATACTTTTCGGGGCCAAAACTCACAAATCTGGCATCAAAAATGAGCCGAGGCCAAAGGGGCCGAAGGTACGAATATTCCAATTTTTTTTCGACTTGTAGACTTCTTTCAAAAATTTCCATTACGAGACTCCGCGAATGCGGAGAAACCCCCAGAGCAACGTCGGTGTCGAGTTTCGAATCCCCCTATATCCCCCTCTATTTTTAAAGTTCGATAGAAATAGAAAAAAATTCATTTTTGGAGAATCGATTTGCAACTCGGCAAAGATGAAGCGGAGGTGCCTTAGGCGGCATTTGCGTTTATTGGAAATCTGAAACTTTAAAAATAAAAAGTTAAAAAAGCAGTGAGTCGAGCATTTTGAAGCTGACAATTTTCAAAATTTTTATTTACCATACGATACTACCGAAATTGGGCAAGGCGGTAGTTTCTGTGGTCTAATTGACGATTCGATCAAAATTTTCCGGAAAAAAAATTTCTGTACCTCTTGTAAAGGGTGCCCAAAATATATGATTTGGATTTAAAGTTTTTACGCCTTTGTGTTCGGCCATAAACCCCCTAACTATTCGCTAGGGGGACATTTTTTCTTTAACGTGCCATTAGAGCTCTAGTTGGCGACGAAGCTAAAATTATGTAATTTTTCAAAAGCCTCTATAGTGCCTCGAACAAGAAAGTGAAAGAGGCCGTTTTATTTTGTTTTGAGAAGGGACTTCGAACCTTCATTTTTGAATCTCGTTCATCGAAACATCCACCGTTTCCATAGGGGAGCTCGCAAAATAATATTTTTGAAGTTCATATTTGTTTAAATTTTAACTTTACGTTTAACACGTACGAAATTGTGAAAATATTTTATTATATTTTATTTATAAGTTAAATAAAAATAAATTACAAGATTTGAAGGGCAGGAAATAGTTCCTCATATTGTAACACCGAAAATCGGGTGTTTCACTAATTATCCCTTTGGCATCGCTCAGTAGGAGCAAGGAGACAGGCAGGGGTTCGTAGTAAGAAATCAAACACACTGCGGATGGAATGCAAAACAAAATCTTTATTAAATAAAAAAAAATAATGCTATGTACCTTAAAGGTACTCGTACAAAATAAAGATAACAAAAAAAACCTTTCTTAAGGAAAAAATACATAAACCAAAAGGTTATCAAACTTATGACTCAGCTACTGTTCTTCCAGACCACTAGTCTTCGTCTTCGAGATCCAACCGGTCGTCGAAAAGAGATCAATAGGCCTGGACAAACACAGAATCTCTTTCTCACCAGGTCACTAGTGCTCTCTCTTAAGAAAGGGATCACTAGACCTACTGTAAAAAGAATGTGAACTCACCAGATCAGTAGTCCTCTCCTTGAGATCCACTCTGGTGCTCTAATAGAGATCAATAGTCCTGATGAGACACAGGAGGGTAGAGAGGGGTATTTCTTCTTCTAGGACAAAATAGTCCTTTCTTTGAGATCCAAATTCTTTCTCTAAGAGAGACCACTAGCCCTAAAAAGAAGAACCAGGGACTACGTATTTCACCAGATCCTCTCTTTGAAATCCTAAATGGTATTCTAAGAGAGATCAATAGTCCTGGTAAAAAAACTGGCACGGAAGATTATCTGCCCTAGATCAATAGTCCTTTCTTTGAGATCCTAAATGGTCCTCGAAGAGAGATCAATAGTCCTAGGGTCGAAACACAAACACACGGAGTTGCTGAAAGCAAGGGAAAAACAATTAATTAATCAAATTAAATTAATTATTCAATGTAACACGGAATAATAAGCAAATGGGAAAATAATAATTAATTAAATTAAATTAATTAATTCACATGGCTTTACTGAAGGCAAGGGGAAAATTAACTAAAGGGGAAAATTAACAAAAGCGCGCTTCCACTCACCAGGATGGTAAAGATGGAAGTCCCTTATCAAAATGAAGTGGGAGTTTATATTGGAAATCGGAACGACCAACTCGGATTCACTCGACAACCAATAGGAAAGCTGCAAAAGGAATTGGATACAAGAGCGACTATCAGTTAATTATTAAAAATAAATTAATAACTTTTTAATTAGCCCGAGCTCGAGTATAAAAATTAATTAATAAAAATAATAATTAATTAAATTAAATTAATTAATTCACATGGCTTTGCTGAAGGCAAGGGGAAAATTGACTCAAGGGGAAAATTAACAAAAGCGTGCTTCCACTCACCACGATGGTGAAGATGGAAGTCCCTTATCAAAATGAAGTTGGAGTTTATATTGGAAATCGGAACGACCAACTCGGATTCACTCGACAACCAATAGGAAAACCGCAAAAGGAATTGGATACAAGAGCGACTATCAGTTCATTATTAAAAAATAAAATAATAACTTTTTAATTAGCCCGAGCTCGAAAAATTGGCTCAATGGAATCGCACTAAAATTACAAGCACGTCGATATAAAATTTGTAATTATCAATTAAAATTTCTGGTTTAAACTAATTAATAAAAATTATTTAAAGGGTGACAATTACTTAGGGTTGCTAATTAATTAAGAAAGTAAAAGAAAAAAAACACTAATTACATCGTATCACTAATTATAACACTTCACGTGTTTTAAATGGAATTTAAACATTCAATAATTTTTGAAACCTATAATTAAAAAGTTTAGATTACGAATTAATCAACTGATAAGGTTGAATTAAATTATACAGGGTTGAAAATGACTCCAGAGTCACACTAAAAATTAAACGGGAGCTCTATCTCTTATCGTTGCCGAGTTACAGGGCAATAAGCGGGTATCAATGAAAAGGCTGATAATAAAAATTAAAATTGGGTAATTCTCATTCAATCTCTTTGAGATTGGACTCAAATACAAGTGCTTGAAGCACTGAACAAGGAAAGGTAACACTTATCTCCATTTTGATCTCCGTACCGGCGCTAGGGGAAAACTAAAGAAAAAAAATGACAAGTAGCTACTTTAAACGATACAAAATTTCCAAGACGCTGTAATACTGTACCAGTATTTTGGTCCAGCATCTGGATAAAATTCTGCATCGTTACAATATGGCCTTATCAGTTGTTTTTAATTTTAATAATAAATTTACGCAAAAGTTATTATATTTTTTTGGTAGGTATTTAACATTTAACAAGCATTTTTTTTGTGTTTATTTTTAAAATATAAGCATAATTTTTTCATAATTTATTGATTTGTAGTAGCACCGTTTTCGATACTTCAATGAGTGTGTATTACCAACGCAAAAACTTTTTTTTGAGGTTCAAAAATTGAATATAAGGAATAAAATTATTTTGACAGTTAAAGTATAAAACATTTGATAATTTTGATTCGTGCTTCAAGACAATTTCCATTTCAGCTACTTTTCGAGATTTTCAAATTAAATTTCTGGCGTTATCAAGCACTAAAAATTAATTTTGTTTATTCACTTAAATGTATAAATTTATGGTCTAAAACTTTTATTTGAAGACTTTCTTTCCAAAATGAATAGGAAAGCAGGAAATTACTAAAGTACGATTTTTCTTACTAAATCCCTATGACTGAGAGCTCCAGTCACCACCCGGTAAAAATAGATCTCATACAGCAAAATTGCAAAACTGCAATTTACCAACCATATAAGCATGTTTGATTAAATCATAACGTTTGAGCTTCAGCCTTCTAGAAAACATTTCTGTTTTGACTTTATTTCTTTGTAGATTCCAACTTTACCCGTCGTACTTACATTTTACCTTTACACAACTAAATACATAAACCTTGTGGAACCTTTTTTAGATTTTTTTAACAAAGATCTACATGAGCTACACAAATATTTAAATTTTCATTTTTTATTTCTTAATAAAATATATCTTTTTAAGGAACGACTCGGAGAGCTAGATAGCTTGCTATATCAGTTTAAAGGTGGTTTGGTTTCCTGCACGCCTTATTGAAAATTTATTGGCTTTGCTTATGAATACGTATATCGAATGTAACGTGAATGTTAAGCATGAATATATTATACATTTATCAGCGCATCCCGTCATGGTGTATCGTTTTATTAAGTGGTGTAATTACACTGCTATCAACATGAGGTCCTGTTGCGATACCAAATGTAATATTTTTAAAGCTATGTTATAAGCAATTTACGATTGTACCTATATAAAACAATCGTATTGACTTATTTATGTGCTTGAATTCTATTCGGTTTATTACAGGTGTTCATTTGTATTATGTAAGCGCAATATTTATCTATTTAAATTGAAACTTGAAAGTCCAATTAGATTTGTTGAAGCGATAACAAATTGTTGGAAAAATCTTTTCAAATTGCAAAGTTAAAAGCCAATTAAAAAAATTGTCGACAATTTTTCAATTTTCATATTTCAGAGAGAAAATATTGCAATATTTGATAACTGTTTTTAATAGGCCACGATGATGCTTTCATAGGAGATATAAGCCGCTTTGGCAATGCGAAATTGAAACTTGACAAAGTAATCAAAAACCTATCACTACGCTGCACGATTTGAACTTATTCTTATTATGGAGGTAATGCCATTATTCTGTTACAAAAATCAATTACCTGTCACTACCAACAACGACGTCTATGATATTAAGTTACTTTTTAAATAGAAATTTTCCTTTTTCTTTTCAAATACCCACCTACCTGATAGTTAGTCACGACTAGGGGTTAGAAATTAGTATACTTGGAAATTAGGAATATTTATAGAATAGGCACCCCTGTACAATTTTTAGATTTATTATTCCTAACTATTTTTAACCCTAGGATGCACATCATGGGCTTGGGAGGCCCAGCGACGTATTATAATTCGTGTAATTTTCGATTGGACACTTTTTTTTTAATTTTCTTTTAGGTATGCCTTACTTAATGCTTTATATATCAGATTTTAAAAAAATGTTGCGTTAAAATTTTTTTACATTAATTTTATTAATCTTTATTTACTAATACCCCGTATTCACACGGCATGGGCTTGCGAGGCCAACATATTATCAGAACATATAAATGCTTGCTTATATGCATTTTATGATGACAGGTTCATTCTCAGAAGCTAATCTGTCTATTATGTCGACTACTTGCATAAAATTATATTTTATAAAAGCTCTCTAAGGACAAATGTGCTTATTCTTATTTGTTTGCCGTAAAGCTAACATTAAATTTTTTCAATGGCTTCTCGTTCTAAAAGAGTTCGTTGTGGTGACGACGGTTTCGAACAAACTGTTTTACGTTGGGCAAATGAGTGCGAAGATGAGTTGTCTGTAGAAAGTGAAGCTTCCGGCGATGATGAAGATGTAATTAATATGTATAATCCAGATTCAGACAGTGACAGTGATGAATCTGATAAAGAAGTTTGTGTAAAAACGCAAAGTGCATGTTTTGTTGCTCCAAGTAGAGTTGTATGGCAAAAGAGTGAACCGATTTCAAATAAGACCCCTAGTTCTAATATAATTCGATCAAGACCGGGTGTGAAGAAAAATAATATATGTACTACACCAAAAGAAGCATTCAAGTATTTCATTACTGAAACTATGTTGGAAGAAATAATTCGCTGTACAAATTTGGAAGCTAAACGTGTAACACGTTCCAAAAATGAACAATGGCCAGACATTGATATGGACGAAATGCTTGCATTTTTAGGATTGGTAATACAAGCAGGCGTTGAAAAAAATTAGGACGCTCCAGTACGAGAATTATTTACTGGTGAATCTGCGAATCCCATTTATAGTGCGACTATGGCTTTAAGACGTTTTGAAAGTATTAGAAGATTCTCACGGTTTGATGACAAACGAACAAGGGAAGTTCGCCTAGAAACGGATAAATTAACACTTATTTCCTATATCTGGAATTTGTTCATTCAACAATGTAGAACGTGTATTGTTCCTGACAAAAACGTAACAATTGATGAACAACTACTTCCATATAGAGGTAGAACTGGATTTACTCAATATATGCCTAGCAAGCCGGCTAAGTATGGCTTAAAAATATTTTGGATGTGTGAATCTGTGTCTGGTTTTGCTATTGGTGGAAATATATACGTGGGACGTCAACCTGGAGAAGTTATAACGAAGAATCTCGGTTATGAAATTGTTAAAACATTAGTCCGTACAATTCATAATACTGGATTTAATCTTACAATAGACAACAGGTCATTATAAACTAGCCTGATTGCGTTACATAATTAAATGATTATGTAGGTCAGTTACTATTATCAATTATTAAACAATATATTTTTATGTAGGTACTATATTCACAAAAATAAAGACTAAAATTGCTTTATAAGTTATATTTATAGACTTACACGCCGCACTGGGCTTCTCAGGCCCAAGCTGTGTGAAAGTGTACAATTTTTTAGTCGTGCATCGTAGGGTTAATAAACGGCCAATCTACTTCCTAACAAACCTTGTTTAAACTAAAGTTAAGACTAATTTTATATGTAGTTAAATTTTAATTTAAGTGAAGATTGCTTTATGAAAATTGCATTTTCAACCTTTTTAACTTAAGAAAATTTTCTGAAAAGTTTTATAAATAAATAAAGTGATGAAAATGGGAAAAAGTGTTTTAAAGTTTATATTTAATAGTGTGTGTGGTGTAGAGTATAAGTATATCAAGTTTCTAAATACATTTTAACCTATCTTTTTGAATGTGGGTCGCACCATAAGAGAAACTCATGTAAAGCAATTTACCCAACTTTTCAGATATCCAACTCTCTTAAGCGATCGCAATTTTCTTTGCCATATGTTCAAATTAAAAAGTTACGCCTTCAAAGTTTATTGACTGTGTGGTTTGAAAGTTTAGTTTGGGGATTTAAACAATGTGAAATAAAGCACCATTACGAAGAAAATATTTAGAAAAATATATTTTAAGGTATCGCTATGAGGAAAGGTATATATACGCCTCGCTAAAATGAGTTTTTTATTTATTCTTTTTTGTTTACTTTTAAACTACTTAACAGTGAGAGCTTTAAATATTGATGGTAAACTTTTATTAACTTTCATCTTTATGAAGGATTTTTATGAAGTTTAAAAGATTATGCAAATTTTTAAAAATTAGGTCTTTATATTCATTTGGTACTTCAATTTTTTTGTTTTTAAAGAGAAGAATAGAACGAATTTAAGAGGTGTTCGCGTGCATGTGTTTCAAACAAAGTGTTGAAAATAAGGTGAAAATTTTTTCAACATATTCTGATATCCTCGGTAATTTATTATAATTTTTGATCTCTCGCAGTCTACATGACTTGAACTAAAAATAGGATGGTCATTGTCATCTTACCAGATCTTAAAGCTTTAGTGGTTTCTGAACAACGAACTGTACGAATCTTTAAAAGTTTTATCCGTTGTTTTTAGTATTAAATTTATTTTTATGTTAATGTAAAGTACCTACATGATAAGTATTAAAAAAAATTTCAAACATATTAAAAAAAACATATTTTTTAAATTGCTTCCGTCCGGGATTGAACCTGGGACTTCAGTGTGTAAGCAAAATTTTTAAATATAAACTGTTTCAAAAATTTCATTTTTTTTTAATTTTGGCATAAATTGAAGTTCAAAATATGCATTATTTTATATCTTCAGAAAGCTAATTTTACGAGCTTTCAAAATATTGAAAAATATACAGAGTGTTCTATTTAAATTACGAAGTTGGATTCTATTTCCGGTTAAACCAGAAGCCAAAATATAAAGTGTTTGGTATCGTGTAATAGCTAATTTTACGAGCTTTCAAAATATTAAAAAATATACAGGGCGATCTAAAAAATTTTGATATTTTTGTAAATTCCGGTTTAACCGGAAGCGTTTTGTTAACCGAAAATAATGTCAAATAATAGATATTCATGAGATTGGTAAATTTTGACCTACTTGGGCCCCTTAAAGGTAGGCAATTTTGAAACAATTTTTAAAATCGATTTGGTTAGGACGAAAGTCCTATATTTTGACTATACAATCCCGTTTTGAAATTTTAATAGGTTTGTTCCTACAAACAATCGAACCAGTTCAGAACGGTTCAGAACTGAACAGAGCATGCGCACATTGAAGTTGGCAATACAAATTTCAAACTGCGCACACTCCGCCCAGTTACGAACTAGTTCGAGCTTTGTAGGAACAAACCTTATAATATTAATTACCGGCCAAGTTATAAGAGAAAAACCATAAAATGGGACAATCGTTCTATTGGCCGCCATTTTAAATAAAAAAATTTGAAATTTCTTTTTCAGTTTGGGCTTACATGTACTATCTTAAAGCCAAGTAGAAACGAATTTGGCCCAAGTTTTTAAATATGCGCCCAAAAAAACGACCTAATTTTAGGACACCCTGTATAAATTTCTTATAAAAGCTTAGTTTGCCGATGAAATAATTTTAAAGTGGTTAAAATCGAATTTCATAAAAATCGATTCAGTAGTTTCTGCTCTAGGGGGGGGGGTCATCCATCCATACATCCTGACATATTGGTTCAAAAAATCGTAAATTTTTTTTTGCATTTTTGGAATCAGCGTAACTCAAAACGTCGAGAAATGCAAAAAAATAATTTTTATTATTATTATTTTTTGTCTGGATTATAACAACTTTTTCTTGGATTGGAAAAAGTTAAAAACGTTGATTAAATGTGTTGTGAAATGTGACCGAAATCACTGACGTTAAACCTTAGTCTGTTTTGGTGACGATAACGAGGTTGTTAGGCTCGGTCAAGAACCGACTTGTATTCCCATAGTCCTCGGATGGTAGGTTTGTCGTGGTCCAGTTTTGTCTCGTGGAACTTGGAGGCTGCTTCTCGGATGAAATCCTGGATGCTGATCATATGTAGGTCCCGTTGAAGGTTGCTGTTGCGGATGAACCATGGTGCGTTGACGATGGTCCTCAAAATTTTATTTTGTATGGTCTGCATCTTCTTGATGTTTGACGGTGCGGCGTAGCCCCAGGCTGGTGCGGCGTACGTCATGATGGGTCGGATGACGGTCTTGTAGAGAAGCAGCTTGTTTCGGAGGTCCAGTGTTGTAAAAAAGCGGTTATAGATAAAGGATAGCTTTAAAAAAGGATAGCTCAAGCTCGGACAATAGCTCCCTCGATGTATGGTTTCCAGGTGAGTCCCTTGTAGATGGTTAGTCCTAGATATCTGGCTTCCTCTTTCTAAGTAATGGGTTGACCGAAGATTTTGATGTTCGGCGGACGACAGAGACTTGGTCGCTTGGAGCAGTAAATAGACGAACTCTTATGTACGTTGATGGAGGATCTGCCATTTCTTGAACCAGAGTTCCAGACTGTCGGCTGCTCTTTGAAGTCGGTATCCTACCAGGCGTGGATCCCTGTGGCTGGTCATGAAACAGGTGTCATCTGCAAAAATATAAAGGTTAGTAGCTTCGGTTAGTGGCATATCACTTGTGAAGATGGTGAAGAAGTGCGGAAATAGGGTGGCACCCTGAGAGACTCCGGCTAGGATAGGTTTGGAGGTAAATAGGGCGTCGTCGATCTTGACCCTGAATGATCGACCGGAAAAGAAAAGAGGGATGAGCTTCGTTATCGATAGTGGATATCGAGCGACAATTGTCTTGTAGAGTTGACCTTGGTGCCAGACCTTGTCGAAAGCTTTGGAGACGTCCAGGAAGACGGTAGCGACACAGTCCTTGTGGTCGAATACTTAAACTTGACTACGCGGATGGTTTGATGGACAGTAGAGTGAGCTGGTCGGAAGCCATATTGTTCGTCCTGGATGACATATCCGTCTTCTGAGTGTTCTCTCAGAAGGTATCTTGCTCATTGTAGGCAGAAGACTGATCGGGGGGTAGTAACTTGAGATTTTACTTTGTTTTGTTTATACTTGGGCTCACACAAAGAAACCAACTGTCAGGGAGGCAGAAAGGCAGAAATTCACAGTAATTACCCCCTCAATTGCAATACGCCGAATTAATTATAAGTCACAAGTTTTTTAACTGAACTATGTATCATAATATCCCAGGTTATCGAAAAATATTCTTCTTCAGAGCTTCTCTAAATCTGATAATCAATAGATTTACTCCAATTTTTTTTTTATAAAAAAACATCTCTTAAATAATATGTAGAGACACATGCATATTGCCCATACATATGCAGGTATGCCTGCACAAATTGCCTGAGACTCTGTACAGACGCTGATGTGATCTATGCAGACAGGGTCTATATTTATGCAAGTTTGCCTGCACAAGCCACCTGAACAATGAACAGACTCTCCTGTTTGGCCTGTGCAAGCAGACCTCCACATGTGCAGCTTTGCTTACGTAGGCCGCCTGAACGATGTATAGACGCTCTGGTTTGGCATGTGCAAACACACTCTTCGCTTTGGCCTGTATTGACAAATCTCTACATGTCTACATATGCAAAATTTCCTGTGCAGGCCGCTTGAACCATCATCACGCGCTCTGGTTTGGCTTGTGTAGACCGGCCTGCTAAGATGAAGACACACACATAGGCTTTTACTCTGGCTTGGCCTGCAAACCTGCGTAGAGGCCTGAGCACTCTGAGCAGGTCAAAACAGTGCAAGGCGAGCCGGAGTAAAAACCTGTGTGTGTCTCCGCCTTAGCAGGCTGCAAAAGCCAAACTGGAGCATCTTAACATTGTTCACAGGCGACTGGCATAGGAAACCTTGCATATGTAGAAGCCTGTACAGGCCAAACCGAAGAGGCTGTACATCGTTCAGGCGGTCTGCGCAGGCAAACCTGCATATGTATAGGTCTGTACATCGTTCAGGCGGTCTTCACAAGCAAACTTGCACATACGTAAGGCCTGTAAATAAAGGCTTGTAACCTTGTAAGTAGAGGCCTACTTGCATAGGTGAAACCATATTCAGAGACCTGCCTGTACAAGTCAAACTGGGGCATCTTATACATCGTTCAGGTGGCCTGTGCAGGCAAACCTGTGTATTTAGAGGCCTGATGCGCAGGCAAGCTAGAGTAAAAGCCTTTGTGTGTGTGTGTTTCCGCATTAAGTAAAAAAAAAATATATTTTTTCTGCATATATCGTTATACCGACCGCTTTCCATAGTAAAGATTTCCATAGATAGTGGTTGGATGGGCGGCCATCTCTAAAAATTACTATTATGCAGTTGGCCTTGCTTCGGAGGGCACGTTAAGCTGTCGGTCCAGACTACCATATAATTAGGCCACAGGCCTGTTTGTTAGTCTATAACCTCAATCAAAAGAGGTATTAAAATAAAATAACAACATAGTATTATGATTTCTAAAACCATCAGGTTCTCCTGCCGGATCATGTAGTGTTTATTTTTCTAAGTTTACTGTTGGTTATGGTACTCCTGCTTATTTAAATTAACTTTTATTAAGATTTATTAAAAATGTGTTTAAATCCATCTCTTTAAGTATCATTAATTTATGTAAACTATAAATTAGTCGTTGCCATAAAAACATAACAAACAAAATTCTCCTGGTGGCAACGCATTTTGACTCACCCTGTATATTGATAATTTCGTATTTTTATAAAGAATTAAAAAATAATATTATTGAATTAAATAGAATTAAAACTAGCGGCTATTGTAGTTAGGTACATGACGTGTGGTTTATCCGATAAGATATTTTAATATTTATTTTGTTAAAAATGATAAATTTTAAGAAATTAAATTAACAATTTTAAATAGTTAATCTTTTAGTGTATTTTCAAACGCCGTCTGCTTCATTTCGTTTAACCTATTTTGCTGTTTTGTGCCATTTTGAATTTTGGATGAGGAGTTCCATTAAACCACGTTAATTAACTACTGGATAAAGGTTAGTTTTTTAAATTTTTATAACCAGGGCATTTAAGTGTACAAATTAGTGCATTTTGTTGAATAATTTTCGAAATAGCAAACATTATAATTTTATCCGGGTTTGATACTTTTTAAAGAGCACATGGGAATAGATGTACATCCGCGATGAATGCGAGATAGAATAAATGTAGTTGGATATATGTAGGTATTATTATTTTTTTATATTTAAAATTCCACGTTCAAAAGAAACGAAACAATTCAAACAAATCACGAACGAGTCAAAAGCGTATGTATTCATTAGTAATGTGTGAATTTCATGCTGCAAATACGCACTTCGCTATCAAGCCCTCGTTGAAATAAAACAACGCGTATTTTCATAAAATCTAAACAACTTTTTTTTTTTAAATAATGTAAAATGACAATTTTTTTAATCGACTGGCGTAAAACGTTTTAGAAGCGCAATTATAGCCTTCCATTAAAACCAAAAATCGTCTCAAGTGCTGATCGTTGCCCCTTTTCCTCGTATAACTGTTTTTTCCTGTCGCCGCGAAATACTAAGCCAGTCAGATCATTCTTTAATGATTTCGAATAAAATTTTGAGTAGTTTTGAGGAAATAAAAATATCTTGACTAATTTTCTAATTTTCGAGCATTCCAGAGTTCCAGACCCCCAGAACCTGTTCTCAACCCTTATGACTAGAAACCTGATGGTCAATAAATTACAAAAATCAATAAAAGAGGTAAAATTTTCTTTTTAAAAATAAGCTTTCTCTTCAAAAACTGTATGCAAGTAAATTTTTTCAAATAGCCACTACGTTACTTACTTAACCATTTCGAAATATACAGACACAAAAAAGCAAAAAACGTAAAACATAAAAATATTATTTATATTTTCTACGAAATCTAAACGATTTTAACAAAATTCGAGTCTGTTCATGTCCAATACGTGATGAAAATTTTTGAAAATCTTTTTATCTTAGCGTAATATGTTCTAAAACATCCAAATATTTAATAATTAAAAAAGAACCCGCGTTATGCACAATATTTCTTACAACCCTCTTATTTTTTTAATATTAGAAATCATGCGGAAGAGTATGATATTTAAAAAAAAACCTCTCTTTAAAAGATCAGCAGACCTTTGCCATATTTTTTAAATGCCAAGACTAAGGGTGATATTAAAGGTCTTCTATATCGTATATCATATAGCCATTAGATTTATTTAGTTTAGTCTTCGGGATATTGATTTTGAAGTCAACAGCAACAGTTAATATCAACTAAAATTAACATTTCAAAAAAAGTTTTTATTTTCTGCTAGAAGAAACTTAAAATAGGTAATATAATACTTATAAGAATTTAACATTTAACGAGTTTGTGTAATAATTAAAGAAAAAGTTTATAATTCTTTAAAGCGGCGTATTGTTGAAAGTAAATCAATAATTTTGCTTTAGAAGTTTTGCAACGAAAATGTAACTTTAAACGCGTTGCACTTCAAAACTTTTATTTCTCTTTTTTTACTTCAACTAGAGGTACTTTAAAAATGAGATTGCTTTTACGTTCATTTTGTATTCACACATAAACAATTTAAAAGGTTGATAACCCAATTATTTTATAATTGTTACATTTAGAGAGTCGGGAACAAACAAGTTCCTTTATCAAGCTGAAAATTCATTTTAAAGGAGCTTCTGTAAATTTTCTAATAAATATTTTCCGACACATTCTTCTGTAAGAGTATATGAGATGAAAGAAAACTTACGCATTCCTTTTGATCATAAATTTATGCTCCGAAACGATGAGATATTTGTTAATTTTTCTCATTAATTGAAACGCGATCAAGGAGGCCAGAAGTTATAAATTTTTAAATTTTAAGGTACTCGTACCTAATCAAAGAATTCAAATATCGTAAAGTTAATATTATATAAAATTGTTGCATTTATTTAAGTTTTGATGAATTATCTAATCAGGTATTAGTTCTGGAGGCACTCATCTTTTTTTTAATTATCTCAGTTCGACACTTCATTAACGTTTTCGTTACTGCTTCTATGCACATAAGAGCTCAAGCTGGGTCTTGCATATCAAATTTAATGTGCTGATAATTACAATTACTTATAAAATTAAAAATGTGTTTGGATTGCATTTTTTATTTTAGAAAAACGGTAGCACAAAAAATCAATGTGGGATAAACCAATATTTGTAATTAATTCACAGAAAATTTCAATTTGGTGGTAATTTTTAAAGAAATAATTGGAACTAATTTAGTACTGAAATTTAAATAGATTGCATAAGTTCTCAATACTCACGTATTCATGTTGAGCATAAGTTTTTATTTTTTGATATAATACTCGCAATTTATTAGAAAACATAATTTTCTAAAAGGGTGAAAAACGCCAAATTACTTTTAAATGCTTAGTTTAAAATTTGATGAAAAGCGATGTAGTAGCTCATACTCAGTGGAATCATCCATATTTAATACCTACCTTAAATAGTTAAATAATAAAAAAGGTGTATAAAATGACATAAACCTTCGTCTTAGACTCTCTTAAAATAATTAATCAGCTTTGTAAAAGAGAATTGTGAACTTGTTTAATAAATACTTTACCAGAAGGGTAGAATAAGTTTCAATAAATATTTCAAAAAATACCAGATTAAGGCATTGGAAGTAGGTAAATATTAGCTGATTGGATTATTTAAAGCAGTGTTTTTATGTAAGCTTTTATGGCGGATAATATGTATAATCTGTCCCATTTAAATCGTGCATGCATGGGAATCTTGTAAACGGTACAATAAATATACAAAATCGGTTAAATTAAACTATAATAATAAATGCCAGATTGCATTAAAGAGAATTATATTTTAATCCAAGAATTAGATTTATAATCTTTAAATATGGCAACGTTACATAATAAATAAATGTCAAAGTTCGACGTTTGTAACAATAGAATGAGCTTAAGATTTTAGTATTTATTTACAAATGTCAAACTTCGACATTTTTATTTATTAATTTATTATGTAACGTTGCCATAAATATCTAAGGATTATAAATCTAATTCGTGGCTTAAAATATAATTCTCCTTAATGCAACCGGGCATAAATGTACTTTATTATAAAGCTTGGGTTTCCTAGGAAAGCAGTTCCGTCAAATAGCGGCGTGATGACGTCACAAAAAGCGTTTCCATAATATATTCATACATACGTGGTTTCTTAGATGGCGTTGCTATCTCGCCGCTTTAACGGCTGTTTTTAGACTTCACCGCTACGTGACGTCAGCACCGTCATACTCCAGCCGCTCTTTGACGGCACCGTTTTCCTAGAAAACCTAAGCTTTAGAGGAGAAAAGCCCATTTCTTCAAATACCAACTTTTAATACCGTCTTCTTTTCTTATAATCTTCCAAAGCTGCCTAAATTTTTTTAAACTGTGTGAGTCTTCAGTAGGATATCTATTAGGCTTAGCTGATATTGTAAATTAAATAAACTCACTCATTTAACGTAGCTTCACATTGATATAATTATATTGTTTGGTTTCCAGTAGTGGCGTATTTAGAACTTTCGTTAGGAGGCTCCTCATAAAGCCTAACATAGGTCGTCTGATAGTAATAACTACTAAACGCTATTTCTTTTGTCTTTACAACTTTTGATTCACTTCTGCCAGTTAGTAAAAACAAGCGAGATGGCAGACTAAGGAGACTTCGGCTGACTGTGGTGTCGTTACTCACCAACAGCTGCCCTGCGGCTATTATTGTTATTATGAGTCAATACTAGGTGTGCTTTCTACCTTCCTTATAAATACGTCACTACTTTCTACCATTTGGCAATGTGGCAGTAAAAGCCATTGACTAGTTACCAACTTGTTTGCAGTCTGCAATGACAGATAAGATGACAAATGAACCCTCTCTCTACCACCCTTACTCTACCCCCTTGTAACTCTCTCTGTCTCTCTCTTATCCCCCTCTATACCTCTTTCTACCATACTCACTCTCTTCCTCTGTCTGTTTTTGTCTCTATCTCTTTCGGACGTTACGGCGCATTTCCTATGACAATGGGTTTTTTATTATAGAATTAAGAACCTACCACTCTTCGTATAAGTCTAAAATGTATATCAGGAAAGCTGTGTTTTTCGTTTATAGTAAGACCCTGTAACACTGATTCTACCACCCTGACTAGCTTAGTGGAGACTAAGTTCGTTGCCAATAAAACACACTGTCAACAAGGACAAAAATATTTTATTAAAAATTAAAAAAATAATTCAAACTACCCTTAGGTACGAGTACAAAATAAAAAGTTAAAAAAATATAATATCTCTTTGACTCGGCTCTTGTCTTCGTCCACTAGATCCCGAATCCTCTCACGAAGAGACATCACAAAATCCTGATGAAAGAACGGGGATTTATTCCACCAGATCCCGAGTTTTCTCACGAAGAGAGATCACAGGGTCCTGCTGAAAGAAAAAGAGGGTGATGGTCACCAGATCCCGAGTCCTTTCACGAAGAGAGACCACAGGATCCTGATGAAACCAACTTCTTCGTCCGCCAGATCCCGAGTCCTCTCACGAAGAGAGATCACAAGGTCCTGATGGAATGAGGGATGCCACGGATTTGCTAAAGGCAACACGGTAAATTAAAATTTAATAAAATGGGACAGGATTTAAATTAAACTTAATTAATTAATTACCAACGATAATTAAGCAAGTGAAAAGACGCAGGGAAATCTCTTATCAAAATAGAGAAATGGTTTTTATTGAAGGATTATCACTTAATGCATTATAAATTTTGCTAATTAAATTAATAACTTTTTAATTAAAAGGCTAGCGATGGTAAAACTTGGCTCATTGAAACCGCACAAAAATTTCAACTTGAAAGTAATTAATAAAAACTAATTAAGGACCTTAAAATACTTAGGGAGGTTAATTAATCACTGAGATAAAAAGGAAAATCATCAATGAGCTCCAACAGCAATTTTTACCAATCCACGTGGTTCTAAATTAATTTAAGAGTTCTCAATCCTATAATTAAAAACCATTAGATAAAGTAATACTTAAGTGATAAGGGTCAAATAATTTTTAAAGGGTTACAAATGATCTAAGAGTTAAATTAAAAATTAAACGGAAGCGCTAGCACTTATGGTTGCCGCGCTTCAGGGAAATCAGTGATTATCGCTGATAATAAAATAGGGAAAATGAAACTTAAGTAATTCTGGTCTAATCTTGATGAGATTGGACTCAATTGAAAGCGCTTGAAGAGCTGACCACGGGAATCTAAAATTTATCTCCATTTCGATCTCAGGGCGGCGTTAGAGAAAAACTCGAGAAAAAGTGACAAGTAGCTGCTTTAAACGATACAAAATTTCCAGGATGCTGTAGTACAACTGTACTAGTATTTGGGTCCAACATTCGGATAAAATTCTGCGTCGTCACAACCCAGTTCAAAGCGCAATCTATTTCAGCAAAAGTAATATTTTACGTTTTTTAAATGGAAAATTATAGATGTCCCTGGACTTATCTCCCATCGTAGTAAAAGAACCAACATTTTTAACAAATTGTTTTTGATCTTTTGTGAGCCTATTGAGGGGAGCGATATAGCTAAACACATACAAACTACCCTAATGTACAAGTTATTTTATTGATTAATGCATCAAAGTAAATCCTTTGACGCGTCTGGTTAGTGTTTGGAGAAGTCTTCAGGTTCATACTCGACTCGTCTCTTCAGCTAGACCCCAAAACTAAAATTCTTACGTATGACAAATTGACAAATCACAGCTGGTGTATTTAAAAAAAAATTTTTTTTTCAAGTCGTTGATATCAAATACTTGTAATTCAACAAAGGTATACGTTACGTACTTAAAGAGTTATTAATGGGGTCATTATAATTCACTTGGGTCCTTACGTATGCTTAAAAATGTCACCTTTTATAATAAATGTGTATATCTAAGCATTTTATAATTATTTAAATGAGAACGTTATGCATATATGAAATTCTGCGGTTGGCACCTTTGAAGTGTGACCACTACAAGTATTTTAAGAGCCCTCTCATCTCAAACACCATTCTCAATGTTAAGAACACACAATATTACGTTCACATGTAGACTTTAATGCAGTTGGAGTTTTGATTTAATTTATAATCGATAAATAGCTAGGCTTAAATTGAAACCACTAAAGTAGACATTTGCGATAATTCGCATTACCCTAAATTACACTTGAATTGTTCCTAAACCAACATATCTATCTAATACGAAAATCAATCAGTCCAACAAGTTGCCAAAAGGGATTAAAGGACTATCTAGACTAGAAAGAGAGAGAGAGGATCAAATTCAAGTGAGTTTGTAGAATGGATAATTGTAAATGAAAACGTTCCGGATGATCCTCGAAGATTATATTCGCTTCACATAAAATTTGTTATTGCCAATAAAATTTTACGTTGTAAAATGTCAGTTGTTGTTATTAAATCTTTTGTTTTAATAATGGATAAAGTATCGGCGCTTTAACGCTCATATACTTTGTATAAACTTTATACATGAGTGAATTAACACTTAACTATTGTTGATTCTCTTTGGGGCAACCTTCAAGTAGGACCCTAGACTAAGATTACATCTGACCTCAATGTTAATTCGTTTTGTGAAATCGGACAATAGTACAAAATTTATATATCCCACTGTGGTATTTAGCTAAACGTAGAACACAATAATAATGTACCTACGACCTACGTAATAATGTAACTACGTACATTTTACCCCACAACAAACTATTTTTGTTGTAATTTTAATTAAACTTTTCAGCCCAAACTCTTTTAGAAGTAATTAACAATTCTTTTATTTATTTAATTTTTAATTAATTACGAATTATTAACGCAAAAGATTTTAATTGGAATTGTCTAAAAGTCTTGTACAGTACACTTTTCGAACAACAAACAACGTTAAAGTTACACTTGTAAACGGTAATTAAAAGTACACGCTGAGGTTATTCCTTTAAAGTCGTTTTGAAAGTATCATATAGTTATAATAATCGATAGGACACTCAAGTGGAGTCCATTAGTTTGGGTTGTAGGTCTCAAGTCTCATACATATGGAAGACATTCATTCAGTGTATATGTTTCATTATGTATATGAGGATGTGGTTGTTCGAAACTTATCCAAACTTTAATAGTTTAGGAAGTTATAATTGCATCATTGCACGATTCCATTTACACAAACTTCATATTATTAAAATAATTAGTATAGTTAATTAATTATGAATCAATTTTGACTATTACTTTACGGTATTGTCTGGCAATTGTTTTTACTAAAAATCAACAATAAGGCACTGAAATTGAAAACAAGAGCAGGTTCTCTTCCTTCGTCAATAATCGAACAGAGCCCATTATTCTATTTTTCGGATGGAGCAGTAGTACCATCGATCAGAAACGCAAGTGGTTGCGAAACAAACCAAGAATAGAAGATAAAGTGGTTGACTCACCTAATGAGAAGAGAGGACGACTAGGAAGAAGAAGGTAACACAACGGCGACACTAAGAACTGGCAAAAGAAGGAGAGGAATGTCTAATACAAGACCAAGGGATGATATAGAGAAAATGACTGGAATGAAATGAGACATATGAGAATGAGAATGCAAGAGACATAATGAAGTTACGAAGTTTAGGGATGCGAACACCAAGAAATGGAGATTATTCTGCAAATCTCCTTCTTTTTTTCCTTATTAACAGACCTACAGTCTGTTCATTACTTAATTATCATCCCACGAGTGATCATTGAGACTACGAGCTTGTAGTTAAATATTAAAATGCGGCAGCAACAACCAGCAACTTACAAGCGACACCGTCGTGATATCTTGAGCTTTCATCGAGTCGCCTTAACAACTCTATACATTGCAACATTTGCTACTTTATGTACGTGCTGTATCATCCGTAAAACATAAGTGCCTTCTTTTTGTATTTTATAGCCTATCGATTTTTCCTTTTACTGCCAGTATTAAAATTTACCTTTTATGTTACGGCAAAATTTTATAGGATTTCGTGAGTCGTAAAATAATTTTTCAATCATTCAGTCACTTGATAGCAGTTAGTTTTAAATCAATCTAGATAGTATACAGGTATAATGCTATTATAATTTGTTCGTGACCAACTTGATCGACTGCTAATCATTTATATAAAGCTGTTGTGTTCAAGATTATGTAATAAATTATGTTATTCTTGTGTTTACTTATAATATTACAAAATAAGATCTACGTTAAAAACCATTACATGAAACTTTATCTTCGAGGTAGATCTTTTTCTACTTATACGAAACGAACCTCTAGAATTCGTTGTTTTTAATTTTTTTTCCTATTGTAGATCTTAAAGTGTGTCTTTATTTAACTCAAAATAGTAGATTAAGTGCTACTTTAATCGTAAGGGTAGATAATACTTTAATCCTCCATATGCGCGCCGTGGTCCCCTCTGGGATGCAAGTGAATTTTGCTAATATTTCAAAACCAATTTGAAATATCTGGATGTGCCTTTGTGACATCTCCGAATGATTTATTTACCATAGTTTGCCCAAGTCGCGTCCCAATATCTGTCGTAATTTATTACTAACTGACGAGTAAACGGAACAGAATGGCTCGGACATAGGGCGCCCGCTCCTGTTGCTTCTGTGCTAGATGTGTCAATTTTTGCTAAATTGAGTGTCAAAACTTCTCGAAATTCTATTATAAGACTGACATCTGGTGTTCGTGATTTTTATTGAATTACCTATAACATTTATAGTTATTGAATTATATTTTTTATCGAAAATGGTGTATCAAAAAAAACATTAATATTTCATTTTATAAAATTAAATTCTACGTTTAACTGTGCAATAAAAAACATTTTGAACAAAAAAGTTCTTGCAGAAAAAACGAAGATCAATTGTCCGTAACTAGCGCCCTCTAGTGACTTTTAAAAAATTAGGATTTGATGCTTATACATAATCAAAGATATAAGAGTATTTATTTTAAAATGCGCGTTTGAAGTTTCATAATGACAGCGCAGAGTTGCCACATATAGTTGAGGCCAAATAAAGTCGCGCATGATTCACCTCCTTACGGTGTAAGAAAAAGTCCATAATAAACGTATTTCTAATCTTAATGCAGGGCTAGTGCAATATTTCTACGTGTGGTGGACCTGCGGAGCTTCAGCGCAAACTTTTACTGACAAATTTTTCTAAACTGCGCTAATAATCACGTTTTCTTAATTGACGTAGTTATGAATCATGCGCCACTTTATTTCGCCTCAACTATACCAACAAATCAAGCTAAAAAACATTGAATTTCAAACAAATTAAATTGTAATGTGACAACTCTGTATACAGAGATGCCAAATTAAAATAGTCCCTAACTGCATTGTGTCTTCACATTTCTAACTAACTTTAGGTTTGCTCCGGTAAGTGTCAGAAACGCATTCTTAGAAAAGTACTCCTATATTTATGATATATAGTTCTAAACTTAGTTATTAATTTAAAATTATAAAAAAAAGGGTTTAGAGTTGTCTCGTAGACAGATAAGTTCTCCGATGTTAACTGAAGCACATATTTGATGATTAAAGGATATATAGATCTTGGTTGGCACTCTTCAAGTGGAATGTAAAAAATGTATTTAAATCATATTTGTTAACCATGTCAATTTATCCAGTAAATAAGAAATTGTTAAGCTTTAGTTGAAAATAAGAAGGTCCCGTTCAGTTGCGGTGAATGTTAAAACATCATAAATGTCAGTAAAAAAGTCTCAATATAGGGTACAGCTACAGATAAAGCATGATTTTTTTTAATGGGACTATTATGGGTCTATTATTGCATATTTGGATTCTTCTTTAGATAACGATCAAAATTATACGTGATTTAATGGGCCTGAAATGGGTTTAGACCAAGATTGCGCATTTAAATGTAAGTCAAAACATTACAATCTTGGTTCAGACCTATTAACCCTTATATAATTTTGATCGTTATCTAAAGAAAATCCAAATATGCAATAATAGTCCAATTTAAAAAAATCATGTTTTATCTGTACCTACCTTATCGTATATTTAGACTTTGGCATGGCAATTGACAAAGATCCTATCAAAAGTAGGCTCGATTGCCGGAGCAATTCCCGAAAAATTTATATTTTTCAGATTTTTTCTGGATGTGAAAAAAAATTAACAATATCGTTTTCGAATCCACTTGATTAGGTAAGATACCAAATGTTATTAAAATCGGTCTAGGGGTTTCTAAAATATGTTTTGCGGGGACCCCCCTTTATGAGGCTCCCCACGCCTTTTAAAAATTGGAATTTTTGAAAACAAATAAATATGGGTAGGTATAACCATACTATAATTTTAAATAAAGAACAAATCTGTAAAGTTGATCTTTTATACCTTTTTATTTTATTTTTTTCAGATACATAGTGATGCACAAGACAGATGGACCTGATGATGTGATGATGGTTAAAATAACTGTAAGTAATTCTTCATTAGCTTTGTTCTCCTTTTTGATATAAAATTAAATGAATCTTGTTATCTGCGATATTACCTTCTTTAACAATGCCTCTAAATTATTATTATCATTACAACTCTTTTTAACATTCGTGTTATCGAGGAGCGCATTTTAGAAGGGGTTTGGTTTTATATTACCATTTAAATTTTTTTTTAATTCTCATTACATGCTTAAAACACTTTAATTGTACCATTATTATCCACTCGATGAATATTGCAAAAGCATCTCGATTTTTATTTAGATTTTTGTACACATTGTAACATGTTTTATTTGAATAAAACTGTAATAATTATTAAGATGCACAAGAATTAGGCATGTATGTATGATCAATAAATCATTATTTAAAAAAATGCAGGGTCGGCCAAATTGGGGATAATAATAGGGCAACTCAATGCTACAAAAAAAGGTAGTCGTGCGAGCCCAATTTTAGAGAGATAAATTCAATGACTTAATCAGATTTTGCATTTAAACTTAATCGGTTTAGTTTGGCAGACTAAATATAAAAACATCGCACATAGGGAAATTTTGAAAACAAAAATGTTATTTTTGTATCAAGAGCGCGAAGTCGGTGTTTTTAGGCGCGAGATGTACTTTTTTCAAGAGGCTTGCCGAATGAAAAAAGTCTTTCGAGCGCACTAAAAACACTTCGCGCACGTGATACAAACAATATTTTTTGTACAACTGTAAAAAACCATCCAAAAATAAAAAAATTAATCAAAATCATTCAACTGACAGGAGAATTTAAATTAAAAAAAAAACAATTTTTAACGCAAAACAGTGAAAAAACGCTTTTTTAACCGGAAATGAAAAACACTTTTTAACGTTGTTAAGGATAACAAACTAAAAAAAGCTACTATTAAAAAATAGCAAACTTCGCGATTTATAAATGATATTAAAATTTGTCGTTTTTTTGACAGTTGGACAAAAACACAATTTTATATATTTTGGGAAAAATTTTTGAAAATATTGAGTTCTACATTTCTCGAAAGTCGTTAAACTGTTTTAATTGATATCTAAAATTAATTTCAAGAGTACCTTACTAATCTTTTTATAACAGTCGATTATAACCGAGTTACTCTTTGATTACAATTAATTATATGACCCAATCTGTACGAGATAGATACCGACCTATTAAAATTTTCAATTTGTTTTAAGGTGGGAAGCGGTTATGTTAATAATCACCACTCGCGGCTACCTTAAAGTAATTCGACTGTTTGTTAACTGATTCAAAATTCGGGCTGTTATTAAATCAATTGAGTGATTAATTTCGCAATTAAGAGTATAATAAGTACATAAAGAACGTATTTTTTTGATTTTTTTTTCTAAAATTAATCATCCTAAGTCCTAACCCATTATTAGCTGACAGAACACTGTCAAACCCTCACTTATGGTGAACATCAGAAGGGTTGCATCTGCAGTAACTAATGACAAAAATTAAATGCGAGGACATTCGTACGGCAATTATTTTAATTATGTAGGTGATTAAAAATATAAATTAGTACGTGTGGACATTTTTTTCTCATCTTCGCCTTAGCACTTTATTGCCTATTAAATACTGTTTCATTAAAATAAAGTTATTTAAAATATGAATTTTTTACACAGATTAGTTTGCCACGTCTTTGATTTTTTTTGCAAAACACGTTTTTGACCGAAAAAAAAATTGTAAGCATTTCCCTTCATGTGATATATTATTTAAATTCACCACCAAATGCATAAACCAAAATTTATGTCATTCAAGAAATCAAAGTTGAAATTGGACCGATTTGACGGGGAATGCTGACCCTTCAGAGAGTCAAGAGTGCGCTATTAGTTTTTCTAATAAAATACAAAATTTCTTATGACGCAATCATGTGTTACTTTGAATTGTATAAGACTTACAATAACTGTAAATATAATGCAACTGTTTACGACAGTATAAACGACAGTTTTAGTACTTATTTCCCAATGGAAAATGATTTGTTAATAAAGGTATTAACAAAATAACTTGTGAAATCAATCTAAATTATTTACAATTTAAACCAAATAGTTATATTCAAGCATTCGTACATTTACTATAATTTCATAAAGTTAACAAACCTCTAAATTTATACAAAAGGGGATTTGGAGACGTAAAAATTTATAATAATGTCTTTGTCATAATGCGGAAATGGCGGAAACTTAAATTTTTTCTTCAACATAAATTTTTTTTAAGTATAAACACAATTTTACTTGTAATTTTAGACTTTAATAGCGTTAGATTTAAGATTAAAGATTAGTTAATTACTTTCTAAATGAAGATAAACGAAAAGATAGCGTATGCAATATTAATGAAACAGTTTTACTGCACCCCCTTATATGTTTACGATCCGTTATTAATGCAGGAAGCTTGGCAACCCACATTTTACGAGCTTACAACATCAATATGCTTTTTATATGTAGTATATTTTACTTGATTTACTTATGTTGACAGTCGTAAATACTAAAAGTACTCTTGTATGATAGACATTTTTCAGTTAACCCATTTTAAAAAATTGTTGCAACCGATTGAACCATTTACTGAATATTCGGATAATTGTTGAAATATTTTCCAATTATGAACTTTGCAAACTATCGTAACATAAATCAAGAAATTTATTACATTGCTGACCATCATACAAGTTTAATCAGTGTGATACCGGTATCTTCTCATGCACCTCGACCGCCGTACGGATATACCCAACTTGTAGTCGTAAACACTGCGTTAACCCACAACGATATCACTGAATACTAAATAACGATTTAATCAACTTGTTTGAAAATTAATTTTCTATTTTCTAACATTATCAAAGTACCCAACCTGGCACATCCAATTACACATAAATAAATTTAATTTAGTGGAAATTTGTTTTAACATCCAAAATAGGGTTAAATAAAGCCGCCATACCTAATAAGAATTAAGCGGTTAAACCTTTATATCATAGATATTGAAGTTAATTCTCAAATGCTATAATTTTAATTCTTCTTTATAGCGCAATAAATTTACATTTCAAAGTATGTTTGTTTGAAATATTTGAGTTAAATCAAAAAGGGGTGTTTTCATTATTTTATCCTTCACTTACTAACCGCATGCCAAGAATACAAAATTTATGCCATGTTCGTTCCTAAGACAGCTGAAATACTATAAAAATTGACTAACACGTAAAAATGTTAACTTTGTATTGTTAAATAGATTTCAGCAAAAACGTTGAACTGGACAAGGAAAATATGAGATCGAAAACCCATTCTCAAGTGCGTCACTATCTTACCATTGCTCTTTATTAATACAGTGGCGTCCCAGGAGAAGGTTGCCAAGAGGAAAGAAATTTAATTTCTTGGTAAATCTTATTTCTTAGAAAAAGAAGTTTTGCTTGTGAACAACTACAGCCTGCTACTTTACTAAATTTTTCATAGTTTTTTTCAAAAAGTCCAAAACTGTGGAAAAAAAGCTCAGTAACTTAGTTATCTCAAAATTATTTTCTGATATTTTTGCATTGGGGTTTGAAAGTAAGCAACACTTCTTTTAAAGAATAAAATTTTAGGAGAAATCAAAATTAAATTCTTTATTCCTCTTGGCAACCCCATCCTGGGAGACACTGTCTGTTGACAGGAGCGACAATTACGTAAAACAAAAAATGTGTTCTTTCAAGTGCGAGTACTTCGAGTCTCGGTTAAACAGATTTAATGCTAAAAGTTCCAGTTAAACGCGGTTCCAAGTACGGTTGGTTAATTGGATAACCTGTTTAGTATCTTACATTAGGTACTTTAAGGTCGGTACTTCTAGTTTCGGTTAAACAAATTTAATGCACGAAGTTCAAGTTAAACGCGGTTTCAAGTATAGGGGTTGGTTAATTTGATAATCTGTTTAGTTTCTTAAGGCCCGTCCACATACACAGGCTTGTCTTCCGGTTTGCCTGTGCAGGCGGCCTGCACAGACCAAACCGTAGCGTGTGCACAGCGTTCAGGCAGTCTGAACAGACCAAACCGGAGCGTGTGGACACAGTTCAGGCGACCTGCACAGGCCAAATCGGAGCATGTAAACATCGCGTTCAGGTGACCTGCACAGGTCAAACTGGAGCGTGGGTAGAGTATTCATATAGCCTGTGCAGGTCGCCTGTACAGGCGGTCTGCACAGACCAAACCTAAGCGTGTGGACATCGTTCAGGCGGCCTGCACAGACCAAACCGAAGCGTGTGGACACAGTTCTGGCGACCTGCACAGGCCAAATCGGAGCATGTAGACTTCGCGTTCAGGCAGCCTGCACAGGCCAAACCGGAGCGTGTGGACAGCGTTCAGGTAGCCTGTGCAAGCCGCCTGCACAGGCAATCCGGAAGGCAACCCTGTGTGTGTAAACGAGCCTTTACATTATCTACTTTAGAACCTTAGGGTCGGTACTTCGAGTCTCTGTTGAACAAATTTAATGCTTCAAGTTCATGTTAAACGCGGTTTCAAGTAAATCGTTGGTTAATTTCATAAACTATTTAGTTTCTTACATTAGATACTTTAAGAGCTTAGGGTCGGTACTTTGAGTGTCGGTTAAGCACAATTAGAATAAACAAGTAGGCGTTCTTCGTTACATTTGTAAACCTAGTTAGTTAAACAGGTTTTTAACCAAGACTAAAAATACCGGTTCTAAGTTTTTCAAGCGTTGGCCTTATTTGTCTGCTTACAGTAACGCCGGTATTAGACTGTAAAAGATCTTTGACAAAGTTGTTTTTATAAAAGCTCTTTTGTAAAATATTTAACAGGGTACAGTGTATAAAATGTACCTTATTAAACTGTAAAATATTTCATAACAGAGCTTTTATAAAAGACAGTATCAAACAACAGTCTTAGAAACAACTTACTTCTCGAACACCCGGTACCTAGAGCCTAGAGGCTTAAACGGCCGTGCACTGTTTCAAATTTCTTTTCATCTCATCGAAAAGGCTTCTGTT
Organism: Malthinus seriepunctatus; assembly: GCA_963924605.1. Lineage (NCBI taxonomy): Eukaryota > Metazoa > Arthropoda > Insecta > Coleoptera > Cantharidae > Malthinus > Malthinus seriepunctatus. The sequence goes on from OZ004600.1 coordinate 91,688,742, forward strand.
TTTGCCTTGAGTACTACAAGATCTGTTTTAATTTTTAAGATCTACACATATACAACTCTACAAACGTAGTAAAGTTCGTTTAGAAATATAAGAGAGAGTAATAAAAGTTCGACTCTTTAGCTTTAATTGTAACCCTGACATGGGTTTGTAATAAATAACTCAAAAGCTTGACATTTTTCCCTTAAATTTGTTTAACATAAGTATTTTTTAAATTCTAAAAGCTCGTCCCATTTAACAATGGTTGTAAACCGTTTTAAGAAACTATTTATGAGTTTCTCATTTTAATAGGGTATTTTCCAATTTTTTAAAATGTATCTTGAAAGTTACCTTATTGATAGCGTAATCCCAAAACCACATTTAAAAAAAATTTCGACCGTAGGTTTTGCCAAAAAAATTATTTGAAATTCAAACTATAAAGTTTCCCGCGTAAACGCGGCGTGACGTCATGGGTCGTTCCTGTCAATATTGAACTTTATGAGCTACAATTTATTATAACCTGGATTACACATTAACTGACATTTAACACATGTAACTAAGCGAAAAACGTGATTTATACGACCAGCTACGTCACTTCCGTTTAACTTTTCACTTTGAAACTGTAGCATTTAATGCCTTTTCTAAAGCAGTTTTTGAAATATTTTTAGTGTGCCCAAGTCATTTATAATCGACTTTGCTATGCAATAACGCAGTAATAATCGATATTTAAAAAATTGGAAAATACCCTATTGAACTTTTTGTAAAATAAGGATTAAAATTACCATGCAAAGAATTTCTAATAAACACAATCACTTAGCACTTAAAACTTTTTTTAACTTCTTATTTTCATCTTTTCTAAAATACTTTTGTAATTGTCTTTTAATGACTCTTTATACAGTTAATAACAACCCCTTGTTCTTTACTTATGATAAACAGATTTAAGGAAAAAATGTCAAGCTTTTGAGTTATTTATTACAAACCCATCTCAGGGTTACAATTAAAGCTAAAGAGTCGAACTTTTATAACTCTTTCTTATATTTCTAAACGAACTATACCTAGAAGAAGCTAGGTATTCTATTAAAAAATTTAATAACTCGGAGAAATCTTGTAGTAAATAATTAAAAATTAAATAAAGCCGCGATAGAAAATTATAGAGTTATGACTTCTGAGTTAAAATTTTGAATCCGTCAAGGGCTTTCTCACAACCTTTTTAAATAATTTTTATAACAAACGAGCTAATCTGTTCCTTCTAAAAAAATACTTTTGTATAAAGGCATTGAAATGTGCTCTTTTCTTTCTTAACTTTTTGATAATATAAAAAAGTCAAGTTTTGTACTTTTTATAAAAGGACTCATTGAAGGATGTAAAGCATATCTTGTTACTTATCTTGATCAGTATTTTGAAGCTACATGGATACTTTGTAAAGGTAAACCGTTTTAAGTCATTTTGATAACATTGTGTACATCAAAATACCTTTTGAATGCTCTTTACTTGAATTTCACCGTACAAAGTAATATTATTAAATTGGTTAGTTTTGTTTAAAAACGCGTCAACTAATTTGTGCTTAATTTCAGTTAAAAAATATTCGTGCATTGAAAAAAGAGATTTTAATTATAATTACAATAGCGCAATTAATAGTTTTCTAAAGCAATTATGTTATGAATTTGATACTCGATAGTATTTAATTACAATGTTACGAGGTTTATTTTAATAATTTGATTAATTTCATTTACAAGTATGCATCTAGTGGTAGAGATATTCCATAGGTATTCAAGCAGTTTATATTTGCTTTATTTTATTTCCAACCCTATACAACCTTTTATGAATATAACTTAATAGTTTATTTTTAAAAATATTTATTTTATAATAGAAATCCATTACTTGCAGTCAGAAAAGTAAAATAAGAAACTTTATAACCTTTTCTATTAAAAAAGTTTTAGAAATCTATTTCGTCGTCTTTTAGTAATCCAGAATACGATTGCCACCTTTTTGCACATAACATGGATATTCCCAAGTGGCACCGACTATTATTACTGTATCCTGAGGCAAGCAGGATGGATCATCGGTGTAGATATGTCCACAAGTCTCTTGGGAAAACGAGGGTGCCTTAGGCCAGCAAATCGAGTGCACTATGAACCGATCGCTTTATACGTCAACTTATAGAAACCCTGTTGTTTAAACGCGCTAATACTAAACCGTTGTTTCGGTACGTGTGTTTTAGCAAAAGTATTCACTTTATAGATATACACACAAATACAGTTTCTCCTTCTAATAATAATATTATTTATAGTTATAGAAATTGGGAAATTCAATCTCAAATTGGCTTATACGTGATGTACTTTTATGGTTATAAAAAAGTTCTTTTAAATTACGAATGATGCAATTAATGGCAATTAAAACGACTCAGGTAAAAAATTTAGGTAAATAAAGAAAAGCTTCGTCAAGAAAAGTTTTATATTTGGCACCAAAGTTTTTAAAAAGAATTTTACACAATTATACTGAAGTTGTAGCGTTGTGTTATTAAAATCCAATCTTCTGAAAATGACACCAACTCAGGAAAAATCTAAATTTTTTTAATATTAAAATGTAATTTTGTGGAACACATAAAACTTTTGAAAATTTTCAGTATTGAAACTGGAACGATAGTCGACGTTTAATGAGTCGCACAAAAATTCTAATTAACTTTTTTTAACTAAATTATAAAATAACATAATTAAGCAACAAAAAAGGAGGACAATCGATAAAATCATAGTGCATGAGAGTTAACATAAAATTTCCAAATCCTGTTAACAGTAAATTAATCTCGTGGGCATTGTATACTTTAATTTCGTCACTGCAGTATAGTGTGCAACAATTATTCGAGTTAAACTTTTATTATTTTTAATGTTCAATATTCAGAAACTTCCAAACGATCTCATGAGAGAAAACAGTAAAACAATAAATTCCAATTTCAAATCTAAGCAAATTTTAAAAAGTAAAATATGGTCGAGTTTTAATTTATCGGATAGAAAAGAATATTTTTTTGTTCTGTTCTTGCATCATCTTTTTCTAAATAATGCCACTCTACTACATAGTTGATAAGACAGAATCTATCAAAAAAGTTTTGGCTCAATCTTAGGATGGTGATTTTGTTCGTTCGTGCTCAGGAGAGCAATATCTCTGAGATTGAAATCAAGAAGTTTTCTACAGTTTTATTGGTTGCAGTATACAAAGGTTTGATAATACTATCAGCATTTTTGGATGACGACACAACAAGACTTGAGAGGCAACCCAACAATCAAACATAACCATAATTAATTTCCTGTTATTGCGTATAACATTGTTTTATCCATCCATTGATTAGTTTTCTGCCAATTTGTGATAGAAATTTTGAAAAACTGTAGGTATTATAGTTTCTGAAAGTATCGTCTAGTCTCTAGTCAAAAAAGCGATAGAGGACAAGGAAGAGGATGAATTTTGTTTCATTAGGAATGTGTTTGAAATAAGTAGGAGGTAAAAATGCTAAAAGTTCCCAGCCTTAACAATATAGCTATAAGGGATTGAGGGGGTAGAAAGGTCCCGTTTTTGGGGTATTTGCTTAAATCTCGGAAACAGTTGGTTCTAGGAAAAATATAATTACTCTCACGGCCGTGATTATAAACTACAAATAAAGTTATTCTCGAGAATAAAATTTATATGTTCGAGACATGGCAACGTAGGAACGTTACAATGTCAAAGTTTGGCGTTTCAATACAAATATTAAAATTTGAGGTTATATAATTTAAGTTCTTTTAGGGTTGTTTGGTTGTTTATATTCAAACGTCAAACTTTGAAATTGTAACGTTGCTACGTTGCCATGTTTAAAAAATATCAATTTTATTTTCGATAATAACTTTATTTGTCGTTTATAATCATGGCAGTTAGTAAAAAAAAGGTTATCAAATTTCCTACAATATTGTTTCTATTTTTACCACGTAACTTTTACTACTCCAAACACATTTCTGAAGAAAAAAATTCCATCCTCTGCCATGTCTTCTATAGTCTATAACCCCTTCGTTGACCCGACTAATAATTGATTAATGATTAATAATGTTTTTTTACCCTCACGCACCCCTCACCCCTCACAGACTTGTTAAAGTCACGTGATCTAAAATGCTCTATTAGGATGCCATCTAGGTATTTCGGTGTCAATTTTTAACAATCCGTTTATATCCTCTTAGCTACCGACTTTAATTTTTGACGATCCTATCTGTAATCCTTAAATTAACTATTTATATCTACAGGCTGTTACCAAAAACAAAAACACTTGGAAAAAAAATTAAAAAAAACTTGGAAGAAAAATAACATGGAAATCTCAGTTATTTGTAGAGGTTAAATAAAAGAAAATGATACGTCTATGATACCTAATAATATGCCTAGCCTAACTAAGATTTAGGGCGAGTTTCATAAAGGGTGCTAAGCACTTGCTCAACTTAAGTTCGAGATCACGGACACACAACACCCACTATATAAGTGTAAGCGCCATGTTAAAAAGTTGAGAATTGTTTTCAGCGCTCCGGCAGGATCCAGTCTAACTAAAAGTGCTGAACTTAGCTATAGGTTTAAAACTCGGATAAGAGGTTTATACTCGGGCTAAAGCCCGCGAAATTCAAATATGTTAGTATACTAAAATTTATTATTTAATAATTAATAAACTTCAAAAAAATTTTTAAAAAGCAATTTTAAGAAACTAATGTTTTTAATTTCTTAAAATTTCTTTTTTAAAAATTTTTTTGAAGTTTATTAATTATTTAATAATGTTCCACCAAGAGATAAGCGAGGAATCAATTCAAATTATTATTTTTATTTATTTATTATATCCATTATATCAATCACTTAAATTTTCTATAATTAAGTTTTTGAAATTTTCGTAAGTTTGTTCAAGTGTGTTAAAAAAACTTCAAATTGTTATTATTTAGTCGACATTTCGCCTCCATTTTAGGGCTTTCAAGACTGTTAATACATATAAATTAAATGTAAATCTTTTTTTAACTTATTCTTAATAAAAACCCATCTATAAAGGGTGCGAAATGTCCACTAAATAATACAAATTTCAAGTTTTGTTAACAAATTCATAAACTTAATAAACAAAAACAGGTAAAAAAAGCCAGACGTGTGTATACGACGTTATAGTTAAGATGAAAATGGCGTTATGGCAGACGCTAGACAGGGACAGCCGTTTAAAATTTGAAGGACGTTCAAATTATATGAAGGATGTAGTGCACACTAGCGCCATGCAGCGCGATCCAGTCCTAACTAAACGTTCAAACATATCTCTAGGCATGCCCATTAGACTTACACTTATATATTAGTGCCCGTATTTATAGACAGATCTCAAGCAATTGCTCGTACTCAAGACTGAGACGAGGCCGGTTGCTATTGGTTTCTATTGTATTATACAATGAAAACCAATAGCAACCGGCCTCGTCTCAGTCTTGAGTACGAGCAAGTGCTTGAGATCTGTCTATAAATACGGGCATAGGTGTTGTGTGATCACGGACTAAAATTCCGCTTCATAAAGCTTTCTCAAACTCGAACAATTACGTCGCCGCTTTCGGCAGTTATCGGTTGAAAACAAACGTAAAGAACTGGTTGCCCAAGTTTCGAAAAGGTTGGCAATTTGTTTGTTTTCAACCGATAACCGCCGAAAGCGGCGACGTAACTGTTCGAGTTTGAGAAAGCTTGATCCCGATCTAGAACTTAAGTCGAGCAAGTGCTCAGCACCCTTTATGAAACTCGACCTTAGGGTCGTATGCAGAAACGTTCCTTAAACGCTCCTTAATCTTAATCCTTCCTTTAACAGTATTGGCATGTGCACAAAGGCCCATTTCATCAAACTTGTAGGTAACTTCCTTTAGCTTTAGGAGCTTAACAAGTTCATTAACTTAAAGGTAGCTCGCGAGGTACCTTTACAACTCTTTAAACAGTCGTTTAAACTACATTATAATGTTTGAGAATTTTATTGATGAAGTTTACCCGCAAGTTATATAAGAAACGCTGAAAACTCGAAAACTTTAACGTTTTAGTTTTTCTAAAAACACTCTCCTCAAACAGACCTAAAAAGACAGTCTCTGCATATCAATTTAGGGAGTGGAGCTCCTTTAGTTTAAAGGATTCCTTTAATAAAGGAAGAAAAAAGGAACGTCTCTGCATACGCATCTTAACGAAATTTATCCCCCCACCTTTCTGTGATATGACTTAAAACAGCAAAAGTGACACTTTCTATATCTAGCAGCATTATATTAAAAACCAGCAGAAATGTGAACCTCAAAGGATGAGCTGGAATTTTTATAATATTGTACTTGGTTGATATCCTTCGCTGACGCTGACAATCCCTAAATTTCGAAACAATTTTGCTTTCTGTTTGAACAATCCCAACTTTTCCCATTGACGACCACACCACTTCCAAGGGATTATTTTTTACTGAAACCAATGATGTCGAATTTATAACTTTTAATTCTAATTGTCACACCCTTAGCTTTTAATAGGGCAAATTTGCTCGAATAAAATCCAAACTTTTGTTCTGATTTTGTTCTGAAATTTTAAATCGTTTTCAACTGACAGATAAGCAGACAAAAAGACATACAATTTATTGTCATGAAAAGTAAAGATTTGAACTCGATCAATGGAGTCCAATAGTCCATTGGCACCATTCTTTAAAAAAGTGGTTCTAGGCTCCGTATTAAGATTTTCTTTCCTTTTTTCGAAGCGAATGTGAAAGTATTTGCACGCAGTTTAATCGCTTTTCCCACTACAATACCGGTTCAATAGTTTAGCACTTTTGTGAGTATTCAGATAATTTTGTCACACTATCATCTCCAAAAGGAGTATAATCAAACAATCTAAATGAACTAATATTGTAGTTCTATCATGTCGTTACCAAAGTATTTCGTTGCTACATTTCACTAGAGAGGTTACTATGAACCATTGAATAAACAGACCCGGAAGGAGGGTTAGCAAGTGTTGTCTATAAGCAAAGACTATACAGTGTAAGACTGGCAAAGCTTACGGGCCGAATGTGACCAAAAATCCCCGCTACAGAAGATGTCGCTAGTCACCGGGGCATTTTCGAGTGAATAAGATAGCATGTCGAGGTGGGAGCAACAAAGAAAGGGGTAAAACAAGTTTACCCTTCGAGGGATTTTAAGCGATTTTGACCTTTAAAAGCCTTTCACATTTTTTAATATAGGTTTCGGTAGTCTCTTGTATATGGTCTTTGCTATAAGAGAAAATGCGACAACATTTTGGAAAACTATGGATGACTCATTCATTTCTACGAGTTTTCGTTATCATTGGCTGTCATGTTATTTGCTTATAAGTGGGAGTATAAGCAACAGACAGACAGCGGATTTTTGATCTGTAGGTCGGTAAAGTAGTTGTCTATACGACGACACAAATTCGTTTCATTCTGTCAAGGATGAGAATATTTAATAAAAATTTAAAAATATAGTAACTTTTTAAAGTTTTCAGTTGTTGTTCTCCGCCTCGAGAGCGAAACTGATCAATTTGAGGGTAGAGGGTAATAGAGGTAAAATATACTCGTAGGTACTATGTTTAGTATACATATACAATTATACATGACAAATTTCAAAAGGTTAGTATTATTATTAACGGAGATATTAACTTTTTAATTTTCAGTTAGTTATTTCTAAACGTAAACCTACGTTGGCCATTGTTAGAGCTCGTACAGTAAACTCGAAAACTGTTTCTTTACGAAAAAATTGTTATAAAAGTAAATACGACCGAACATTTCTTGATATTCCATCATTTTTGAAGAAAAACTAGTTTACGTTTTCCCCTAACTGCATCAGTTGTGTGGATACCATTACCGTACTGCCAAATTTCTTGATTATTTCACTTAATTCTATGATTAATGTACCTCTTCATTTTGAAGGGAGCTTTAGTACAAATCCTGAGAAAATATACAAATAAAATTCTTGTTTCACAATCCTTTTTTTCTGTAGGGTGGTGGTAAAAATTTTTCATCCAACTTATAAGTAAAGGACTAAAATCTCTAAAAACCATTCATTAAACTCACTCGTCCCTAACAAGGTCTAACGCTTTGATATATTGTTACACTGTTGTTTAAACATCTTTTTCTACTTCTACTCGTGTTACGGTAGAGCGATCAACAACTCAAAACAAATAAATAACAAAAGCCTTGAAAGTATGTATTCTTAAATCATAGTAAAATCTTGTAAAGCAGCGTGAGGTGAACAATTTCAAGTCTAAGGATGTTGTGTAATTTCTCTATGCGTTGGCTACTATGTTGTTTTTTCTTTATGGGAGACTTCACAGTACGTCATTAAATTTTTGTCTACACAATAAAATGATTACATGACTTGCTTTTCTCTTAGAGACATCTCAACTTCAGGTATGCAATGATTGGCTTTTTTGTAATTTTTGAAAATTAGAACATTAATATGTTATTAATTTGTGGTAGCTAAATATTTTTTTGAAAACTAGAAGCTTGTAATTTTAAATTGTTTTATCGCCAAATTCCCTTTTCATTGTTAAAAACTTAGATGTTTAATTTAGATAACGCTTTTGTACTACTACAAAACAAAATGCTTTAGATAATAATATCCTTTATCAAAACCATTCTTTTATATAAAATGATTTTTAAAAAGGTTCGAGCATTTTTCAACTTTAAATTGGTAATATCCTACAATATTGACTTCGTTTTTTTACAAAATATTCACAATTTGCTTTTATAACGAACACTGTATAGTTTAAATGTTGCTTAAATAAGAGTTTTTTTAATAACCTCATACACCTAGCAAATAAAATGGGGATTTTTATATTGCAAGGATTATCATACATTCTACATTTGCAACACAAAAAATCCATTACAGAAAACAAATTGCTTATATACGTTCGCTTTTCTCTATTTTAGATGACTGCAATGCACCTAAATCCCCTATATAGGTAACATATTTTTTATTTTATTACTATCCAATCCATTTGTATTATAATGTAATTTCTTTATTGACTTGATAAGGCTTCTGATAACAAAAATATTTAAATAGTTGAGCAAAAAATGAATTTCAGAATTAAACATATTTATGTCCACTGGTTCGAATGTTGGGAGGTATTTTGTAATGTAATTCTGAAAATAAATATACGACAGCGAAGCAGGGTTCTGTGACGAATCTCAGGTGTGCTGATTAGTTTTGGAAGACGGAACGGGTCATCCGAATAAACCGGCAGCAATCTTGACGACAATGGCTCAGGTAAATCTCAAAAGAACCGCCCAGGTAGTAACACTAGAAGATTTGGATTTAAGAAAAAAAATAACTTATGCAAAATTCATTTCTTGTTATACCTATGTATGTGAATGAGAAATAGCTTCTAAGTTATGTAGGCAATTGTTACTTTATGGGAAATAGTAAAAGTCAGTAGTAAGACTTATAGAAGAATTAAATTTTAAAGAGCTATAACAATTTTAAACACTTCATCGATAAATATCTTGAGTTTTTGAAGTGTTTTAATTAAAATTAGTAAGTTCTGACATAGATAACCTTTTTGAATTAGTACAGTGTGCACACTGCACAATAACGAGGTAAGTTAATTATTTTAAGGCGAACTCCAAGTCATGAAAATGCCCATTTGTTTAAAAAGGGAACTTAATAATTTAAAACCAAAATTCAAAACTCTTCGTTTCTATTTCTTGGCTGGGATTCTGTAATTATTAGCGTATTGCTACGCTACGCTAAACTACTTACTTTCTACCCCTCTTTTTAATTTTTTAAAAATTTTTAGAAATTGATAGGTGAAGGGTACAGGGTAGGTAGTTTAGCGTATCGCTACGCTACGCTACGATTTGAAATCCTACTTCAGTGATGCTGCCTTTCATCTCGTAACGAATGTATCTCAGATCTTCTCTAATTTACCCACTCCCATTCGAGGTTTCATCTATTCATTTCTTTTTCTGACTTGACTCCATGGTCTGAGGACTTTTTACGCTCCTAACACTCAAAGGCTAGGATCCTGTAATCCTTAGCGTATTGCTACGCTACGCTACGCGTATCGCTACTACTCACAGGATCCCAAACCATATTTCTTAAATTTTAGATCTTACTTGAGTGTCTGCTCTCTTTCATCTCGTACCGACTGTATCTCAAATCTTCTCTAATTTACCCACTCTCATTCGAGGTTTTATCTACTCATTTCTTCTTTTGACTTCACTCCAATGTATGAGGACTTTTTACGCTCCTAACACTCAAAGTCTAGGATCCTGTAATCATTAGCGAATTGCTAAGCTAAGCTCGAGGCTTCATTTATTCATTTCTTCTTCTGACTTGACTCCATGGTATGAGGACTTTTATACACTCCTAACACTCAAAGGCTAGGGTCATGTTATCATTAGCGTATTGCTACGCTACGCTACGCGTCACAGGATCCCAAACCAAAATTTTTTAAATTTTAGATTCTACTTCAGTGTCTGCTGCCTTTCATCTCGTAACGAATGTATCTCAGGTTTTATCTATTCATTTCTTCTTCTGACTTGACTCCATGGTCTGAGGATTTTTTACACTCCTAATACTCAAAAGTTAGCATCCTGTAATTATTAGCGTATTGCTACAATACGCTACGTGTATCGCTACTCTACGCTAATAGTTACAGGATCCCAGCCCATATTTTTTAAATTTTAGATTTAAAATCCTACTTCAGTGCCTGTCGTCTTTCATCTCGTAATAAATATATTTCAAATCTTTTCTAATTTACCCACTCTCATTCGAGGCTTCATCTATTCATTTTTTCTTCTGACTTGACTCCATGGTCTGAGGACTTTTTAAGCTCCTAATGCTCCAAGGCTGGGATTCTGTTACTAGCGTAGCCTAGCGATAGGATAAGTTACCTATCCTTTACCCTTCATCTATAAGATTCTAAAAGTTTGTAGGAGAGGGGTAGAGAGTAAGTAGTTTAGCGTAGCGTAGTAATACGCTAATAATTACAAGATCCCAGCCCTGTCTTGCTTGGTAGACTGGAAAAAAATTTTGCTCTGCGATAACGGATTAAATTGGTCTTCCAAATGTCTTTTTTTGAGTCTCTTATATCTTTTGTATTTATAACTCACTTAATAAAACAAAAATTTGGCCACCTCGTAGAATAAACTTATGACTTATTTTACGCTTCTTGCTTTTCTGTTTACACACACTATAAACTAAATTAAAAACGTGTGTAAAACCTCTTAATAATAATAATAATTACATAAATTATTAGTAGCCATGCTGTGATCTGAAACACTTGACTATAATAAATTTGTAAAATTTATAACAGATGCAAGTAGCTAAACCACAAATAAACACTAAATTACATGACTTATTAGTAAGGAAACTTTTGCTCATGTTACGTCAGCTGTTATCAGTTAATTTCAAATAAATTTTGAGTCGTAAAACTATTTTGAAAATTTGTGTGCTTAAGAATTTGAATTATTACTCCAAATTAAATCTTTGAAAATGAATTAGGTGTCAAAAGTTGTCAAATATTCTTTTTACTTAACAAAATGACAAAAAACGTAAATGAGTTTTATGGAAAACTCAAAAGCTCTTTTTTTTTAAAGAAATCGTTTTTTTTTATATTTATTAAACCAATTTATTTGTTTGATTCAGTGATTTTGTAAGAGTTGCATTTAAAATTTATTTAAATTTTTTTAATATAATAACACACTTCTTTTCGGCATTTTTTCCTTTTTCTTTTATAATATGGTTCTGTCATCAAACGTACAAAAAATTTTAAACCGCCAAAGCGGTTGTATGTTTGAAAAGGCAATTGACTTAATTACGTTGAATTGCCACTCGAATAAAATCTTCAATATGAAAACCTTATGTCTTTGTAAAATTATTTTCTAATTTGTCTATAATAACAACGAGTATTCTTAGGAATTACGTTTCAACTTTTTAAGTAATAAATTAATTTTAGTTTAGAATTCAGCTAGATTTAATATTTCTGGCCAATTTTTAATTAATTTACGATACGGTGTTATTCTATTAGATTTCTAGGTATTGGTCTTGTATGTTTCGAATAGAAATGTTTAATACCAATTTACTCAAAGATTTTTCAAAGAGGTTGGTAGAGGTATAGCTACGTTGACCCAAATAAATTCACCGGAAAAATTCAATAGTAGGTACTTACGATAAATTACTTTTGCTTAAGCAAATAAAATCAAAACACAGCTGTAAAGTATTGCTATCGATGTTTCCTTCTCTACAACAATAGCGGGTGACAACAAAATTCGAAAACCTAGGGAATTAAGGTGAGAAATCATATTTTTAAAGGACCTACTCCCATAGTTTTAAAATATAAGGTTGTACTGTTGTTAATTATATTTATGTTTATAATGCTATCAAATAGTATCCAACCCTTGATATTTAATTACTTTTGGCTTCGCTTTTTTAACATTATCATGGAAAACAATAAAAATTCGTATTACATGTCAGAATTCTTATTCAAGACGCTTTTGGTTTTTTATTGTTTTTCATGTGGAAAATATATTATGCCAAATTTTAAATTAATAAAATAATTAGATCATGAAGTTTTTGATTCTGTCACAAGAAGCCTAAAGAATTACTTGTTTTCATTGCATCTATTACACTGGTCGACACACTTTTTGTGCAGGGTCAGCATAAGCTATTCTGAGTGTCTTTTGGGCCGCTGAATTCGAAAATAAAATTATTTTTCACAGATTTGGCTCTAGTTTTCGAAATATTTCGAAATTTAGTTTTTGGCGCTATGTAAAAATTCAAAAATTTGCATTTTTAATCGTGATCGGAAAAAACAATCGTCTTTCACTCTAACGTAAGCTTTGAACCCATAAAATTCGAGAAAAAATACTGTATAAGTTAAGACTTTTATGACTATAGATTACAACAAAATCTCGAACAAAAATTAATTAATCATTTTAGAACTTTTTGTTTTCGGCCAGTTGCAGAATTTTTACAAAAAATTCGACGTTTTTCTTGTTAAAAACACGAATTTCATGAATTTTTCTTGGATAAATGTGTATTTAGTGTAGTCAATGAACCAAAATTTATTTTTCTGATTTTCAGACTCTTTTTGTAACAGCAATTTTTTTTCTTAATCGGTCGAGACCATTTCTGTGAGTTTATGTGCAAAATGTCTCAAAATTTGACCGGAAGACACTTATTCTTCGACTTGAACGACACTAAAATTGGTTTTGTGGATAAACAGTTGAAAAATTTTCTTTTTATTTTCAAGAAATTGCAAGAAACAATGGTCTGATGTGATTGTTTTTGTTTTCATCTGAAAGAGTATTGAATTTTCTACATTTCAAGAGAAAAATTATTACGACACTGTAACACCGAAAACCGGGTGTTTCATTAGATATTCCTTAAGCGTCGCTCAGTTGGAGACAGGGGGGTTCGTAGCAAAAAAATAAAACATGGAATAAAGCAAAGTCTTTATTAAACAACAAAAAAAATAAGGCTATGTACCTCAAAGGTACGCGTACAAAATAAAATAATAAAAAAAACATTTCTTAAACAAAAAAAAATATACAAACAATATGTTATCAAACAGATACCAATCTCTTACGCTATGACTCAGCTACTGTTCCTACAAACCACCAGACCTGTGCTCAATACCTAACCAGACCTTAAGGACAGACCACCTGACCTGGAAGACACGGGGGAGATGAGCGTATCACCAGACCACCAGACCTGTCCTCAAGACCTAACCAGACCTTTAGGGACAGATCACCAAACCTGGAAGACACGAGAGGGTTTTGTACACCAGATCCCGAGACCTCTCTATGAAGGGAGGGACCACTGAGTCCTAGTGTACGAGGGAGAATCACGGGCTTGCTGAAGGCAACGGGGTAATAAATTAATTAATTCAAATAATTAAGTAATAAAGAACGCAAATAAAAATGACGCCAGGAAATTCACACGTGCACCCCCATACCTCAAAGGTGAAGCCAGGAATCCCTTATCAAAACGGTGAAGGGGTTTATATTGAAGAACCGACCACCAACTCGGATCTACTCGACAACCAATAGAAACTGTCTAACTTGAATTGTACTCAAGGAAAATTATCACTTAGGGTCATTTGCACCAGTTCCAGTTAAATTTAAGTTGTAGTTAAACTAGTCGTTGCTTAGGATACGCCCATTAACAAGTCTACTGGAGAATAAATTTATGTTGTAGTTAGTAGTTAAGGGGAACCGGTGCAAACGGGCCTTAGTATCTTATAAAGTTTACTAATTAAATTAATAACTTTTTAATTAAAGGGGACTCGAGGATGCAATTAGCTCAATTGAACCGCACTAAAATAACGAGCGGGTCGATATAAAATTTGTAATTAAAGTAATTAATAAAAATTAATTAAGGGCTTAAAATACTTAGGGATGCTAATGAATCACCAAGGTAAAAAAAACACTAATCCGCTCCAATAACAAATTTTACTACTTCACGTGGTTCTAAATGAATTTAAATCTTTTCAATCCTATAATTTAAATCTATTGATAAAGAAATACTTGAGTGATAAAGATGGAATAATAAGTTAAAAATTATGTAAAAGGTAAACTAAAAATTATACGGAAGCTGTAGCTCCTCTGGTTGTCGAGATACGGGGAAATCAGTGATTCTCGTTCTTAAAGCTGATAGCAAAATAAGGAACATTAAAAATACGTAATTCTGGTCCAATCTTGATGAGATTGGACTCAAATGAAAGTGCTTGAAGAGCTGAACACGGGAATTTAACATTTATCTCCATTTCGATCTCAGGGGCGGCGCTAGCAAAAGGAATTAGAAAAAATTACAAGACCTGGTTTAAACGATACAAAATTTCCAGGATGCTGTAATACTGTACCGGTATTTAGGTCCAGCATCCGGATAAAATTCTGCATCGTTAGAGGCCATTCGTTTTCTCGTGAACGATGAGTCACACAATCACAGTTAGTAGTCGAAAATGTGAATAACTTACTTGTTACTAACAAATCTAAAAAAATTTTAGATCTCCATTTATATAAATTACCTAGTCAATATTTTTATCTTTTGAAATTTCACTACAATAGCTCTCTCCCTTCAAAATAGTCCCGTCTTCCAGTAGCTTTTTTCAAGGGCATCGTTCACGAGAAAACGTACTGCCTCTACAATACTACCAATATTGCACACAACAAATTTTTATTTTTTATTTTTAGGAAAAATAAAGACATATATTCTTATTATTAAATATCAAAGCAGATTTTGCCATTTTTCTTCTTATCTTATACTATCTCCTTAGAACGAAAAGGTTCAAAAGTCTTTAAAAAGATTTTACAAGGAAACTATTTTTAAAAATTTATATTATTTTCAATTGGCGTTAGGGTGTTATAGGTGAGAAGTTTGCAGAACTTCCAACAAGTGATTACCAACAAATTATTCAGTAGCTGAAACTTATTTAAATCAAAATTTGCAAAGGAAATTATTATAAACTAAATATTAAATATTGTACATTTGTTTGTGATAGATTTGATTTATACGCTCCATAATACAATTTAAGTTAAACAAAGCTTTAGTAAATAACTATTTAGCATTCGACATCGACAATTAAGCTACAATGCAAAACATTTATTAACTGATTTAACTGTGTTCTGTGCCTGTGGTGCCACTAACCAACACAAGCCATTAATTTTCTACAGAAATGCATACTCTAACATAACGTGTAACTATTTGCAATTTTCGCATAAACTTTAACAATGTGCAAAATGCAGGAAATGCGACTTAAAAAGTCTTAAGTTTTTGAGCTTAAATATGAATGTCGCAACTCGCAAAAGCGTAATTCTTTAATGTTTATGGTTTTAAAGGTAAAGTTAAATTTAATTTAAGATAAATTATAAATAAAACTTAAATCGAATTAGGAAAGTTAGGTGTTTTACTATGCATAGCGGGATGCTCATAGTCATAACGCGTTTATATACAAAGAAGGGCCTATTTAGGGTTATCTCCCCTAACGGTCTCCTCTGAAATATATAGTTTAAAGCACAATACTCTCTAAGATCCCCCGTGGTTAAACCGGCTGTTTTAACTTATTTTCTTACTGCAATGCACCTGTAATAAACAGAACACTTTATATTGTTATAACGATACCAAAAAATAGATAACATTTATATTAATGCGCCAAGATTACACAAAGTCATAGTAACTTTTTAAATAAACGTTATCGTTAGTAATTTTTGAAAAAACATAAACTTTATAAGCAAGTGCTTTTATTTTATTGCAAAACTTAACATATTAGCCGAACATAAATTTTAAAAAATTTGCGTTTGAGCTTTAATGAAATTTGAAACCTGGCACCGGAGAGCATCAGCACCCCAAAAATTTTTTTATTTTATTAAAAAGATTCGGAAAAGAAGCTTAAATGTAAATAGTATTCCTTGATATTATATTTTCATCCTTGCTATTGTAATAAATGTGAGAAAACGGGCGACAGCTGTTCATTAGACATGCTCTAAGTTCTTTGAAATATACATTTGAATTGATCGCCGAGTTTACGCTGATTAGCCTAACACGCTTTGGGGTTCGCGTTTGCTACCACTAAGGTAGCTAGGGTGTGCTATGCGTTGTCAACCAACTCTGTGCTTGTTAAAATGTTATGCATCGCTGATAGTTTTGTAGCGATTCTGAAGGAATATTCAATATAGTATCTTAATAGGACAAAACAGTTTACTGAATCGAATAAAATATAAGTCGAACACCTTATACAAATATTTGTTTAAATACGCGTGTGTTACAACGACGTTTAATTAAACTGAAACTAATTTATTTTATTTATTGATTTGCATGTTAATTAAACTTTATGAGAACTACATAAACAAACCCAGCACACGTTAATTTGTTTAACTTGACTCAAATATCAAGTTTATTATAAATTCTGTGGATGTTATGGAGGAAAATTAAAGTCTATAATAATTTGTTTGACATCTGGGGATATTATGCGGTATTATTTGGCTTCATCTGTCGCTATGAAGATATCTCACTTATTACAAGCCTTTAAAAACGTCTTGGGTATTACGTCTTCAACACGGAATACTTGAGAAATCTTTAAGGAATAACAAACTAATATAAATGGAATTCAAGCAAATGAGTAGTATTCAGTTTTCTTAATTTTATATCATGTAAAAATGCCCGATTTAAATCCTAGACTGCTCCGCTTTCGCATTTTTGTGAGGCTTCATGATTTAATAACGTCTGTCGTTGGTTTGTTAATCAGCAGGATAACCCGAGAATAAGACAATCAAATCATACCTGTACTCCTTGCATGAAAATCTAGAGCCGATTAGTTTTTGGGGTTAGTTGCTAAACTTTTAATACATTGGAGTTGCCTAAGTAAAGCAGAAAAAATTCTTAAATCCCCGAATATTGGCAAAATATATCCAATTGCAATGTTATACACGTTTATAATCGTTTCGGTACCTCCTAACATGGAAAAACATTTTTATTTTAGTTATTTAGTCAATGATGACACTTTCACCCCTGACCCTTTAGAGGGTAGCTTAAAATTGCAAATAAATTTACATTTAATCAATGAACAGGCTGTTTTATCTTATTTATCCTTCTTCCGCTGATTAATTGGTCCATGACTTTTTTCCTACTCAACTGTCACCCGTAGGTGATTGCCATTGAGTATAGCTACCATAAGAGTCCATGTTAGAGATTATTTAGACAGGGGCTAGTCGAATCCAACTTTAAAATTATTTTTACGGTTACTACGCCAGTCTACGCCAATCAAAAATTTAACGTACCTACCATCCAAAGCATGGTGTGGCAAAACCTGCAGATTTAGATGTTTCTTCTATGGTAATCACAGGCTCGAACGATTTATACAGGGTGATTCATTGATATGGAGGTTTTTGATAGCGGAGCCGTTGGAAATAAGGCATACATTTAAATACGAAAGTTATTCAACTCTTTAAGGAGCATAACCTAAAATTATTTTCATCTCTACAGAGTGTTGTATTACTGCTCGGCGAGAATATTTTTGATTTTTTTAAATGGAACACCCTATATATTTTTTTATATTTCGACTTGGTGTTAAGTCGCCTACATACTAGTGGCGTCGAATTACGGGAATTAATAGCTTGAAACTAAACTTTTGCGGATAGAAATGTTATGATTGAATAATGTTTAGAACAATGTCAGGAATAATGTGGTAAGTTTTGGACTTCGAACTCGCGCGGCGTCCTTCCGAAAAAAGCATTCCAAAGAACATTTACCCGTTTTCTTTGACGTTTTATTTAATTCCTCAATTTCTAAACATCGGATCGTAATAAAAAATTATGGGATTATGGGAAATTGACAGACGATGAATTCTAGACTAAAAATGTATAGTTTGGTTCAGTAGCTTTGGAGATAAAACTTCTTAAGCACCAAATGCGAACCAAAAATTGTTTTATTCAGTGCACTGCAAAGAAGTAATCAAAAAATCTTTTGTTCATGTAAAAGATACTACTTGATGAGTAGAATGAACTTGCCAAAGTTGAGATCCTCAAGTGCAACCAAACAGCCAAAAACTGCTCATGAAATCAAAATTTGTAAGGGTTGTCATTTAATGCGATCGCGATGAATAAAAATCTTTTTTTTATGAAAACATTCGTCTTTGAACGTACTATTTGCTTAAGGAAAAATTTTATAATTTTTCGCTAATCTTAGTGCACTTTTGACTCTTTTTTAGAAACGCACTTTTCTAAATCGCCAAGAATTTTGTCAATACTTGTTAAATAGAAAATTCATTATTTTAGCTTGATAGATCTTTTCAAAACCTTTGATTTCAAATAACAAAAATCGCGATTCATCAACTTGGAGGCCAAATATGGATATTTTTGTATTTACAACTACAGTGGTTAAAAGGCTAACTGTTTTTTAAATCGTTTTTGTCTCAACTGAAAGGCAAAACATTCTTTTGTTGATATATGATATCTAAGTATGTTATGCATCTTCTAATTCAACACCAGACTAAAAAGAAGAAGTCAGTAAATAAAATTAACGGTGCGTGCTTTGTAACTATAGAAATTATACAAGAAACTATCGAAAATCCCGTCAAAATAGTAACAGCCATGGAGTTTCTTATATTAAATTTGACACTGACAAATAAAAATACATCTGAGTCGTTTTCTAGCGATGCACCGTTTTCAACTGTAACATGCAACGTATTTAAAACTAATGACGTCATTTTGAACCGTTTTGAATGATGACGTCAACAATATATCAAGTTTAAAAACGTCACCAATTTGTACGCGTGGCTTAATTTGAAATTTTAGCGCCGTAATAAAATTGTCAACACCAACATAACCTATACAAATAAAAATTTACTTCAACTCAACGTAGACATAAAACAAAAATTGTACTAATGTTATACAGAGCGATATTGATATTAATATATTCCTTTGGAAGTTGCATTTCTTGCCTATATCGTCAAAGAAAAGAATCTCAGAATTTCTTTGATTAAACGAATTTTGGAAAAATGACCTTCAATTAGGTACTATCGTAAAAAAAACTAAAAAAAAATACAAGAAGCTATGCCGACTCAGAATATGCCACACTAATCTACACAACTATAATGTACACCGTATCACGAGGAAACCTAAGCCAGTGGGTGGTAGGTGATATACACCTATAGGTGTAAACGGTGTGATACACCTATCACAGTGAAACATTTCCTAAGGGAATATAAAAAATATGATCAACAAAGAGTTCAACACAAAATCCCGCTGAACATTACCTACTTCCTGATATAGTAAAAAATTCAAAGAGCCTTTGTGTAACGATGCGTTTTTCTACACGTGTCAGAGTGTTACGAATCCTTAAGATTCTGCCTCTGATACGGAAAAAATTAACATATTTTTCATGTCCGACTTTTTTTATTAAAAATGGCTCGTACATAATCCACCGGCAACTACCAAATCCTTCTTTTTACCACATCGCCCCCCCCCGGCTCCGTTTTCGGTTAGAGTCAAGCCGACGTGGCGGAAAAGACACATTTTAGTGCGACTAACATTATTCTGTGGATAAAAGTTTAAAATAGGTTGACAAGGATCGTCTGTTTTCTAGTGGGGTAGCCAGCATGATTTTCGGGACCCCCCCCCAGTTACGCGCGTTTTCAACTAAAAAATAATCTCTAATTCAAAAATAAATAAATAATATATGTAAAACGAGAACGACTTGACTTAGTCTTGATACTGTCGAAGATCTTTAAATTAATTTAAAAAAAAATAAAAAGTTTAACATCTGCGATAAGTGACAATCGTAACAATCATACAAGCATTCAGTTTTGTACGCGTTGTCTTTTAAAAATTTACTACCACGGACTAATGACATAAACATAACCAACAAACGCCAACAAATTTGACGGATTATGCATTAAATGTGTTTTAATGGTTCAAATACATGGGACCCCTATAGTTTAAATACATTGCAAGTATTTGAACCGGTATCTTTAGTGACGTCACCGTTAGAACGCGAGAATTCGATATATTTGAACCGTTTTCAACCCCTTACACCGTTTTGATCGCCAGAAAACGGCTCTAAATGAATCCAAAGTCAGGAGTGGGGGAGCATACCACCTGCAGTAGCAAATACAAAAATATCCAGAATTAGCCTCCAAGTTGATGAATCGGAAATTGTGTTGTTTGAAATCAGACGTATTTTAAAAGATCTATCAAGCTAAAATAATGAATCTTCTTTTTAAAAAATATTTACCAAGTTCTTGGCAATTTAGAAAAGTGCGTTTCGAAAAAAGGGTCAAAAGTGAAGTATGCAAGGCGATAATTTCTAAAATATTTCTTTCACAAAATAGTAGGTTCGAAAAGGAATGTTTTTTGAAAAAAAAAATTGTTTTTATTATGATCGCATTAAATGCCAATCCTTACAAGTTCTAACTTCCTATGCACTTTTTGGCTCTTTGATTACACTTCAGGATCTCAACTTTGGCAAATCCTTTCTACTCATCAAAGAGTATCTTTTACATGAACAAAAGATTTTTTGATTACTTCTTTGCAGTGCACTGAATAAAACAATTTTTGGTTCGCATTTGGTGCTTAAGAAGTTTTATCTCCAAAGCTACTGAACTAAACTATACATTTTTAGTCTAGAATTCATCGTCTGTCAATTTCCCATAATCCCATAATTTTTTATTACGATCCGATGTTTAGAAGTTGAGGAATTAAATAAAACGTCAAAGAAAACGGGTAAATGTTCTTTGGAATGCTTTTTTCGGAAGGACGCCGCGCGAGTTCGAAGTCCAAAACTTACCACATTATTCCTGACATTGTCCTGAACATTATTGAATCATAACATTTCTATCCGCAAAAGTTTAGTCTCAAACCGTATTTCGACCCCACTATACCCATATTAAAATTTTTTAATTTCTTTGCGGTGTTGCCAAGTTATTAATGTTTTTCTCTAAAAAATGCCCGCGACACGCGTTGTTTTATAAAATCGTACTAAAGCCATTTTTCAAGGAATAGTAATAAAAATTTTTTTCTAGGTGGTTATGACTATCCTCTATGCTATAAATTTTTTTATGTACGACTGCATGATAAAGTTGTGTTTATTACATAGTTTTGCGTCCATAAAGTACCACTTTATTGTACTAGTAAAATAAAGTAACTTTATTTTCAATACTGCTAAAATAAGTACTATTCATGTTTAAATTTATATTGTAAAAAATTACATTAATTATTATAAGTAATATTTATAACACAATTACTGTTACCACAAATATTCATTCCTGCAACTTTCTCTTGGCTTTGTACTAAAGGGGATGCGTTTAATTGACTTTCGACAGAAATGTTGCTGCAAGCCAAAGGTTCTTTACAAGATAGCTCACCCCAGATCTTCTTCGCAGCGGTAATTTTAGTATTTTCACTGTCTTCGATATAACCCTCCGCCACAGTGCTTGAGCGCCTACCTCCGTGCCTCTTTATTCCTTCCATACTAGCTCCTGCATTTGCTAAAATGGTAGCTGAGCTACGCCTGAAGCAGTGCCCTGTATATAAAGAAGAATTCTGCAATCCTAGATATTTGGCAACCACAGCTGGCACACTACCAATTTTGTGAATTCCGACGACTTGAACTGTACATTTTTCTTTAGCATAATTAATAAAAAATCTGTTGTGCTGCGTCTTGATCGGTCTAAGTGTCATGTATTTTCTGACAAGTTCAAGTACATTAACATTATCGAGTTTCCCTGGGACAATTATAAAAGACCGATCTACTTTCGTTTTAGTGTCTTCAATCTTGACAAGAAAATGCGTTTTACAATCTTCTACGCACGTTGTCGATAGTGTGACTAGTTCCTGACGTCTGCAAGCACCCGCGACTCCAAATATCAGGACAACCTAACATAAATGATGTTTTTTAACAGATGTCAAAGGTTATTAAAATGCTCTTACCTTGTTAAGTAAATGTTCCTTATTGTCAGCTTTAATCGAAAATTCTTCCATGTGATTCTTGGCTAATATAAGAGACTTTTTAGGCTTATATCTGTCACCTTTCCTTTTTAAAAAAGGAATGACACTTGGAAATTTACTTATGTCAATTCCTTCACGTAGATTTATAGTCAGGCGTAGCATGGAATATTTGCTCCATAACGATGAACTTTTATACCTGGACAGATCACTGTTGAAATACGCCAGAATGCTGTCTTCACAAGTTGTTTTAATTTTCTTACTAAAACACCATTTCCGATAGGCAGTGTATGTATCTTCGTATAACTGCCTGGATTTTGCTGGTAATAAGGAATCTTTAGCAGCAGCAGCGATATTTATTATTTCTTCGTTATTAAAATTAGAATTGCACGCTTGCATTTTTATTGAAATAAAATTTTCACACAAAACAAACAATTTCGTAACCGAGCAACACACAACTACACACTTGACTCATTTTACTAAATTCACGAATAATTTTTATTTCTAAAAAAATTACCTAATTTTAACAGTCGCACACATAAAGCTTTGTATGCAGTTCGTACATAATTAGGCTTTACTGACTCGCCCTATTTGTATTTATAGGCCTCGCTCGCAAGCTCGCTCAGCCATAAACTAAAGGCTCGTCAATAAAGACCTATATTATGTACTCATTACATAAATAGCTATTATGAGAACAGACCTTAAAATATTAGAAAACATTATGTAAGCTCCCATTTTTCTGCTTGCAAAATCGAAAAATAACGCAAAAAATGACATTAAACTTTGACGTTCGAACCAAAATAGCTAACGAGGCAGCTGCCTGTATCATAGTCAACGTCAAGATTTTAGTAGAGCTTAATTCTCAGCTATCCGAAACCGTCGTATACGACGATACGAAAGTTTTCCTATTGGTGGATATTCGAAAAATTTCGAAATTCCACCAATAGGAAAACTTTCGTATCGTCGTATACGACGGTTTCGGATAGCTGAGAATTAAGCTTAGGTAGATTTCAATACAATTTTGAGAAATATAGCCGATCACATATTTAGTGCAGTTGGCCACCACTACACGACAGTGCTCCCCTCCTTTGAACTCGATGTTTTTGAAGACGAAGCAGTTTAAGTCTTTAGGTCATATCTCGATAGAGCTTTCAGTGTCAAAGTATTAAACAATTTATTAGTAAGTTTCATTTTGCGTGAGGGCAAAAGACCCCTTTGCTTTTTAGAAATTAATACAATATGGTCAGACTCTAAAGCCTAAAAGTGTGCACAAGCTTACCAAGCTATCCTCTTACCCTCTCCCCTATTTCTTTCATGTTCAATTGATCCTTATAATAATTATTATTTCACATATAATTAATCCTACATTTTGTTTTCAGATTTCTACTTATCTTATTTGTATCGAGTTCAAATTAAATGGAATTTTATTATCTCGGAATGAGGATATCAAAACCTTTAGGCAATTACATAATCTCATACCATGGACATGGACATATCAACAATGGAAACAATAAAAATTTATGTAAGTACAAAAATTTCCAATAAGTTACCAAAATTACTTTATAGCTTTAGGGTCTTTCTCAACAGTGGCAATCTTTAGTCACTTGGAACTTAAAAAATTTCATATAAAGACATTTTACGTCCAAATATTCAGATTCAGGTCTGTAAAGTGTATGGTGTGTTGCAGCTATGTCACCAACTGCTTCACCAATCACAAAATCTTTAAGGGTGCGATAACCCTTAATAGAGAAATAAGAGCCGTTTGCTCTAACGCTAAACAACGACTTATGAATCAACTAAATATGTTGCTCCCATTTTATTTATTAGCAAATCAACAATTTAGGCAACTCCTAAGTCGTTGTTTAGCGTTAGTGCAAATGGTTATAATAAGGGTATTTACTTTCGCTCACTTAAGAAAAATGATACATCCTATCTTTAAAAAAAATTTAGACGATGCACAAAGCTTAATTGTTGGCTCTGAAATGTATTTGAAAGCCGAAATAACTCCCACGTTAAAATTAAATCTAAAAGGAAAAGTGCCGCAATATGCACCAACTTTGTGAATTTTTACGGATAAATTACAAGAGTTTTGACTCCCAATTATATTTCAGAGCCAACAATTAAGCTTTGTGCATCACCAAAAAAATTTTTTAAGATAGGAATGTACCGTTCTTCATAATTGTGCGAAAGTAAATACCCTTGTTTCCCTACACTTAAAGCATAGGGGTTATCGCAGCCTTAAATATAATTTTTTAGTTTGTAGAAAATTCTGGTCTAAAGAATTTTCAGATTATTTTTTGTGACTTTTTGTTACAAAAAAAATTAAATCTACTGTAGGTTATGTTACACATAGGTACAGGGATTGAAAAATGCAATCTGTGATATATTATGTTAGTGTCACTATAGTAAAAAATAGGATTCAAAATTGAAATTTAATACAACATATTAACAGAAAATAATAACATTGGGAGTACATCAAACAATGTGACATAAATTGTAACATAACATAATAAGGAACTACTAAGCATCAAAGCAAACGTTTTGAATAACTTAATAAAATCACAACCAAAAAGGAAATTTCTGTAGGAAGGTGTAAGTTTTTAAACTAGTAAAATTGAATTTACCAGGGAAAGTATTAAAACGTACCTTTTCGTATGCGATGAAATTAGATCTGTTTGACCAAAGACCATCTACATATTTATACAACTCATATAAATGGTCTTTGGTTTGACTCTACCTTTACACATTCAACAGTTTTTAAACTATTATTTTCATAAAGACCACCTTTACAGAATAATTAAAATCAATATCTTGCAGGTAGCAGTTGTTGAAATGATGTGTTGTCAAGCATATTGTTGCTTGTCGTATCACATATGGTTGAATGTGTAAAATTTTGCTAGCACAACTTCGTCAAACAAGCAAATAAATTCGTATGTTCTTGAACAAATTTTCAAACTCGATGGGGAAGATTTGCGAAATTATATAGTTTCGTGTTAGATAATATGTCTTTTAAACTTTTTACAAGAAGTTTTAGTTCACCTCCTAATGTTAACATCTTCATGAGCGATAGATTTTTTTTTTTATAATCGTTATACCGGGTGTATACTAGATTTACAAACATAGGGATTTAACATTGTTTTGTACGTTTTTAGAAATTTCAAACCTACAACAGGACTTACTTAAATAGTATTTGGGCTGCCCGCTGACAAAGTAATTAGTTTTTGCATAAAAATGTAATGCACGTCTTTTGGAATTGTACAAGTATACAATACAGAGTGCTGGCTGGTTTTTAATTGTCCAGCTTATATCTGCTGAAATATTGCAGATACAAAAAAAAGTTAAATAAGAAACTTTTTAAACGACACCTTGTTACGTGATAACTGTGTATAAGTGAAAAAAAAACTAAAATTGAATATACAGTAGCTGTAAAAAAATTAAGTTACGTTGCCAGCTACTCAATGGAGAAGGCATGGGTTTAAGATCGTAAACGGGCGTCACACAGTTCCAACTACTGTAACCCTTAAACTGTGAAAGGGAAAAAAACAAAAATAATATGTGAACAATAAAAAAATTAATTTTAACTTAAATTTTGAAATTTTTAAACATGAGATTAAACAAGAATTTGAATCCAACCTTGACTTCGCTTCGTTTATATTTAAGATGGTCGTTTATCAGAATTAACTTTAAACTATAAATTTGAATAACAACAATAATTTAAATAAAGA
The DNA here is from genome assembly GCA_963924605.1 of Malthinus seriepunctatus. Taxonomy (NCBI): domain Eukaryota; kingdom Metazoa; phylum Arthropoda; class Insecta; order Coleoptera; family Cantharidae; genus Malthinus; species Malthinus seriepunctatus. The sequence goes on from OZ004600.1 coordinate 91,714,869, forward strand.
AAAATAATTCCTTATCGGCAGTCCCGTTTTCCTACCAAATCCAGTCTCCGCCAATCATCAACGGTAACCAAAACTTTATCTGCACAATAATTTCAACAATACGAAAAAAACCATATGCACATACAGTGACTGGATGATGATGTGGTTGATAATAATGATGAGGTAATAAATCAAATGCCCATTAACAAGTCTACTGGAGAATAAATTTATGTTGTAGTTAGTAGTTAAGGAGAACCGGTGCAAACGGGCCTTAGTGACTAATCCACTCAAAAGCGATAACTTTAAATATAATAAAATAACAATAATTTTAATTGATGTCAGCACACCTGAAGTTCGAATCTCAATCCTCTCACTCGTCGCGCAGTTCTTTCCCTCCAACGTTCAATTCAATTACTCCAGAATAGCAATAGATGTCACCCCATATTAAAATTTAAATAATAAAATGAAATGAAAAATAAAATTTAGGTAATGAAAAATAAAATGGTATCAACCTGGTCTACAAACTGACGCAAACAATTTTGTTTCATGGCCTACTTATTTTCCGGAAAAATATATAACTTCAATTTTTTATAGAACACCTTGTACCTATATTTTTACAGAATCACATTCTAAATCAATTTCTCTTTACTACGGTGTATCACAAGTAGCATTTTGTTTTCTAATTATTATGCCCAATATTTCAAAAAAATAACAAGGAGTGTTAATAATTATAAAATAAAGATTTTTTAACAATCACAAATAATTTTTGGCTTTCTCTTGTCCATAAAAAATTTTTAAATAAAAAATAAAGCCACACACAATAATGAAAAAAAATAATGTCTAATTATCAAAATCCGTTAAAGAAGAGGATAATTTAATTCGGTAGTTTGTGCTGGGGTTGCAGTTTCAAAACCTCTGATTTAAAAATCACTGATGCATATAGACCTAAACCTCTTTGCTTCATTGCTCGAACACAATCCCAAACAATTAATATTATAAAGGAAATCCGGACCACAATCTTATAAAAATGTGTTATTTTTCATTTATTCTTCTCCTAGAGCTTATTTCATTCTTATTATCCGTTCACTATTTATTTGCGCTATGGTTGGCCATGTTAGGGTGACAGATTCCACCCGGTATAAATTAGAAAAAAATCAGTTAGGTTAAGTATTGTAGAGCAGCGGCTATTTATTCAATGGTATTAAGCTAGGTTCATAGCTCTCAAAATTTGACAGATGAATTTGAAAAATGCTCTGCTCCGATTGGCCAACGTACCAACGGAAAAATAGCAGTCGAGAGATATTAAACCTACCTTTAATAGTTGTCTGTCATTTTTTGATATTGTCGCAAACTGTCAGTTAACTTAATAGGGACTTTTTATTTTGGCAAACTAAAAAACAAAAGTTCATGGCCAACCATAGCGCAAATAAATAGTGAACGGATTATAGTAGTTTTCTAATTTTCTCTTTAATTAATTTATTTAAGGAAAGACTTTTGCCAATTAATAGAATTTTAAAATTTAAACGAACTTAAAATTGTGAAATTTTGTTATAGGAAATAGTGCTATTTATTGGTGTACATTTATACGTACAGGGATTTAATATTTTTGATATTGCCTGACAACTCGATTTTCTTGATAAATTGTTTTCTGTCTTTGCACTGGTATTCAAAACCCAGTGTGGGTTCATGAGGATATCAGAAGTTGGCTATAAAACTTAAAGATCTAGATTCTAGATAGAGGCTGCACTACTTTTTTTAAAACTTCCAGGAGAAAGCTGCCAAACATCATTCTGCTTTGGGTTTTGAATTGTAAATTAGGGCAAGAGTTTACTTCCAGCACTTAGCTCGCATTTAGAGCCTATTATTGTACAGCCTTCAAAACACGTCAGTTTTTTTCTATTCTATGTGGTTATTGTAACATTTACTTCATTTCATTAATATCATTAGCAGGTTGTTGTTTTCAGGTTTCAATCCAAACAGTATTAAAAAATACAAACTAAATACGTGCAAATTATTTAATAATTATTCATAATTATAATTAGTCTCTGCTTTTGATTTCCAATTAAATTACTCATAGACTCACATATCAAAAACTATTGAGGTATTGATTTTCTAATTATACTCTAACAAGAGGCAGAATAATTAATTACTTGGCTATATGAATATACAATGATTAAAATGAGAAACGAGACGCAAACTTGATAACAAAAATAATAATTCATAATGAAATAATTGTTGTGAGCTTTTGATTTCCAATTTGGATATTTTCGTTCATAATTTTCAGTTACAATTTCACAGTAAGAGACGAGCTAATTAGTTATTTTTTGAAAAATTTGTCTAGGGATAATAATGAATTAATTGAGATTAAATTATTTTCTTTTGTCAAACTGACATCTGTCAAAAACAAAGGTATACTGATGGTTTTCAAACAAAACAAAGCTAGAGATGACAGGATTGGTTAAAAAGCATACACGTCATAAAAAATTTAGCTTTCTATTGGTATAACAAAAGGTAAATAATAATCAAGAAAACACACATTTTTTTAAAATTCATTTGCCTATTATAAATAGGTATAGCGTGGCTTGTATCATTATTGCTACTTGTATTTAAAAAGTAATTATTATTACCACTATCACAGTAAATCTTGATTAACATGCATAGGTAGATTTATTTCTTTATTGTGACGGCGTTCCGGAAATAATAAAAAATTGTTAATGCTTGTCAACTGCTTAATATAGTCGTTACTAGTACATTATGCTAATAACCAACTTACAACCGGAAATTTAACTTGACATCTACATGTGTCAAGTCTTGTCAAACATACAACGATTGTGTTGTGACAGCCTTATACCTCACATATGGGTATGGTATGCGTGTGTTTTAGCTCGAATTTAAATTAATGCTCGTATTCTTCTTAAAATACCCGATAAAAGTACCTTTTGTTGTGCGAACCACCTAAATCACTTAAATGAACCAATTTACGTAAATCCTTTTCAATAGTACTTCTTTAAGGACGACGTCTCGCAATCGAAACTTTTGGGATACCTGCCAATTTAACACAATCCAATGAGTATTCTTATGGTTAAATTCTAGGCAATTTACTAATTGAGTCAAGATCAACCACAAACGTCTCTTCCCAACCCAAGATTCGCTTATTCAAAAGATGTGCAGCTGCTAACTTTGTTAACAAAAGTTACCCTTAATATACGTATTAATCTATTAGCTTTTTATCCACAAAAATATTTTTTGTACTAAAAGCTAAGCTTTTAATCCAATTTAAAATTAAAATAAATCATTAACGTGTAAATTAATGAACAAAATTTTACATACGATTTCAATTTATAGTAAAAAGCTTTATGAAGTTTTATCTGGTATTGTGTGTTCAATATTAATAACTCTCTAATGCATTGGTTTTAAAACAATTAGGTGGTGGTTTGCGTGGATTAGTACTATTAGGGTATTTTATTACGTTTGTAATATCAAAATGTCATAAGTAATTAACACTGCCAAAAATTCATTATAATTTAGAACAAGTAATTGCACTTAAATATTTACGCATTAATTTATATTCTTTGTTAAAAACCGGATTATTATTTAAATAATTTAGCGCTTTTCGATTAAGAGATATAAAATAATAATTTCGCATTATTGACATTTGGACTTTTGAAACATTAAAAATAAATAAAGATTGTATCTAGAGTAAAAGCTTGCTGCTTTCTTTTCTGCATTGGTGATGATTGCGGTCAAAGAGGTGACACTCGAAGATTTATCCATTCCAAGTTTCCACTACATAAAACGCATTCCAACTTGGTCTTTGCCGCAAGTGAGGAAGTGTCGAGCTTTAATGTTTTGTGAAGAAATTCTAAAAGTCACCGCCACCTTTGCGGTATTTCAATGCGACCGAATTTCATTGTTCTTTAACAAAAGTATAAACTTTGTGCAAACCGACGAATTGTATGTAACTTTGTCATTGATTTTAGTCACTAAACGTTATACTGACAAACTCGATTGTTGCAAAAGTATAAGTAAATATTTTCCTGTATTACTTTAAAGCTTTCCAAACTTCACATTTTTGGTAAATAAACAAAAATGTTCTTAAAATCGTATTGACTTTTATAAACTAAATATTTTTTCATTTACAACTATTTAACCCTACCACATACCTATACCTACCATCTACCACCAATCTAATTTAATCATAAAGGCATGATATCCGTCTACATTGACAAATTGAATTGTTGAGTGTTTCCAACTGAACTTGTTAAAATGCAGAGAACTTAATCAATATAATTTAATAAGATAATATTATCTAATTTTCTAATTGAAAATTATTGCGTTTAGCAGGAACTATGCATAAAGAATTAGACAAATGTTCAGGAATTATTCTAGTCTAGTCAACGAGGGGTCATAGAGAACATGGAAGAGGGTGGAACTTTTTCTCCTTGAATGTGTTTGGAGTAGTTAGGAAGTAAAAATACTAAAAGCCCCCGATTGTATGGCTTAAGAGAGAGAAAGGGTTCAAAAGATCTTATTTTTGGGGTTTTGGGCTTATATCTCGAAAAATATGGGTCTTATGGAAATAAATATTCTTAACAAAATGAAAGATTATCCAAATTCGTACAAGATTGTCTTGATTCATTTTGCTCTATTCTTTATAGTTTTCGAGATATCTGCCCGCAAAAAAATGTTTGCCTCATGCTTTTCGTCAAACTTTTGCCTCTAGCACCTCAGCCCTTCGTTTTACAATAAAAGTCTTTAGAAAAGAAGTTATAGCGAATTAAATTTCCTTTTCTATTTTATCGTGAAGCAAAAAAAATGTCTGCAGGGTAGACAATCTTCTGATTACAACTACATATTATATGGAGTTTATTTAGGTCACTTTGAATATTCTAGGAGATAGGTATTGGCATTATTGAGATTTTTCTTAACCGAAGGCCATATTCTACAACTATTATTTTCTTACTGAATATGGAACATGATCGAACTGCTCGATGCCAAATCTGGACTGCATCTCTTAGTATCAGCCATTTCTGTTTTGGATTGCAGTCAAACTACTCCTGGCATCAATCTTGACATGGCAACGACTGCTCTTCCAGCCTTCAACCGCTTCTCAAGATGATTTCTAAAGCTGAGTTTTTTTATAGAAAATTAAGCGGATGTACAGTTTTCTTTTTTACAATATCGTAGCACCCATGTGTTGGAATATTACGTGTAGAAGCTTTTTTCTCCCTGTAAGTATTATAGCTTTAATTTTTGGGGGTTAGCTGGAGCTCATTGTTTTCCATGCAAATATTTACCACAACTTGGTTTGAATTTTTATTAGTTTTTCCTCGCCTCTTGTCACCACCACTATGACCATGTCATCAGCAAAGCTCATTAGTTTAATTCCAAGGTGTTCAATTCTTAATCCCTGTGACTTAATCCCCACATCAGATTAAAAGGGTTTGGTATTCTATGATGGATCGTTCATTTCTCAATATGCTGAGATCTCTACTAATAGGAAAGGGAATATCTTAATTCTTGGAGCTCCTTGAGTATTATTCTGCTCTATTATAAAGTGATTACAAGTTATAAGTGCGCATATTTATCATGTTCTCCAGGGACCTTTCTTACCTATATTAGCAGCTTGGACCCTCTGCTTCCATGGTCCGTAGATCGTAAATCGTCTTCCTTAAATTCGTACTGGGTCTCCGTAGGTCCTTTTCAACGCTCTAGCTCTTCTATCAGTCGCTGTTTAATTTCTGTCTGTCATCTTTTTCGCATAGTGTTGAGGAGGCTGATTAAACTGTGCATTTGTGTGGTTGGCTGGATTCTTACGTTTCAATTTCAGGTTTTGGAAAGCATCCTTCATTTAATGCTGTGTTTAAGCACTTTCTTCGTCTGGAAAATGTTATGTGACTATTTTAATTATTTCTGGGGGTATGCCGCTCTCATGGTCCCCAACCTCTCCTAATGTAACATTTACTTTTTCTATTGGCAATTATAGCACACAATTTATTTAAACATTGCACTGTAAAAATATGGAAATTTGTCATTTTTATTTGTATTGTTATGTATTGTACTCAGATGTCGATTGGCTTCTAAGCCTTATAGAACTGCGATCAGTGTTGATCTTTTGTTCATAACCCTACTCGTATTTATGTTCTCAGGAATTCAATCTTGCCAGCGAAGCATAGAATGTCCCCGAGAAGTTTGCTTTTCACTTCTTTAGGCGTCAATTGAGTCTGCTCTAAGTGTTTCAGCTTAAGCCGAGCTAATTCATTGCAATTGCAGAGAATGTGCTAGGCGGATTCGATCTTCGATTCACAGAGTCTGCATAATGTCACTATCTTCCAGTCCCAGTTTCTTTAGGTGGTACCTCCCTGGGTAGTGTCCAGCAAACAGACCCGTGATGAGTCTGATTTCGCTCTTTGATAATATAAAAAGATTTTTAGCATTCGTGGTCGAGTACTTAATAAATTTCTACGACTGTCTTTGTCCTGGTGTGTTGTTCCAGTGAGAATTTTTGTTCTCAGCTTCCCATTTTTGGATCTCCGCCTTTCTATATGTTCTAGATAGTCCACAGAATGGTTCGGGTCTAATAGGTAGGGCTTTTGAGCCTGTTCTAGCTAGTTCATCAGCATCATTTCGTTTCCTTCAATTCCCTAGTAACCCGGCACCCAATGAAGAGCAACTTTGTTGCCCCTTGCTAGAGTTTTGAGAGATTGTCTGCATTCCCAAGTGGATAAGGACTCAAAGCTATTGGCTTTGAGTGCCCTTATCGCAGCTTGGCTGTCAGACATTTTGTAGATTGTTTTTTACTCTTTAAATTCCGTCGAAGGCATTCTCGGGCACATAGATCTATTGCAAGAGTTTCAGCTTGCATAATTGTGGCGTAGGTTCATAAGGCTATTGATGCCTTATATTTTGGGCCACATATGCCTATACCTGTTCCCTGTTCAGTTTTAGATCCATCTGAATACCAAATGGAGTAGTTTTGTTCTAGTTGTATTGATTACTTCTAGCCGTGTTACGGTCTTGAATGACCACCTCGAACGGTGTCTAGAAGTCAAATACTCTTGGAATGACATTCAAGGTTTTTCAAACAATTCTGGCTGTAAAAGGTCCAAGATCTTTAGGTGACCTGTTCTATCACCCAGTTTGAATTTCTTGCTCTGTTCAATTTTTATGGCGGTTTGAAGACCCTCCCTCGTCACCCGTAGGTGAAGAGGTGGTAGGTTTAAAAGTGCCTCCATAGCTGCAGTTAAGGTTGTGCTCATAGCCCCTGTTGTACCGAAACACGTTAGGCGTTGCAATTTCTGCAACTTGCCTTGTGTTGTGATTTCATTCGTTTTTGTCCACCACGCGAACGAAGCGTATGTGACAATGGGTCTTATTATTGATGTATATGACCAATATACCATCTTTGGCTTTAGCCCCCATGTCTTTCCGAAGAGTTTGCGACACGCCCAAAAGGCTCCCGTTGCTTTGGAAAGAGTTTTTTCTACATGAGATTTCCAGTTGAGTTTAGCATCAAGAGTTACCCCTCGATACTTTACCTCTTTAGAAAATTGTATCGATATTCCCTGTAGCTGTGGAGCTTTTAATGTTAGCTTCCTGCGCTTAGTGAATAGAACTATGGTGGTTTTTGTAGGGTTTACAGTAAGTTCCACCTTTTCACACCATTCATTTATTATGTTTAGGGCAGTTTGCATTTGGCTTGTAATAATACCGTCATGCTTGCCCTTTATTAGAATGACGATATCGTCTGCGTATCCTTGTACACAGTACTCTTCGTCAGTTATTTTTGTCAGTACCACTACGATTGACCAAAGCAGGGGTGATAAAACCCCACCTTGTGGGCATCCTCTTGCAGTATCCATTGAAGTCTCTTCCCCTCCTAAGGAAGCCGTTATTATTCGACTTTCTAGCATTGCTTCTATCCAGGTCATTTCTATTTAGTCTTCATGATTCATTTTTGAGTTGTTTTAATCTCGCTGCAACAAGAGTAGGTCTAGAAGATGTAGCTAATGCCAGTAATCATAAATGTGTAAAATCTCTTAAATTTATACACAAAACAAAAATCCGAATCAGATTTGAAACTTTTAGTTTATAATCATAGGGTCCTTTTACATGGACTAAATATCGTACTTAATTTAGACGACTGAATCGGCACAAGGAGCAAAAGCAAGGGAATATAAGATTTAACGTATCGAACATCGACATTTTTGCGAACGACGTTAAAGCTTAGATTCCCGTGCTTTTACTCCTTGTACCGATTCAGTCCTCCTTTAAATTTAATACGATATTTAGTTCGTGTAAAAAGGTCCTTAGGTTCCCAAGCTGTTCGACTGACTGTAAATGGAGTAAAGTGAACTATCGTATAGATTGTGGCCTGTAGAAGAATAATTGTTATATAAAATGCTTGGCTGGTAAGACCTAGCGCGTAGTATGAATTTTTGTCGTTAGTTGGCTGAGTAAGAACCATAGCAGCTTATTAGCAGTTGAATCGATTTCACTAGAAAGCTCAGCCGACTAAACTGTTGGACGACAAAAAATAAATCGTGCGCATCAGGTCTAATAGTCATAACTACTCACTCTTATCGGAATTATTACCATAAATTGCTCATGATAGAAGCATAATGAAAAAATTGTCTTCTTATAAAGGCGGCTTACTCTAAACACAGCGGTGATACAATGAAATATCTAGCGTCCAAAATAAAATTTGATGTTTATTCATGCCTGCTTTTAAGAGAAAAGGTTTAGTCATAAATATGGTCCATTCGCAAAATCTTTGGTTGCTCTGAAACTGAAACTATTACCGAATTAGTTTACAGTAGCTAACAAAAGAATCTCAGCTTTTTTATGATTTCGCCCTAAATCCTTTTATAGAAAAGGATAATCGAAAAAAAAAATTAATTTCAATAATTTGAAACTTATATTTTTATCTTATTTAATCAAAGTAGTAAAATGGCGTGTTTATGTGAAACTCTCGAGCTGTAAATATGAGAAAGCATTTTAAACAAAAATGCATCGAGTTCTTTATTTTTAGTATTTATACTGCATAGTGCAACGCTTCTTTAATCCATACTTAACAGATTTTAAATAAATAATGAAAAGAGCTTCAAGAGGCGATTTAATTTTAATCGCTACATGTGTTTATAAAATTTATAAAAGACCACTCACCTATAAACTACATTGTAAAATGAGTTAGAAAAACAACCGACTTATGTTATTTTCAGAATTATTCAATTAATGCTACTTTTAACTTAACTTAATGGTTAAAAAGATAAATGTCAATTAGTAGAACACTTTAGTTTAAAAAAATTGCATTCCTCGGTTCTAAAATCTAACTTTTATTCGTGCTTTTTACAACGACAAACTCTAAAGTAGAGCATGGATTTTTATTATGGGATGAAACTTTTAATTCTAAATACAAACTTTTTTACTAAATTCAGTAAAGAGTGGCATTATTATTTGTTATAATGTAAAGATGTTATAGAAAGAAAAACGTAGGTTTTAATATGTTTTTTAACAAGAATTTTCTCTTTTGATATGTCGACCTATGTCAACCGCATCAACATACATCTTCAGATATTAAGCAATGTTTAACTTTTGATGTTGAATTCTAAACAACTCGAGAATGTCTTTTAAAAAAAGAGTATTCAACTTCTATAATAAATGTACGTTTAAAAATAAAATTTAAATTGTAAATTTTCCTTTCAGTTAGTTGTAAATTGACACATAAACTGTGAAAGAAGTGGACAGTAGAATGTTATTATTGTACCGAGCGCAATTTTTTTTTATTCTTTTATAAAACTTGCAGAAATAAGAATACGCTACCTGCCATGGATATTGCATGTAAATCAATTTAAACAATATACCTTACTCTTATTCACTCGCTTATGTTTAATAATGGAATGAATGCATTGCATTCAACAATTTATTCCAACCTGACTGGTTCTTCATCATAAACTACCTACCAACATCCGCAATTTAAATGTCTTCATTTATGCTTTACAATTATACAGAGCAAACGTAAATATACATCTTTTTATAAAATATAAAGGGTAAATTATTATTTTGCTAATTTAAATTGACTGTGCAATATTCACACCACAACATAATGCTTGTTTTTACAGCTCAAAGAGAGGAAATCTTGAAGAACACAGCTTGCACTCAAATTTTCAACATGTCAGTATCCTGTCGCTTTGTTGCTTATATTTTGTTTGTATAAAATATGACAAGTCGGAAGCGACAAAAATATTTGTTCAGTGCTCACCTTCTTGTAGGTAAAACTTTTAATTAATTTCTTTACACGTGTTTTAAAGTTAAAGGAATTTTTGCCATGAAATTGTAACTTCTGTAAAATCGTTTTTTTTTTCTAAATAAGGGACGGTAGCAAACATTAAGCGGTTAACTTATTTCGGTGTACAGATGTCTCGGGAGAATCCTTTGACCAGGTCGACGGTATTTGTTCCAGTTGCTGTTGCTCCCATGACGATTGATGTGGCCCGCCACGCGTGGGATGTCATTTACTACGCCGACTGCCCCCAAATGCGAGCTTTAGCCCGTAACCCGTAATACTATAATTCAAGGATTCCTTGTTGGATATAATAATGTAGACAATGTAGTAATACAATTCTACATCCACCATAACCTACTGCCTTATTACTATTATTCACTGTTGAATACAATTATTTTTTAAACTATTTTACTAATTTATAGGTTTACTTTTTTTATTATTATGTTAAAATATTCTGCCTTTTTTGTGGTTGGAATAGATCTTTATCTGTATTATAATTCGGTATTAACATACAGGTAATTTTTTGTTTTATCACCTTAAGTTGATTAACAACAAGGTGTGTTTAAGTATCGTTTTAAAAATTAAAGCTTTGGGGAATAATTGTTTTATTTAAATTTAATTATTTAAAACTGCACTTTCCATGTTATTTTTTAAATTTAACACTAGATTTACTATTATTTATGCATTAAAACTAATGGATTTTTCATGCAACTCTTTCAATAATTGATACCTATTTTTAAATATCCGATTGGTTTCCAAAGCTGTGTTTAAAATAATTTCAAATTCACATATAGGCTAATTGGGATAGTTTTTAAAACAATTTAAACGTCAATTAATCTAGAGTTCAACCTAATTGGTATTTTATGTTATTTTCCTTAATCTAGAGGGAATTGTTTATTATTTAGTGATTTGCAAATTAAGTTTTTAGGTTTTTACACTTCTGTAAGAGGGGATATTAATAATTAGAGGGAAGGAAATAACTACCCTCCTTTAACTCCGTTACAACTTATCTGACAGAGTATTTTGTAAACATGTTGTCAACCCAAAGTCAGACGTCTTTCTGACATCTACCTTACATCTACGCATAATTTTAATTTTCAGTCATATTTGAACTAATTCCTTTGTCATTTGAACGAGTACCTTATTCTCATTTTAAGCAACACTCTCTTTTTTTCAACTTGTCTTCCAGCGAATGTTTGTAAATATACAGTGAAGGAAACGGATTAATGATAAATACTTGAAGACCAAAGGACCCTGCACTTTTTATATGGAAAAACGGTTGCAGTCAAATTTGATAAAATTTTTGTAAGTTGTAGATTTTGGCCTCCTGAACAAACGTCTCTACGGGCAAAAATCTCTAAGACCTCGCCCTTCTGAGATAGGGGTCACTAAAGTCGTTAAAATAGATGGAAAATAGCCAAATAGCATCACTTTTTTTTTGTACAAAACCTTGATAAATATACATTTTACAGGGTGAAGTTAAACTATGGTGCCAGCCAGCCGTTTTGGTAAAATCTGATTTTTAAGTGTTCTAACGGGGGCTCAAAATTGGTCCTAAGAGCGAACACTGTTTTTAGTTTTTAATCCCAAACCCCTAGACTGATTTAGTTGTAACTTTTGGAGTTCGCATAAAACAAGTCTTATTTTATTAACACGTTAGTTTCGGTATAGCCGCTAGAGAGCGTTAGTAACTATCCTAACGACTTTGACGGCCCTTATCTCAGAAAGGTGAGGGGAGGTGAGGTTGTTCAGAAGGTCAAGATCTACAACTTACCCAAACTTCATGAAATTTGACTGAAACCGTTTTTCCGCATAAAAAGGGCGGAGTCATTTATAATTTAATAATGTAAATGCTCAACTCACAGTTGGATTAAAGAGTTACAAACGAAGAAACCATACAAAGAACGGTAAAAGAAAAACAACTGTCCCTAAAAAGTTTCGTAGAGTATAATACTTTCGCCACATAAGGAAGATGAGAGCCATATGGGGGCAGAAATACATAGTTTCTGAAATTAATACTTCAGTGGAACATAACTGGTAAGATCTGCAAAGATCGAATAAGGACCTTTCTTTGGTAGGAGGAAACCTCCATAGGCACCTGTCACTAGAAATTGGTGTCACGTAGGACCGGATTCGTTTGGGAAGTTAGTCCAGACGCTTACCGGCTAAAAAAATTTATGTTATCGTGGTTCTACAAACTACTCGGGAATCCGCATTCGCATTTCTTCCGATGTAGATTTGTAAGGGACTCTTAGCTCTTTCTCCGTTGTCGCCATTTTGGTCATGCTGGTTACGGTTCCCGCATGTTACTTCCGCCAGAGGCTCTCTTTCCTTGATGGTGTCCTGAGCGTCATTCTTATCCCGTGAGACCAATGATGATGGCCAGGTGAACTGCGCTTTCTAGTCGATCAGCGGCACTCTTAGTTGTTGCCCAGACCCTGGCTTGAGAACCATCAACTCGCTTCTGGGGGGTGTTAGTACTGCCTGCTATGGTGGGCTGGCCCTCAGTAGTGTTATGATGTCCGCCACTGGGGGACCGTCATCCTCTGTAGCTTACAGCCCATGGGGGTGTTTCTGATGGAGATGCTTTGTCGCCACTCTGGTCATGTTGGTCGTGATTACCGCATATTACTTTCGCCAGAGGCTCTCTTCCCTTGATGGTGTTCTGAGTGTCATTCTCATTCCTGGGAGACCAATGATGATGGCCAGGTAAACTGCGCTTTCTAGTCAATCAGCGGCACTCGTCTTTGTTGCCCAGAGCCTGCCCTGAGGACTATCAACTCGCTTCTGGCCTGTGTCACCACGGCTTGCTGTGGTGGACTGGCCCTCAGTGACGTTATGATGTTCCCCACTGGTTCGTCATCCTCTGTAGCTTACAGCCCGTGGGGGTGTTTCTGATGGAGATGCTTTGTCGTCATTCTGGTCATGTTGGTCGTGATTCCCGCATGTTACTTCAGCCAGAGGCTCTCTTTGCTTAATGGTGTCCTGAGCATCATTTTTATCCCGTGACACCAATGATGATGGCCAGGTGAACTGCGCTTTCTAGTCAATCAACGGCACTCGTCGTTGTTGCCCAGACCCTGTCTTGACAACTATCAACTCGCTTCTGGTCTGTGTCACCACAGCTTGCTGTTTTGGACTGGCCCTCAGTAGCGTTATTATGTCCTCCACTGGGGGACCGTCATCCTCTGTAGCTTACAGCGCATGGAGGTCTTTCTGATGAAGATGCTTTGTCGTCACTCTAGTAATGTTGTCGTGATTACCGCATGTTACTTTCGCCAGAGGCTCTCTTCCTTTGATGGTATACTGAGTGTCATTCTAATTCCTGGGAGACCAAGGTTGATGGCCAGGTAAACTGCGCTTTCTAGTCGATAGTGTTACTAGTGTCACTAGTGTCACTACGGCCTGCTGTGTGGACTGGCCCTCAGTGGCGTTATGACTTCCGCCACTGGGGGTCCGTCATCCTCTGTAGCTTACCCCCGTGGAGGTGTTTCTGATGGAGATGCTTTGTCGCCATTCTGGTCATGTTAGTCGTGATTCCCGCATGTTACTACCGCCAGAAGCTCTCCTTCCTTAATGGTGTCCTGAGCGTCATTCTTATCCCGTGAGACCAATGAGGATGGCCAGGTGAACTGCACTTTCTAGTCGATCAGCGGCACTCGTAGTTGTTGCCCAGACCCAGGCTTGAGAACTATCAACTCGCTTCTGGGCGGTGTCGCTACGGCCTGCTGTGGTGGGCTAGCCCTCGGTGGTGTAATGATGTCCGCTACAGGGATTCGTCATCCTCTGTAGCTTCCAGTCCCGTTGGGGTGTTTCTCGTCGAGATGTATCTGTTTCGTTGCTTTAGTTGTCTCCCTGTTCATCGGTAAATCCAGTGAGGGCGGCGTTTAGGAGACGGATTGGGTCGTTCCTGCCTCTATCTCGTTGTTAGTCTGGAGTTCTGAGGTTGAAGACAACTGGCAAGATATGCATAGATCTAGGCATAGACCGAACAAGGATGTCTTCCTAACTTAAGAGAATCTAACCTAACCTAAGCTCAGGTGACAAACTTTAACAAGCAGTTGGAAATGATGGAAAAAATGGGAAAAAAGTCATTCATGAATGGTCGTTATTCTTTGGAAAACAATGATGACAATTGTTTTCTATTTCCGTTACACTTTCTCCTATAGCAAACGCTTGTTGATCCTTCTTTCTGTCAGTAAGGAACGTTACAACAATTGATATGTAAACGCGATAGATAAAGAGTTGCTTGAACTCCTTCTCGATAGTAACACGCCAGTACGTTTATTCAGTGCTTTTTTAGAAGATGTCGTTGTTGAACATTTTATTAAACAATTAAACTCAAATTAAGATAAGTATATTATTTCTTTTTTCTTCAGGTTTTTGAGTTCTTAAAAATACCTACATTGAGTTCAAAGCTCCAAAATTAAAGTGATGCTCTGACCAAAGGCAGATTTTGTTGAATTTTACCAATTTAGCAGCCATGCCATTCGATTTAGTTACGAAAATGTGCTCTAAGTTGTATTTTCGGATATGTAGTTCAAACTGTGGCAAAACCGATGATAAACTTGACTCTTAAAAATTTTCTTTTTTATTCAGATTTGGGATTTCGACACTCTTAATGCCGAGTCTCTCGTAAGATAATTATCTACTGACAAATAGATATCTATTCCGTAAGTTTTCAATAACCGATTTCAAACAATGAAAATAGTTAAGTTGTGGAATGTTATGGATCCATAACGTACGATAAACTCGACCTAAAACGGTGAGTTTTAGTCCTCCCCATCTCAATAGGAAAACGAATGTTGCGGATTCTCAGGACTCTTTTGCATACACTAAGCTCATACTTAGTAACCTCTTTTTGCAAGTTACAGTCTTAATATTTATTTTAATTGGCGAACAGATGTTTTTTACTAAGTGAACATACGCAGCGCGTAGTACTCGTGCACTCATTTTGTTTCAATCACCACTATCTTCCATCAATTTACTGTATACGAGTACTTTCCAATAACTGAGGGACTGAATGGGTCTAAGGAGTTTTCCTTGAGGAATTCTAGATTGAGTTAAGTGCATTCCGGTGATTGTTTTGTGTATTTCTCAATAGCTCAAGCACCAGCCGTTTAAAACCCATTAACGCCCAAGATAAAATTTCAAATTTTTGGATTTCAAAAAAATAAAAAAAGTCAAAAGTGCAAATGATCATAAAGTTTGTGACAAAATGAGTGTGGTTAGTTTCGTTTTAGTTTATAGAATCTACTATAAGGACATCTCTTATTAGGTACTTCTAGTACTCTATGCACTTGCTCAGGGGTGGAATTACGATGTAACTTTGGTCAATAGGCTTGTCTAGTTTCCATATTATTTGCATTACCAAGAGCTTCTTTTAAGTTGATTTACGACTTAACTTATCCAGGAGTTCTTTTAAATTGAGTTGTTAGATTTGGAGAACTAAATTATTAATTAATCTCGAGAAACGATCATCTCTTCATTCTCTTCCTCTAGTACGTATGGAATAATACCTCCTTTATCAAAACCCCTGTATACTTTATTTGGATGCTTACTTCTAAAATAATTTAAAATGAATCATATTTTAAAAAAAAAAGGCGAGTTGATAAATTATTACAATTTTTACAATAGAAATAAAATTTTAAATGTTTTACATCTTAAAATAATAAAAAGAACTCTCGAAATGGAACAATATAAACAGAAATAAAATTATGTGCACTTGAATTAAATTTATTGCTCGAAATATAATTTGGCAACAAAAATAAACCAATACATTTTAACAAAAGAAGACATTTGTAATATGTACGTGAATCTATTACACGAAGCATCTAATTTCAAAACAAGTATTTAAATCCTGTCCAACTGCAGTTTCTACGTCTATTGTTATAAGACAGACAAGCAAATGCAAACAAACTAATCCCGTAGCAATGTCACATAATAAATTCGCTTCTGTGTCGCATAAGTACCAGACAATCGTTAGCAAACGTGTTTTGAGTTATGCTTACATGCTGTGGTATAGAAGAAATTGCTTCTAGCGCGATATTCGTTTGCTCCCGAAGACGGTAAATTAAACATCCATCAATGGAACTTTAATCCCGGTTGTGCTTTCGACTAGAAATTATATTGAAATTATTCTTTAAGGTAAAAGCCATTCAATTCTTTGTACTAAAAGGTGGTCCAAATAGAACACGACAGTTGTCCCATTAAAGGTATCCGAGAGCACAATTTAATATCGTTTTATTGAGTGTAATTGAAACTCCATTATTGCCATCCTATTCAAATCGATTAAAACTTAAACAAACTCTCAATTTGCGTTGTAACAACTTTCGACTCTTTTTAAGAGATACGAATCGTCATTTTGTTTCAATATTAAGTGTACCGATACGAGGCAATTTTTAATTCAATTTTATATCGATTCATAAATAATAAAACCACCACCTAACTTTTTTCTCATGTAAAAACTTTTTTTCAATAGGTGACAATGAAAGAAAAAATACAATGCTTTGCTAGTTCATGCGTAACAAAATCGCCAACAAAAGATGCCTTAGATGGGTTTGCTTGAATTATGTATTCCTCCTCGCTATATTTTTTAAATAAAAGAAAAATTATTATTTTCAAATTTTCACAACTTCGATATTTAGTAAATAAGTAAATTTTGTAATTAATAATTTTGTTGTGCGTGTATTGGTGGTAAATATTATTCATGAGGCGGTTACAATTTTTTTAAAATAAACATGCAATGACTCATTTCCCGGTAAAGCAATTAATGAACAATTAGACGTAATAGATGGTCTTGACAGCATTAATTAAATATATGCCATTCTGAAGCCAAAGCAAGCAAGTAGAGCTAGTAGCAAATTGGTTTTGTTAGTGATGCTCATTTCATCGTCAAGCTTATTACCGCTCCATCTTCGAGTTTGTTTCATATACTAGAAATAGCTATGTATTATATTACTCTATTATGATTAATTATATTAGTTTTGTTTTATTATTAATTTATTGAGTTATATGAAACGAATTGATTAGTATTTAATATTTTGCTTTATCAATTATGCTGCAAACCTTATACTTGAACAAATTCAACTGTCTACACTCTACACATACAGTGTAATTACAGCCAAGGGAAGCCGTATAACATCTAACATATAAGTAATTAGATAGATAGGCAGAAGGAATTTCTAAGAGCAAGCTCGTCTCATTTAAATAAAAATATGGAAATATGGAAATTAGTTTCTTTTTCTTCTCGATAACAGGGTTTACACATGGTGTCTTCTCTAGTATACAGATTCAGAGATGTGTTTTATTTGGTGAAAGAGTCATCTTAGTATTGTATTGTAATCAGGGGTCGATTGGCTTCTAAGACTTACAGAACTGCGACCAGTGTTGATCTTTTGTTCGTAACCCTACTCGTAGTTATGTTCTCAGGAATTCAATCTTGCCAGCGAAGCATGGTCCCTGAGAAGTTTGCTTTTCACTTCTTCAGGCGTCAGTTGACCCCACCCTAAGTGTTTCGGCCTAAGCCGAGCCAGTGCATCGCAATTGCAGAGAATGTGTTTGGTGGATTCGATTTCGAGTCTGTATAAGTCAATATCGTGCAGTCCCAGTTTCTTGAAGTGGTAACTCACTGGACCCACAGTAAACAGACCCATGATGAGTCTGGTTTCGTTCTTTGATAATAGAAGAAGCTTTATGGCATTTGTGGTCGAGTACTCAATGAATTCCTTCGACTGTCTTTGTCCTGGTGCGTTGTTTCAGTGAGAATGTTTTTTACCACTTTTCCATTTTTGGATCTCTGCTCTTCTATGTGTTTAAGGTAGTTCACAGAATGGTTTGAGTCCAATTTGGAGGGCTTTTGAGACTGTTCTAGCTAATTCATAGCTATTTCGTTTCCTTTAATTCTATCGTGACCCGGCACCCAATGCAAAGCAACTTTGTTATTCCTTGGAAAGGTATTGAGGGATTGTCTGCATTCCCAAGTGTATAAGGACTCAAAGCTATTGGCTTTAAGTGCGTTTATCGCAACTTGGCTGTCAGACATTATGTCGTTTTTTTTGTCGTTAAATTCCTTTGTAGGCATTTTCGGGAGTCATCTTAGTAGTACATTTTACTATCCTCGCACTTGCTCATCGTAACTCATACTATTGAAATTTAGTTACTATGGCAACCACTTTATTACAGTTCCTAATTATACTTAGACGGGTGCGCCATCTACTGATATTTATGTGAGGCTCTTATTCTAAATAGATAGTTACTTATTTTATCTGACGTTTATAAATATTTACTCATTTTAGTTTTTTGAGACTGAGAAGTTCTCGCTTAAATAACTTAAAAAACGAACCCTTTAATTATAAATGAGAAATGAAATATAAAGTTACAACTCTCGATGGAGAAACGTCTTTTCTTTTGTTTTGTGCTTTTATTGCTTTGGTAAATAAATAAATATTTAATAGTGGAACGCGACAAATAATAATAATACAATTAAAAATTTACAAACGGAATAGTTGGATACTGAATTTATTCTTATGGCGAAAATTTTACATAGATAAATAATAATGAAAATACGTAAGTAGAGTTACGAAATAAAACAAAAATATGAATAAAAGGACGGGTTGCAATGTTCCCTTCAATTTATTTTAATAAATTTAGTTTTTCGAGTCTAGACACTAGACAGATATTGTTCGTGAAAATTAAGGGTTGGATAAATATCAGTATATTTCTGCATATAAAGCTCTTGGCTATGTCTATGTAATCACGGCCTACGTAAATTCTATTAAAATAGAAAGCTTTTTGTTTGTTAACTTGGTTCATTTCAGACAAAAAAATTGTGAGATTTTGATACCTAATACTGTAACAATGAAAATCAAGGTTAAAATAATTTCTCCCTTTACTTCGTTCAGATTGGAGACGGGAGGGGTTCAAAGCCAGAATAAAACACACAAGGGAATGTAAAGAAATATTTATTAAATATAAAAAAAGTCTCCCTAAAGGTACAAGTAGGTACAAAATAGAAACCTTTCTTAAGGAAAAATGTAATAATATATTGCCAACTAACAAAATACAAATCTCTCAGATAGTACTCGGTCACGATGACTTTTTTCCAGACCACTCTAGTCCTCTCTCTTAGATGCTGACGGTCCTAATAGAGATCACTAGGTCTGGAAAACTCGGGAAGGCTTCTCGTACCTGATCACTAGTCCTCTTTCCAAAGAAAGAGATCACTAAACCTAAACCTAGTAAGAAGAGAATGATCACCCACCAGATCACTAGCCTTCTCTTTGAGATCACATCGGTCCTCAAAGAGAGGATTAGATCTAATGGAATAACAGGGATACTTTTCCTCCTAGATCAATTTTTTTCTCTTCGAGAGTGCGTGAATGCTCTGTAGAATCATAGAAAATGACAACTTCCAATCAAATAAAGTGTCAAAGCTACATACCTTGTTAGTTTGTGATTGTCTTGTTAGAGCTAATATACATATAAACTTTTGTATGTAAAAAAGTTACACTATTATAAATATTTCTTTTCTTAGCTGCTGCTAACGAAGTTTTCATGAATGTCAAGTCGTTGTTTCTCTCGATCCACAGACGAAGAGACGTTTACGTAAGTACCTTGCAGTTATTTCTAATGTAAATGTAAGTTTTTGTAATATATTGTTTTTACGAACTCGTACAAAGGAAATCAAGAAAAATACGAATTTTCTTTAATTTCTACATATTTTCGTATGGAGAAATATTCAGCGTTTAATAGAATAATTTATTTATTTTACTCATCGAAACTTTCTTCCTTTGCATTTTTGTAAATTAAATTTATTTAAGAAAGTTGGATTTCTTTAGAACCGATACGTACCTACTACACGACGTGGTTTATTCCGATAAGTGAAAAGGTGTGGAAGATAAGATACATTCCATGTTGCTGTTTAATTCTTAACATTTTTATTCACTTTTAAACTTATCGTCCATACACCTTTATCTATTCGATTGTGTTTTTAAATAAATTACAAGTTCAAAAATGTTGAAGAAATTTTACTGATCATTCGTTCCAATTAAAGTTGTTGTCCACCTACCCATGTAGGATTAGTTGAAGAAAATTAAATTTCTTAAAATAAAAATTAAACTTTGATCATAAATAAATTATTAAAGTACGCATACGCATTGATAATGAGTATTTACATTTGAACGAAGGTATCAACAATTAATTCGAATTTACTTTTCGAAGAGATCGTTTGTTATAAGTTGTTCTGAAGTCTTGTTTCATTTTTAAATAAAGACTTTTGTACAAAAATTCTTACAGTTCGTTAAATTATACGGAATAACGTGCGTTTCGTGACTGCGTTTATTGTAACTATTTTTTTTTAAATATTGGAATTATTATTATTGGTCTGGCATTCACTAGAGAAGCTTTTTTGGTAAGTTTTGTCTAACTAATTCTTATGGAAGGGTGATGATCTGATGATTCTTTAATTTACCACTTTTATTATATTAGTAAAATGGTTTATTTGTAATAAATGGATTTTACCAATACTAAAATTTTAAAGTCTTTGTTTATTGATGAGGTACCTATTTACTATGATATTGGTGGGATTTTAACATTAATCATCACGAGATTCTTTTTCTATCTTTTTGACATTGACTATTATTAATAGTTTCATTTACACAAATAATCTCGAAAATAAATTAGATAAAATTGGTCTTATAGGTAGAAACATTTTATTTATTTCTCTGTACCTTTCTGATGTTCATGTACGCACAATATACATAGACAAAACACAAAAAAAAACCATAGAAGACTTTTGTAAACCTTTACTAAATTTGTTCCAACACTTATTTTCCATATGAACTACAAACGACAGATTTAATATCTTTATGTAACATAACTCTTGTTGTTCATCTGTGTTATAGCAGGTGCGTACAAAACTTTGTCATTAACCCCATATAGAGCAGGATGATCCACAAGCACATAATTCGAGATTTATAATCAATTTTCTCTCTGAACAGTTTGGAGTCAGTTAGATTGAAATTATCCTGATTTGTTGACTTTTTTATGTGCCCATTATGTTAATCGTAACATAGACAAACTTCGAGTTAGCATTTCTAAAATACCACTTTTTTTTCATATTTTGCGATTATCTCAAAAATTATGTAGTCAGCGAAGAGGTATAAAGAAACAAAAATTTAGGTCTATATACAGGGTTATTCAAATTCAACCGGCACCATGGGGATCTCGCTTATTTGAAGAGATAGAAAAACGGTTAAATTAGGCCAAAGTTGCGGAATTTTCGGCCCATTAATAATCTGAAAAGAAACCTGCCCTAGCTGCTTTTGTTTTTGAGCTATTGACAAAAAACCAAAAAATTGAATTTTCGTTTTTTGACTTTATTTTCCTTATTATCAAAAATTTTTAAAATCTGACCGAACTTCTCCTAAGCCATTTTGTATTCTACACCCGATTCCGAAAACACATTTGATGTAAAACGTTTCGGTTTTCTGGAACCATCATCAACTTTAGTTTTTTATATAGGCGCAATCTTTTGTTTTAGCACCATCTCATAGAACCTTTTTTGCTGATTTCAAAAATGTTTATTACTTGAGTATTTATTTTTAAATTTTGTTCTCAAATAAGCTAATTTGTTAATAAAAATTGAAGATCAAGCTGTTATAGAATAAAAACAAAAGCCGGTATATCAAAACATAAATCCATGCTTCGATTACAACCCGAGATTTTGAAATTTAAACACCTTTAATAAGTTTTTAAAGTTTTTCTTTCCTAAATTATGAAGTACATTAATATCATTGTTTACTCAGTTATTTTTGGAATAAACACAAATAAAGAAATAAAATTAGTCGTAATCGAAGCATGGATTTATGTTTTGTTATACCGACTTTTGTTTTAATTCTAGAGCAGCTTGATTCTCAATTTTTATTAACAAATTAGCTTATTTGAGAACAAAATTTAAAAATAAATACTCAAGTAATAAACATTTTTGAAATCAGCAAAAAAGGTTCTATGAGATGGTGCTAAAACAAAAGATTGCGCCTATATAAAAAACTAAAGTTGATGATGGTTCCAGAAAACCGAAACGTTTTACATCAAATGTGTTTTCGGAATCGGGTGTAGAATACAAAATGGCTTAGGAGAAGTTCGGTCAGATTTTAAAAATTTTTGATAATAAGGAAAATAAAGTCAAAAAACAAAAATTCGATTTTTTGTTTTTTTGTCAATAGCTCAAAAACAAAAGCAGGTAGGGCAGTTTTCTTTTCAGATTATTAATGGGCCTAAAATTCCACAACTTTGCCCTAATTTAACCGTTTCTCTATCTCTTCAAATAAGCGAGATCCCCATGGTGCCGGTCGAATTTGAATAACCCTGTATATAAAAATATGCACAAGTTTTGTATGAACTCAAAAATCGTGAATGTATTCATCAATAACTTACAGTCCTCTAAATTCAGACCACATTTCACAACTTATTAATTTCAAATATTCAAGAAATTGAAAACTATACAGTCAGCCTCACAATTATTGGCCACCCATGCTATACGTTTAGCACGAATTGTGGATGAAACCATCATAACACCCCATACTTAAATTGAGAGGTAACTTTAATTTGTCAACAAGTAGTAAATCAACAACTTCCCCTTCTGTCCTTTTGTCGTTGTTAGCTAATAACCGCCCTGTACCTAAGAAATCTTAGATTTTACATTTTCTTAGTTCGGAGGGCTATAACTTTTTTATTAATAAACTTACAATTTTTGACTTTAAATAAGAATTATGTAATTTTTAATAGCTCTAATTTCTGTCTCTTTCTAATTTTTCGCTAACTACATAGTTTTGGAGATAATCTGAAAAATATAAAAAAGTAAAATTTTAGATATTCAAACCGAATTTTGGGGGTTTTCCCCTCGAAGGGGTTGAGATAATAAAAAGAATATAGGTACTAAACAATACCATAATAATGTATGAAGATAGTAATTCTATATGGATTTTTTATTTCTTCAATTAATAGGTACTTTGCCAGATTATTAAATTTTTTGAAAAATTGGCTTAGGGCGTTAGGACTTACATTGATTAATTTGTTTCTCCATGATAAGTTTATAACACCGATCTTACGATCGAGTATACATTATACCCTTGACATCACCCGACACCCAAGTCGAAGACGGAAGGGGTTCGGAGCGATAAATAAGCAACAGCAAACACGTTCAGACCCCAAAAAAATATTTATTCAAACCAAAATAAATTTAACACAAACACAATTAACAAAAATAAATACGTTTCCTTTGGATGGTGCTCCTTCCCTGGACACCGCTACGTACTGACGACTCCCAGAGAACTCGTTCCTAGAACGCAAATGGGCACGTATGGTTAGCCCTAAAGCTTGACCAGCGTTCCTCCAGATCAACAGTCGGCCAATAAGTCCAAGACTATAATCAAGCCCCACACGATCGGTCAAGAAGCCCAAAGATCGTTGAGAAGTGGTTAGCCAATAGGCCACCCCACTTGCAATTTGATCGAGAGTCAGGTCGAAAAGCCAAGGACTGTAATCGAGTCCTACACGGTCGACCAAAAATCCAAAGAACGTGGACAGTGACTTGTGGTTAGCCCGAAAGCCTGAACAGCAGGAGGGATGTACTGGATTAGACGCGATCACCTTACACCTTACCACTGCAACTTGTTCCAGCTACTGGTGCAGGGCCGCCAGACCATCAACTACTGCAGCACAAAATTTTCTCACTGGACACAATAATGCACTCTTGTACAGTGGATACACACGGTTGGTCACGGGCTCTCCTGAAATTCCTCTCCGAATGTTTATTCATTCCCCACCACCAAGTTCTTAGCACCAATCAATCAACTTTCGATTTAACTACGAGGTGGGAACGTACATCTTACTCCGTACGCTTCGTACTTATATCTTTACGATTATCATCAAACGCTTACATAAATGCTTTTTATGCGATTATGCAGGTGGCGATAGAAGCGGGCTTAATAGAGGCATCGAATGGTATAAGTTTCGAAAGAAAAATGACTGATAATATTAAGGACATTAAATAAGGAAACTTAAAATATGAAAAAATATTAAGGGATATCTGATGGGCCAAATTAAATTAAAAGTAAAATAAATAATTTTAATTTATCGGGTACAATGAAATTTAAGCGGGTGACTTCGGGTACATTTACCCTAGTTGAATGTAAACGCCGAATAAAAATTTATACCATGGCATCGCAGATGGTACAAAAATGGAAAATCAGGTGTTTGCTGATGGATTACGTACGAGCCATTTTTAATAAAAACACACGGGCGCGAAAACGATGTTAATTTTTTCCGTATCAGAGGCAGAATCTTAAGGATTCGTAATACCCTGACACTGAAAATTGCATCGTTACAAGTTACCGAGAATCAAAATATTATGCATGTAATGTAAAGCTGAAAATGTCCTTACCAACAACACATTCTTTGTTTTTTTAGACCTGATAGGTAAAAAAGTAATTTCTAATAACATAAAATAAGGGTCTCAGTGTCACTTTCACGCGCAATTCTTGGGTTGGATACTGCAGGGAGCACAAAACAGGTTTAACCTTCAGTAACATTTTTCTCAAAAACTATTCAATTGTTTGAAAATTCTAAAGTAAGATTATTTTCCTAGAATTTTCTCCTTTTCAATTTTTGACTCTTTATAATTTTTCGTTTACTACATAGTTTTCGAGATAATCGCAAAAATATGAACAAAAGCGTAATTTTAAGAAATCAAAACCGATTTTGGAAGGGTTTTCTTTTTCGGTGGGTGGAGACTTTTAGTGTGATACTATGGACTATAAATAAATACTAAACAATAAAAAGGTTTTAGCATGCTCCGGGTTTATTTTCCGGGTAAAAATTCATAAATACACTGGAGTAAAAGCTGCTTCAGCAAATTTTATAATTTATTTTGTAATGCTTTTTAAAGTCTACTGTTTTTTTCACCATAATATGTACATTTGAGAAAAGGCAAAAATTTCTCTGTTCAATGCTGTTAGTTGTTGTAGTCCTTAACTACCTACATTTGTACGTTTATTTAAGAATTCTTATTATTTAGTAGTATACCATTACTTGAGCCTAAGGGTTCTTAGGTAGTATTTCATGTCATTTAAGCAAATTTCAATTTCTCATAATAACGGATATATCGCCATATTGAGAACGAGTCTGTGGAAGCCATGTATTACATCAGATACCACATGTCCGGAAATAATTTGCAAGGAATCTATATCCCATTAATAGGAATGTCCCCCTAATCTGTTGGATGAGTAAAAACTATTACAAAACTCTTGACAGCCTTTTTTCATTATTGAGTATTTGCCTGTAAATTTTATTTTAAGTCGAGTTTTATTCAAGTCGATCGTATTACCAGAAAGTTGCCAATCAATATCACAGAGAAGAGAAAATTTAAAAAAAGTCAGCATAGCACGTCAAAGAGCTATATTTGATATTTTTATGTTTATTTTCTGTAATTCAAAAATCACACGTGGTTGCACTGTGTCTTAGCAACATCCATTCCCTAAGGAAAAATTTCAAAAAGTAACCCACAAAATGGTCTCGTTAATTTTTAAGATGTACGTACTTATAAAACACAAAATACAGTTATATTTCAACTCGATAAGCTTTACAATCGAATTTTATCTCTTTTTCACACCACAATAATATTCATTTAGTACAAAAGCAAAAACAATAACAAATCGTAACAATATTACGATGCTACAACAATAACGTAATGTCTTGTTTATGAGCTACAAAGCGTACATAATCACTTGATAAGTTGATCACGCTTAATTATACACTTAAATTGAAATTACAATGCTAACATTACTCATTAATTTATAATTGCTCTATTACGTTATGTTTTTTAACAATTCAAAGTTGTTAATTGGCTTAGAACTGTATAGAAAATGATTTCGTGCAGTTAATTATTACTTAATCAGAAACAATTATTTACCCTCCTTTTTTTACATGCACCAACTTTATAGTTTTCTATTATAATAGGTTGAAGCTGGGTGAAATTATCGAAGAACGTAAACGACATACAAAACAAAAACTATTAAAGGTGCTTATGCAAATGTAATGAATTTCGCAGGATGTAACCTAAAACAGTTTGTGCCAGTACCCTTGGTCAAGTTTAGTTTGTTTATAATCTTGTAATAACTTCGTACGTTTTAGGTAAACCTTCTAAATTGATGCCTGCATTTAATTACGCATCTGGCTTTGAAGGCAGAGTACGACGGGGTCGGTAAACATATGGACGACGTAGGACAGAAAATTACCCATACTTAATTTTCTGGACTCGGTTTTACTACATTGTCACAAATTCCTTTACTTGTGGGGTTGGACTGAAACTTAATAGTTGTTAGTTTGGTGAACAGACAAGGGTTGTTATTTCTTCAAGTATAGTTACTGTACTTTAATGTTGGTTCGAGGTGAAATACATTATCCTTAAAATTCCTACTTAAAAGTTAAAAATATTTCAATTTACACTTTATTCTAGTGTGCTTCGCATCGTATCCTATTATTTGCTAGATTATAAGTTGGAAACTTTTCGAAATTACAATTTAGAAGAGAAACTTCACGTTGCATGTATCACGTGCTTGCTTTTATAATATACAATATTGCAATTATGTACATGAAGAAAATTATTCGCCCATTAAAATTTTTGATTATCATATAATCTTGAGCAATTTACTGCACAAATAATGTATTAGACTTTCTAGAAATGCCCAAATTAGAATTAAACATGCAATTTATACTACTTAAACATAATTTGACTCACATCGATACTTGTAGAAATTTACAGAAGCTTTCAGTAAGGTCATTACATCCGCAATAGTCCGGAAGTCGCACCGTCTATACTTTTGATGAACGTGCAACCTCGAAAACCACCCAATGTTGATCTATGGTTTATTTGTAACTCAGTCAAAAGAATGATATACTACACACACGTTTAAAAACACATTAGATGCATAATTTAGGGTGACTTTCTTCTCAATTTTTTTATATTTATTTTTTCCGTTTACTTTCAATGTACTGGGTAAGATAAAAAAAGAGTGTTGTGATCGGGCTAAAAGAGATTTTCAGATGACACTCATATACCCATTTTAACGAAATGTGGATCAATCTACATCTACATAGATCATTTTTAGAAAATTGTCTGAAGCTATCCATACACAATCGAGGTCTCGTATAACCTACAGCTACACAGAGTCGTTTCAGAAAAAAATTGTTATTCTAGCTGTTTGTCTGTCTGCCTGACCATATTTTTACGTATTTGTCTGTCTGAAGCTATCCCCATTCCCCAATCCCTATAGTCGAGATCTGGGATACACAACACAGACACATTTCCATTGGACATGGAAGAGGGTGAAATTTTTTTTCTTCCGGAATGTGTTTGGGGTAGTTAATGGCGTAAAAATACAAAAAGTTTCCGGTCCTAGTTGTGTGTCTCAGGGAGGCAGGGGGTGGAAAAGACCAGTTTTAGGAGTTTTCACCTATCTCTAAAACGGTAGGTTCTTGGGAAAAATTATTCTTAGCAAAATGAAAGTTTATAAAACGTTCTACAAGATTGTTTTTATTCATTTATCTGTATTTTCTATAATTTTCGAGATAGCCGCCGGTTAAAATCGTTACTGTACAAAAACAATTATTATGCATTACGTTTTTGTTAAACTGTTGCCTCTAGCACCTCAGCCGTTTGTTTTACAGTAAAAGTCTTCAAAAAAAGAAGTTGTAGAGCATTAAATTTCCTTTACTAGTTTATCTTCAACTAGTGGTGAGTTTTCATACATTAACAATGTTTGAGTGTTAAAATAGAACAGTCTTGTAGACAATTTAATAAGCTTTCATTTCGCTAAGAGTAATTTTTCCCCTAGGACTTAATGTTTTTGACATATAAGCAAAAATCCCCAAAAACGATACTTTCCACCACCCTCCCGCTCTTAATCATATAGCAGCTAGGGTCAGGGACTTTTAGTACACATACTTTTATTTCCTAACTTGTCCAAACAAATTCCTGAAGAAAAAAATTCACCTTCTTCCATGTCCTCTACATCCCTTTTTTAAGCGTTCGTTGACTGAACTGCAGTGACCTTCCAGTGAATCTTTGTGGTAGACAATTTCCATTATTAAAACTCTTTATTAAATTGCACAGCGTTTTGCAACAATGATCTAACCCACACTTGATTTTCTTGACATTTTTTTCCGGTTTTAGAGTGTCTGTCGACGCTGTCCAGTGACTATTATTTTTTTCCAGTTCTCTCGGTTATAGCAATCGTCTTAGGGTATCGTATGTCGCGATCAAAAAGCGATTTTTTAATTCCCTGTGTCCAGGTCTTTTTAGGTCTTTCTCTCTTTAGTCTTTCGGTTGGCATCCAATTTAAGTGTTATTTTTGGTAGTCGATGTTCTCCCATTCGCTTAACGTGTCCGTTTCTCGACATTTTCGTTTTAAAATGTAATTTTATGATGTCTTCTACAACAAGCAAAATTAATTTAACCAACATTTGGTGATGGTTTTGGAATCTATTTACGATAATCACGACAATTTACTAAAGTATTTTCAACTGTTTTATTAATTTGTGAAAAGTACATAATTATTGTGGAAAACTACATAAATTATTGTGGGTTAGATCATTGTTGCAAAACGTAGTCCAATTGTAGTTCGTATTTCAGATCAGGCGCAGACCTACAAAAGGAGCGCGGAGCGCTACAGCGTCCCGGGCCCCCAAAGTAATGGCAAGTCCGAGCGTTTTCACGAAAATAATAATTTAAAAATTCCGACATTTCCAGATTTATAAAGGGTGGGCCTTTTCAAAACTATCAGGGGCGTAAGACTAGTAATTCAAAATTTTATACTACGGGCCCTTAGAAATATCTGCTTTCCTAAAAAAGTATAGTCAGCCCACACCTGTTTCAGATGCTTGGAGATATTTTAAATGATCATTAATCTAGAGCAGAGCTCTGCAAACCTTTTTTTGCACACGGCACAGCTAGAAACTTTCTATAATTCCGTGGTACAGAAGAAGTAAAAATACAAAAAAAATATAGGAGATACAAACGCAAAGTATGCCTAATCGCAATCTACATCATGTACCTTCTTTTTCTAAATCCCTTTATCGTTCTATAATCTATGGAGTATCCTAGTTCTCTTTTACAGGGTAGTATACCTATTAAATTACCTACTTTGGCCATTTTCTTTCTTCAATTTTGACCACATGTCCAAACCACCTCAAACCTATTTTCTCTCTATTCTCTGATGCAAGTTCTATTTCCATTAGCTTCATCCTTATTCTAATCTCTTCGTCTCTTATATCCTTCTTGATACATTGACTCTCCTTCTGAAGTAATCCATTTCCACCAAATTCGCCTTCCTTTCCGTTGCTGCTCCATCCATTGCGTTGATGGTCCGTTTGCAGGCATACGATAATATTGACTCATCTATTACACGCTTAATCCGTCTCTTGTTTTTTTAGAGATGTCTTTATTCCACGACTACGAATTTCAACATAAAAACAATTGGACTTTCCTACTTTCTTCTATTCTACGTTTGATTTCTTCTCTCCACCTTGGGTACCTAGATTTTGAACAAATCAACTTGTTTGATCTTCGTTTTCGATTAACGGCAACAAATTTTTAGTAAACACATCATTGTCTCACGTACCTACCATGAACTTGGTACTTTTCATCCTCTTAATGGCATTGAGTCGCAGCACACCGCACATCGATTTTGGAGCTCTGATTTAGAGTTGTGATTGTCTCTAAGAATCTTTTAAAACTTCAATTGGAAGTCGCTTATTGCTGTCTGAACATGTTTTATAAGATTATTAATCTAGAGTCATGATTGTCTCTACGACGCCTGCAAAATAGTGGAAATCTAAGATGCAGGAAGGCGATTTTGATATGGAAACTGGTTGGTTCCCTTATCTCTAGCCTCCTACCTTATTTATCGCCGATAGTTGACGCTTTCTTCGCCAATTTTGCATAATAGGGAAGGTTGATATTTTTTGTGTTATGGTTTCCAATACAGAATGAACTTATTCAGAGTTAGGTGATCACCAGGTCATCGCGCATAACCTGATGAATTGCATACTTCTCAGATCGCCCTCACTATCTTTGCTATTAAATAGACACAGATAGTTGTCTGATCTAAATGCATCCAATAATATTGCGATGTGAACTTAAACAGAAGCCAGACTGAACACTGAACAGTCACTTCTACACCTAGTTCAATGGCCAACGCTGATCAACTGGATCTCTAGGAGCTAAATCTTTCAATGCTTTGAAATATTACTATGGGTAGTGGGAAAAAATAAATTATCGTAACTTTCAAGTTTTTAAGGTTTCAAAAAGTCGTTATCAATTACTTATTTAGTTGTGAATAATAAATAGTTATTAGTTAATAATATGCCATTGCATGTCATAAGTCATTTTAGTAGTATGATGATAGAGTTGATTACAAAGCGGTTTTTCATTAATTATGTAATTAGATGAAAGTGAATAGAAAATTTTAAAATAGCAAAAATTAATTTCCATAGAACTTTTAGGTTAAGTATACGGGAAAGTTCTATAATTACACATCACGACTTTCTTTAGTAAACTCTTTTTAATTTTAATTTTACTTCTTCGTTATAAATGCAATTATAATTTTATACTTTTCTTTATTAATAGTCAACAAGCATCAAGAACCTTTGGTTTGTTCAATGTTCGTGTTTCAATTTAAATTACAAAATGCACAGTTCCATTATAATTTTACTTGTATTGTATTGTTAATTTTATTACATAATACATTTACATAACTAATTCATAGGTTGTTTTAAACTCAAAATAAAATCAATACACCAGAATTGTGGCGAAATATAAATTTTTATTCAAACAGTACAACCAACAGTGCATTAATTATCAGTTCATTTAACGGCTTTCATTTTCAAGTGTACCTTGTTTACTTGCACATCCACGTATTTGATTTTAAGGAAAACAAGGGTAATTAAAATTTATACGAATATGAGGTCAAAATTTGATAAAAAAATTATGAATTTGTTGACGTCAAAAATTACTAAAAAGTTGATCAATTTGTTTAAAAAATTTATAAAAAATAAATAAGAGTAGGATTGAAAAGTACCAAAACTATTGAGTTTTAAATTCCAATATTCAAGTCGGAGGTTAGAGAAGGAAACATTTAAATTACCTGCATCTCTTAACAAAAGAAAGACCCGTTAGTTTTGAACAAACAAACCAAGTGCTTTTATCCCCAATAGTTGATTAAATAACTATTTTTTTAATGCTAAACTACGCAATTAATATAAATAAATCTAATAATGTGCTCTATAACTCTATAAGATGTCAAAATATGAAAAATAAATTTATAGTCTTTAATTACATTTCATTGGATACGGACAAATTTAATTCTTAATTAATGTTCTATTAAATAAATTAATAATATTTATTGTTTCTTATATTGAAAAAATATCAACACGTTTTTGAGTTTTGTTTATCTAATGTGTGAAAACTACACTAAATTAAATGGAAACAATTATATAAATTTAATTCTTTACTTGGCCATCAAAAAATTAATATTACTTGAAAAAATGTGTTGTCATCAACGCTTGCAAAGGAACCAACAAAAACGAGCTTTCACGAACGGCGTGTAAAGTTGGTTGCTATTTAAAGGTTGTCCGGCGTAAATGGCCGCCCTGGCCATTTACTTTGTGGCTGATGGTACAATGTAACATGTAACATTATTATAATAGCTTACATTTGAATTCTATTACAATTTCATTTGTTTATTTTAAAACAATAAGCGCCGACTGTAACTGTTACTGTTGAAATAAAAGGGAAGCGATGAGCTCTTAAGGCTACAGACAATTACCGGCGGACATTGCGGCTCGTTAGCCGGAATGCCAAATACCGCCCCGGAATGTAACCTGTCAAACACATGTCTTTCTGCATCGCTTACGTGAATTCGTCTCTTGTGACTGTGTATCCCCGCGATGTTTCTACTTCATTGAAATTTTGTCTAGTGGTAGGTAACTAAGCTTAAATTAATTTAACTCTCATCAAATTTTGCTCAAGCAGTAAACCATTTGTCTTTTATGTAAAAAAACATGAGTTTTATTAGGAAACAGCCCCTTCTTTTTAATAATCAACCACTAAATATCATATTATGACTTAAAATTTACATAGAGTAGGTTTTCGTTTTCACCCAACCACCAGAGACTTCTGAAATTGTTACAGTCGATTAGAATTGATTATTAATTACAAACTTATTAAATTTACTTCTAAATTAGAGTAATCAAGAGTTTTATAGTACTATATTGTAACTATTACTGTTGCTAATACAGGGTGATTTGTTCTAGTGGTACTAACATTGGGATCACGGAAACTGAAGAGTTACGAGATTGGTTAAATTACCAAAAAGTTGCATATTTAATGCCCTTTAAGAACCCGTTTAGAAAATTGCAAAATTCAAAATGGTTTCCAAGATAATGCAGAAAAACTGAAAATTGGAAATTTTGTTTTACGAGTGTAGTTTCAAACTGACTTACTATAAAAAAAAATTTTGGAAAAAATTTTCATGGAGTCAAAAGTTATCAAACGATACCAAACTCGACTTTTTATCACATCGACGCTAGGCGTCGCGACGTTCAACTTTTCATTTTCTTATCATATCAGTTGTTGCAAAAATTACTAAGTAGGCTTTTCTAAATTCGGATACCAAACGAGAACTTTCTATCTTGTACTTTCCTTAATTTACACAACTTTTCAGGTTATGTTATATTAATATGTTACTTTATGTTATTTTGTACGATGAAAAATAACTACTAAAACTTAGTTTTTAAAGTTTTAGATAAGTATCAGGAAATAAAACTATAGTTCAGTTGGCGATAGCTTTTGGGTGGGAAGTTTGTTATAAATGGAATATTGAAGTAGCCAGATATTGTTATTTCACTTTTAGTGGCATATGAAAGAAGATAACAAGCTCTAGAAAATGTCGGCTGTAAAATTCAAAGAAAATTGTCAATAACGTACACCAAACGCTTCATAGCGCATCTCCACCCAAAAGCTATCGTGGACGGTCCTATACATTACTAAGATTTAATAAACAATAATTTGTTTTATTATTTATTTCCTGATTTAAAAATTAAGTTTCAGTAGTTATTTTTCATCGTTAAAGATAACATAACATTTTTTTTTAATGATTATTATTTCTAAGTTAAGTTTATGTAATTTTTTGGGACTGCCCTGTAATTGGCTATCGCTGTTGGTGCAGTTTATTAATAAATAAATAAATAAAAAAAAAAGTATCATAGTAAAAAAACGTAACATAACTCATATAACCTGAAAAGTTGTATAAATTAAGAAAAGTACAAGATAGAAAGTTTTTGTTTAGTATACGAATTTAGATAAGCCTACTGAGTAATTTTTGCAAAACAAATGATATGTCCCCCATAAGAAAATAAAAAGTTGAACGTCGCGACGGCTAGCGTCGATGTGATGAAAAGTCAAGTTTGATATCGTTTGATAGGTTTTTGGGCCTCCTGAAATTTTTTTGCAAAATTTTTTATTTTAAGTAAGCCATTTTGAAAGTACAGTCGAAAAACAAAATTGCCAATTTTCAGTTTTTCTGGGTTATCTCGGAAACCATTTTGAATTATGAAATTTTCTAAATGGGTTCTTAAAGGGCATGAAAATAGGCAACTTTTAGCGAATTTAACCAGTTTCGTTACTCTTACGGTTTCCGAGATCCCAATATTAGTACTACTTAAAAAAACACCCTGAAATCGTAATCTCCACTATTACAATTATAGCAAAAATTTAACAAAATTAGCCTATATTTTACGTTTAATTTAAAATATTTATTTTTGCATAAAAAAACAAAATTAGCGAACGAGTTAATTAAAATGAAAACTCTTTTCAACGCCAAGTACAATTTATCTTTATACGTGTCGAGCATATTCATTAATATTAGTTTTTGCCATTTAAATTTTATTAATTAAAATCTATGAATGAAAATTTACTTTTGCACTAAAAACACATTTGCTTTGGAATAGGTAGATATTCATAATAACTAGTAAAATATTTTGCAGAGGTGAGTTTACACTCATCCATTGCTAATTGAATTTTAAATAGCATCATAAATATAAAGGAGTAAGATTAGTGTCGAAAATTTGATTGAATAAATTTCACAAAACAATCATAGCGCGCTTTGAATTTATATTTTAATTTATTATAAATGTATACCTTGTTTGCTATCCTACTGTATGTATTAAACAAATTCCATTTCCTTCTTGCAATAGCTTCTGTACCTATCATATCATGTAGCAAAGGTATAATAATAAATTCAAAAGTACTATACGTACTTGGCATTTATGAATATGTCGTAAATGTTGACTTTTATTCAACTCTAAAATAAGTATATTTAAAAAGTTACTTAAAATTACCTGTCTTTCAATTTCAACTTACGAGAGCTCCACTCTTAGTACCATCCAGAATACTCAAACTAGTGGAAATTTCGACGTCGCGTCGCTAACTTTAATAGCAATTGTAATTCGCTGCACGATTTTATATTGTTTTATAAGAAATGTTAGATTGGATAAAAAATTGTACTTAGAACGGATTGATAAATGTAGACAAATTAATGTCAATTAACGTCTATAAGAGCCCTCGATTTCTTAGAACTATTGACAGGAAAGATCGATGCGTATTACTGAATTTACTCATCCATTACTCACCCAGACACGCACCTATTCGATACTGATTTTAGTCATTTTATTTGTCGATTACAATACAAAACGTTTTACACTTAACAAAATGATGCTTTAGGATAAGAATAACGTGAAAAACTTATTAACAACATCGATTTTATCTTTCAGTTAAGAATATTGCCGTTTTCGTTTATTTCGCTCTTCCGTTCTGCTTTAATGTTGCGATTATTTCAAGTTTATTGTTTTTATTCAATTTCAGTAATTGTTGAACGGTTTGCAAGACTAAAAATAAATTATTAATTTAATACTATTTTGTGGAAGATTTCCGTTTCAGATGATTACCTCTCTTACAGTTCTCAAAAGTAAATATTTTAATAAAATTTTACTTGCCATAAAGACCGTAATGTTAAACATGTTGAACATGTTAAACAATTTTTCAAATAATGGTTTTTGAATAAAAAATTTTTTTACATACCTGGGTATACTTCTATACTTATACTTACATGTATACTTACATAAATGGGTATACTTTTACCGAATGGCTACGAATTGTGAAAATCCTAAATGGGTAATTTCACATTAATTCGGCCACGTTTGACCTTTAATTCTTCGGATTTGGATGAAATTTTGTGTGTGGTTTGGAAAAGTGTTCAAACTTACACACGCACGTACAAAAGCGATTTTGCAAAAAAATGATTTTTGGCCCATTTTCGGCCAAGTGAATTTATAGACACTTTTGAAAACAATAATACTTTAATAATAATTTATAACTCGTGATCTGAAAGAGATTAGAGTGCTACGAAATGCGCCATTTTAAAGCTAAATGAACATACTATTTATTTTACTGATCTGTTTCTTCATTTAAAGTCTTTTTGGCCAAACTGTTCCAGTGTTAAATGTGCAAGTTCTAATTGCACAAGCTTCGCCACCTTTCAGCATTGTAATTTTTTATATGTTGATGTTGAGCCCTTATGATTAAGGTTGAAGTAAAAAAAAATGCAAAATCGGTAGCACTCGTCAACTGTTGATGCTACACGGTCTCAAAACTCAGCGCGCGTCTTAATCGCGGTGCTACTGAGCGACGCCGGCGGCCTCTCTGAGTCTGCTTATGTCCTGGC
Organism: Malthinus seriepunctatus; assembly: GCA_963924605.1. NCBI lineage: Eukaryota > Metazoa > Arthropoda > Insecta > Coleoptera > Cantharidae > Malthinus > Malthinus seriepunctatus. The sequence continues at coordinate 91,750,974 of OZ004600.1, forward strand.
TACGGTTTTTCGAATTGCAGTGCTTGCTGTAATGAATAATTTTTTATATTACTAACTCAGATTTATAATATCTCCCTAATAACAGAATGTTATTTTTTGCTGAGATTTGAACTCATAGAGCAAACCCAACGTAACCTGAGCACACCACGTGATGACCGTTAAAGTTGCGCAGTAGTTTTGTACTACCGTTGCTTAGAAACGAACGTAGACAGTGTCGTTCTATAGTTATTACTATAGGACGACTGTAGTTATTACATTACTTTTGTCGAAGCAAAATAATTACAAGCATTTTAATAATGTGAAGATCTCATTTATAAAGTTTAAAGTATAAAGTATAAAAAACAAAATCAGTAATTAATTATTATTAATACTTGAAATAAAAATTTAAATTAAGTAATTATTTTAGATTTTGGTCGTGGTGTGCTCAGGTTAAGTTGGGTTAACTCTACCTTCTGAGCTGGTAACACTACTTAATGAGATCGTTTCTACATCTGTTTATACCTCAATCTAATGTTTTGTTATTTTAAAAAGTTACTGTAAGAAGAGGACTAGGTCCGGACTGGCCTGGCTGCTTAACCGGCGATTGCCGGTGGGGCCAAGTAAAATTGGGGCCAAATAAAAATAAATGGAAAAATCAAAGTGAAGAAAAAAGTTCATAATAAACATACAGTGTGTTTCACTTTAGATGAGAACACATGGATAACTTTTTTGTTTTGCTCATGTGCGTTTGCACTGTTTACAGATAAAGTGACAGATAGTTAGTTTATCTGACAGATAAGTTGTCGAAATATAATGTATTTGCCACATAAACCTAAAACGGTGCAAGAGACCATAAGTAGCAAGTACTTTCCTGTAACAATCCTACAGTTAAATGGAGCTGCAAAGATTTTTGACAACTTATCCGCCAGATAAACTGTCTGTCAGTTAATCTGTAAGCGGTGAAAACGCCCATTTAAGTACAAAAATATGTTTTAAAAAGGTTGATCTAAACTCGTTGACCTTGAAAATTCCAAAAATTTTCGCTTGTGGCGCTATGAGAACATGTAGGAAATCTTCGGAACTCAGGCCCGTGATAGTGTCGCTACTCGTTACGCCACTGCATTTGGGCCCAATTTGTTTTGTAGCCGGTGGGGCCAACAACTAGCCAATCCTGCCTTGAAGAGGACCCCGATAAACTCACAATTTCCTTCAGTTAAATAAATAAACATTTACATGCGTTGCTTTTGGCGTGGTTCTGAAACCTTCAGGACCCCACCTTCTCTGCGGCGTTATCTGACTATGCAGCCATGCACACTCGTTTTATTTATAATGCATTTATCTTATCCTACTAGTAACAAAAGTAAGTATGATATTTCAAGAGCTAGAATATTGCAGTGAGCTGTGATCATAATTATGTAGACTTCCTGGGCGGAGCCAATAAATATTTTCAATATTGTCACACATAGAAAATTATGTGATATTTAATAATTAGGTTAATAGAAAGTAGGAAACAAACATTGCAATAACTAGAACAGTAGTTTGAGCTATTGCAAGTTCCCAACAAAGAAATCAAAAGGTATGCACAATGCAGCATTTACGACAATTGTAAATAGGAAGTTAAGAATTAATAAAAAGTCTAGAATGAGGACACGAGAGTGAGTTGCTAACTTGGTAAGTTTACAGTGAGACGGTCAGTTGGGATTGAGAGGGTGAGGAGCCTTAGTTAACGACTGATCGTAATTAAGTGCAAAGTGTATAACATGTATTTTATTGGCTCTCTTGGCGTACCTTTATAAACCCCCACTTATGCTGGTACAACCCTAAGAGTTCTTCAGGAGTCACGAAAGCAGTCGTGACATATGGTGGAGGCGCCGGCTTGACTTGCGAGAGGTACCGGGATCGTTGCCCGGCGTCTCCACTATATATCACTTGGGAGGGTTGTGACGTTCCGGATTATTCCAGGTTGTACCAGGGTTATTTGGTAGTTGCAATTATAGACCATAAGTTCCAATCATTTACAACTTTATTAAAATAATAATCTCTTACTCCAACATGTTGTTTTTACACTTGACTCCATAACGACTAACTCCCGATGAGCTCGTCCATCAATTGACCGCTCCTCCGAGCTCATTTGCTAACCCTTTGATTAATTCTTAATTTCCTAATTAAAACTGTTGTAAATACTGTCTTGCAAACACCTCGCATTCCTTTCCTTATAGTAATATTGCAATAGCCCAGACTACCGTCTTCGTCATTGCAATTTTATTACGTATATCCATCCGATCTAATTATTAAAAAATTAGGGATGTAGAGGAAGTTTTTATCACATTTTAACAAATTTAGTAAACACATTTTTGATTTGATGGTAAGTCAATTGATAGAAATCGGAAAAGAAATATAACTTTTTGTTTACACTTGATTATTACTCACTATACTGCCTTACATCTCATACATGGCAAATAGTTATTTTGACGTAACATCAGAGAAATCTAACTAACTCGCAGACGTATCCGTTTTTAAGATTAATAGCCTAGCACGGTGGTTTAAATAAACGAGACTAATAGATCTTATTCAGATTCCACCCTTATACTATATTTAGAAGTAACTGATAGTGTGTTAACCTGAAAAATCCGGTGTCACAAAAATTCTTTAAATATTTCCCCAATATTTATTTTCTGTCAATTTTGACTTCCTTATCTTGGCAGATTACAACTAAGCAATCACTCTAATGTGGTATTTTTGTAAACACGATCTTTTGAACAAAGAAAAAATTTTAAATAAAATTCTTGAGTTTTGTAAACAAAAGGTATGGTAAATAAATTTGTTTTATTTTTAAATTTTCTGGAAAAATATTCATAGTACTAGTACATACAATGATGAATGATTTTACTTTATTATTGATAGGCACATCTTTTAGGAGCAATAAAATAAAATTAAGTTAAACTAAAAAGGCTTGAGCTATGCCCTAATTTTTTTTTATTTCTCTTTGATAATATTTTATTTTCATTTTTAATTAACCTGAACTTTTATTAATTTTTTTCTTTTACAGGCCGCGTTCAAAGGTGGTGGAGGTCTACGTTGGTGGATGATCTTCTATGATTATGAAGAATTTGGTCCTTTCCATCAGTCATCAGTGTATTTAATGTAAGTGCAGAATTTTTTCTCTTCTATTAATTTATTAAAAGTAAATCCCAAATATTTAAATTGTTCCGTGATTATAACGCTCTTCTCTTTTATCCCCAGCTGTTCTAGCAGGTTTATTACATCTAATTTGTTACAATAACCCTCTAAATAATTTCCAAATCTGGGGAAACTCTAAGGTTTTAACGTTGATGAACCCTTTCTGATATTTGTAGTCTCCCCGCTCCCTCATGAGAAAAATCTACTAGAGAAGAGCCTGATATTCCCGCAGTGATATAAAAGCTATAGACCTCAATAGATAATCCATCGAAAAAGGTTGCAGTATCTGATATCTTCCTTGAGTCTCGTGCTCATGTATAGGCTCATTTGGACTAAGTTTAACTGTGTTGTTGGCATAAAATAGGCACTATCTTAGGCTACAGACCATAACAGGCTAATCAAGACGAGTTCTATTTAATCACATACAATCGGAAACTTTGAATGTGCAATGATATCCTGGGTGTCCTATTTAACCCTTTAGTGGTCGCTAAGTAAAAAATATCGTCAGTAGTCGCTTAATGAGCATTTTGCTCACGCTATCAATTGTTTTTGTGGATACAATACACACGAAATAAACGTAAATAATGATGTTTTTTGCAAACGATTGACGAAGTTATAAAAACTCAGATATACAAAGGGCCAATGCGGTCAAAAAAATATTATCTCATGTAAAAAAAGTTAGTAAAGTGCTCACATGACTTTCTAGAAAGTATAACAGCATTATTTTCGTTAGAAATGGAACTTAAAAATTGCACTTTACAGACGAGTAGGTATAGCTCGTTCAACCAGAGAAGAGCCCTCTACTTCTGCATATGTAACGTGTAAGTGTGTTCTTCTCTAATCGAATAGGCTACACTTTCGCACTTTATAACTGTCATTTATGTATTAGGTGCACAAACACTTCTTACGTGCTTCCTTTAGAGCACGTAACTTGGTTTCAGTAAATTTAACACCAAATTAACTTAATTACCTGTGTCTTTAGAAATACAGTTTAGTACTGATCACAATAAATTTTTCATACCTAACTTGGAATAATTAAACAGGATGTTTGAAGCATGTTACTAACAAATTTTATCTGTTTGTTACACGTCAGTGTAACTCGATATTGACTAATGGGAATAGATAAATTTTTCAAACTCTTCCCCATTTATAATATTGTGTAATATTCATATACATATTTTATACACAAAATATATTAGATATTGGTTTTGTTGGAAAATTTTACATAAATATTTTATAGCTTTTTAAAAGCAACAGTGGGTTGTTTAGATACGAGATTTGATCTGTCAAACTTCTGATAAATCGATGAGTTGAAGAATAGATTTCGACTGAGCTGTCTCGAAGTCTTTTTCAAATAAATCCGTACGTCGTATGTGCGTGTCTACGCATTCATCAATAACTTTACCTGCCTCTTAGGATTTAAATTGATGTGTTGCGTATGTGCTTTGAAATTTTATTGCCATAATTGTTCAACTCAAACATCAGATTTTTTTAAACTTTTATTTTTTCGTCACATTTTTAATTCAAATAACGTTTGAATAATAAAAATTGTTGGCCCAAAACGTTTCATGTCGTGAAAGGAATATTATTATTTTTAATCAAAGCATAAACCTGTCATTTTGTTCGTTTAATATTTAAAGTTTTGATGAAAAAAAAATATATAAAATATTGTTTTACATTTCTAATAATATGGAAAGAGTTCTAATATACATAAAAGTTGCGTGCTTTTTTAGTATCAAAGAAGGAAAGTTGAGATTAAATATCCGCAAAGTTTTATGAAATATGGAAATTCGTCTAATCGTAGACCACAAAAGGTTCCTCGCACTTGACGATTTCCATCCAGTCAAATAAATATGCGACCATATAAAGTCAGTTTTCCGGACAATAAAACTTTATACAAACTATGCTACCATTGAATGCTTATGAGTTTATAGAAATTTACATTTTACCAAAGTCATTGCGAGGTAAGCGAATAATATTTTTTTATTACTTTTATTTAAGCCGAATTATTAATATAACGAACGAGTAAATTTAAATTCTTTAATCTTTGTATCTACGTGATTAACTATTATGTTTTTACTTTATCCTTTTATTGAATGAATTTGCTTTTCGCAGATGTATCACAAGGTGTGGTGTAACTATGTTTAGAGGGTGGTTATTGCCAATTGTTTAGGGCTATTTAAGGGATTCCCATTATTTAGGGAGTTTAGGCGTGAGTCGTGGGAGAAACGTGATTCATCCCTTTTGTTACGTTCATCTAATAGCGAACCTTGACCACCGATTTTCATAGACCCTAAACAATATAATAGTAGAACAACACGATATTTTATACAAGGGTCGTATAATATCAGTTACATATATTTTACACTACTTTTTTCTCGATAACAACAGAAAAACACTTCCTTTATTCAAATATAAACTACAAAAGGGTGTAACAAACATTTTTAAACAAAACTTGAGTGTATTCGTATTTTGTTGCTATCGAAGCCTCAAGAAAGGCATATTTTATACATGGGCGTAGCTACTTTGGTGAGACTAACTTTTAGTAGTTTTTTTGAAATTTTCTTATGATTTAAGCAAAAATACATAAGCAAGCTAATAGAAGGGTTTAAGGGTTTATCTAGTAATCTTTTGTCTACTCTGTTTCTTTCAGTTTATTTTTTATTGACTTGCAAGTTAACACTTAAACCACAAAATTCAATATCGGTTTAAACTCAAGTGTAGTTTTAAGCTGAGCTTATTATTATTAATTGTAGTTCTGAAGCTAGTCCCTAGTGGCTCGTTGTATCGCGACCTCTTGGAATTATTTGTGAGCCTCTTTCTTTGGTCTTCCCTTATAGAAGTTCTGGGCTTTTGATAAATTCCAAAATTTTCCCTATTGATAAGTTAGGCAGTTCTTTTTGGAGCACCTTCTCTTTCCCGGGAATGCTGTGACGACTTCTTGTGAGACCCTCACACAGTATAGCAGAAGATGAATTGGAGTTTTCTCCTCTTCTGCGCATAGTGGGTCTTCTTCTAGTTCCATAGTATTACAGGTGCTTTTTAAGCTGGCAATGGCGAGTTATTACTGCCGTTGCCAGTTCATTCTCTGATTCTCATTCAATCTCTGTTCATTCTGAGTAGAGAGCGAGTTCTTTTGTCAGAAAGTTTCTCCAGTAGGGCTTCAGAATGCCTTTGTCCAGCAGTTTCTCTCCAGTGTTTAATACGTCACTTCGTTAGAATTGCCTCTATTTATCTCTTTGCCATAAGGAATGCCAAAGGCTGGTTCTGGTCTGGTACAATGGGTCTTATTTTGCTACCTTCTTTGGCCAGGCCATCCTCTTTCTCGTTCCCTGGTATGTTGGATGGGCTGACATCAGTTTGACGAAATTTTCCCCTGCTAGCGCATTCAGTCTCACCTCATGGGCTTTCAGCGCTTTGAGGGCTGGTTAGCTATCAGATACGAAGATTCTTTGGTTGTAATAACCTCTATCTTAGAGCATTTGCGGACATGTTAAGATGGCGTAAATTTCTACTTGGAAGATGGTTACTTGCTCGCAAAGGCATCGGCAAAGGGCCGGTTTTTAAGTTCCACCTGAACGATGTTTAAGCTCTCGCTCCGTAACTCGTTTACATTGCGCTCAAGTTCACATGGAATTTAATTAAAACCATGATTGAAAACCGGCTCTAAATGGGACAGAAAAAATATACTGATTTGTTTACTTTTAAAATGTCCATTTGTCGGTTAGGTAGGGTAAAACTTTCGGCACTAGATCAGCGCATTTTAGAGTGTATTAGCGATTCAATTTCCTATTTTCATTACATGGCCACCATACGTTACGACTTCTTGTGAAAGCCTCACAGTGTAGCAAAACGATGAATTGGACTTTCCTGCTCTTCTGCACATCCTATACGGGTGAGTTTTAGTTGGGAATGACTCGTTATTATTGCCGTTGCCAGTTGTAGTTCATCGCTTCTCATTCTGAGTAGAGAGGGAATTCCCCAGTAGGACTGGTGTATGCCCCTGTCCAGGGACATACACAATGGACATGCATTGTAAGCAGGGACATGCTGACAATGGCCCGTTATTATTGCCGTTGCCAATTGTAGTTCATCTCTGCTCATTCTGAGTAGAAAGTGAGTTCTTTTGTCAGAGACTTTCTCCAGTAGGGCTTTAGAATGTCCCTGTCCAGGAGTTTTCGTTTAGTTTTTAAGATGCCATTTCAGCGGAAGTGACTTAAATTCTCTCTTTGTCGTTTCATGGAATGCCAAAGGCTGATTCTGGTCCAATGGGTCTTATTTTGCTGCACTTTTTGTCCAGACCGTCCGTTTTTTCGTTTCCTGGTATGTTGGCATGAGCTCTGGCACTCATAGAAGGTTGAGCTTAATTTAACTTTCTATTGGTTGAACTGGACCTTAAAGCTACGCTTAAGTTTAAACCTCGATTGAACCTCGAAATATTGAGCGTTATGCTCGGTTTTCAAGTTTCACCTGAACGAAGTTTAAGCTCTTGCTCTGAACTCGTTCACATTATAGTATAGTTCACATGGAACATAGTTTAAACCATGAGTTTGTATGCTTTTAAAATTTTCATTTGTCGGCTACGTAGGGTATAACTGTCGGCGCTAGATCAGCGCATTTTGGAGTATAATAACGATTCAATCTTCTATTTTCATTACATAGCTGACCACATTTCAAAAGGCACGTTAATCTGTCGGTGCAAGCTAAACTGTAATTAGGAAGATTAATCTGTAAATCCAATATATCATAGCTTTTGTCATTTTGTGAATAGATTTTAATCTAATCTCGAAAAATTACTTAATTCATATTACAAATTTAATTCCAGTTCACCACGTAGTATGTAACTTTGTTGGAGGGTGGCTACGTTCTTAAAGCTCCCTCTTACTTTCTGCAATATGCTTTCAACGATTATAGTAAATATCAGAAATTTAATCCAAATACCCAATATTAGTAAAGTAACATTTGAAATAAAATTGAGAAATTATATCGAACAACCAATGTGGTAATGGCCGATAGAGATCGGTGATCCGATTATAATATTGATGAGAAATTTGGGACCAGCAAATCCCTAGCTATTATATTTTGAATCGGTTTATACTCATGCGTTACAAATATCATTATCAATGTGAGAAATCGATGATTAGATAGCTTCTAGCCAATACCTGTTAATGGTTTAATTTATAGTATTTGTCTTTATTACAAATATTTGTTCTCGTATACGAATTTCAGCTCTGCTCGCTGTCGAAAATATTTTTTGCAAAATCTTTTATTAAAACAATTTTTGGCAATATCTATTGAAGTTATAGTACGTGTAATAAGTATTAAGTACAAATATAGAATCCTGGCAACTTAAAGAAGTTCATACGTCTTAATAAAACGTTAAAAATGATGAATACAAAAGCTTTAAGAACGAGAATTTCAATTTGTGCAATGATATAAGCAGTCAACTTTGCCAAACGACTTGTAGTTTGTAAATTCGTTACATTTTAACCTAGTTTTTAACTTTAAAAATTTTCTAAAAGATAACAAACAGCTTTAGCACGATCCAATACGAAAAAAGGTGTAAATTGAAATTTATAAAAATGTAATAAACTTTTTCGTACAAACAAAATAAAATTATTCAAACTTTAATAATGTCGAAAAAATTTTTTTTATATACGAGTAATGCAGGAAAAACATCAAATCCATTAGCTGTTGGCCAAAAGCCAGTATGCGGGCGTACAAAATACTCTGTTAGTTCTGCAAACAGAATAAATGAATAATGAATATTTTGTCGCTTACAAGGACGTTTTATTCTTAAACTTAACTAAATACGAAGAAACTGTGTCAAAGATAGTTTCAAATCCTTTCAAATTCTCTTTTATCATCAAGTTTAAAACTGTTTTTTTCTTTATTTTAGAAGGAACAAAAAAAATTTAACTTCCACTCTTTGTTCAATTTGATATTAAATCTTTGTATGCGTAATGTCTGTAAATGATGATAAGTCGTATCAGTTTGTAGTATAAGCTAAATATCTAATAACATGCATCGGAATGGCTTCGGTTCATCCATGTGTTATTGACTTATATAAGATAGACAATAAGAAATCTGACTCTAATGCACTAAACATAATCGTATTCTAGTCTCGAATCGAAAGTTATTCAAAAATTGGTTCAATTTTATACTTTGATACATAATGGAAGATGAAATCTCAAGAAAAAGTGTAAATAACCAATGTTTCATATACAGGGTAGAGACTAGAGTCTCGGTCATAGGGATTTAACATGTAGAATCATACTTTAGTGATTTCTTGCTTTACAATTTATTTTAGAAAAAAGATATTCAAATAAAACTTTTAGAGAACAAAATTCTGCATCTAAATCAATCAACAAAATTAATTTTTGATGCTTTATAAGCCCAGAAATTTAATGTTAATATTTCGAAAATTAGCAGAAATTGCCAAGAAATACATTTTTTTACTGAGATAACGCAAGATTTTATCCAGTAGTCGTCGGCACTAAGATATGCAAGATTTTAGTGGTCATCTATCTACAGATATGTGGTTTACGTTTCTTTAAATTGTAGTCTGTGACCTGAAATTTTGTTGAAACTAATTTATAAACAATCAATTTATTTAAAGGAAGTTATAATTTACAATTTATTATTTTTTCTGTCAAGGTTGTAAAGACGGTACAGAGGTGGCCATTGGTACAGATCTTTATTTGCAAAATGTTTAACGTTGTTAAAATTTATTTAAATATTAATCGTGAGGCGCCTTATCATTTGTTAACATCATTATCCACGCCTTCTCCTTAAATTAGCTGGCACCCTCGCAGTGTTAAATTTTGATGATTTTTGGAATTTGATCGTAAATTACGCCACACTCTGTAAATTAATATACCTACCATGGCAATTTTGAAAAAACTACTTTGCATAAATTAACGAACTTTTACATGGATTTTCTTACGATACTATGGTTTGATCAGTCTAGAACAAGAGGAGAAAAAGGAATGACGAAGTAGAAAAGTAATCTAATTTTGATTGCATATTAATAGATTTGTTAGATGCAAAATTGCCTGCATGACGAGACCATTTTCTTTCAATAAACAATTTACATCACGTAACAGTTTTCAAAAAGATCAATAGAAAATAATTCTGGTTTGTTTTATAGAAACTCAACAACATACGATATGACTACTGAGCTATGAAGAAGAGTTTAAAAAACTATAAAACATCAAAAAGAAGTTGCAATAGATTTATACAGAGTGTTGAATAGGATGTAAAAATAAAACTTATTCTTAGTTACACTGGTTGCTCTTAACATGTAGAAACTCATTTTATCACTTTTTCTTTTCCATAAAACGAAGGTGTTCAAAATCCTAACTAATTGCAAAAACTTTGTTTATAGTATAATATTAAAGCACTAATCCGACTGTTAATGCAATCGTATAATTATGAGAACATTTTAATTGTATACGAACTTTATTACACACCATTTTGGTAAGTTTTAAACTTTAATTAAGGAAAATTTAGTGATAATTAAAATTATTTAGTTATGTGCAAAATAAAAACGTTAAACATTGCAGTAAACATTACTTTTCAATTATAGCGAAACAAATAAATAACAATGACGAATGTGAAAAGTTTTCAGACAACCAATGACAACTGTAAAAGCCCAGAAACTGTAAGTTTATAAGGAAGACTAGTTTTACTTTACAAATCTTTTTTAACTTTTCAACTACCTCAATCACTTAAAAAGAGTGTTGAATTTTAAAATTGTAGCAATATTTCAAAGTTTATTGTTTTCATAAAATAATCTCAGAAAATGTAAAAGATAGCGGTCACAACAATTGTTTGATGTCTAACGGCGTCTGGCTGCGTCGGACTACAACCAATAAAAAGCACCACGAATAATGGCAAAGGCATGACGCAGCCATTTGTTACATCTGGCACAAACCGCTGCGTATATTATATTTATGAGTTCTCGACTACTGCACTTTCAATGATATTCCAATATCAGTCATCGTTCAGCCCCAACAATATACGATTTTAGCAAACGTTTTTAAATTTTAACGGTTATCTACAACCAAATCGTACTTAGTAATTATTAATAATGGAATAAAAACCACAAAACGAACCACCGCCAACATTTAATTCTCATGAGATTGCACAAGTAGAATAAAATTATGTAGCTAGTAACAGGGGCGTTTGGATAAGGAGGGTGTAATGTATACAACGCACAAGAGCGACACGAGATTAGCTCGTTAGGCTGGTTAAGTAGCACATAATAAGACCTGGTCAGAGGTATTAATGATCTTGAAGAATGAAGAATAAGATAAAGCTCGAGAAAAGCTGTTAAGATTCAGATAAATCTCAAAAGATGTAAAAAGACTTTTTAAAACAACAAAAAGTTATAAAAAAAGCTGTAAAGAACAGGATAAGACTATAAACGGCTTTAATAAGGGAAGGATTAGATTTAATAAAGATTGGAATTAACTTTACATTGAAAAACGTATATTTTAGAAGTGGTGCACAAACATAGACGTATGAGACGTAAAGAGGTGGCGGGGTATCAGTTCGATGTCTTCCTATAAATTGTTTTTTTTTAAATAGTCATATAGAGGATGGAATTCAGAAATGTGTGTGGAGGAGTTTGGAGGTAAGCATACTAAAAGTCTCCAGCTATATGGCTAAGGGTGGGAATGTCCCATTTATGGGATTTTCACTTATATCTCAAAAACGAGGGGTCTTAAGGAAAAAATTACTTTTAGCAAAACTAAAACTTAATAAATTTCCTATAAAATTGTTGTAATTAATTTTTTTTCTATTCCTTATATTTTTTAAGATATCCGCCCACAAACATCGTTAATGCACAAAAGAAAAATTTTGCCTCACGTTTTTCGTAAAACTTTTGCCTCTAGCACCTCAGCTCTTCGTTTTACATTAAAAGTCTTCAGAAAAGAAGAAGTAGAGCAATAAATATTATCTTTAACTAGTACGGAGTTTTCATACATTGACGACTTGTGTGAGCTAATATCTCAAAAACTATAAGAAATAGAAAAAATATAAATAGAAACAATCTTGTAGGAAATTTGATAAGCTTTCATTTTGCTAAAAGTATTTTTTTCCTAGGACTTAGATATAAGCAAAAACCCCAAAAACTGGATCTTTCCACCCCTTCATCTCTTAGCAATATAGTTAGGACCAGGAATTTTTAATATTTTTAACTCTTAACTACTCAAATTGACGAAGAAACTACTCAAGTTTCTGAAGAAAAAAATTCCACCCTCTTCCATGTCTTTTACACTCCGTTTTTGAGCGTTCGTTGACTGAACTATTTTGATAATGATATGATATTGAAACTTTTAATCTAAGTAATGACATAGAGAGTTGTACTGAAGTATTAGAAATTATAACTTAGAAAATACTCTTCTGATGCGAGTTGCCAAGTACTACGTTACCATTTTAGTTATTAGTAGCAATCCTCTTAAGTTAACTGGCAACATTTTATACTATTTTATCACTTTTAGTGATAGTAAAATTATAATATATTCCACAGACACGTTACACTTTGGATACGGATGAGTTTTATCTCTTCAGTTTTGAATACGTTAATCAAAAACTGTCTTTTTCAGCTATTATAACTAAATCATCGATGCAGTGTAGGTGAGTGGTCATCTGACCAATTAATTTGTGTCTGAATTATAATTAGTTTTAACGATTTTAAGACAGAGTTAAATGTTTTTTTAAGAAACTACGCCCGTGTTCTCCGGGTCCTTTTGTTACTGAAAATAATCGATAATTTAGTGCTTAACAATACAGTGTTGGTTAAGTTAGTACAAATCTGTGTGCCTTTATATTTATACACAGGGAGGGGTAAAAAACCTTATGGATTTCTTTTGGCCATTGTTCCGTCTCTAATCTAGTAGGGACGATTGGATAACGAGAATTTTCGTCGTTTGCATTTTGTTCTTTGTTGTCGTCTGTTAGTGTCAGTTCGTTGCAGACATGGCTTGAACGGGCGTGCACCGTGCATTCGTTAATTAAGCCTTACTCCACGGTGTAAGGTTAGATAGGTGGCTCAACGAGATATGCTCGGAAGCAACGCGAAATGGTTACAGTTTATCCACAAAGTGCAATTGCGAGGTCGAGAGTGAGATAGACTACGCTACCCTTATTGCTTGTAATATTAGCATTGAATCTTAAGGAGATCGAGCATTTTAAGTTTTATAATAAGTTAACCTTTTATTTAGTATTAATTTTGGACAATGGCTAGTAAAGGCACTAGGTGTACTAGTAGTTACGCGAGTAACAAAAATAAAGTGAGTTTATTTATTTTAAATAACAATTAACAAGCTTGAAGCGCTGTAATTCCTTTCATGTATGTAGCTGCATGCATCAAGCGGCTATCGTAGTGCGTCTCACTCGCACAATCTGATGAAAGTTATCCATTATCGCGACGACTTGTTGCTTCACCTTCTTAATTATACACCGTGTCCAAAACACAACAAATCTGCGATTGCCACGTACAAAACTTTTGAATAGAGATTGAATAGAGAAGAACCCACCTACCTACGTCATTTCGAATTGAAAATGGCGGAACGATCATTTATTTAGTAGCACCGTCAAAACATACTTAAAGGGTCGATTGCGCTCATATGAATGTAGTGACCATACTTCAAATAGCAATTTGGATCTGCCCGACCAATTTCAGTCTTTCGCGCAATGACACGGTGGGTTCTTCTAAAAAAATACTGCTCTACCAACCTATTCTCGGTTGAAGCGCGGAGAAACCATATTCTTATAGTTTAACAATTTTAGAGCCATCAGTTCGGCTAGAGTTCGGCGTTAAAACGAAAATTATCTGACAGATCTAGAATCGTTCGGTCGTCAAATGATGTGAAAGCTGTAAGATGGTCCATTTTGCGATTATTGAGACCATCAAGCGTAAGCAAATGTTAAGGTTCAGTAGTTCAAAATGGTAGTTGTTCAGATACTATCTTTCAAGTGATGAAGTTCACTTTCATTTGTCTGACTGCAATTTAGCAAACAGAATTTTCAATAGTAGGTCTGAACTAAACTTGAATTTTTTTTCTTTACCGACACGTGACTTTTAGAATACTCAATAAATAATAAATTTTATAATAAATTTTCTAAATAAATCTTTAATATGAATTACCTAACAATTGAGTAAATTAAATAATCAAACTCTATAAATACGCCGTTTTCATGTTAATTCACACATATTAAGGTGGTCACGTGTCGGTAAAGAAAAAAAATTCAAGTATATCTCTAATTTTGTGATTAAAATAATTCAAAAACTTGAAGTCGATTACAACTAGTTGACCTACAAACTGCTGAATTTGAGAATTATTATCTACTGTTTCCATTGTACGGAATAAATCCAAAGGAAAAGTCTGAACAAGATTTAGGAACGCTTCTTCTTCTAGGTAACTCATGAAAGTTTGATATAGACGTACAGGTCAAAGTAATGTCCTCAGAAGCTTTCAAGATCAGAATAAAATTGTGTAAAAATTGCGAATAACTTTACATGTTTATGTGTGAGGATATGAAAGTAAAACAAACGCTACTATTTCTAAAAAATAAATTTTTCTGCTTTTTTTAAAGAAAATAAAGTGGTAAAAAAGGCGATTCAAGCAAGATGAAGCTGACTGAAAACTGGAGCGAGGACGTCGCAACTTCTCGGTGCGCTGCGCGCCTTAGAGACTAACTATTGAAGTGTGGTAACAGTTAATTATAATAATTATTTATATCTACATAAAAACGTTTAATAATTAATAAAGTAAGTAAAAAGGGCTTTTAAATAAGAAAAAAAAATTCAATAAACTTATAAAGTTTAAGCCCGTGACGTTACCAAATTCTGTGAACTAAACATCTGCCCAACAATCGCTTTAATCTAAAAACCAATAAAGCATTACATTTTATATAAGATTGATACTTCAAAATAACTTTACTAAACTTATTGATTTTAAACTTATAAAATTATAAGCTACTTTCAATAAACCAACCACCGAAAGAATCGACTTATTCAACTTTTCTGCTTGACATAAATCTCTTTATAAAAGTTTGTTTTAAACTAAAATAATTTTAATAAATGAAAAAGTAGTTAATATGGGGAAAAAATAAATTTTTAACTTTTTACTTTTTTCTTCTTATAATTCCCGGACTCGAATAAATGCGAGAAAAATTATTTCATTGAATTTAAATATTAAAAGGACTTATATCGACTATTCGACATCAAACTTATAAATTTTAATGAAAGTTTATTGAAGGATCTGTTAGTTGTAATTATATCAAAAATATCTTTTGAGAAAATTTTTTAACCAAAGCATACTCTAAAGAGCCCAGTTTTCTGTTATTGAAATCCACCCATGTGTTGCTTAAAAATGGATAATTGGATGAAGCAAATTTACCAAAAAAACTGTTTTTTATACACATATTAAATCATAAATGATTGTTGCAAATATAAACGAAGCAAAATTACATACTAATTTAGTTATTATTCTCAACATTACAATTTTTGTAATTATATTCTCTGAATCGTGACTGCTGTAAGTATTCAATAAACTCAATACACTTTTTTTTTCGAAAATAAAAAAAAAGAAATGACTATATTCATTTTACCTTTGTCTGTAAGAGATGTATTTACTTGTGGTGAAGGTTCAACCAAGCGTATTGAAGCACTTTGGTATCTTGAGATGAAGTCATTATCTGTCTACACAATGACTTGTTAAAAAGAAAAACTTAAAGAAATATTCGTAATGCTTCAATAATCTAACAAAGCAATTGTTTTCTTATCATCAATATATCATATATTACATACCTAAATACGTTCTATATTTAATTCTATATGACAATGAAATATGGGATTAATTTTCTGGTATTAAATACTCCATTATTTGATGTGTATTTATGTTCGTTTTGATATTATCTTCAACTGAAGTTTTATTTGTCATGCAATCATTTTGGTCGTATTTAAAAATTTAAAAATTAAATACAATACCTCAATACCTTGTGAATCGATAGCGATTGCCCAAAATATAACAAATTTAAATAATTAGCACCTTTTAGCACATGGATCCTGAAACAAAAACCCTCTGTACGAGATCGAGTAGCTCCGACTAATAAACCTAACTTCTCGAAATAGCAATAGTTTTCTTCTAGAAGCAGTTTAGCTTTGGGAAAACATTTTTACGACTTTTTATCTAAATAATAATCTTCTACTTAATACAATGATTGATACATTCTTACAATGACCTTTTTGAACCTGAACATTTTAAATTGGTGAAAAATTCTTTAAATTGAGCATATTTAAAGTTGTCAAAGTTTTAACAGATTGCATTGCTAAATGTTCCGACTTTTCAAACTTTTTTACGTTTAATAATAAATGAAGACAATAAATATCTAATAACTACCAAATGAAAAGATTTATAGAAAATTCAATTTTGAGTTTTTTACAATTTTAGTTTCAGTTTATGGAAAATATTTTACCTTTCTCATATCTCTTTCAATGAATAAAATACAACAATATGTTATATTGGATATAAATATTAGATTTCATCGAGTGTTTGCTCATATATAAAACTATAGAAGAAGAAAGAAGTAAAATACTAATAAAATGATAGATATACCTACATAAAATAAAATGTCTTTAGCTTTAAAGTAGGCTAATAAAAGTTAAATAAAAATGCAATAAATTTATAACAGATTTTGCAGACGAAATTAGATCCTTGAAATTACAATTTTACTGCCTTAAGGTTCGAATCTCGTGAGGCAATTTCACGTGTTTTATTGGTGTTGCCCCGAAACAGTGCACTCACTTATACCTGTCTAAAGCAATCATGTGGTTGCACTCAAACGGTGCACGCCTGTGCAGAACCGCACTAGCTACGTGTCGGTGCGGTCCCAATGGGAAACGCTATTCGTATTGAGCAGATACTAGTTCAAGAACGCCTAATCTAAAATGCAAACTAGTCGATATAATAAGCTCAGAGCTCAGAGATATATCAATAGTAGGAATATAGTATTAGGTAATCTGTATAGAAAGTTAAAAACGCAGCTGAAGTAAGACATAGGAGGGTGAACAAATTGCACAAATGCACTTTCAAATTATTTCAATCGCGTATTCGAGAACAGTGTGTTAATAAATGCACCCAACATCAAATTCTCTGAAGTATCATATTTATACGATTAGAACACAATTAGACAATGTTAGCCATTGATCGGGCACATTGTGCAAGACCTCGCCAGAGGCGCCACCTTCTCTGCCACTCATCAAGCCATTCCAACATTACCAGAAAGTATCTCTGATTCTGACCATATCTAGTCAGTAGTCACTAGCAGTCACATTCGGGGTAGTGACCTCCGGGTATTTTTTTAGAAAATAAAATTTTTTTAAGGGTATAATCTACCCAGTGGCACTAAATTCCCAGTTTCTTGAATAGATCTTATG
This sequence comes from Malthinus seriepunctatus, assembly GCA_963924605.1. NCBI lineage: Eukaryota > Metazoa > Arthropoda > Insecta > Coleoptera > Cantharidae > Malthinus > Malthinus seriepunctatus. Next base: position 91,768,585 of record OZ004600.1, read on the forward strand.
GGTATGCCTCACCTATTTAGTCCTGTGATGATTTCTCCATGAATTCAGACTTTATAACCCTAGAAAGGTCATTGGGGTCTTTCAGACCCCATTTCATTTTTAGACTTAGATTTTTATACTTAATTTTAGAATTTCAGTCGTGCTCTTCGGTGACTTTTCCTAACTTTTAATATAGATTTTGAAAATGTAAAAACATTTCCTAGTTAAATTTCGAATTAGTAGAAAAACGATGATTTTGCGTTACTCCCGGTGGGGTCTTTGAGACCCAAAATGCCTTTTTCGTCATGTAAATCAATGCAGACTATTTTTTTATTGTAATTAAGCAATGCTCTTGTAGTTTATGATTTTTTTTGGGCTAAAAGATTAAAAACCTTTTTATTTCAAATATTTTAGAGTCCTGATATTAAATTTATCAATTAGATGAAAAAGAAAAAAATTTTTCCTAAGCTGTAAAAAGTACATCTGCAAGGCTCGTTAAATTTTATTATTTTGTATGGAAATTGTAAATAATTATTGTTTTATTTCTTCTTATAAAATTATTATTGACGCTTTAAATATCTCAACGCCACCATAAAATTAAAAAAAAAGTCACAGTTTTGGCATTTCTAGCTCTACTAATTGGGGTCTAACGGACCCCAATGGTTATCTAGGTCGTTTCAAATCGTGGCCTTTCTAGGGTTAAGGAGCTTTAGGGTATAATCTACCCTATCTATAATCTATTTAGTTCCTTAGGTGATTTCTTCAGAAATTCAGAATTTTCTAATAAGCTTTAGAGTACAATCTACCCTGTGGCACTAAACTCATAGTGTCTTGAATATATCTTATGGGCATGCCTCCACTATTTAGGCCTCTAGGTGATTTCTCCAGAAATTCGGACTTTTCAAAGAGCTTAAAAGGCCGTTCAAGGGTATAATCTACCCTGTGGCACTAAATTTTACGTTTCTTGAATAGATATTATGGGTATGTCTCTCCTACTTAGTCCCTTAGGTGATTTCTCCAGAAATAAAGAATTTTCAAAAAAGCTTTAGGGTATAATCGACCCTGTGGCACTAAATTCCAAGTTTCTTGAATAGATCTTCTAGGTATGCCCCTCCTATTTAGTCCCTTAGGTGATTTCTCTAGAAATAAAGGATTTTCTAAAAAGCTTTAGGGTATAATCTACTCTGTGGCACTAAACTCGAAGTTTCTTGAATAGATCTTATGGGTATGCCTTCTCTATTTAGTCCTCTAGGTGATTTCTCCAGGAATTCAGGCTTATTAAGGAGCTTTAGGGTTTAATCTACCTGTGGCATTAAATTCGAAGCGTTTTGAATAGATCTTATCTCTATGCCTTCCCTAGTTACTGGGTATAAATCGTCTAGTTGATGCTACCCCAAACCCCGAGCAAAGCGCTTTTTCACTTTTTTAATTACAGCCTTTTCATCTAAGGCTACCCATTAGTTCCAGAGTGTGGAGGTGTTTATTTAGCTTACAATGTCTTGTAACGATGCCCGTAAGCGTTTGCAGATGTTATAGAAACAGGTTGAGGTAGTATTTTGCGTGTCGTGTCGAAGGGGGTGCAATAGCTGCTTTTCCTTGTCTACAGCTTGTTCATTTCAACCAGATGTATCTATGTGATTTTAATGTATTTTATTTCACGAGGCTGTTGAGAGTGCTGACTGCCAGATTCAGAGCCGGTTCTGGTCCGTTCGGGAGAAGCCCGAGTCCTACCTTGTCAGCTCATCAGCTCTTTCATTGCCTTCGTTACCTTGCTGCTTTTTGATCTAGCAGATTTCAAGAGCATATTGCTCGTCAAGATGTCTTTTAAAGCTGCGATGCAGGATGCAGTTCGAGACCAGACTTGAAGTTATTCTGTGGCGGTTCAGGGCCGCGATGACAGTCCTACTGTCCGACAGTATCTGTATATGTTGTCCTGTTATCAGACTCTCTTTTTCTATTTTGCCACTTTCTAATATGATAAAAGTTTAGCTTGAGAAACTGAGATAAGCCTACCTAATGGTATACTGATATTTAGCTCAAATCAAGTGAAGAGATTCCTGTCCCTGAATCAGATTTAGTTTTTGATCCATCGATGAAGATCAGCAGTACTGGGGTTTCGTGTGGTCTCGTATGAACCTTTTCTTAAATTTTTAGTTGGGGGGGAATACGGTCGGAACTAAGTTCTAGTAGAAGCAGTTTTTTAGAATTGACCTCTATGATGTTCGTGTGACCTGTACAGCATGCATCGACTGGTAGTCCACAGCTCTAAATCGCGTAATCTTAGAGCCGAGCTCAGTGTCATTTCTTCCACGTGTAAGTTAAGTGGGGGTAGACATAGAAGCGCCTTCATAGCTATAGTAGGTGTGATTCTCAGAGCTTCTATGATTGATAGGCATACTGGATCATTGTACTTGTCGAAGTTTGTTTTTTTGCGGTATTCATTGTCGTTCTGGGCCACCACGCTAGGGCCTAATAGCATTGGTCTGATAATTGCAGTGTACTGTACAGGCTGTGGGTTATCTTTGTAGATAGTCCCCAGGACTACCCTAGTCCCGTCTAGCTTATGATCAAGGGTAACACCCAGGTACTTGACCTGAGAGGCTCTCAATTGTCTAAGCTTTCCAGTAAATAAAAGTGACTTAGGGTCAGTATTATAACGTCAAGTCAACTTTCGGTTGACTCAACCTGAGGTTGAAATGTCATTTTATTTTGACATATAGTGAAAGTACCTCCGGTTGAGACGGTCAACCGTAGATTAAAATTTAAAAAAAATTAAATTTACTATATGTCAAAATAAAATGACATTTTAGCCTCAGGTTGACTTGACGTTATAATACTGACCCTTAGGCTCAGTATTATAAAGCCTAGTCAACCAAAGGTTGACTCAACCCCGGGTTGAAATTATAAATAAACGTCAATTTTACTATTATGTCCAATCACGTCAAACTAAAATGACAGCTAGTTGACTTTCAACCTCAGGTTGAGTTTCAACCTACGTTTGTAATACTGGCCCTTAGACATTTTGTAGAAGTGTTTTATAAACGACGTAGGCGATCTTATCCCACGAGGAAAAGACGAACTTGAGATGTTCGATGATTACATTCATTTGAGCGAGTCACACTGTACTAGTTTTTCAGGTGTTGTTATGGGAACATTTTTGTACAATTTTTCTCTTCTCTATCAAACTCTAAATCTATTTAGATGTAACGTTTTTTATATCTACTTATTTATCTTTTCCGAATCTTTTTCACTCTAAAAACATTTCTCTATACATACGAATTTCAAAATAAATATATTGTGTTGCTTAATTAAATTTTAAAATAAGGGTGTAGATTCATAGTTAGAATGGCAAATATCTAGTTTTTTCAATTTTTTTACCTTCAATCTTATTTTTAGGATAAGATTTATGTTTAGAATAACAAAATCGCTAATACAATAAGTAACAAAAGCGTATGTATGAAGTGCGTTTCCTTCCTGAAAACTGCAAACTTGGCAAGTCGTGCATTGCATAATACTTTTTAAGGGAAAAAGTATTGATGAAGTCGTATAGTCAATATACGAACATGACATTTATGAAGTATTTTATGACCTCGTATGGGTTTAAGGTACTCATCGTACCGTACAAGATCGTGAAAGCTTGCATTGTAAAATACCTCTTCACTTGTAAACACTCTGTCAAACGAAGTGCTTAAATCTCTCTATAATACGAGAGCGAGTACTTTTGCTTTTGTTCTTTTTTTCAAAACTATTGTTTTATTACATAAACGGGCTTTGTTTTGTGATTTATACGTAATCAGGCTGAATGATAAATCAAGTACCTACAAGAGCATAAAAAGTATTTACTTAGTAAAAAAATTCTATTAAAGCAGACTGTTAAATGATTATTCGATAGACGAAGTCCAGTAAGCTTCGTAACGATGATGAAAATGAGAAGAATGATAATTTTCAACCACGAAGTTTACTTGTATTTCTGTAGTGCTTGTCAGCACCTATCACAAAAGACGTCTTTTCATTTATTATAGCTCTAGAATTGTGTAGTTGGGGAAGCACTGATAGCAATACTTTTGCAGCTGCTTTAGTAATCCTTTCAAGTTTTGGCCAATTATAAAGTTTTTTGAAAAACTATAAGTCATATACAATAGAATTTTACTAATTAGTACAATTATTTTGAAGATTAAAGAAAAAGAGGAATTTTCTTGGTTAATAATAGATTTTTATATTCCCAAGATGAAAATTTTACAATTATAATTTATACGATAAAATTAGATTCTTGGAGGATTAATTTTAAATCTCGTTGTAGCGGCATTTAATATTAGTTAGAGGTACTGTGCAAAATGCAGATAAATTTAAGAAGTATTAAATTTGATCAAAATTCATTTAAAAAATATAAAGCATGAATGCAAGCGTTACCCTATAATATTATCATATTTATCCATATTTCATTCTAAATACTATTAAAAATAAAAATAGTGCCCATATTTTTATAAATTTGACTGATTTATTAAATAATTTTATACAAGTTATGTAATCATTCCATTTATATTGAAATGAATTTCAATACAAGAGACTGGATTACAAAGGACGTAATATATATCTCAGTCTTGATAAAATTCTCTTTCATCCCTGTAAGTAAATATTCTCAAAGAACTGCTTTTAACAGTTCACTATATCTGCATATAGCTCTTGATAAAAGATATCATAAAGGTGTACGTACATATTTGTGTAAATTCAATACACTATACAAAAGAAAAAGGATATATTTTGAAAAATTTTGTAGTAAGTATACGGTAGTAGGTTATATTTACTCAAAGGAAAAATAAAAATAAAAATCGTATAAAGAAAGTTACACAATGGTATGTACCCTTTGATAAGACTTTTGTTAATTAATAGAGCATTTACTTTAAGTTAGTACTGTTAAAAATCTGAAGAGGCGCCAGCGTCAATGTTTTTATTGGCTTGAGCTAATATATTTCGGTTTTTCCAAAGTTTCATCGCTTTCCTACCAAAAACAACAAAAATGCAAAATGCATAAATTCCGTCCTCTATAATAAAGCTTGTATTAGTTCACCTTACGGCCGTATCGAATTACTATCCGGTTAAACCTGTAATAGTAGTAACAAATGAATCTGAATTTACTATTTATTGCTTCTGTAAACAAACTGTCTATGATTAATAATAAAGAAATTCTGACGGCATTCCTGGGTTACTGTTACACACTGTATTTATTGGATAGTTAAAAGAGATTAGTTTAGTAATAAAATCACAATACTAAAAGGACTTGTTTACAAGATAAACGTTATAACATTTTAATTATCGTTTAAATGAATGTCGGTCCATTTGATGACGACTTTGAAAACACGTTGCATAAGTATAAACATTTATTTTAAATGTATGTACACTTTCTTAGCTCACATATGCTAAAAAATAATTAATTTGTTGGTTTTTTCTCGTCATTTTTTCGTGTATAATTAACTCTGAATAAACAACACTTAAATTTCATAAGAGATTTCTTTAGAGTTCACGTTTTGTGGATAAAATCTTTCAAAATCCATTTGTAAGTTTGCTTTACTTTAATTAATTAGTACTTCTTGTGTGTTCTTGAAGAGTCATTGATTGGTATATATTTTCCACCTAAATGTTTCTACTTCGAACTTCCAACCGAAAAGGGATTATTTTAGTTGAATTCGGTTTAGATTTTTTGGCTGTAACTGCAAGTGGCTTTTGTTAGTTCTTCATGTTTTTCTTGTTAAATCGTAGATAATTAAATTGCTTACTCGTTTTGTAAAAAGTGCTAATTCGCGTTTTTTAACTGTTTCAAAAACTGGATCATAATTTGGATGATATTCAAATTATTATAATTATTAAAATATGCATTAATTAAATTAGAGGTTACCAAAGTGGACGCTGCATGCAAGACATGATAATTTCAACTTTAATCCGACAAAAATTAAAATGCAATATGAAGCTCAAAATATGTGCTATTTGTTAATTAGGAGTAAATTTGGCAAAATTATCATTTATTTTAATTAAAATTTTCTGCTGTAATTCGAAACTATTAAAAATTACTTTCAAAGAACTTTCTTTTAAAATTACTAAACCAAAGGTGGTTTTCACTATTATTTAATGATAACGTATAGTATTAAGAGTATAACTCCACAAGAATTATTCATTTTGACCCATTTTTAACGAAAAAGCAACATTTTAAGTAAAAATTTGATTTTTTCAGCGGAACGACATCTTAAAACTCATGTTACAGCAATCAGGAGTAATGTCTACAAATGATGAATTAGTGAATCTGAAAGCTTACGCTTTCTTCTTTACGATGAATTTTCAATTTTGTTCGTACATTTATTTTTTAGAGAGCTTTGACACTTTTTACGAAGAAGCGTTAGGATTAGGATTGTTAGGGTGGAGGTTAAACCGAGGTTTAGGCGCACTTAGGCCGCTTAATCGGGCCCATTGTGCTGTCTCCCTTTAGCGACCCCTTCTGACCCTTCAGTCCTTGATCCATCCCAACCTTTAGATGAATCCAGGGATACTGGAGGGTGAAGTGTCGCTGATACTGGTCATATTAGGCCAGTATTCCCCTAACATGGATCCTCGAATTAGCGTTAACTCAGGGCAGTGACAAAGCACGTGTTCTATTGTTTCATCCGCTTCATTGCATTCTCTACATCTGGGGCTGTCAGCAACACCCATTCTGTATAGATGCTTGTTCAGTCGACAGTGTCCAGTGAGAGTGCCAGCGATGGCACGTAAGTTCTCACGAGACAACCGTAGGTAATAATTAGCGTACTTTTTAGATGGCGCTTTTATAGCTGCTTTAGCAAACCTGCAGCTGGTACAGTTAGCCCAACGTTTCCTATGGGCTATCAGCGTGTTACTTTTCAGTAGACTGTCGAGGGTGCTGACTGAGGGAGTAACAGAGGGCTCAGGGCCAATAGGAAAAATCGCCGAGCCTTCTCTAGCCAACTGGTCAGCTCTTTCATTACCCTCGTTTCCTTGATGACCTTTGACCCAGCTGAGTTTTAGGTCGTTATATGTAGATATCTGATTCAGAACTTTGCTGCATTCTAGCACCAAACCAGAGGTTACTTTATGGCTGTTTAGTGCCGCGAGCACCGCTCTGCTGTCTGTCGATATCTGAATGTTGTGGTTTATGATTCCGCTCTCTATAATATACCGAGAGCCGTTTGAAAAACTGAGGTGTGCTTGCCTAGCGATATCTTTTTTGCTTAGATTCAGCTCAGGTGAGTATATACCCGCTCCAGGGCCCCTATCTGTTTTAGATCCGTCGGTATAGATAGAGATGTCAGGTGTGACAGTTTCTGTATCTGTTGAAAAAATCTTGAATGATCTGTTGAAAATATATGTAGGTGGAATGTGATCCGTACCCAACGTGAGTAGAGGCAGCTCTTTCGTGTTGTCCTCGACAACACTTAGATGTCCTACATTTGTTGAATTATCCCACAAGCCCAGTCCGCGTAATCTTAGAGCTGTCCTTAGGGCCAGTTCCTTCACAAAGATATCTAGTGGAGGGAGGCACAAAAGGGTCTCTAAGGCAGCGGTGAGTGCGGTTTTCATTACTCCAGTGGCCGCTAAGCAAGCTAGTCTTTGCACACCTGAGAGTTTAGTTATGGTGGTTTTTGGATTGATCCTGGGCCACCAAACAATGGCACCGTATGTTAGCATCGGTCCGATAATAGCTGTGTAGAGCCAGAGGGTGATTCTAGGATTAATACTTCAGATCCTACCCACCGCTCTGCGAGACTGCCAAAAAGCAGCACAGGCTTTCTCAATTTTATTGTCTAGATGACATCTCCAATTGAGTTTCTGATCAAGCGTAATGCCCAGGTACTTGACAGTGCTCACTAGTTTGAGAGATGTCTCTTTTAAGTTGGGCAAAATCATGTTTCTCAACTTACGTTTTCTGGTGAACAGAACTAACTCCGTTTTCAACACGAAGAAGCGTTTAAGACATTTCCAAACATTGAAGCTTCACGCACCCGAGTTGATTCCCAAAATCAGAGCGCAGTTTCATTTTGTTTTCTACCAAAAGTTTTTTTTTATACGATCAATATTTCCAGAGATGTTTCGAAAAATCGAACTTTTAAATATGACCTCAATTTTTTTAATGAAGCGGGAGAAAAAAAATATTAAACATATAGGATTTTTAAAGAATAGGCTTTCAAAAAGACCATGCACCCATGTTTACCCGTTATACTATTTCTCCGATGTTAAAATTGCTAATAACTGGACTACTACATATTATGTATTTGGCCCACCCAGAAAGATTTGTGGCCACCAACTGCCCACCTGTTTTTAGGAAGCTAAGTACGTGCCTGTAACATTGGCTTCTTTTATGGCATTTCCAACACTTTAGGCACTGTTCTCAACCTATGGGTCGAAACCCAAAATTGAATCGTAGGATCATATACGAGTATCATGGATGGTCACACATTGTTAGAAAAATCATATTTTTGTAGCCTGAAAATAAGTAAAAATCGCTACCTATTTTAGAACCGTTCATAACTCGCCCAAAATTCGTTTTAGAAAGTTCATGGACCGTTCTTATTATATGAACATGAGCCCACTTTTATATGTGTAGTGAAAGTAATGTGGTCAGTGCTATACTCATCTAACAGCATATTATTATTACAGGTTCTGCATCACTATTCTCTGATGTGTACTGAATTTCAAGAGCTGTGTACACTTTGAGGTTGAAGAAACGCCAAGCTGATGTAGGTCTTGGATTAAAACTTGGAACCTGTTGCTCCATAGTCCAACTCAGCTACCAGTGGACGATACAGCAGTCTATCTTTGGAAAATTGAAGAAGGGACATCTCTTCATAAAGGTAAGCAAAATTCACGTTTTGAAACTAGCGAAGAAGGTTTTAGTCTTCAAAAAAAATTTATTTTGTGATATAAACATTATTTTTGAGAAATTCTTCTTCAAGTTAACTGTCATTATGTTAGGTTATGCCTATTTTAAATAAATAAAAATGTATAGACCCCCAATCATGGGCTTAAAAAATGTAGATAAATACCTTATAGCTCCAGGCATTCACAAACTTCTACCGAAAAAATTATGAAACAAACAACAAATTATAGATTTAAGTGAATGTTAATGCTTCTCTCTCATCATTACTATTATTAAAGTATATGCGAACTAAGTGTAGGGGCTTCTAAATATTCTAGCTTCTAACTATTAGTTACACCAAAATATCTTTAAAAAAAAATTCAAGCCAATTAATAGTTACAATTTTTAACCTAAAAAAATCAATCGAAGCACTTCTGCAAGCACATTAAAAACTAAAGTAGAAAATTTAAAGGACTTTTAAGGCCCATGTAATGCAAGGTTAGTTTAATTATTAATACACCTTTGTTCTACACTGATTAAAAATAAATTTATGGAAGACTCTTAACTATAGGTATCTACGAGGGGAGATTTTTAAGTTCGCGGAATGGGACAGAAGGAGGCCGCCATTTTAAAAAAAATTTTTATTCAATGTCCTTTTTCATTTTCAAGTGTACACTAAAAATTTTATGCATATACAATCCACTAGTTTGGTCGCAAGCAACAAAATGATAAGTGATGGTGTGAGAATTTAAAAATTTTTTCGAATTTTTTCGCAACTGTTTTTGAATTGTATCTTTTGTCAACCGAATTGTAACAGGAGATGAAACTTTGGTTCGATTTTTTTATTTGAATCGAAGCAGGGGTCTATGCAGTAGGTAGCATGTACAATGTAGACAGTTGGTGTCCACCACCAAAAATTCGGTCAGATTTTAAAAATTTTTTATAATAAGGAAAATAATAGACTAGGCGCAAAAGTTAAAGTATTTTATGCAAGCGGCATTTCATATAACATTTTGGTAACCGATGTTTTCCCAGTATTTCAACCCTGCTGAATACGAAAATTGCGGTTATCAAAGCGAAATCTTAACCGGAAGCGTGATATTCAAGATGACACCCAAGATGTCAGCTTTGTTATTTTTGATGGAATCATTATGGACAATTAAGACAAATATTTTTATTGGTTCGGATAGATAATTTTATACCCTACAATTTTTATTAGAAGTAAAATTATCTTCAGATCACTCCTAAAAGAGCTAGAGTCGATAAAAGCACCAGTGTTGTATAAGCCGTCTTAATACATAAAGCAGTATATGGAAGCATCTTGGTGAGTTCAGCGAGGAAGCTTTCCCAGTATCCAGCTAGGACGTATCTGTTAAAACATGATCAGAGCAAATCAAGTTCATAAAAGTCGATCATAAAGAGGATATTGCGTCTTCTGTTTTGACAACACACGGTGCTCCTCCCGACTCTCTAAACCCTTAAAGAGTGATTTTACTGTAATTTTTTGTAGACCATAAAATTATCTATCCGAGCTAACAAAAATATTTGTCTTAATTGCCATAATAATTAATCCATCAAAATAAATAAAAAGAGCAAACATGTATATTACGACGATTTTTACGCACACAATGTCTTTAGCTGGCTTTCGCTCCTTAATAAGCAATCTTACGGTACTTTTACATTTAATAATAATTGTAGAGAACCTTGTATATCTAATTCAATCAAAACAGTTGTCCAAGTTTCAATAATAATTCTTCCATCCAAATAAATCTTAATTAATAAAGCAAACAACCTAGTCGCCATCTTGAATATCGCGCTTCCGGTTTAAATTTCACTGTGTGTAATCGCAATTTTTGGATTCAGAGGGGTCGAAATATTGGGAAAACATCGGTTACCAATATGTTATATGAAATTCCTCTAGCATTTCGATACTGGGATTTTGTTCCAATTTCACGGTGCTTCTTCCGACTGTAGCTCCTTAAGGAGTGATCTGAAGATAGTTATACCTCTAATAAAAATTGTAGAGTATAAAATTATCTATCCGAACCAATAAAAATATTTGTCTTAATTGTCCATAATGATTCCATCAAAAATAACAAAGCTGACATCTTGGGTGTCATCTTGAATATCACGCTTCCGGTTAAGATTTCGCTTTGATAACCGCAATTTTCGTATTCAGCAGGGTTGAAATACTGGGAAAACATCGGTTACCAAAATGTTATATGAAATGCCGCTTGATGGTTAAGAATATACGTTTTTTCCGATAACAGTCCTAGTCTATAAAGTCAAATAACGAAAAATCAATTTTTTGTTTTTTGTCAATAATTCAAATACAAAAGCAGCTCGGGCACTTTTCTTTTTAGATTACTAGCACCAAAGTGCGCGCTTACGCGCGCTCTGACTACTGTGTAATATCAACAATATGTTTTTGCTTTTCATTTAAATTTGCGTAATATTTTGATGCATCTTCGATCGTTTCCGCTTCATCTAAAACATGATCCTTAGTTTCAATCTCACTTATTTGATGCATAGTAGGAAACATCGTAAGATCAAAACCTTCAGCACCGAGAAGCAAGTTAATGTCAGCGTAACCTTTGTTTTGTCCTCTAATTTCGCCAAAATGTCTGACATAATCTTCTGACAATGGTTTTTTAAATTCATCCCATAGTTCTTCAGGACGAGTTGGCTGACAATGCATCAGAATTCGAACAAATAAACATCTGAACTGTTTCGGCATCATCCAAACTTCAGCTTCGTGCATAGCTCTCTTCCATTCATGATCATTTTCAATCAGTCGGTCCTAATTTAAGACATGTTGCTATGTAAGATTCTTGAACTTCTCCGTTTACTGTTCTTAAATCTTCAAAACTCTTTGCTCTTTTGATGTGAATTAATAATAAACGTAAATGAAATAATTCAGTTTGACTGGGACTTACAGAATACATTCGTCGAATAACGTTGAACTGTTTCTGACGTCTTTGCCAATGATACCCGTAGGTATTAGTATGATTATTGTTTTTTTTAAACACATAGTGGGTTGGTATGTCACCATACACGTACTGGGTATAGTAGTCCCAACGTAAGTTGAATCCACCACGTGACCAAACCTGCGCGAGGCGTGGCTTTAGAGCCCAGTGGCGGAGCTAGTTATTTCTTCTGTCAAAAAAAATTATTTTTAAAAGTTGTCAAAATTTAAAATAATTACTTAATTTAAATTTTTATTTGAAGTACTATTAATAATTAATTACTGGTTTAATACTTTGTGAATGAGATCTTCACAATTTTTAAAATGCTTGTAATTATTTTGCTTCAACCAAACCAAAGTAATGTAATAATTATACGACGGCACTGTCTACGTTCGTTTCTAAGCAACGACCGCATTAATCTACTGCGCAACTTTAACGGTCATCACGTGGTGGATTCACCTTATGTTGGGTTCCCTCTAGCTTCATGGTCTCTTACATTTAGTGCAAAATAATCTAGAAGCATTGTTTGTTTTTCTAATGCATTTCTGATTTCACTTTGATCACAATCATCACTAACAATAACATTTTGTTGATTTGGTAAATGCACTGGTAATCTGGTAATGGAGTGGCTCTTATCTTCTAAAGGTTTATTTAATATTCTCCAAGCAGCTTCTACCGGACCAACGTATCTTGTTTCGATAAAACTACCAAGTTCATCGTATTCAATAGTTTCATTAGTTGATTCGCTAATTGTTATTCCTGCAGCGTCGTGCCCTTTGTAAATGTACTTATACAAATATTTGACAGACTTAATGCTAGAAACCACTTCAACATTAATATGACAATTAAACACTTTGAGAAGATGTGGATTGTAAGACACAACATATTTATTGTCACAAACATAACCATCAGAACGCTTATAAAAAAGTCCAGTATTTCTACGTCGATAATTTGGATATCCTTGTTCATCCAGAGTTGTTATTTCATTATATGTTTTAGAAAAATTCTTTGAACATACTTTCTGTTCTGTTAAACACCAATTTCCACATGGACCGTGAACCATGTTTCTTAAAACAATAGCATGTAGTATAGAATCTATTTCCGGGTTTGGTATTTCTGCAGCTATGTATCGGTCAACTACTTCTGAAGTAGTTATTTTGTGAGACTGTTTTAAAGTTATAATAACATGTGTGCATGTGGTAAACCCCGTTTTTGAAATTCAATCACATAAACATACGCTTGTACTTTGCCAAAAAAGTTTTTATTTACTATCAAATCAATGAGAAATTTTTTTTTTGAGATTAAATACTCGAGCTACCAGATCAGGTCGATCTGAAGCAGTTTGGCTTTCCATTAAGTTTTCAGAAATCTCTTTCCATTTGGGGTTACAAGTGATTGTAATAAATAAATCTGGTTTACCGAATTTTCTTACAATTGCCATAGCATCTTGGTAATTTTGTAACATATTTCGCGGCGAACCTTGAAATGATGATGGTAAAATTACAATTTTTCCAATACTTTGATGATTCTTTTGTGCTCTTAATTCTAGATGATCAATTAACCCTTGATAAGATTCCGCACGTAATTTCTTTTGATTATTTCTACAAAAAGTTAACCTATCTTTTTCAATTTTGACGTAACTATCGACTATCCATTGTTGAAACAATCGCCGTCCCATCAAAAAAACATTTGTGTCTTCGCGAATAGCCATTCTGTACTTAATATAACATACTCGAGTAATTTGTTTGTTTTTTGTAGTACAACGCAAATCTCTGTGCCATCCAAGAGTGCCGTATGGATAAAATAGAGGATAAATCCAAGGTTCTACGTTACCATCCATTGTACTAACAAACTGCAATGATTTATCACTTTTGTTTCGAATTGTTACGTACGATTCTGGAATATCTCCATCAGCAGTTGTGGAAAATACTGCGGCAACTTCATTTACTCTTTGAAAGTTATAACGATTTCGGTCCATTCCAGGTTTCATTGTAAATAAAAGGTGCAATTCAGGGTCTTCATTTGCATTATTTGAATTAGTGAGACGTTGATTAGCCAATTCTTCGCTCATCATTTGATAAGATTGTGCAAATAAATTATGTTCACGCATCAAATCTTCAATTATGTTCATAACTTCTTTGTCACATTCAGTATTATGATTTAAACGAAATTCTACTGATTCTTGGGAATCTACAATAAAAAGTTGACCATAGGTTGGCATCTCATCACATGATGGATAAAGTGCTGTATTAATTTGATAATATATTTGACCCTGTATTTTAAAACAAAACGGACCTTTCCGTGTATTATTAAAAGTCATCAAGTTTGCATTAAACGATGCAAAAGAAAATGAGTTATTATAACTTCGAATATGTTCAAAAAATTGTTTCGATTTTGGATGTGAACCTTTAAATAATGATTTTAAAACAGGGGGGAAAACAGGTAAAGCTTGCAAACATACTTCGCCGTGATTACAACAATCATTAAATGAATTGTTTTTAAGAAAAACTTTTTCAGATACAAAATGTTTTGCACCGCTGCTGCGTATATAGTAAAAAAAATTAAATTAAATTAAATTAAATTAAATTAAAACATTAAATTAAAATATAAAAATTGAACTAAAATAATTTTTTAACGTTAAATCGAGTCAGTTAATTAAATCTAAAAATAACTCCCAAACATACTAACTCATAACTCTTAAGACGACTAAAGAAAGCGAAGGCGGGATTTAAAAAACCTTATACGGCGCATTCTCCAAAACTATTGTCGATTTTATAAGTGGATTAGTCGGCATAAAATTCCGCAACTTTGCCCCAATTTCACCGTTTCTCTATCTCTTCAAATAAGCGAGATCCCCATGCTGCCGGTCGAATTTGAATAACCCTGTATGTATTGATGTTCGAGATTATATTGAAAAATAAAATTATTAAAAAAGAAATATTTATGTCTCTTTCTGTCCCATTTCACGAACTTAAAAGTCCCCCTCGTATGTTAGTCAGCTTTTAAATGTTTTATTTTCGTATTCGTCCGAGTTATCTATTAGGATTTAATTCTAGTATTTATTCGTTAAATGATATAAATTACGTTAAAAGCGCTAAATCCAAACAAATCTTAAGCCGTGTCTAGGATATATGCATACAATAATTTTTCATGCCATGTAAGTTTTAACTTCTTTTTACTTTTATTATTTTTGTAACTCATGCTTACGTTTAAGAATGATCTGTAACTGTAATACCAGCAACGCTCTTAAGTTCTCGTATACGTAAGTTGTTACCACAGTTGTGAAAAAACGCCATAATTTTCACCAAAGGAAAAAGCACTTTAGAGCTTTACAATTAATTTTCGTGAAAAACATTTTCAATTACAACGAACTTTAAATTTAAATAATTAGCTAGTTTAAGCACAGTTGTAAGTCATAAGTCTAACAAGAATTTTTAAATTTAATTTTTGTGATTTGGTATAAAAATGGCGACGTTCATAATCGAATGATGAAACAAAGAGTCGATAAAGGCCAGGATTAAGAAAATGCTAACTTGCCTATTTCGGGCACACACATCAGAAATACTCCATATCACCATATGCGAGTGAAAATAAGGTCGAAATAAAATATCAGGGAAGCAGGAGAGATGTAACATCTGTGATGAGCAACTAGATATTGGTCGGTAAAGTTGGAACTTTACAGAGGAAAACTAATCCACACCTCCAGAAATAGATGGAGATATGCCTTTAAGATACCCACTCTCGGAAATTGACTAGACAGACATCCTAAAGAGAGAGGGTATACATCATTTATCATATTTTACAACGTTCTACCACTGAGGAATCTCATTCGGTACTGAGGAAAACTTTAAGTTTGTAGAAAATTGCTTAGAAAGAATCTGAAAGATTTAATATTTTCTTTCTACAATTATTGGTGCTAAAAAATAAGAAGAAGAGTCTACCTACATTAGTCATAAACGATATTTGAAGACAAATAAAGGCTACCTATGGAAGAGAGTACAGATGCTACATAGAAAGACTATACATATGCCTTAAAGTTAACCCCCTCGGAAAGTGACTAGACAGACATCCTAAAAAGAGAGGGTTTGCACCATTTATCATTTGTTACAAGGTTCTATCACTGGGGAATCCCATTCGGTACTGAGGAAAACTTAAAGTTTGTAGAAAATTGCTTAGAAAGAATCTGAGAGATTGGATATTTTCTTTCTACATTTATTGGTGCCAAAAAATAAAAAGCGTCTACCTAAATTACTCATAAACGATATTTGAAGGCAAATAATGGCTACCTATGGAAGAGAGTATAGATGCTACATAGATAGACAATACATATGCCTTAAAGTTAACCCCCTCGGAAATTGACTAAACAGACATCCTAAAGAGAGAGGATTTGCACCATTTATCATTTGTTACAACGTTCTTCCACTGGGGAATCCCATTCCGTACTGAGTAAAACTTAAAGTTTGTAGAAAATTGCTTAGAAAGAATCTGAGAGATTGGATATTTTCTTTCTACATTTATTGGTGCCAAAAAATAAAAAGCGTCCACCTAAATTAGTCATAATGATATTTGAAGGCAAGTAAAGGCTACCTATAGAAGAGAGTGAAAATGCTACATAGATAGACAATACAGGGTGGTGACCATGGCTCTCAGTCATAGAGCTTTAAATTGCAATATCATACTTTTGTAGTTTCTTGCTTCTCTACTTTTTTTAGTTAAAAATCCAACATCTAAACCGATAGGCAAAATTAATTTTGTATGTTTTGGAACATCAGAAGTTAGAGTGCTTTCCATTTGTAAGCGACCTGCGCAGAAAGCAAAATTGTGTACTACCTCATAACCAAGGTTACATATAAGGTCGCTTAGATATAATACTTTACATAAAATTGTCGAAAATTATAACAAAATAGTAATAACCATGAATTTTTCTTTTTGACACTAACAAATAAAATGCTGTTAATGAACCTTCAAAACGTTTGCAACTGTTTACTCAAACCCGTGCATGGTTATCGTTACAACAGGTATTTCGATATTTTCAAATCTAATTTTATCTGTTATAAATCATGCAAAATTCATTTCGTTTATTGATTGAGATGCAAGATTCTATGCTGCACAACTTTTATTTCAAGCTTTTTTGTCTAAAATAATTAGGTAATCAGAAAATTACGGAAGTATGATTCCAAATGTTTAATCACTATGACCGAGAGCTGTAATCTTCACCCAGCTCTCTCTATAGTATGTGGATAAGTTTCTAAAAAAATTTTGAACGTCAGAAATGATTAACACATAACAAACAATTGACAAATGACAGAACCCCACTGCTATCACATTAAAAACATTCATGGGCGTTCTTGACACAGTCTTATTTTGATCGCTTGCTGTTTACTTAATATTTCCATATTAGCAACTAAAGAAATTAATATAATTATGATTTATAAAAAACGAGAACATTTTATATTTTCTTGGGATTACTTAATAAAAGTTAGTATACTTGGATAAAACCTGAGAAAGAACTTCTCAGCTCATATTCACTAGGTACACTTTCAAAGAGAATTTATGCACAATTGAATTTTCGTCTCTGTATTTTATTTTAGTTAAACAAAAGAAAAATAGCTTTACATTATACATCCGTAAAATGATGAAACGAAAATCACACAAAACGTACAATTTCTTGAAAAATCTTACAAATTACAGTCGTTCCGAAACAAAATTTGACTAAACGAAGTAATGAAAATTATTTTAATTTTTATCATTATCAGCTTAGTATTAATTATAAAGTTATAAAACTTTATTTTTAGTCAACTTCAAAGAATTTTCATTCACAACATATAATTTCCCAAGAAATTTCTCATTTTAAGTGTAACTGAAAGTTTTATCATTGAATTCATTTTCCGAGATCTCATTTTCTAATTTAATATTCGTCTGATGGTTCTGATCATACTTTGCTATCTCAATGTTAATTAGAACACGCTTTACGCCTTTTTGTCTCTTTCATTTTATATACGTTTTCAATAGGACCTTTAAGGAATGCCGACTACTCTGGGTATCTATTTGAGGTTAGGTTAGTAAAGAAATGAAAGTTTTTATTTCAACGGCCGTTGGTTAACTAGGATTTATGGATATAGGTGTTTTTCCAAACACGGTCCGTCTGGTGTTTAATTAACGGTTCCGAGCCCACGACCTCTCAATCTCAACCAACTTGACCACAAACAATAATACTATGGGACATAAATAAGACATACATATTAACCGCAATAATTTGTATGAGCAGTTCATGAACTGGTGACATAGCAGGCTAATGAGAAATTATTACATCAACTCGCAAATATTTAGAAGATTTATGAGATTTTAACCAAATCTAATGCTCCATAATTTAAATCGCTGACTTGGAAATTCAACATAGTTGAGCAAATAGTATTGTAATTTATCAATACCAACAATAACTTCCTTATTCTGTTACTGTTACGCATACAATTTAAATTTTTTGCCAATTATTTCTAATACGCTCGTTATTTTATCTACCAATTTTTTAATTTAACTATTAACCCACATACAGTAATCAAATAAATTATTCATTGTAGGCGTTTAAAGGCTTTATCAATGTTTAAACTATAGCACATACCACTACTAAAGCAGTTTCTTAATGAATTAATTCCCTTAAATGTTAGTAAGGGCATGAGGCACTTTGTACTCAAACAGTTTCATTACTTACAAATTACACACTTATCTTTTATGTAAAATTAAATTAAAAATATAAAAGAAGGGTTAATGCTCATGCTTAATCGGCCTATTCTATTTAACTAATTGCTCAACTTGTGCCCCGTTAGGTTTTATGACATTTTCGCCAACTTTCAATTTTGTTTAGCAATTTTAAGTTTCACTAAAATTTTTGTGGTCGTAATAGTTTTTGTTAAGTTGTAAAAAAATTGAACCTTTTAGTGCTGAAGAGTTGCGCCGGTTTATCGTACTTCTCGTCGAAGATGAGGTAGTAGGTGCGCAATAACTCCAGCAGCAGTTCGCGGATACGCGACGAATTTAGTTGATATCAAACCGTTATTCGGTGTACTCGAGTGTTCAATTTTACCTGTACGATAAGTTTTCAAACACGTTAATAGAAAAATCGTCCTCTTTTTTTGACATTTCTTTAAAATTTCATTTTCTTCCGAGTGTTGTGTATGGTCAGACAATTTCAAAATGCGCTAGAAGATATCTTTTTAAAAGGTTAGATCTTTGTTATTTTGGTGCATGATAATAAAATAAAACAATTGCACTATTAAAGCTCGATGTAACTTTTAGAAAATAGCAAATAGGTGCAAACAACTTCTATCGCTCCGAAATATCCCATTACCTAAAATTGTATCGTTGTTCTTGTTACATTAGCTAACGACTCCAACAGTTTACAACTGTAATTATTTGCTCGGTATTTATCCACGAGGAAGTTTGGCGGGTTTTTTGAGATCTTCTTGGCTTAACGTAGCTCTGTCGGCTCTTTTCTCTTAAAATATTTGACTTTTTTTTTTTAAAAAACATCGTTAAAATTCTCATTTATTTATTTTTAATTCAACTCTTAAAACGTTTAAAAAAATATTTTCTGTTCTTTGCATTTTTCTAGTAAATCGTTTGAGACTAATAAATTATTTTACGAACGCGTTACTTTAGAGCATTTTTGAAGTCAATTTCGTTCGTAAATCTTTTTATTCGAAACCTTCTTTATTTAAGATACATTTCTGATGTTTTTATATTTCTTTAAAGTTGGAAAATTCACAATTTGGCATTATTTATTTTATTTTTTGGAGAGTTTCTTGTAATATTAAAAAAAAAGGTTCATTAAAGAGAGCATTTCTTTTTGTTTTTCTCGGACAACCCCAGCTATTTCTATTTCATCCAATAACGGATGTTAAGACCTGAAGCTTTTTATATCTATACAATCAAGTGACAGTAAACTCGGTTGTATCTATTATGTATTGCAATCAACTCAGTGGATTTTAGTCTATTATACAAGATAAAAACAATAAAGTAAGCTAAAATAATTCCCTAGTATTGAATACAGAATGGATTAAAAATTTAATACGAAAAGGTTTTTAAATTTTAATGAAAAAGATTGGAATTTGATTGGCCGTTATAAGCTGGTTATGAGTGAATTTTTTTATATTATGTACGGAGGATGTTCATTAATTAAAGAAGCGTCACTACTGAAAAATTTACACTTATAAACAGATATACAGAAATTTCTTGTCGTGACATCTTATGGCTTCCAGCGAGATCGTAAATGACGAATCATTAATTTTTTGCAGTAGATGAGTATCTACTGTGTATCTCAGAAATGGCTAAGAAATAGTCATTCTAACCTGCTTTACAGACTGATATTATCTATACTCCTTATATCTACGTAGTTATATGTTCGTCTGTATGTCTGTACCTGTCGGCATGCTTTTCTGCATGCCTGGCTATTAGACAGGTAGATTAAGCATACCAGATCTAAAAGTTTTCCATTATTGTTTTTGTTACTTTTCTCTCCAGTTTTCATTTGTGGTTCTCAGAAATGTTAAAGAAATAGTCATGAAAAGCTTGCAACTTACGTCACAACATACACGACATTATCTATCATCCGCCTATCTGACTATTCAAGTATTATTGTCTGTCAGTATATCTGTCTCTAGACCAGCCTGCATATCAGCTTGCCTTTCGTTCTATCTACTTGGCTATTAGACATGCAGATATTATTAGATGCATCGTTAATCAAACATACTAGCGCTGTTTTAGCACCATGGGTAAATTTTCAGGCTTAAAGACGTAAATGATAAGACAAGACGTCGTGACAAGAGTCTTTCAAATTCAATCAGGTCGTACAGTCAGCGTCACAATTATTGGCCACCCTGGCTATACGCCAGGGTGTGTATTAGCCAACAATAATAAAAGGACAGAAGAGGAGGTTGTTAATTTACTTTGTTGACAAAATAAAGTTACTCCTCAATTTAAGTAGGGGATGTTCTGATGGTCTCATCCACAATTCGTGCTAAGCTTATAGCCAGGGTGGTCATGAAGTGTGAGGCTGACAGTACATGACGAATCGTTCATTTTTGCATCTATTTAGCCTAATATGACTAGGACATCTTGACATTTAATCAGTTCTAGCATTACTGCATTTTGATAAAAGAAGGGTTTTACTAGGGCATCTTGCGAACGTCGCAAAATTTCGTAAATCTCGCATTCTCGCCTTGTAAAAAATTGCGAGATGCAAGGCGAGAAATGCTCATTTCTCGGGACAAATCTCGCAAGTGAAGCTATTATAGAGGCTTCAGGCGAGTCCCGCGAAATTGCAAAAATCTCGCATTATCGCCTTGCAAAAATTCCGAGATTTCTCGGAAGAAACGCTCATTTCTCGCGAGTTGCCAATCTCACAAGTGCTGTCTTAAGTCTCACTAAAACAGATCCTTTTTGTATTTCCCCAAATGTATTTGGATCTTTGGAATTTTGTATTTGGACCCAGTAAAATTAAATAGAGTAAATAACGCACGGTTGCATAAAAATGATCTCTATATAAATCTGAGAATTAGATTTATAATCTTTAGATATGGAAACGTTACACAATAAATTATTAAATAAAAATGTCAAAGTTCGACGGTTTTTTTACAATTCAATTAGGGAATCCAGGTACTTGTCAAATCAAATGTAATATTATGGCCATGGGGGAGAGGTAACGTGCACGCGTAAACCACGTGACCACATTGTACGTTTGTTTTTAGTCGCACAAAAATATTGTAGTGGGGACTTTTGTGTCCCACTACCCGCCAGATTTTAATATTTATTTATAATCGTCAAACTTTGACATTACATTGGGTAATGTTGCCATATCAAAGGATTATAAATCTAATTCTCGGATTAAAGTATAATTCTTCTTTATGCAACGGGGCATAAGGGTGTTGACTACGTTTTGCTTTTAGTAAGTGGCGTAACAAGCACTAGAGAATCCCGTGTGTGAAGTTACTCGTGAAGGTCTCCGTTATTGTTATTATCGTAATTTAGGCAGTAAGCAAACGATTTCTAAGGTTTTGTTAAAATATTTTGAATAGAGGGAGGGGGGGGGGTACTTTTAACATTTCATTTCAGTTTGCGATCGGGGAATCACATACTCGTAGATTGCTAAATAAGAAAAATAATCACAAACGATTCCCAATTTTTTTTTCTAAAAATACTAGCTCCACCTCTCAGTCTATTCATATATCAGTAGATCTCAGTCTTCAAAACTTCTAAACTCTCATTCAAAAATATCTAATCAACTTGCAGCATTTTCTCGGCATCTTCTACTTATGCCCTCTCAGTTAGGTGAAACATAAACGTCGGTAATACGAGCTCCAATGAGTCAAAACTGTTTCCAAACTTAATTTAAAAAATGGAGTGATTGGGGACTTTTTAATATTCAAAGAGATACAAAATAATTCCTAATAAAAGTGCCAAAAGGTCCGATTTAATAAAAGGCACCATTCAATTATAAATGAAACGTTCCTGAAGGCTTAATATTTTGCAATTTACCCTACACGGTGATTAGACAAAGATTGTTCTGAATAAATGAAAAATATCGTCTTCTGTTCAATGTGGTTTAGTGGAGAAGTTACAGCGATTTTAGTTAAAGGGTCTCATTTCTTAGGACAGACCAACAGGTTGAGCAATCCCTGAGTTGCATCAGTCTGTTGCTTCCTCGGCCTGTTCAAAGATCGTTCTGAATAAATGAAAACGATCGTCTTCTGTTCAATGTGGTTTAGAGAAAAAGAACAGCGATTTTAATTAAAAGATCGCACTTCTTAGGACAGACCAACAGGTTGAGCAATTCCTGAGTTGCATCAGCAACAAGTTTCCATGGCCTATAAGTATACCCGATAAATTACAAACGCTTTGTGAGAGAAACTTTAAATATTCCTAAAGTACTGAGTTATATTGCACATGAAGCTTCCTTTTCTATCTCTAATACACATTACTTTGCTACTTTGAGCAATTAGCTCTTTATTTACCTCGTTATTTACCTACTTATATACTTAAAATAACTCTCTTACGGTTTCTAAATTAGTGGAGCTATTAGAGGAAAATTTTTAGGCAAGAATGATTCTTGAGGGATTACTTCATCCACTGACCTACAGTTAAGGTTTTATTTTTAATAATAATTATAAGGGACAAACTACTTTTCAAGCAGTTTAAAGGGTTCTATTAGCTCCCTTAAGAGTTATTTGCGGACACATGTTCCCGCAAACACTTTTTTACTTTTTATAAAAATACATTAAGAGCTACCTTTTCTAACATATTCTTACCCCTTTAAATGTAAACTGGACAATTTAGAAAAAATTCAAAGATTAATAAATTCCATTTCATGCTTCCTCAAGTCCTAATGTGTAACAACAAATTTGACAGCTATGGCGCTTTGGCAGTTGAAATGTTACAAACTTAAATAGTTTGTTAAAGTGCTTCCTGTTGTAGATACGATGTCGGAACAATTTCTAATGTAATTTTGTAGTTGCATATTCGAGTGTTCTGTATGATTAGAGATAATTTTATAATCCCGCAATGCATTAACTCCAACTTTAAATTTCGGGCGTCTTTTTGTTCTGAAAGTTATGACGTTCTTCTTCAACGCCCAACTTTTGTATTTAATGGTAGCAACATAGAAATTGTTTGTGAAAGTCAGGTTGTAACTTAAGGATTTTAATCCTCTGATATTGTAATATACGTAGGTGCACTTACACATAAGTTTTCGTATTTTTTTTTAATATGATAAGTTGATAAATAGCACCGAAGCATACGAAGCCCGCATGAGTCGTGTTTGAAACATCTGATTCTTATCAGCGTTGTTAAAATCGATTCTTTGGGATTATGATTTTATAATTACCACACACTCCCAGAACCTTCTCTTACAGTATCTTTCATCTTCTCAAGGTTTTGGGACTTGAATTAATTTTTATATTATTTTTGAAACTCTGCTAATTTTTGATTTACTTCCTACGAACAGTTCAGGAAATCTCAGATTGAAAATTAATTTTAAATAAACCAAATCGTAAATACTATTTAAAAAGCATTTAATTTGTTACAAAGGAAACTTAAAATTAAGTTTTTAAGCCCGTAAGAAAAAAGATAAGACGTTGAGATCACTTAGACCAGAATTAAGCTTTAGTTTCTTAATAAACAGTTCTACGAGCAAACAGGACGTTTTCTTACTCATAAGTAGATTAGGAGATATTAAGTTTAAGTCTCGTATAAAAAAAAGACTAATTTTAAATACAAAATAACTTTTCACTATACTTACAGAAGAGACGAGTTTGTCGTAAGGATTGTTCTAGCGTTATTAGCAACATCAAAGTCGCGGAGCTATTAAAATATCATTTATTTACATATCCTTTCACGTGTATGATTGGAACTGTTTATTTAAATCTCTTTTACACTTTTTTAGTAAAAAATTCTTTTGATTAATGTATAATATAGTTTGAACGTTTGAAGTTGCAAGAAGTGAGCTCTAAATGCAACAATTACGATTTTCATCACCATCAAAAGATGGTGGAAAAGTACTTTGAAATTGAAAAGTTAACTCGTTAATTAACAATTGTCATTTAAACACTTTTAGAAGTTGGAAGTGAATAGATTTAGTTTGCTGAAACCGAGAAGAATCGACGTTTTGAAATTGTCAGAGACAAAGCGATATTTAGTAGCCTCCGATCAACGGAGCAGATGGAGCCTACAAAACCAAGTCTGGCTTTCTAGATGACGATGATGTATATGATCCTTAATCGGTTTTTAAAACATAGCACCGCTTCCTAAAAAGAAAAATGCTTGTTTTTTAAACACACTATAAATAATACAGTTTGTTTTTGAAAAAATAAGTGAAATTTTGAATTTATAAGATTTAAAAGTATGGATTTCTAAATTCAATGAGTTCATAGTCTTAAATGATGCATTAAATTAAGGAAACACGATCAATTAATTAAGATAGACTTAAAGGGTTGTTCTGTATTATAATAGGAGGAAGTACAATGAACTGACATCTTTACTTAAGACTGTAGTGTGAGATCAAAGCTTTCATAGAATAGGAAGCTATAGAAAGCTATATCATCTAACATCAACTCAATATGTGTCGTTAAATTTTATGTAATTTTCATTTTTCTATTTCTAAGTCATTTTACAATTTTCTCTGTCTGTATCTGAAGACTAACTCGAATGAAAATTTATTTGTATCTTACTGTTTGGTGTTTGAGCATTTGAGAAACTTTATATTGTAAAATTCGCTGCCTGATAAAAATACTACAGAGGTTTTGTAAAAGCAGCGAAAAGTAATATAAACCTCTAAATAGTGCTATATTCTTAAGGGTGTAGAAAATTCATCTATCAGAGCTGTGTTTCATGAGTAATTGTTTAAAAATCAATATAATAGACCTGGACCTAAACATGGACTCAAAACTAACAGAAAGTACATTTTAAATGCTTCCTTATGTCAAGTCTTTATAGAAGAGGGATAGACCAGGCAAAAATTTAGTCCCACTTCTTAAGATTATTATTAGGTCTACAGGGGGCCCTGAACCAATCATAAAACAAGTTTTAAAACCTGTCGATGCCCTCCTTAGGAACCATAATATTCTAGCACACACTACCAGATGGACAAATAATTGTACGATGTACGCCAGAGTTCTGGAGTACATTCTAAAAGAGGGATAGCTTGGGACCTCGCGGGCCTGGGGAGGCCTTCTTGGAGGTTGTACAATGGGCCCAAACAAGTGGTCTAAGTGCTGGGAGCTTGCTCTCTCTCCAGTAATAATCCAGATAGGTCTACAGGGTTTGTATAAAAAGTATCGGGAAAGTTTCGGAAAAATAGATTTATTTCAGATATTGCTACAAAATCTTAAAATTCTTTAAAGTTAATCCCATGAGCGTCGACACACCTTTGCCAGTGGCTTTTCCACGACTCGAGGGCTTCCTGGTAGGCAGTTTTCGGAATGTCCTTATGGGTACGAGTGCAAGCTTCTTTGTCGGTACTTAGGACCGTCCTGGTGGTGTCCTTTGCCGGAGGATTTCACATTTGGGAAAAGAGAAAAGTCTGCTGGGGCCAAGTCGGGACTGTAAGGGGGTTGGGGAATTGTCGCAACTCCGTTTTGCATCAGGTAGTCGGTCACCTTGGAGCAGGTGTGGCTGGGTGCATTGTCGTGATGCAATTTGCATCGCCAAATTTTTAGTGATTATGGTGTGCACTGTCATCTTATCAATTAACCGACGGTGTGAATTCAGCACTTCACGCACACGTTGCACGATGTCGTCAGTTCTTGACGTCGACGGCCGTCCAGCGTGGGGCTTGTGCTCTACAATCTCACGAATATCTTTGAAGAGCTTGTGCCACTTGAAAACTGCAGTTTGTGACATGATTTCATCCTTGAAAACACTTGGCGAATCATGTCCCAACGCTCTTAAATCGTTCGCTTCATTTTGAGCTTACACCGAGTCATTCGACAGGGGTCCACTAAAAACTCAATCTAGCCTGAACGAACTCCTGCTGGCGCGTTTTGCAGGTCAGACCCTCCACCACAGAACCCGCTCGGTGCCAGCGCGCTGCGACGTACAGTCACGTCAGGAAAAAATTGTTCCCGATACTTTTTGTACAAACCCTGTATATAGTATGTTGCTTACCCCACTTATATGCGTAATCTAATAATCCAACCTCTGAAGATTTATATTTACGATTTCCAAGATGGTCTTCAGCAACCGAGAGAAAAGACTTAACGGGCCTTCCGAAGTTCGATAGAAAATTATAGGTAGGTATATAAGGGCTGTATTACATGGACTAAATTTAGAATTTAAATTGGCGCAAGGAGCAAAAGTATGGGAATCTAAGCTTCAACGTCGTTTCGACGAAAATTTCGAAAAATTTCGACGCACAACCGTGCATGACGGTAAAGCTTAGAGTGCCGTACCTTTCCTCCTTGAGTTGATTTAGACTCTAAATTTAGTTCATGTAATACGGCCCTAAGGGGTGTTAATTTCCTCTAGCATGACCACAGGCTTGAACGGTATAAATATTAACATAACACAACCAGAGTTGTGGTTTGATTAGTTGTAAGGTTTATAACGTTAGATTAAGAATTTCTGTAATTGTATTTTAGCATGTTTGGACTCCCCCCCCCTCAGGTCTAGTTCTAGCTGTGTTATTTCTTTTAAATTATATCAGTTGCTCAAATAATATCTTTTATCATGTGATTTATTTAGATTTTTAATGCAACTTTGAGGGAAGGGTTGCATTTTTAGGTAAACCAGGCTCATATGTTCTATTTTTCATCCATTCAATTCACTGTAGATGTCTTTTAGTGATTTCTAGGGATACTCTAACAATTTAATGTCCAGTGTCTGCAGAAAATGTCCTGACAATACAATCCAAGCTTTAATTTAACCTTTTTCGAATTAACTTACGCCAAGACTGATAATTTTCCCATGATATCCTATGCAGTTATAAAAAGAAAATTTAGCTACAACTTCACTTTTAGT
This sequence comes from Malthinus seriepunctatus, assembly GCA_963924605.1. NCBI lineage: Eukaryota > Metazoa > Arthropoda > Insecta > Coleoptera > Cantharidae > Malthinus > Malthinus seriepunctatus. The sequence continues at coordinate 91,795,894 of OZ004600.1, forward strand.
TGTTGTAAATTGTTGAGAACATAGCCCGAATGGCTCTCATATACAGAGTAAAAGTCTACGTAATACCGAATACGCCTAAAACGTTTTTATTTTGTAGGTGAAAGCAATTTTATTCGTTTTTAGATGGAGTTGTTTTTTTACAAGAAGTGACACGTAGTTTTAACGTTCGTACTATCTGTCGTAGAGGTATATTAAAGTGGTTCTTATGTCGTGTATTAAAAAATTTCACCCGTACCGCTTTTTTAAAACGGCTAAAATTAGATTAAAAACAATTTGTTTATAATCTCTCCATCTCAATGGAAAATTGATCCAACGAGCATTTCTATTTGCTCTTGTAAAACACACATGGAGCTCAATTGGATTTTGCGATTTTATTTTAATTAATTCTAAAATTATCAATTGTAAATGGTAGTCAAAGCCGTAGAGAAGAGAGAAAATGATTAAAACGTGATCTAACAGTGTACTTTTGGATTGAGCCTCAATGGTGGATGTTGAGGAAATAAATTACAGCTTTTTTGAACTAGAATTTTCAAATCTGCACTAACACAAACTCACAAATTCTTAAATGTCTGGATATAAATAAAAGTGCATTTTTGAAAATTATAAAATTTAAATAATTCATGATTTCATTCCTTCGAAATAGGAGCTGATTAGTCGTCTTGAGAGGGTATAACAGCATCTCAGGATACCGACTTTTCAGCAGAACCGAAGGAAATAAATTTAAAGAGATAAAAAATCAAAATTAACGTGATTATTGCACTTAAACTTTTTTATACTTCTCCCTCGCAGATCAAAAAGTGTTGAATAACACAAATTTACTAGTATAAGGAGTAATAGGGGCTCTGCTGATAACAAAAAATTTTTAACGAAAATAAAGATACGTAGAAACTTTGTCCCAAAATCTTTATTTAATATTTGAGAAAAAAAATGAATAAATTCAAAGTGACTATTGAGAAATTATTATAAAGTTAAACTAAGTTAAAAATGTGAATAAAGTCCCTTTTGCCCTCACAATTGCCCAAACTATTGGAAAAAATTTTAAATTTCGCAACTATAATTTTAAAATTGTTCTAAATATTAAAATTCAATAACAAGGTTAATTTGTTAATAAATTATTTCTTTTCGGTTTAATAAATGTGCGATTAAATAGTAATTTGAACACACATGCACGATAAAGCTCACGTGACGTGTATCTGCTAATCAAATTTATTTTATTGTAGGTAAACGAAGCATTTAGTTTGTCAGTATAATTCCCCTTGTGTTACCGTGTTACATCTAATTTTAAGATTTTTATTTAGTAGTGTCTTTTTGGTAAATTGTGTCGAATATTCGTGACTTGGATGAAAGAATAAATAGCAGTGGCATCCAAAAAGGTATTTATTTTTTTCGAAGTAACAATTCGTTAAAAAATAAAAAAAAAACAAATATTTAACTTTCGTTATTAGGAGTACGTTTCACGTATTATTAAATTATCCATTATCCATAGATTGGATACATGCATTTTGTGACTAATTTAGTCGATTTTTGACAATATATCGCTTCATAGAAGAGGTATTCTATCTATAAAAGTGTATTTTATCTCAATTTAACCTTTTTCTTGACCACATGTGGAAACCTGCGGAAACTCTTGCATGTTTTATAACTGATACTAAAATCATAAACCGATTTTGTATTTGCTATGCTCTTAGGTGTAATGAAAATTTAATTCAAAGTAAAAAAATTCTAAAACCAAAGTTCTTTAAAAGTCTATTTAAATTTTTTGAATTTAAACGAATAATCCTTAACTTTACACTTTTTTAAAATTTTAAGTTGTAAAGCCGATAGTAATTTAATTAATTAGTTAAATTCAATTAAAAGCGTTTATTCAATTTTTTGCTAGGTTTGGTTTTACTTTCAATGCTTACCTTACAGATACGCCTACGTTCTTGCTCAACTTACTAAATTTTTTTATAGAATGTTTTTTTTAAAAAACAGTGAAACGGAAACTTGAACAAGTCAAAATTTTATACAAAAACTCACAGGAATCAGGATAAATTTTGGTTCGTTGACTATACTATAGGTAGTTTTTTTAGGAAAATTAATTTAAAAAAAAATAATTCAAGAACTAAAAAAAATATTGGAGACCGGCCGACGCGACGCGGGGATTAGAACGTGGGACAATCAATTTTTTTTGAATTTGTTACCGAAAAAGGGTCATATTTATAGAAATTCAGTAATCTGCCATTGTTTAATTTGAAATTCTTCTAATCCGTTTAAGTATGTTAGGGTGTGCAGGGCCGGCATTGCCCATACTGTCAGCTTTACACCTACTGGTCAAAGCCCGCTAAAATGATTGATTACAAGACGTTAAAGTGCTACCAAGCACACAAAAGTCCTGAGTGGGCGTGTCTGGAGGAGCAAAGATCGCAGATTTTACAGTCAGATAAAAAGGATTTGTAATCACAAATCAAATGTCAATACATGACATTATGTTCTTAAACCAAACAATTGTGCGTAGGAGTATACATAAACGAATTTCTGACTTGTGGTTGGTCCGAATTGTGCTGTATTCCAATTAGTTCACATATTTTCCGGGTTTTTATAAGCGTGGTGGAACTGTAGGCTTCAGTCTCACTACGTTTACAAGCGCTTACACGCGTTACATGCGCGAACTGGCAAAGGGCACGGAGCGCTACAGCGTCCTGGGTCCCTGAAGTTATGGCAAATCCGAGCTCTCTTTTAAAATTAATAATTATAAAATTCCGGCATTTTCAGATCTATACAGGATGGGCCTTTTCAAAATTGTCACGGGTGTAAGACTAAGTAATTCAAAATTTTACATTGCGGGTTCCCTAGAAATATCTGCACCCCTGAAAAAGTATAGTCAGTCCGCGACTGACTAGCTATAACATGACCAAGGCAAGCAAAAATTTTTAAGTTTGTAATAAGTAACTACATTATTTAGAGAAAAATGGTAGGAAACTAAAATTAGTTCTTGTTTTGTGTTCGTACAAATTTAAACTTGAAAATACAAGAAATAAAAATATAAAATATAAGAACAGCTCTAAGAAAATTAAATTTGTAAGATTGTTACAACAGCACACTCAAAGTACATGTTTCTAATTTAATTTTTTAACTGCAGATTGCGTACTACTAGAGTGTTTTTGTACATAACATCCATAATATCGAACTTTTATTTTATTTTATAACAAATGTGTGGTTTCTACGTCAATGGTTTGGATTGAATAGAACCTATCGATTGATAACTGAAGTAGGTTGTGGTGGGTATAACAAAAAATTATTAAGGTAGTCTTAGATTAATTTCTAAAGACAAATTAAACGGCACAAAGGGCTTTACAAAGACTACGAAGTTGTAAGTTATGATAAGCCAATTAAGTATCTAATAATCTACTCAAAGGCGTTTAAAGGCGCTCTTAAATCATTAAGGTTTAATTAACGGGGATTAAATAAATTATTTTTTTAAATAATGTATTGAAGGGGCACTAAATATAATTTTATTTCTAATATTATTGTAAGTTGGAAAATCAGATGTAGGTTCAGCTATTGATCGCTGCTTAAAGCATTCAGGCAATTCAGGGTTAATATAAAGTAAGCTTTGCTTATTAATACTGTAAACACTAATTTACTGACGTAGTTTGGGGAATTAAATCGGCAATTTATAATTTTAGTAACAAGAATATTTATTAGCAACCTTTAGAAAATAATTATTCCTAAAAATTTATAATTAAGTAACTTTTAGTAACAAGAGGGATATTTTCAGAGTGAACATTGTTTTCTACTTTCTCAATTAATTTTGTACCTACAAGGTTTACTCCATAAATAATTTTAAAATTTTTGGTTTATTTATTAGATGATTTAAAATCGTCGGAAACAATTGGGTGCTTTTCTTAAAGACGTCAAGTTTAAAACGGAATAACTAAAAATTTTAAGACACACTTAATCTTTTTTTTTTCTCTAAAATTACTGATTCTGAATAGGAGGAATATATGACTTTTAATTAAAACTCTTCACCAGAATAAATCCGAATCTGGGACTGAGGGAGGGTGTCATTTAAAAGAATCTATAGCATAGCTGTCCCTATTTTGTACCGATGGGCTGGGGGGGGGTAAATAATAAAGACAACATAAAAAGTCAATAAAAGGTAGGTACATAATTTTTGGTTAAAAGTAGGGCTATGCTGTGAAAAAAGTTGAATAGTTTTTATTACTGAAATAACGCTAGCAATATGATTTTAAAGATAATAATATTTTACTCACTAAGAGCCGATTTCATAGTATCGGCTTAAGCTCTGGTGATCTAAAATTTAAGCCAAATTGCGGAGCTCAAGCTGTTCCACAGCATCTACTTAAGGTTTAAAGTTTGATTTTAAGGCCCGATTTCACACTGTTGAATCAAGTTCTGATCTATGGTCTGTCTAATACAGAGCCAAGCTTAATTAAGTTCGCGTTTAACCAGTACTGTGAAACTGGACCTAAGTGTTCGAGCACAAAACTTGTGTATCGGTCGAAAACAGAAAGAACTCTAGTTCTATAAAACCATTTCTCGTCAGATTTTGACTTCTGGCTTCTTATTTTTTTGTGTGAACCCGTGAACGTTCAAAACGTGAACACACAGTACGTGAACGTACAGTTCAAAAAGCTTAGTGCTACATTGTAATTCAATAAATTGATTTCCTTTCAATTTGTTTTTGGAAAGTCGGTAATAACGTAATAACTACTGAATTTGCAATTGTTTTCTCTTTATTAAGTAATTTTTTCGTTAGTATCTAGTTTTAATTTTCCAGTTTCCGATTTTAGATTTCACTTCTTATCCAAAATAATTTCTATTTTAATTTCAGACAATACTCTACATATTGGGGTATTAAAATATACAGGGTGCTACAAAAATGTCTATTTTAACTCTGTATACAGGGTGTCTGGCATAAGCCTTCGTTCCTTGAAGTGGGTGATAGCTGAGTTCAAAATAGCTGAGCTCAGAATAGCTCAAAATAGCTCAATATTTTGAGCTGAGCTATCACTTTCTTCAAAAAACACCCGTACCCCCTGTATACGTTTATTTGTGTTTTTTCAGTACGTGCTTAATCATAAGTCATAACGGTTTCTAAAATAAAGGTTACTACACTCTGTTTAGCGACCAGAAATACCTATGTCACTCCCACTAAAAGCGCGCGGCGCGATATTCAAACAGAATTTTGAAAATAAGGTTTTAACAATCACACAAGAATTGACATGCGTCAACTTTAATTGACAGAAATTTGTGGGGAGTAGCCTAGCTATTTCTGGTCGCTGAGCAAAGATAGTCAGTTTTGACCAAGTTTTATCTAGCTGGGGCCAAAATAATTAGCCGGTGCAACGATTCTACCTCCAGAACTGTGTTAGCTGCGTTACGTATTATTTCTTTACTTTACTGCCCAAAGCCTAATAAATTAGTGATTAAGGCTATTGCGTAAGATACAAGATAAGATACAGTTATGCAAGGAAGGGTCATTGAGGCCGATACGCAAGGGTAATGCGACAATATTGTGCGTGGGGCTTAAGACAATGCAAATGAGCTCTAAATGGTAATTTAATAGACACCGCTAGAGGACACCAGTTACGATTACAATTACAACTTAGTTTTTCTACCATAACTTTTTTAATCAAAACTTTTTATCTTATTTTCTTTTACATTTTAAAACAAAATTTTATTTTTCGGAATAAAGATAATATTGTATGCACAATTTTAGGGAAAATTATAAAAACCTGAGTAGGTATATGAGAGGCTATTTTTTTTTCAAAATTTTTTCGATTTTTAACATTCTGTTGGTATTTTTGCAGAGGTTGACATGCCTTTTTACAGTAAAATATGTATAAAAAAAATTCTAAAATAATTTTCCGCTCTTTAAATGCCATTCATGTGCGACTGCGAGTTATGTGCAAATACTCTAAATATTGTCATCAATATCCGACTATTATTAATCGGTTATCATTATTGAAATGCTTTGCTATATGGTGTTAATTACATTTTGTTTTAAAAAATCGAACGTATAATAGCGATATTTAAAAATATCCATTGACTTCAATTGCTGGTAACAAAAAGTGTCTAAGGCCGGTTTGCACCACTTCACCTTAAATTTAACTTGTAATTAATTTACGTGTGCATCATATTCTTATCCACATCAACGGAAAAACTGTCACTAAACACAAATGTAGCTTGTTGTAAGTTAAGAGAAAGTGGTGCAAACGGGCCTAAGTAAATTGTCTGCCGTGATAAGCAGATTTAAAACTTTTCAAATTTTTCAACTTTTAACTATTGGTAGAAGAAGAGTAATAGATAAGTAGCTTAGAGTTAGCTTGCGGATCGCTAATAGTTACAGGATCTGAGGGCTGGATATTCGACGTCTGTTTGACTCTTTGAAGTACTAATAACACCCGGCAGTGTTTATGAGCGCATTGTAATGGATTAAACTACTAGGTAAAACCTTCAATTATAAAATTGTTCACTATAAAATAACAAGCTGTTTATTTTTGTAAGTACAATAAGCCAATTTGCCTAGAGCCCATTGCTTTTGTTGTTCCATTTCCCATCTGTTAAATTTGTATCAGTCTTTACCTTTCAAAACCAGTGGTTGCAAGTTATTCTAGGCCTCCCCCTCTTCCTGTGCTTATAGTTCAGCTTATTGTAGGAATTAGTAGAACGTTCCCATTCTCGTAACCACTAAACAGCTCTCTTAATTTCATTACGTCTAAATAGTCCTTAATTCGAAGAAACCAAATACATAATAATAGAATTTTTATATGAAAAACCATAGTTAGATTTTTGAAACACTCTGTACTAGTAGTAATATTTTTATTGCAGTTTAACGAAACAATATTCTTTATTTCCAAAGCGAGATTGCTATTAAGTTTCATTAGGCACTTAGGTTTATACAATGAAATATTCGTCTTCCATTTATCTTTAACCATTTACTACGAGCCACGAAAATTGCAGGTAGTAGTTAATTAATTGGTTATTTAATCAACCGAGATTAGCGTTTGAAACTATAATATATCGGTTCTTTTATTAATTCAAGAAAATTGTATTTATTGACCTTTTAAAGAAATAAAACAAGAAAAATAGGACGTGACCCTTTGTATTTAGGTTAAACGATTTTTTTAGTATTTTCGGTTAATTAACATATAATTTTGTAGCCGAGTAGTGATATTTATTTTTAAACTTAATTTAGTTAAATATTTAATTATATTAATTAAAAATTGTAATTAGTACTTTTAATATCATTTCAGTTAACAAGGCGTAATAAAACCGCGCCTCGGGCAAAAATTAATTCATTTTTGAGCTCGGATTCGAAATCATAATTTTATTAATCATAGGGTCAATTTTTTAGGATACGGAAAATAGAGATATCTCAAAGCTACCTTGTTATTATTTAAGCAGGTGTAGATTTATAATCTAATCATACACCTAAGAACCTAATGTCTAAATTTGCTTGATTGGTGCTATCGTGTTGTTTTATACTTCACTCACCTGTAACCATTATTTTCTTTTATTTGAAGTTAAAAAAAAGTTACAAAACTGATCATTACGTACATTTAAAATCATAAAAATGCGTTTGGTTAATCTGAAAATAACTTTATATACCTACCATCACCATCAAGATATTTTTTTCTGCATTATAGTTAAGAATAGTTTAAAATGTAATTCTTTTTTTTAACTTCCTTTCTGATGAAGGTTTATTATTTTCAAAAAATAATATAGGGTATTAATATTAAGTATTGCCACTGTTTAGACTGGAGGTTTAGACATTTTTTTAATTCGAATGGCATGTATTATTGATCGGTTGGGAATTTGCGTTTCCGGATGTCAATTGCTTCTACTGCAGTCTCCATGGTCTTTTGTCAACTACATCCATTGTAATATGTTCACACCCAAATGTGAGTAAGCCCTTATTATTATGATGAATACAATATTTTGTACCTACAGATATAACCCGTAATACTATTATCAGTAACATATTCTATTACAGAGCAGTTAGTAAAAGTGCATCTAACAATGGTTTATAAAAGGTGTAGGATGGTTACAGTTTATAAAAGTACAAATCATGTAGGCTAGAGATGCATTGTGTGAGTGATGCACAACGCTGTAATTTATTACAAAATTTTGCATATAAGCGTTCGGTTAAAAATTCAAATCACGAGTGATTTACAACTTTTACGAATATTTTTTAATGATTTTAAGTTTCAATTTTACCTAATAAAAAGTTTCATTTTATCATATTTAAATACAAGGTAATTTTCTTAACTGCTACCGACATTGTCTTGCCATCAGCAGTGGTAATAGTTTCACGTTCGGTTGACTTTCGGTTGAATATGAAAAAGTTGTATAATTATGTAATTAGAGATTTTGGATAATATTTTTTTTAAATTGAAAAACGTCATTTATGCTACAGTATAATTCAAGAAAATAAGGTAAAAGTAAAAAAAATTATAATCTCATAACATCTTTCAGATGAGTATAATGACACTAAAATTAAGGCTTTTGAAAGGCGATACTATACAGTGCGTTAGTAAACAACATTAACCCACGTGACTAATTTGCTAGGCAACCACTAACCACCAAGATTCGTAATTGGTAGTTGTCTAACAAATTGGTCACGTGTGTTGATTTTATTTACGAAGGCACTGTATTATAGGTATAATGGCTCCGTTGAACGTTTGGTTTTCTCGTCGGAGCCTATGACTTTTTGTACATACAGAAATTAAAGATACCAGTAAGAATTTTGATACTACTTATCAATCAGGTCGATCAGTTATATAAAGCAATATAACCTCAGGATCAGAATTAATTCCGCGATCTAGTTCTTATGTGTTGTAACATCCTGGATCAACCAATTTCAATACAGTTAATGCTGAATAAAATCTTGATTGAAGGTTAACTCATCTACGAATTAACTCGCTTCTGTACAGCTGGACCTTAAATATTAATAATTCTCTATAGGTACTATAATGACTAATAGGTACTAACTTAATTACATACGGGTGTACATTTACAAAGGTAGACATGGGAGATCACGTTAATTATCATTATGGAGTATCGAAGTGAAGTTATCTACGAAATCCCAGCTACAAAAAATGAAAGGTGTAGACTGTTGAAAAATATACTGTACGCATACCCAAAACCAACCATCTACACCTATTCCAATGAGTGCGACAAGGATGGCAATACATAGTAATTCCCAAATATTATAAATAAATTCCTATCTCCTAAACTAAGTCGTGGAGCACTTATATATTTCAAACACGGTCTCTATAAATCTTATAGAACCTACAAAAAATAATAAACCCGTAAATGGGGTCTCTGGGGTTCAAAAACGTAACGACGTGAGTATAGGTATGGGGTTACTTGAGACCGCCACAGAAGTGGGGGTAAGGCCCTGCCCCTGGCCCCGCCCCGGTCAAGGTCATTTCAAGGTCAAGGTCATTTCAAGGCCAAGAGGCGGGCCAGGGGCGGGGCCTTACCCCCACTCCTGTGGCGGTCTCAAGTAACCCCATACCTACTGACGTGCCAGTAACCAAATAAATAAACTGCTATATCCTAAACTAAGTCGCGGAGCACTTACATATTTTACACGGTCTTTATACATCCCACAGAAGCAACAAAAATATAATCAACCCCGTGCATAGAGTCCCGGGCTTCCAAAACGTCGCGAATTATTATGTATTGTCTCTTTATGCACCGTTTCTTTTGAAATAGTCTGCACGTCATTTTTCGTAGCCGGGATTTCGTGGGTAACTTCGCTCCAGTTCATAGAGTCCTGGTTGTCTCATTTTGGCTTTGCATTTTATGCTTTGAAAATAATTTTCAAAATTTTAATAATTTTAAATTACACGTGGTGTATTGCAATTTTTATTCATATAGGCCCTGAGGGACCAATCATGAGCTTTGAATTTCCCTTCTGATCATACAAATTCTAGCTACTGCTTATGTTGTACATTGTTCATACGTCTCTGGTTATTATCTATAACTTCAATGGAATGAAATACAGAGAAAATATGCTCGAAATAAAACACCTACCTCTACATGAGGATGTAGCGTATGGAAGCACAATTTCTGTATTGTTAGATATAAAAGTATTATACGCAATAATTTTCGAGAGCTTAACACGGTTTTTGATCGCCAATGTCACAAGTAATTTTCTGTAGAAGTAATTCTCTATTCAAAAATATAGAATTCGAGGTGGAAATATTGTGCCTTCCTTATTAATGTTGGAATTTGCTCCATAGAGATACACTTAACAAGTTATTAATGAGAAATAGAGAAAACAACATTCTCAATTGTACGTTTTTTATTCGGTACGATCTTTAAACCCAGTGGCTCTATTGCCAAAATTTAAAAAAAATACATAAAAGGCAAAGGTTGAACAGAACTTAGATACTGGTGGTTGTTTTGGACACTATTCGTTAACATGAATTTCTTTGAATGAAAAATTTGACACTCTTCACTTGGCATCCGACAAGTGGGGAGTGACAAACCCTAGCGCCCGAAAACTGCATGGTAAGCCTTAAAATGTCGCACAAATTGACTAAAAGAGCTCAATAGTTTTCAAAAATACGACAGCCAAAAAAATTATATTGTGGCAGTAGTACTTTTTCAAAACCTAAACTATTTGTCCAGAAAAGTAGACAGTTGTGTCACTTATAGAATGAAGACTAGATTACATCGAGATTTTTCGGTACAGCATTATGAACAATCGTTCGTACTCGGATCCACTTTTATTACTACGCTTCTGTCAAATTATAGTAAAGTACGTTATTCTATTAAAGCGGCACGTGTTTTCAGCATCTATCTCAATAGAAGCCGGTCTATAGTTAGCTAAAGCTTGTGAACACATATTAGGAATGAGTCACTCTCTATAATTGTGAGACTGGAGTATAGTGGAGTTTGTCACATCCCGTGTCGGATCTCGTTAGTTTTTTTTATAATTTTGTGCGAAAATCCCAAACTATTTCTCAAAAAGAGAAGACATAATTAAAACAGGAGGTGTTCACAATTTTCTTGGGCGCAAACTGTAGCTGATGATCTTCTAGAGCAGGTCATAGTAGGGAAAACTATTCCAACGCGGTTTCTATTTTTATTCGTATTTCTAGCACCTTTAACAATGTAAAAAATCTGTTGTGTCAACACAAGACTTTCCGATTGAGTTGATTTTCTAAGACCAAAGACAGTTAGAAAACAAAAGAATATGTACATTTTTATAATCACTGATTCTGATTAATTGTTGTTTATTAAATTGGATGATATTCTGTTCCTCAAGAGGATGAGGATAATTCATATCAATAAAAAATTCATTTTCAATATTACCACAATCTACTACTACATTTAATAAAAAAAAGCTTCTGAAATGCGCTTAAAATTAGATTTGAGTAGGATCATTCAAACATAAAATTTATATTCATTATACAACGTTATTCTAACATTAATCGTTTGGGACACAAGTGTGTCTAAAAAAATCTTTAGAAAATTTTTACATAAGACCACTATTAAAATAATAAAATGTACCTCTACTAGTTAGTGATATTAAATAACAAAAAGTTCACTTTGAAAAGTTTATTCATCTAAAATTTAAATTTTCCCCTTTAAGCATTAACTTTATTTTATTTTGTGTTGAAGGATTTGCATAGGTTCTGTAAACAGCAAAACCGCCCGTTCGTAGCAAATTTTCTTTTTTAAATAAAAATGACAAAAACAAATAAAATTTTCATAATAACAAAGGTATTTTTTTTCTGCCATGTCGATCCACCTGTCGATGCTGAACTGAAAATGCCAGAATATACTTCAAATACTCTTTGTTTTTTCAAGTTCCATCACATATTTTTACATAAAGTATTAATAAAATTAAAGGAAATGTAAACTTTGCTACCCTCTTTAACCAGATATTTTTTTTTGTTTTTTAAAAATAGTCTGGAGCGCTCCATTATAAAATTTTAATTTATACATTTTTAAAATATTAAAAGTTGGAGGTTTAATAAATATTTCTCTGGTGAGTCTTTATGGTTTTTTAATATTTTCTATGTGGAAAATGCGCTTTCATCGTAATCTGCTAGTTTATTTTAATTCTTGTTAATGTTATTCCATAGCCACAACTGCGACTTTGTGATATATCAGGATATACAAAAGCTTCTAGTTTCATTAATTTTTAGTTCAGCGTGTGTACCTACTTTACGTACAAGTGGACAATTTTCTTTTAGACCGAGTTGAATAAAGGGTGCTAAGCAAGTGCTCAAGTACTTGATCAACTTAAGTTTGCTTTGCGAACTAGCGTTTTAGCGTTAAATTTCCGCACCAAAAATTAATGTTTTGCATGCAACAAGAGAGTAAATTCACATAACTGCTTTGACATCCCTTTGTTTTTCCTTCAAAAAATAGGTCCTGAAAATCGCCATCTAGCTCTCTTAAATGTGGTTCTTGATGAAGTTCTGCTTAGTTCTAGAATACAATGGCATATAAAGAGTGCTAAGCAAGTACTCAGCACTTGCTCAACTTAAGTTCGCTATCGCGAACTAGCGTTTTAACGCTAACCATTTCAGTGCCCAAAATTAAATTATTTTTCATGCAACAAGGGAGTAATATTACGTAACTGTTTTGACACTTTTTGCTTTTCATTCAAAAAATAGGTTCTGAAAATCGTACTTAAGTTCGCTATCGCGAACTAGCGTTTTAGCGTTAACCATTTCAGCCCCAAAAATTCCTTTTTTTTGCATGCAACAAGGGTGTTAATTCACATAACATCTTTGACATCCTTTTATTTTCCTTCAAAAAATAGGTCCTGAAAATAGCCATCTAGCCCTCTTAAATGTGGTTCTTGATGCAATTCTGCTTGCTTCTAGAATAAAATGGCATATTGAGTGCTAAGCAAGTGCTCAGCACTTACTCAACTTAGGTTTGCTATCGCGAACTAGCGTTTAGAGTTAACCACTAGGTCTTAGGTCAAATAGGTCTTGAAATTCGATCCAACCCTCTTGAATGTGGTTCTTTAAGAAATTCTGCTTGGTTCTAGAATAAAATGGCATATAAAGAGTGCTAAGCAAGTGCTCAGCACTTGCCCAACTTAAGTTCGCTATCGCGAACTAGCGTCTTAACGTTAACCATTTCAGCGCCCAAAATTAATTTTTTTGCATGCAACAAGGGAGTAAATTTACGTAACTGTTTTGACACTTTTTGCTTTTCATTCAAAAAATAGGTCCTGAAAATCGCCATCCAGCTCTCTTAAATGTGGTTCTTGATGAAAATCTGCTTGGTGTTAGAATAAAATGGGAAAAAATTCTCCGTACTTAATAAAATTACGGTTAATCTTCAATAGTACTGATGAAACAGAAATATTTTTTATAAAATAAAATAAGCTGCAAATTAAAAGTTTGTCGATTTATTAAAGACCAGACTTTTGATACGACAATCTTAGTAATTAGCTTTACTTTTTCTCTTATTGATTATGACATTGAACGAAACTTAGTAACTGAACGTAACTTTTCGTATTTATCAAGACTTATAACTTAATCCGACCTATCAGAAGAAAACTCCATCATATTAAACGAAGGTCGTCTTTATACGACTTAATTTCCTAATAGATTATTCAATATAAGCCCTCACATCAAATTTCGCCATTTTATTTACATTTTTAATTATTTAACGCCACAAATAACGCAAAAACCGTAAAAGTAATTTTCTAAATTGAAAGTAATGCAATTTCACGCTGCAGCTTTTACTTGAATTTACTCTTACCGATTGTTGGCTGAAATCTTTTTAACGTTAAATTCACGTTAAAAATACTTAACCGAGAAATAAAATTTTATATTTAGGCAATTAAAGCTTTAAAAATACAAAAATGGGGCGTATTTTTAAAAAGCCTCAACTTAATCGGATTTTATAAAACCAAAATATAAAAACCGAGCTTAAAAAAATATGATATTTTTTTAGCTAAATGAGATTTTCGTATTATAAAATGTTTTTCTTTCTGGAATTTTTAAATAAATTTTTCGATTCACAAGGTTGTCAATCACATTTGATAGGAAACAATAGTCTATAACTAGTAATATGTTATTTTATCTCGTTTTTGGGGACGCACAGCTTAAAATTATTCGTTTCGATATAAAGTGCCACGTGTAAGGGGTGTTTGAGGGATTTTTTATGCCAGCTGTTACTACATTGTTATTATTATTATAGATGTAGATACTTTATGTACAGAAAAAATTTAATATAACTTCCTATTTATATAAAAAATCTGTTGCATCTTATTGAATTTTGATTTATTTTTAAATTAAAATTTATGGGCCTTAATATTACTTCGTAAATTATACTTAAATTTCGATCAAACCGTACACCGAGAAGTTCTGTGGAAAAATTGTGAAGAAATTAGGAGCATTAAGACGTTTTCGCATTGAAACATTCATTGTTGGACGACCGGTCATTAGTCTTCATAAAATAGCTATTCAGTTTGGAAACAACTCATAACCCAACTGATCAATACTCGTAAAGTTTATTCCTTCCACACTTTCGAACGATGGAAATTAACGTTGCATTAGAGATTGAAAAACTTGCAAGATCACCCACTATTTATGGATTTATGCAAATTACAGATTGGTGTGTTATTTATTTTAGTAAGAAAAATAAATACGCACATGGCACATTGGCACAATAAATTCAATAACTGGGTGTATTTTGTAATTCCGGTCGACCCCCTAAAAACCAGTCATTGAAACTAACTATATTGTCAGGCCACCTGTCCTCGTGACAGTTAGTTAAAGTGACATTCCCTCTAACAATGTATCTGGGTATGTAATGTCACGATTTGCTTCCTCGAAATAAAATAAAATAAAACGTGCAAGACGAGCGACTTTCTTATTGTATTAAAATTCAATTTCAACGTGTCTCTCTTTCCACAGTTTGTAACAAAATTATTTTTTTATTCAATTCTATTGTAGTTATGAAATATTAAATAAGATGCATAGTTAAATTGTAGGGGGTAAAAGTTGAGACCTCCTACGTGGTAGCAAAATGCAATTTCAAGGATCGTGAGTTACCACGGCGTCAAAATCCCGAGGGAAGCAGTCACCAGAGATTCTCACAACTGTTTAATTAGACAACCAACATGTACGTGTGTTATTCATGAGGATATATCCCTGTACAGGAGAGAACTATTAATTTAGTATAGAATTGGTTTCGAACTTGGTTTGATTAAATACATCTTTTCATTTTTTAATTAGTCGGTACTCTGTAATAAGTGAGCTAATTTCATTAAATCTAAACTGACGTATGTTCAACTAATAACTAATCTAATTGCATAATCTTGCATATTAATTCAAGTTATGTTCGAGATGTATATTAGAAAACAACTTATACGACACATAACGTTTATACGTCTTAAAATTCAATTAATACATGGTGTTCCTTGCTAGAAGGGCTGGTCTGGCCTAGCGGGCTACGGGAATTTCCCGGTGGCATGTAAAGTAACAATGAAAAAAATATATTGTAAATATTGATATAAATTTTAAAAATCACAAATAAAAGCCTGGACTATTAGATTTCCCAGTAGTAATTTTTTCCCCAGTCCAGCCCTGCTTGCTAATGTCTCGCAATTAAAAAAAAATTAAAAAATTGAACATAACCTAGTCAATGAACTTCCAAAAAAGGAGTATAAATGACATGGAAGAGGGTGGAAAGTGCTTGGCAACTTGGCTAAGTGGAAAG
Source organism: Malthinus seriepunctatus (assembly GCA_963924605.1). Lineage (NCBI taxonomy): Eukaryota > Metazoa > Arthropoda > Insecta > Coleoptera > Cantharidae > Malthinus > Malthinus seriepunctatus. The sequence continues at coordinate 91,811,614 of OZ004600.1, forward strand.
AGGGTATAAAAGTTCAGTTTTTGGGATTTTCCCTTATATCTCAAAAACGGTGGGTGCTAGAGAAAAAAATGTTCTCGACAGAATGAAAGCTAATGAAATTTCCTACAAGATTGTTTCTATTACTTTTTTTGTATTTCTTATAGTTTTTGAGATACCCGCCCACACAAATCGTTAATTTATGAAACAAAAACTTTTTTTTGTCTCGCGTTTTTCGTCACTTTTGTCTCACCTCAGCTTTTCGTTGTAGAGAATTTTTAGTTTACTATTTTGTTTCAACTGCTATTTTTTTCCATACATTAACGATTTGTGCCGGCGTGTATCTCGAAAACTATAACGAACAGAGAAAAATTTAAAAGAAACAGTCTTGTAGTAAATGTGATAAATTTTCATTTTGTTAAGAGGAGTTTTTTTCCTAGAACGCACAGTTTTCGAGATATAAACGAAAACTTCAAAAACGGGATTTTTCACTCCCTTCGGTCCCTTAGCCGTGTATATAAGCGGTCAGATCGTGGATAATCCTCGATTGCATCTCCTTTGAATAAATGTTAAGAAATCTAAAATAAAATAATTAGAGTCGCAAAAACCTCAAAGAAAGAGAAAGTGCGAAAATAATGATTCCACACAACTCGGGCTTCGCCCTCGTCCGAAGTTAGTTATAACTCGGCCTCCGGCCTCGCCAATATTTAATACAAACAGTTGTATGATCGTGGATAATCTTTGATTAGCATCCCCTTTGAATAAATGTTAAGAGCTATTGGGGCTATTATACCGAGTGCCCACGATCAAAGCGGAACATAGTCAGTTTATACAGGAAATTACATTTGCAGTTTGCTGCTCACCAGCTTCATCTACAAGAACTGTACTGGTATCTATTGAAAGAGAATTATTTTCTGAATCTGTTGATACCAAATACTTCTTAATTAATGACTTTTTTAACATTAAAGAAGTAATTTAAATATTTTCATAATTTGGAAAGCTATGAACAGCCATGATATGTCAAATTTTTCAAATTATGAAAATATTTAAATTACTTCTTTAATGTTAAAAAAGTCATTAATTAAGAAGTATTTGGTATCAACAGATTTAGAAAATAATTCTCTTTCAATAGATATCATTACAGTTCTTGTAGAAGAAGCTGGTGAGCAGCAAACTGAAAATTAATGTAATTTCCTGTATAAACTGGCTATGTTCCGCTTTGATCGTGGGCACCCGGTATAAAATAATTGGAGTTACTTAAAAAAAATTTAACTTAAAACTGTATAAATATTATTGTCCTTTAGTAAAGCTTGGGTTTCCTAGGAAAGCGGTGCCGTCTAATAGCGGCCGTAATATGACGGCCATTGACGTCACGAAAAGCGTTTCAATATATTTAAATGTACATGGTTTCCTAGATAGCGGTGCTGTCTCACCACTTTTAGGGATATTTTCGACTTCATCGCTATGTGACGTCACCACTGTCATATTACGGACACTATTTGACGGTAACCGCTATCCTAGGAAACCAAAGCTTAAGTTTGTACGCATAGATTATAGCTTAGAAAAACGTCAAAATTATGTAAAACCCTGTCCGCAAATATTTTCTATCGTAGTTTATCTGCACTGTAGCTTACTTTAACTGTAGTTCATTCGCCTCGTAGTTTTATTTCACCATCAATAAAAAACAATAATGTCAAAGTGACGTTTGCACAGCCTCGATAAATTGAAAGGTAGTGGCTAATGTCACAATGAAAAGCAAAGGTAAACTTTAAAAAAATATGAAATAAATGTTGTATAGTCCCGCCAGGATTAAGTCAATTATGACGCATCGCAGTATGTAATAAGAAATGTCGGTATAAAATATTTTTTCTTTGTCTAATATTGTAATAAAAAAAGACGTATATAAAAACATACGTCTGCTGTATAAACTATATGGTAGATAAAAACGTATGTCGAGCATTTCAGACTTTTATTAGATGTCAGTTGGATGTTTTGAGGTTATGTTATATCAGTTAAATTTAAATCAGTTTTTTTAATAAAAATTAGTTTTTTCTTTATCACAAAATTTTTAACGTAATGAAGTGGTACGATATAGTACATGGAAAGTTTCTTTGAATGAAATGGACAGCCACACAATAAATTATTGACGATGGTTTTTTTCAAAATTACCTAGCTTTCTCTCAGAAGTAAAATTTTCGGTTGCACTTTTTACTATTTTATACAAAAATTTCGTGTAACAAAAATATTGATTTAAATTAATCAATGCGCTTCTGAGAAGATCTTTGGATTCTTCTGCACTTAACACAATTTAACGAATCAAGGGGTTGATTACTGGGCTGTAAAATGTTATAATAAACTCATGAAGTTGTGTATGTGAGCATCGACTGAGTAATTATTTTTTCTAAAATTGTTGAATTTGTTGATTTGCTAATCGTGTGATGTTTTTATCGTCGGTTTTAACAGTGACAAGATGTGGGTTTCTTGGGTTCCAAAACCCAGTGCCTCTGCTTCTCACTTTTTTGCCGCCCTTGAGTAAGTATATAGGCAAAATAGCATTTATACTAGATCATTGATCATCGAGCGACCCTACGTCCTAAAACGCAGGTTTACATTCCACCGTGTGCGTCAAAATCAGACATTTTCAAAAAATCTTGACTATTAAACTTTTTGTCAATAGATAAATCGATCGGAAATCTGTTATTACACTTTGATTGCTTTTCATTCTTCGTTTAAAGCGTTTCCAGGAATGTATTCCATAATTTAGGACGGAGAGAAAAACTTAAAATAAAGTAAACTGGATGTACAACTTTATTTAATTTAAAATTCCCGCTTAAAATGTACATCGCAACATACTGTGTCGCCACCACGGACAAACAATGAATTAACTTAATTAATTTTGACGTTTCTGAAATTGTGTATTAAGAGCGGACATACGTTTACAACAGATTGATGCTTACACTTTAGAGCGATGAGTCATAATTGACTTAAACGCGCCGTTACTATAGTATTGGGAGCTTTTAGTTTTTTGACCTCCTAACTAGTTTAACACATTTCTAAAGAAGAAAATTCCACCCTCTTCCATGTTCTCTATCACCCCTTTGTTGAATTGACTAATAAATAGCAGAAACGAAAATGTGATAACAAAGTCTGACATTTTCGTAAAGATTTAGATGCATCCACTGTTAATGGGCCTTACATTCAATACTGTGGCCAGCACTACTCTTTAAATCGTTTATTATCACAACATGTTATTAAATCGTCTACTAAATTTTATATTTTAAGAAAGTAATGCAATCAGGGCCTCTAAGTTCCTGATTCAGTCCTTGAGTCTCTGGGTTAAGGGTCTATAAAAGGGTACTTCGATATATGGGTCGGGTGTCCCAGATTCCAACTTTGGAGCTTTGGCTCTGGAGGGACATACTAGAAGGCAGCCACAACTAGCAAAATAACTATGTGGGGAAACATAAAAAAGGGTAACCAAAACAAAAATAGTCCAGTTCCAGCATTTTAAGTCATCTGAGGCCCTATAACCGTATTCCATGAATGATTAAACAAATTGCAGAAAAACAAAAACCCAAATATTGAGTTTTTTTAGCTGAATATTGTCTACAAAGCCCTTAAAACGATAATTAGTCTAGCATAAATAACAATAATGTACCTAAATTAAGGGACTGTACTTTTAACAGAGCGTATAATTTGGAATCTGTGACGTTAGATCAAACAGGCAGTAAATTAATGGGGGTGGTAGAATTTTAACATATGAACACAATAAGGAGAACTTTCCCTAGCTATAAAACAACGAAGAGGCAGTCTGCGTTAACATCTACCGCATGAACAAACTGTGAGTGATGGCAAAGATTTAATGGTTTCTCCAAATTATATGTATAATATGCGAAAATCCTTCAACTAAAATTCTAAACATACCACAAAATTTAAACCTTATTATTTAATCCAAACATAAGTTATGTGATATTGTACGAATGTCGAATTAATTAAAATTAAATAAAGCATTCCGGTTGGTTGTTGGTCTACGGACAAACATAAAATTATTATACGCGTTGTTTATTTTTAAGTTTTGTTAGGTTTCTACTAATTAAAATTTACTAATTACGTACGTGAATTCTTTAGTTGGGTTATACGACAAGTTAATCAGCATCTTACATTTTACGAGTCTAGTACATTATGTTAACTCGAGATAAACTACGTCACATCTGCTGCAACTACACAGGAACTTGAGTAGTTTTCGAATCTTGAAATATTGTCAGCTATGTCAAAGAATTGTAAGTCGATACTCGATATAAACCACAACAGACTTTGTAAGATTTGAGGTTAATCCTAAAATAGCAGTTGCATACAAAGGAGTGAGATTTCTAGATTTGCCATATACGTGCCTATGCGGTGTATTTTATTCCATTTTCAAGACACATCTCAATTACCTTAAGAGATACGTATTAAAACTTGAACAAAAAATTATTGTGACACTATGTATCTCTGTAAAATCACAGTAAACTGTGGTTTGGATTTTTTTTTCTTTAGTAGGCTCTGACAATAAGATTTTTCGTCATTTGAACAGTTTTTTTAAAAGAAGCCTGTAACAAACAAGAGCTGATAGATATTTTTGCCTTTAATAGAAGTATTTGAAATAAGTACCTTATGGTAATGAGCTATTCCAAATAATAAAGAAATGTTAATAAGTAGGTCAAGCTCTACAAATAGTTATACCGGGTGCCAACTTTCAAAACTCAACATAGGAGGTTAATATTTATTTGACATTCCTTACTTGGAATTTGCTTTTCTTCAGATAAATCTATAAGGTCTATCTATCGAAAGAGAACTATTTTAGACGTCTACTGCAAATAGGTACGTGATTTCTCTCTGTTCCGCTTTGAAAGTAGGCACACGGTATACAGATGCGATAAATTAAAGATTTTCGGGTAAAAATTTGAAACTTAATTTTAGCAATAATAATTATTAATGAACGAACAAAAACTTTAAAAACTTAACTCCTTCGTCATGTTATTCCGAAAGTCGATACAATTTATGTATGTTTAAGAGAATAGTAGAAGTAAATGTGAAGTTTAACTGTGGTTTCACTACATAATTAAAGAGACGTGAAGACAACTTATGGAGCTCTAAAATAAACACCTCCATGCTTCATTCATGCTTGATTAAAAGTTAAAACTATACGTGACATTTGCCTCTATGTGCGAATATGTATAAAATGTGGAATATATTCTCCTTATGTCAATTAAAAGGACGACCCTTCCATATAAAGACGAGTGCTTTATAAATAACACAAAGCTACAATTTTATAAAAATGTTTTCCAAAACTAGAAAATGGAAATTCTAAGAAATAAAAACACTAAGAGTCTAGATGGCTCTAATTATTTAGTACAGGTAGCGCCACATTTCATGTGTTACGCTCTTTCTTTTTTCTCGCGTTAGAGAGGCATTTAGGCTCTGAAAGTTAAAAGCCCCTGCTTTTACATTCTAAAACTCGTTATTTCAATATAGGTTTAATCTCAACTTTAGCGTTAAGCAGTACTTTACAGCCTGCTCTTAGCCTGGTCCCTAGTGGTTCTTTAAATCGCGACCTCTCGGATCTATAATACGCCTTGATTTGGTCTTCCCTTATGGGAGTTCTGTGTTTTAGATAAAGTCCAGAACTTTCCCTATCGATAAGTTTGGCAGTTCTCCATCTTCTTTTTCCCGAGAATGCTGTAACGACTTCTTGTGAAAGCCTCACAATGTAGCTGAAGATAAATGGGAGTTTTCTCCTCTTCTGCACATCCTCTGCATAGTGTGTCTTCTTCTAGGGCCATCATATACGTTATTATTGCCGTTGCCAGTTGTAGTTCATTTCTGCTCATTCTGAATAGAGAGCGAATTTTTTTGTCAGAAGGTTTCTCCAGTAGGGCTTCAAAATGTCTCTGTCCAGAAGTTTCCCTTCAAAGTTTATTATGCCACTTCATCAGAAATGACTTTAGTGCTCTCTTTGCCATTTCATAAGTAATGCCAAAGGCTGGTTCTGGTCTAATGTGGGAATTATTTTGCTCCCCCTCTTTCCGAGACAGTCCGCTTTCTTGTTCCCTGGTATGTTGGCATGAGCCGGCATCCATACCAGGTTGACGAAATTTTTCCCCGTCAGCGCATTCAGACTCACCTCACAGGCGTTCAGCGCTTTGAGGGCTGCTTTGAGGCTGTCAGATACTACGAAGATTTATTGGTTGTGATAACTTCCATCGAACAGCATTTTCGCACATGTTAAGGTGATACAGGGTTGAAAAGCAGTTTAAAGCTTTGCTTAAGTTTAAACCTCTATTCAAATACTGGGCGTAAGGCTCTAGATCTGTAATCTAAGGTTTTACTGATATAAACTCTACGACATTTTGCTATTGAAGTATGCTATAATCAATAAAACTGTTAAATCGTTCAATTTGTATGAAAAATAAAATTTTAGTCTATCGGCGTCTCAAGTTTCAATCACTCTGCCAATAAAAGTAATTTAAATGGAAAATATGGTTTTTATGTTAGCTACTAACTCGTTCGTACATTTATACAGTACAGAAGCTCATAATAAATAATACTCTCTTATAAACAACCCTTAAGGTCAATTAAAGTTGTAAATTTCGACCATAAATAACAGAAATAAGTGTTTCGGTAAGGCATGTTAACAATCTCGAGTTTAGTCGGAATTTACAGATAATTGGGAAGATAATTACAAAGCCCTAGTATCAACCCTCCTGTATATGTAATCGACCACAACAGTCAATTAAAATTCGGAATTTTGCAATAAAGAGTAATTATTGATGAAGGCGTTGTTGCAAACTTTAAAGACAATTGTTACTGGTTCAAAATAAAATATGTATGTTTAAATGACAGTTTGGAGAAATTTTTACATAAAAGGAGGGTTTAATTAAAATACTAATTATTTATTTAAAAAAATGTTTATTCACTCTTTAATAAAACTATACGTGTGAAATTGAAATATGACTAAACCATGCGTTTAAATTTAAAGTTTTTAGTAAAATTGACACTATTATACATGAAATTCTAAATTTCCAATTTCCTAACTAACATAACATTTACGTTTTGATTAATCGAACGAGCAAAAATTAATAGAAAAAAACGTTTAACTCGGCCGAACAAAGTTTTTGGTTTAGTAAAAAAAAAAATCTCTCGATAGTTGTAGCTAAATAAAACTAAAGTTTCTCGAAATAAAAATTTCTACAACTAAAAAAAAATGTTATGAATTAACTTAATTAAACTTACAACAAGTTCTTGTCCCTTTAGACCATTAAAGTCTTTCTACACACAATTTGGCGTTTTTCCAACATGTCACATCGAGAATCGATACGAGGATGGAAAGGTTATTTTAATACAGTTTCCTTCTCTTCGCAGCATTTCTAATTTTATCACATTATTACTTACACTTGGAGGATATAAGGGAGAGCTTGATACATCATCGAGAAAAACCACTTTCGGAGAAAAGTTTGCAACACGATGATAAAATTTGAAACAACCCCTCCAAAGTAGTGAGAGAGTAACTTAACTCAATTACCACTATAATTTGAGGAAATGTGCATTCAAATAGGGGGAAAACGTTTGAAGCAATCGATTAGATTCTAACGTAAAATTTAAGTAAATTTGAAAAGAAATCACTTCTCCGATTGTTTGGAAACGATTTGCTTTTTTACTAAACGAACCCTAGAAAGTAGTTGTTTATTTTATATTTTTTTAAATGCATTAGGAATTGGAAAAGAAAATTCTTTGGTAGCGACAAAATCGTATAAGAGGTGATTGAGTGGGTGTTTTTGTACAAATTCCATTTTGCACTATGTAATCGATTTGACGAACTTAAGTCTGGATAAAATGTTAAAGTCGAAACAATTGAAAGAAAAAGAGTAAAAAACGCTTGTTTTTGTACGTTTTAAAGGAATTTTACGTTTTTAGATAAATATTTCACCGTCGAAGCAATTCTTCAACTTTAACGTATATTTGTCGATTTAGATGTTTAAAAGCCCTTGATATTTCAAACCAAAAAGCTAATAAAGGAAAATTGCGAAATGGGTTTTGAGTATTTGACCACAAAATTGAACTTAGTATGATTGTCCCTTGGCGTCATCTGTCCCTGACACGGCCATATTGCGTGCGAGCTGTGATCAAATCCATCAATACATCCGTGATATGCTATGTGTCTACGTTACCCTCTGTTCAATAACATAACCATAAACTATATGTCGAGATTATCGTCGAATTGAACTTTTCAGACTCTTATTACAATTTAGAATTTATTCGTATAAATATTATTGGATAAACACAAAAGAAATAAAAGCCCTTTTAAAGTATAAATTTAAAACAAGTACGTAGTTGAATTCTAAAGTGTATGAATAAATTTACACTTTTTGGTGTTGTTAGTCGATTATAATGAATAGTTAAATTTAACTATAGTCAATTACTTTTAAACGAATTTGCCTTTAGGTTCTAAATCAATATTTTTAAAGTCGGTGCATAATAAAGGTTTATAAGCATTGAGGGAAGTGCTGGCAGGTTGTGATAAAAGCCCGGCTCCCCTGCCAATCACGGTTTTGCATTCAGCCTGTAACTAGATTTCACGACCCCTCACTCACGAAGAGGCTCATCAAAATTTAAAGAGGTATGTATATTCTCCAATATTCAGCATAAAAAAAATCAAATTTCTCTTAGAGAGAAAAAAAGACGAACTGAAAAGATCCACTTAATTAGCGTCGAAGTGTATCAAAAGCGGCAATAGGTAACTAAAAGCTTTCATTCGCACGAACAATTTCCGAAACCGATCTACGTTAAAATTTGTTCTCGTTTAGAATATATTTAAATAAATAACGAGGTGTATGTTAAAGTATGTAGCATATGTAAATAAAATTTTGTGATACAATTTTCTTTTGTTTAAAAATTAAATTTTTATCCAAAGTTTTTTCTTTACAGCGTTAAAACAATAACGCTAATTTAACCAAAATTAAATGAAGTTAAAATTACACGCTTTCATTTTAACTGATCTTTTGCAAAAAGCTTTAGTGGGCTTTGAGCTAAACTTTACGTAATCTGAAACCTTTTACACTGTTTGCTCATTCCGTGGTAGTAGCTTTCGAGTCAGAAAGAGAATTACCTACATTTGTGGTTATGTCACAACGTACTTCAATTTTAATGATGTTTGCCAATCAATTCTCAAGACGAAAATCACGGTTATTGTAAAAACATTAGCTTTTTATTAGTTTATTAAATGAACGCAAATATTATTTATGAAATTGCCTCAAATATTACGGAATTTTATTAAATAATTCTCTGGAATTGATCAAATAAGTGATTATAACACACGAAACTCACCCACTTCTATTTATCAAAGAAGAACCCCAAAATGTGACATGATAAGACCGGACCAGGCTGATAGTAGAACATTGAATCTCTCTGTGAAAAATTTCAAAAAATTCGAATTTAAAAGAAAACACCTATAGAATCATTACAAACAAGTACAGGATGCAAAGGAATAAATTTTATTAAACACCAACTGACACATTAGCTATCTAACCTAACAGATCAATCTCTAATGGCATCAGCAGCTGAAATGATTTAACTATCTTATACACATAAGAGCCATTCTTTTACAAACCGCACAGATTTCAGGAAAAACAAATTGACTTCTTTAAATGCGATAAAAAAACATTTTTCTGTATCTTTCAACAAATATAATTGACCCGTATTTCAGGATTTTGCTGAAAAAAATTTTTTTGGAAAATATTCACATATGAATTTTCGATAATTTGCTGGATTTTTTCTAATCTTCTCATACTTGAAATTTATTATCTCCAATGTTGTTTTTTTTTATTTTACACTTTATTACGTTGGCTTTCGAAGTGTATTAAAAAATTTTTTTTGTATTATAAACAAATGAAAAGTAATAACAATTGAATTGTTTAAATAGTTTTAACATGCTCGCCCCCAACTTAAATTAATTGGAAAAATTATCATTTTGTTCCTTATTCTCTTATCTATAAAACTCATTTTACAAAAATGTGGGGTCTCTATTAGATTGGAAGTTATTAATTATTTTCGAGCGCAAAATGTAAATTGTAAACCCTTTGTGTTGATATTACCGTTAATTACCACTAAAGCTATAAAAATCATTTATTTATTAAGAATCTTTACCTTTAGCAATAAATAAATGAAAATTAAAAAATTAATATATCTTTTAATAATAGTATTAGCCTTCTGAAATTTGGCATGTATACTAAACATATATTTATTACCCTCTACTTTAACATTTACCAGTCCCCCCCCCGTGCGAAACTCCCGTGGTGAAGAAGAACCATTCAAAATTCCAAAAAAACTTCCCAACTAAATATATTGATAATTTTTGGTTTTTAAGTCACTAAAGTCTTTGGTTATAAAACATATATCGATGATTTTTGGTACTTAAGTGTCTATTGTTTTTGGAAACTTAAAAAATTCCTATAACTTTTTAAAAATAAAAAACATATTGACGTTTTTTGGTATGTAGCTCGCTATATCTACAGGGTGTATGAATAATCCATCAGGAAACTTCTAGAGGTGAATAAACAGGTTAAAAAAAGGGTACAAGTTCCTCTAAGAAAAATTGCAAATCTCGTTATTAACAAAGATACAGCTACTCAAAGTTCAATATTTTCTTTTTTCTTTTTGAGCTATCTCCCTTAATCCATAACCAATCAAGTTCATATCTGACATGCTTATTAAGCGTAGCTAGTTTTATCATTCTATAATTAAAGTGGTTCATTATTGTACCTCCAAAGGGCACTTTACCTATAACTCAAAATTTATTTATCCCCTAACTTTTGCTTCTTGATAGGTATCACAAAATTTACGATTTATTTTTGAAGTCAGTCAAAATCCTGAAAATCGATGTATTCTTTATTCTAATCGATAAATGTAATCGTTTAGCTGAAAATCCACCTCAAAGTTTTAGCAAATTAATTTTAAATAAGCGACTTGACGAATCTAGTAGCTTTGAACCGCGTTCAAACCTAAAGTTTTGTCAAATAAATAAGCAACTGCCAGTTAATAATCAAAAGCAATGGACTTTAATTTTTTAATTTATTACAACAAATGTTCGAAATGACCTCCGTTCATTTCAATGCAGCTTCTAAGGCGTTTTAAAAAGGATCTTCTCGCACGATGAAAAATGCCAATTTTGTTGCGTATTAAGTTACACCCATTTATTATTCTTTCGTAATATCATTTACGGGAGTTTCATAAACAAGTGCTTTTAAATACCCCCAGAAAAAAAAGTCCATTGAATTCAGATCCGGAGATCGTGGCGCCCAAGCTATTGGCCCGGCTCGTCCTATCCACCTTTCAGAAAATTCCTCATTCAAATATGCACGCACATTCAACCTTAAATGTGGTGGAGCTCCGTCTTGAAGCAGCCACATATTTGCTCTTATGTCTAAAAAAACATCTTCAAGCAAATCGGGAAGATCATTTTGAAGGAATTGTAAATAGGTTTCTCCATTCAATGTTCCATTAAAAAAATGAGGACCTATAAGTTGATCGCCGACGATTCCGGCCCATACATTTAAAGAAAATCTGCGTTGATGTTTTGTTTCAGCGTACATATGCGGGTTTTCATCATGACTGTTATGTGAATTTGTGACACCGTCTTGATTAAAACCCGCTTCATCAGTAAACAGTATGACATTAAGCAACTGCTTATTTTCTTCGTATTTTTCTAAAATTCGATTGCACCTGTTCAAACGACTCAGCTCATCTTCACGAGAAAGTGCTTGTACGTTTTGAATATGAAACGGATAAAGAAGTTTCTCGTGAAGTACAGCCCAAACTGTAGAATGACCAATACCCTCCTGAGCAGCAATTCTTCTAGTACTCGTAGCTGGGTTTGCATCTACAACGTTTAGAATTCTTTCTTCTGTTTCTACAGTTCTTGTAGTTCGTGGCCTTCCATTATCGTAACGTGGGTTTCTAAAAGAGTCTTGCTCACCAAGCCTTCTGTGAATGTTTACAAATGTTTGGGCATGTGGAACACGCCTGTCAGGATAAGCGGCGGTATAAAACCGACGTGCTTGTTCTGCATTACCATTTGCTCTTCCATAACAGAAATGCATATCACAATATTCATTACTCGAGTATTCATGATTAGCCATTACTTAACTTAAGTAAAAATATAATTTGTACTTTTGTCAATCTATCAGCTGAATTAACTTACATACACAAAGCTACTAGATTCGTCAAGTCGCTAATTTAAAATTAATTTGCTACTTTGAGGTGGATTTTCAGCTAAACGATTACATTTATCGATTAGAATAAAGAGTACATCGATTTTCAGGATTTTGACTGACTTCAAAAATAAATCGTAAATTTTGTGATACCTATCAAGAAGCAAAAGTTAGGGGATACATAAATTTTGAGTTATAGGTAAAGTGCCCTTTGGAGGTACAATAATGAACCACTTTAATTATAGAATGATAAAACTAGCTACGCTTAATAAGCATGTCCAAATGAACTTGATTGGTTATGGATTAAGGGAGATAGCTCAAAAAGAAAAAAGAAAATATTGAACTTTGAGTAGCTGTATATTTGTTAATAACGAGATTTGCAATTTTTCTTAGAGGAACCTGTACCCTTCTTTTAACCTGTTTAATCACCTCTAGAAGTTTCCTGATGGATTATCCATACACCCTGTATAGAACGGCACTATCAAATTCGTATATGGTATTTTCCAATTTTTAAAATATCGATTATTCCTGCAGACTTGCATAGCGAAGTCGATTATCAATGGCTTGGGCACACTAAAAATATGTTAATCAAAAAAGTTTCATCAAAAACTGCTTTAGAAAAAGTATTAAATGGTACAGTCTCAAAGTGAAAATTAAAACGGCAGTGACGTCACGAGTCATACACATCACGTTTGTTGCTTAGTTACATGTATTAAATGTCAGTTAATGTGTCATCAAGGTTATAATAAGTTGGAGCTCATTAGTTGAATATTGACGACTATTTCCCTCGGAAAATTTCAACCAATCATGTTAATGCATATTATAGAAATCACCTAGTAACGAACGAATGTCACTGAGTAGTCGATGCACCATGAAAATACCCGGGTATTTGCACTAGTGCATTGGGTGAATATTTTTTGACATTTTAAAACAATAAAAACATTCGGGCTATTAATTATCAAAATGAATTTATTGATTTAAGTTGCAATTAGTATTTGAACAATAATAGTTATAGTTTTGATTGAAAGTACAATTACTGTATGAATTACTCGCTGCACTGGAAGCAGCGTTTGTAGAAACATCGTTAACATTTTCTTTTTTGGATTCTCCTCGTAGTTTTGCAATTAAGTTCTCGTGGTGACTTCCATCGACTTTCAAATAAGGGTTTATGGAATAGACATTTGAATGGCCTGTTATTTTAATAATTTCATGTTCTCCTACACCACGTTTCGCAAGATTAGTTACAGCTGTTGATCGGTTAGAATGGTTTGTTATTTTAATACGTTTTACATTTATCCCAATCCTTTTAGCGGCCGCTGTAGTCCACTTGGAAATCACGTTTCTTCCGATGGGCGAATTCTTAAAAAAACCAACAGAACTCTTTTGTTTCCACCCTGGATTCGGTGTTAAGAAAAACCGGTTTGTAGTAACGTGGGAGCCTCTTTTTTCCATAATTTTATGGAACAATCTAAAAAGTTATTTTCTGTCACAAAAGTATTAGATGATTGTATAAAAAGTACCTAACTGGACATCGATCCGGGTTGATTTTATTTTGAACCAACCATTTATTTTGTGTCAGCGGGTTTCCCCCTCCTTGGCAGGTTTTACTAAATATTGGGTTTTAAATAATTCGGCCTGTATGTGCGCCAAAACTATCTTTCTCTATTTCAAAAAAAGTTAGCAGACACTCTGCCGCTTCACCACCCCGCCAAGCCAGTTCCAATGCCACTATGTGGTAAAACTTCCTTTGTAATCCTTCGGGAGTATCTTCATCCCATAAAGCTATGATTTGGTTCTGTTCGTCTTCGTTTAAAATTGAAGCACTACATTTTCGTTTCTCGCCAAAGACTTGCAGTTGTCTTCGTTTTGCATCTCGTGCACTTCTCGCGTCTTTAAATACCACAATCTTTAAATGGATCGAGAGTTATTCCAAATTCCTTGTAAAATTTTTCCTGTAACAATTTGGCTATTCTGTTCCACTGAGTCTTTACTACACCTTCTTTATAATCGGACCCATCTTGCCTTTTCATATTAAAGGCAAAATCCTTAAGGATTTCTGCTACCTGTGGTATAGAAGTATCTCCATTAAATGAGTAAGCTCTTTCCTTGCAGAATGCTTCAAACTGATTCCATATACAAGTATTCGCTTTCATTGTATTTACAGGCGTTAATGTGCTAATTTTTTCATCTATTTGACTCGAACTTGATTGACCAAAACGAATAGAAGACATTTTTAAAATGAAAATGTTTCCACAATTGACATTAGCGACTTTTTATGTGGCGCGTCTTTCAATTTATTTGTTTCTTTACGTTTGAAATGTCATAGTTACGGTACTTTTACAATCTCGATTTTTTTATCGTAATTCATCCAAAAGTAATAATTTTTAGTTTTCCATTATTTCAAAAATACTATCAAAATTGCGTGAAATTTTATTCGGGAAATAGTCCTCCATATATCCCTCTTGCATGCCATCCTCTAATATTTTTACTCGTGCACTTCGTGCACTCGTAAAAATATTCGCGTATTTGGCATGCACTCGGGATATAACTACTGAATATTGACAGCAACGACTCGTGACGTCATGCCGCTTTTATGCGGGAAACTTTATAGTTTGAATTTCAATTAATTTTTTTGTCAAAACCTACAGTCGCAATTTTTCTTTAATGTGGTTTTGAGATTACGTTATCAATAAGGTAACTTTCTAGATACATTTAAAAAAATTGGAAAATACCCTATTCCATTAAGAGGGTGGTAGCAATATTTTTTGAAAACTTAGAGAAATTTTTTTAAATAAAACCACACTGATGACTTTTGGCATGTAGGTTGCTAAAATTAATACTTGTTTATAGAACGGAAATTCTATTTCGGGGGTGAACATGGCGAATTTGATAGCAGAGGCATTAGTGCAAATACAAAACTTCAAAAAACTCTTATTTGTGTTAAGGGAGATACAAGTTTTTCACTTTACATCATATTATTGCTAAAGAAACCCTTCTGGCAAGCACGACCAAGAAACGCGTACATTATTATTAGCGAGTAGACAAACACACAGAGAGACAGACGCGCAAATATAGGCAGACAGAGCTCATTTAAACATATTTTTTCGAATTGTTGGTACACCCTGTATCTTTAAGAATATTTATTGAAATAACCTAAATGCTAATTTGAATTTTGAAATAGTAAACAGAATGTTAAGAATTATTGATCGTAATAGATTTTATTTCAGTTAAAATTTGCGCATAATTGACGTTTATTATGTTTAAATTAAAAACGATTTGTCTTTTAGATCGTTTGCAGTCAATTTTAATTTGTACCATTGTTAAACGATCCCATTTATTTTTCCTCATTTGATCAATTCTCAACTGGCCAACCCTTTTACTGCAAAGTACTTCATTATGTTAGGGTTACAAAGCATACATCAACCTAGTTGAATTTGAGGGTCAAATTTTTTACTTAAATCTACGTGGATATAGGATAGAAGAGGAAGAAACTTTCGTGATCTCTCGCTGTGTTAGTAAGAAGGTACCCTCTAAGAGAGACAAAGGCTATTAATCAGACTTGCTATAAATCTTAATCATTGTGTGTGTTGAAAAAGGATGGATGTTTTATCATAAAAGTTTTTCTGATTAATTCAACCCTTAAAATATAAGCGTGTGACTACATTAAATAAGGTTTTTTTTAAAGAAAAGCCGTTTTATTATTAAACTGAAAATGTAGTTTCGAGAAAAAATTATTTAAATGTTATGCACTGGAATTGAAAATAAAATTGAACGAGTCTTCCACTGGTAATCTATTTCAGCTATTGGTTAAACGATTCTTATTAATTTGATGTAATGTCTACAGCACTTGAGCAGTCACGCCTTCTTGCCTTATTACATAGTTACTGCTATTACATCTTAGATCTTTTAAAAGTTTGTTTAGTTAGCGCGGTTTACTCATTTTATGTGGTTGCTTTTGTAGGGTATAAAGGTTTTGATTACGTCCTTAATCATCGACGAGAGTCTACAAGGAACTTGTATAAACACTGTTGTTCTTAAAACTTGAAAAACTTTCTTAATTAATACCGTAACATGTTATTAATTTACGTTCTGTTGGTTTAACCTTATACATTACCTCTTTTGTAACAGTAATTTTATTTTCCGGAAAATTCAAAAGTATAAAAGAGGTAGACTGTTAGTTTTAATATAAACTTTCCAATTTTCTTTAGGTATTAAATATTTTACTTTCGAGTTTTTGTAGTAGATCACGGTGGCAATGTAAATGTAAGAGGTATGTAATTATATTCCAAGTTTGAACTTGGAATATTGAGATCTTTAAATATTGAAATCTTTGAACTTTAAAATGTCTAGAAGATGTTTAAAGACAAAATCTGAACTTTCTGTAAGATATGGACGACTCTAGGACTACTTTGAAGCAGTTAGGTAAATATATTGACTTCAGTAGTTTTGCTGCGAGAGCTAATTAGCGGCCTAACGATCGTAGAATGATTGACATCCATGTCAAATCGTTCATCGTCGTCCCCGGCCATCTGAAGAGCCTCATTATCAAAATCGAATCGAATGGACGAGCTCTTCCTTCTTTAGGTCTTAGATACCGGAGATTTGTGGTTAGCTAATAAGCCCCCTTACTTACAAATGATCGACAGTCGGCCAAAAGGTCAAGACTGTAATCTAGTTCTACGCGGTCGGCCAAAAAGCCTAGACAGTAACTCGTGGTGATGCACTGGGGTAGACGCGATCAGCTTAACCCTTGTGCACTGTTCAAAAAGTATGCACACATACTACGTTTGGGGGAGAATATGACCCCAATTATTTATTGATAATATTTAATAATTTAAAACATTTTTTACATTTTTAGCATCTGCGGTTACGTTGCTTATTTGTATGTTCACTACTTTTTTTTACAAAATTTGATTTTTTTTATATAAACCATTATAATTTGGGCTTACGTCTCTGATCTTTGTAATGGAAATATTTTTTTTAATCTCTACTGCTAACAAGTTGTCGTTTTACGACAACGTAAAATTATACAGCATATTAAGCTATTTTTGGACTTAAAAAATTTTCTTGTTATTATTAATTTCAGTTTTTGGTTTTTTTATTATCAAATTGTAATTGCACTTCCAGTTATAAGACAAAATAAACAATTCTTTTGCCCGTATAAAGTACTGGCTCTAATGAGGGGTCATATTGTCCCCCAGCGTATTATACGTACTAAGTTAAGTTTTTACAAAATATAAAAAAGATTTTGAAAATTTGAAAATAACATATTGTTGTAAATTATAAATTAGTAAAAGTCACCGAACACAAATAAAAAATAATTTAATTTGGCGAAGCTATGATAGGATAAAGTTGCTTGGGGGGACTATATGACCCCAACAGTGCACAAGGGTTAAACCCTATACAGCTGCAGCTTATTCCAGCCGCTGCGCTGGTGCAAGGACGCCAGATCATCAACTACCCGCAGCACAAGAGAATCACTCTGACACAATAATTCATTACGTACAGTGGATGTACACGGACGGTCACGGACTCTCTTTGAAATCAATGCACGTCGAATATTTATTAATTCTCCACCACCAAGTTCTTAGCACCAATCAGAACTCGACTTTCGATTTAACTAGGAGGTGGGAACGTACATCTAACTGCGTACGCTTCGTACTCTTATCTTTACGATTATCACTCAGCTACTACATAAATGCTTTTTATGCGATTATGGCGGTGGCGATAGATGCGGGCTTAAAAGAGGCATCCAATGGTATAAGTTTCAAGGGTGTACGAAAATTACAAATAATTTTAAAAAGCATTTAAAATAATTAAATATTTTAAATGATTATATATCGTATAAATAGCTAGGACCAGGACTTTTAGTATTTTTACGTCCTAACTACTCCAAAGACATTTCTGAAGAAAATAGTCAACCCTCCTTCATGTCCTCTACACCCCTTTTTTGGGCGTTCGTTGACATTTTTCGTTCTTTACAAAATTCCAAAGACAATAAACATGGCACGGTACAAGGCCCACGTTACACAAAATAAACCAACTCTCTTATTTCCAACCACTATTGTTTGTTTTTTCCTTGTTATTCTGATTTAGATATCTCTGATATCTTTACCATATTTCACTTTTTTCTTTGGCCCTAAGGTAACGTATTTTTGAAGCATTTGAAATTTCGAGTGTAAGTTGAGTTAAAATGTAATAAATGGGTTCTATAAGCTTATACTATCTTGAAATGAGAACAAAAATCTTAAATATTGATAAACTTTCAGCATTTTTTATATTTGATAAATCGGAAATGTCGACTGAAAACTGAAATTTTTTTGATTATGAATTGAACGATAATTTAAAAGACAAATTTTTATCACCCCTACTCAAATGAACATTTTTTTCGTTATTAAAATGTACACATATTACGTGATGTATCGTTTATGTTATCATAACCATCACTTTGTAACAAATTTATGCTATCAGCTATACATCGTTCAAATTTAAATCATAAAATACCCAAGTTAACGCATCGTATAGGTTCGCATTTTAAATTGAAAAGCTCCGGTTTTGTATTTTTGTAGTTACGAAAGAATGATATCGTGCACGAATATTATAAAACTGAAAAAAATTAAAAAAATTCTTACTAAAGATGGAATAGTTTTCATATACGACCAACATCACTTTGAAAATCACAGCTCACTTATTTCAGTAGGAAAAGCAATTTGTCTTTATAATCTTACAGAGCCACCTCAATAATCAATATAAAAAGTTGAAAAACATAATTTAGACTTCAACATTTAAAGTATAAAGAGTTCAAACCAAAAATCGGGAATTTTTTTTATGTGAATTTTGACCACTGAAAAAGTTAGTTTTCCATAAATGCCTATAACTTTTTTATTATTAAAGATAATTTCAATTTTCAAAAAAATATTTGTATTTTAATCAACTAATAACTCGTGTTGTTAAAATAGTAGCATCAAGTTGTTAATATTGAAAAACAAATCAAATATCTTAATAAAATGCCACCTCACCAAATAATATTGTGTGGTATTATAAATTGGAGAAAATTAATTTGCTGTTAAATGACCTAAACGAAATCGGAAATGTAGAATCTTAACGTAATACTCTGTAAAGTAACAAAGTGGTAAGTGGTTGAGCGATTTGTGTGCTCCCAATTAATAAAACTCGTCTATAAATCAACACCTCCTGTAAGAAACAGCCGTTAACGTTACCCATAGCTGCCAGTTGCAAAAGCATCGACTATGATCTGTGACTTAAAACGTACGTGCCTGTTCCTTTACACCCAGTGTTTCTCGAATCAACGCAAATTTACTGTTTAATTTATGAATACATTACTTTATTCGTTAAAATGTCTTGTGCATTCCGCTACTAATTAAACATTAAACAATAATCAGGCTATAATTATGCAGTTCAGGGCGTTCGAGTTGTATTTCAAATTGGAGAAATTGAAACTTTAGTTTGTACGTTTTCATACTAAAGGTTCTTGTAATAGTTCCAAAGTGGCAGGTGTTGAACTTTAATCTACTTAATACTTATTATTACAGTTGGAACTGCGAGACCATAAAATGAACTTACATCTACAATTTATTTTCGTGTAACGAGTGCCAATTGAAGCTTCTCCTTCTCCATAATGTTTGTTTAATTATTAATAATGTGTATTATTATAACAATGGTTAAAGATTATAATAGAATTGAATGAATGATGGGTCAAGCATAAAATAAAAAGGCATCACTGATGCAAAAACATCAAATCATTCTCGAAACATTTGTTTTCATGTCAAATTTAGATAATAAAACTAAGTTATCTCTTGAATCGGATTCATAACTAAAACTGGCAATGAATCTCCATATAATGTATTGTTTTTTCGTCTAAATCCAAAAAATAAAAACAAATAATTTTTATTTATGCAAATGTAGTTGAATCTGCTTAATTTAACGTGTACCTTAAAATAGGTTTCTGCGACATTAATCAATAATCATTGAAAAATATATAATAAACCGATATAATAATCAGAAACGTGGGTTCGCTTTCTATCGATTTTATAAGATTTATGGCGAACTCCTGAGAGTAACGTTATGCATGCTAAAGGGCATTTAAAAAACGTAACTTAAATCACTTTTCGCAGATTTTCAATAAGAGACTTATTCAAACTTTGAATAATTAATTAGCAATTATAAAACTTTGGCGATGATAAATTGGTAACTAATTTATTAGTATAGAATTGATCAAAAGTCTACAATAAAATGCTTTCCTAAAGCTAAAGTGCATAACACACAAAGAAAATTTATCACATGCTTACCGGTATAAAAGGTTTATAATAAATTATTTAAGAAGAAATAGGTAGTCACTATTTAGCATACGTGGTGATCGGAGATCTCGGTCATAGGGTTTTAACAAGTAAAATCATACTTTGGTGATTTCCTGCTTTCCAATTGATTTGAAACAGTCAGCAAACAGAATTACTTTTGGATGTCTTATAACGCCAGAAAATTAATTTTAAAATTTCTTAAATTAACAGAAATAGCTATTACCATGAAATTTTAGTGACAGTTCTTTGTCAAATTTAGCGACTGAAATACTTTAACTCGTAGTGTACTTTAAAATCTACGACAGCGCTGGACACGCCCCTTCAGCTTGCTAATAAAGTTGGTGGGACTGCAAAAATAAATTAATTTTTGACTTTTTTCTTCTAAATATCACAATATTATTTCTTATTAAATGAATTCTATAATTTACTATAAAATACAAAAATAATTTGACAGATAAAACGTAAAACATTTGACAATTTTTATTTGAGTTTTGTGATATTTCATCCAATTTTCGAAATCTTCAAATTACATTTCTGGAGTTATAAAGCATCCAAAATTAATTTTTTTGTCGATTTAGATGCAGAATTTTATGCTCTCAAGTTCAAGCAGAAAATTACAAAAGTATAATTTCACACGTTAAACTCCTATGACCGAGAGGTCCTGGTCACCACGGTGTATAAGTAAATACTCGAATTGTAATTGGGGTTTCTCTATCCCGATGAGATCTAAAATTGGTCAAATTACAAAACATTTGCACATTTTGATACGGTTTAAGGGTGTATCAACTGGTCGTTCCTGAAAGATCCTGAAAAAACTGATATATCGCGTTTTCTTATTTCTTTAACAATTTTTATTACAAACTAGGGTATAATGACGTAGAACAGGTCTCTATGGTCTATCAGTTCGACTCTCGACTGGGATCGACGATAGAGTTCTTGGAGGGGGCTACCTAAGTATCTTCGACACATTTTAAAAGTTCGCATCACACTTTTAAATAATTTTGAATTTTCCTTATTACCACCTATTTTAATGTTTTTGATGTACTTCTAAGCTCTCAACTCCCACACCCAGGAAAATTATGGTCAAGGGTTCTTTGTTATAAGCCAGCCATTTGGGGTCCGCTTCATTGAATCATCTGCATCTGGGGCTGTCAACGCCAATTTGTTATAGATGCTTACTGAATCGAGAATATACAAGAGGATCCGTGTTGGGGGACTTCCGGCTCGACATGGCCAGAATAAGCGCCACTGCTCCCGCCAGAGTTCTGGAGTACATCCTAAAAATGGGATGACTAGGGACCTGATGGGCCCGGTGAGGCTGCTTGGAGGTTGTAAAACGGGCCTAAACAACTGGCCTAAGTGCTGATAGCTTGCTCCCCCTCCACTAATAATCCCGAATCGAGAGTATACACTATACAGAGAGAGTAGCAGCTAAGGAAGATATGTTATTACGAGACATCGGTAGTTGATAATAGTTAGCATTTTTTTAAGATTTTACTTTTATAGCTAATTAGGAAAACTTAAGCCGACCATGATAGCTCTCGTATTTTTTCATCAGTCCACAGACCTCGTGTTAAAGTAGCAGTCTTGTAGACTGTTCGGGATGAATAGGACACAACAGATTAGTTCAATTATGGCCATTAATTAAGACGTTGAGATGAGACGACATTGAATTGAAACTGGTACGTTAGAACGAAATCCCCACAAATCTCGGTTTAATCACAACTCGAAGTGCACCGAAACGAAGAAAATCAGGCATCTGTAGATACCCATCTGTCCATCGCATAGTGACAGTTTTTGACACACTTCGGTTCTGACATGAAGGTCTAGCACGATCACCGATGGACCGATTAAAAAAAACGATATCTATGACCAGCTTTACAGATTGTTCATTTAACCCAGCGGTTTTTGAGCATTCTAGCAAAAATCCAGACGTTACTTTGTGCTGTGAGCACAGCTCTGCGTCTATCAATATCTGAATGTTTTGATGGACGATTTCTATAATTTTTCGACAGCTTTCTAGCACACCTGTTAGTTCCGTTTAGAAAGCTGATGAGTGCTTGCCCAGTAATATGCTTGTGCTTAGATTCAGCTCAGGTGACACCCGTTCTGGAGCCGCTACGTGTTTTAGATCCGTCAGTGTAAATAGAAATATATCTGGTGTGACGGTCTCTACAACTTTTGACAGAATCTTAAATGATCTGTCGAAAATGTATGTAAGTGGAATATCATTGTTATCTTATCTCCCCATATATCTGTTTCTTAATTATTATAACTATTATTGTTGGCGATTTTCAAAATTTGTCATTTGAACGGTCCCTCGCTCAACACCACGTGCTGCAAAACAGATTTATACTGGCGAGCAGTTAGGGATAAGTTGGCGCAGATTTGGACACACCGCTTGAATAATTTATATACGTTTACTACTGCGTTGGTGGGGTTAAATATCAATTTAGAGATCTGCACATCTCCACTGCTCACCAGCATAAATATCTCTTGCACTACGGCTATTTATCTCTATAAATAAGATAATAATAATATAAATAACAGGAACGATCGAATGGGCAGTCTAAGCAGACTAAGCGACAGACGGGCACGTAGATATACATGCATTCATCACTACAAGACAGTTTTAGATACTGTGTACTCTGATTGACAAATAAACGGACAAACAGGTAGATTGGTAGCAAACAAACGAAAATAAGGCGAACAACTAACCACACAAACCAATATAGCAACCTATAGTAGTCCCAACGAAAGAAAAGTCTACCACGTGACCAATACTGCTCGAGACGTGACTTCAGAACCCAGTGGCGACAGTACAAAACTACTGAACAACTTCCACGGTAATCCTAATCACGAGGTAGGCTTTTCTTTCGTTAGGACCACTCTAGTAATCGACAATAGCTTGAAAAATTAAAAAATAATTCCAGTTTTTCCTCTTGAAAAATATGTTTCTTAGAATATTTACTAACGTAACAAACAAAGCTGATGATGTTAGATAACAAATTGTATACACCCGTCGTGCATCACACCAGATTTATATCAAAATATAGTTTAATATTAAGAAGCACGCAAATACCTTAAATTCGAGACCAAACGAAGAGGAAATTAAATTCTAACAATTTCCCGCTTTTCACTTATATTATAAAATGCTAACTGGTAATATACGCTTTTGATAGAGAAACATTCGTTAAAATTAAATGTTGGCAAAGTTTTGATAGGGTTTAATAATTCTAACTTTCTATTAACAATTATAATAGGGTTTGGTGCCGAATAGTAGATCTATCTATGTTAGTCCACCTTTGTTTATAATTGAATTTAACCAACTCTAAATTTAATTTTGACAAATTTTTCACTTGCAAAATTTTAACTAATTTAATATTGATTTTTATCACAAGTTTATTAGTTAGGGTAGGCAGGTAGGTAGTTCATGAAACTGTTGTACGAATTCGTGTGATAACTTGAAAGCTTGACAACTTGATTAATTGTATGCGAGAGAACATTATACATGTTTAATTAAACGATTGTCTGTCAAAACCATGTAAAGTATGTCTCCATAATTCTATTACCCGAGTATTTTATTAAAAACTTTTCAAGTTTCCCTAATAGTTAATAGATATTGATAATGGCATTAAATAACGTTGTGCGTATGGTCACTTTTGTTTTTCTTACCGATACCGATCATTTTCATTATGTCGAATGGTTCTTCTTTTCACTTCTCATTCTTCTTAAAGTGTTTTTATACTTGAGCTGCAACTTGTACCATTTTTTTTCTTTTTTTATCTGTCGTTCGAGTTGTCTCGTTTTTCACATAATCTATTTTCTGTTAGTACACTTTTCTACGTCATTGTAAAATAATTTTGTTAAAATTATCCGAATAGATTGCATTTAATTTGACATAATTATTTAAAAGATTCAGACACAATTTCCTCGAATGAAATTTTTAATATGGTAATGCAGCAGCCAGCAGCTTATGTCGTAGATAAAGTAAAGTATAACTGTAATGTTCATTTTCTATTATTATTGGTTAAGATAATGAACTCTTTTCCATTTATGTAATTGTTCCAACTTTAACAAATAATGTAATTTTCTTAATGTAATATCTTACAAAACATCTTCTGCATTTCACAAAAACACAAGAATAGTTAGCGAAAAAAATTTTTCTATAATAGCATCTGACAGCACTTCAGAAAATGTCTGGGCGTTTTCTCCAAATGGCAAATTACCCTACATAACTACGACATATAAAAAGCATAGTATATTTGGGATTAAATAGCACAAATTTTGAAAAATCAATTTAACGTTCTTTAATAAACATAGATAAAAATCCATCTTCCTCCTCGTGTATTATTCATTTATCGCTCCAACACGTATTTATTACTTTTAAGCTTTACAACCAAATATTATCCGATCGTAAAGAAAAAGAAAGTTTGCGAAAAACTTTAAAACCCTACTTTTATTTTACGAAATCGACCTTTTTGACAACTCTTCAATATAGTAATTATGTCGCTATTAAATTTAGAAACTACAGTCGTTGCAAAATAAATACGGCCAAATAGAAAAGTGTTATTAGAAGAGGGTACCGAAACAAAAAAGAAGTCGTCGACTTTTGAAACAAAATAATAAAAGTTTTCGTGACTAGAGTTAAATAAGAGTAAACCATCATAAGTGATCTGGACAAGCGTCCAAATGGATCAGACGTTAACAAACACGCGTGAAACGGCGACGCACTGTCCTGTCGTTTCTATTAAATTCCTCTAGTTTTATCAAGCAATCAACTTTAAGGCGTTCTTATTTTTGTAACAATCTAATAATAGAATTTTACCATTAGATTTTAACTTTTTATTAAAACTCGAGAACTAAAAGGAAATGACGTGGGTTGATCAAAAAGAAGTCTTCTAAAAAATTCTTACAAATTCTCTAAACTAGCATATTGCACTTTTTTAACTTATGTGACCACTATAGGAACTATATTTTGGATTGTGATCTATCTAGTTAATATGTAATGAATAGGAAATTCTTTTTCAAAATAGTGTTGTATTCCAGCAGTTCTGGGTGTTTTTCTGCTTGCCTCCAACAGTTTTATTTATTTTGTGACGCTCTAAAATCTAAAAGGCTGCAACCGAACTTGGGCTTACTATAAGATTTATTCGTTTATTCCATTTGGCTACGCTTTAAGTCGTCGAAGGGGTCACCATCAAAATAACATCAAATAAAACACTTACTTTCCAAACAAAGTCATTTTATTGAATAAAAATTAGTTTATTTCGAGTTCAAATACCAAACTATATCTTGCTATAAATTATTCTAGTTCCTAAATATAAAAGATCGATTACGTAAGATAACCAAACTTCTGATCATCTTTATTAGTATATCAGAACATTTTGAGAGAAAAATGAGGTGAAATGATTTTCCTTCCACATATCTCTAATACGGTCTTTCGTAGGAGGCAAACCGAACTATTCACGCGAGAAGTCTCGCATGCCTATCTCGTACTTGCAATTTTGTGCGAGACGACGCCAGGCGAGGCGAGACGACAGTTAAGATTTCTTATGGGCGCGAGACTCTCGCGTGAACCCCTAAAACGAACTCATCCCAGATTTCTAGTCTTCTTCCTCAGACCAAAAAAGCCCTGAGATAGACGTCAGAAAAGCCATGACGGAAGGGTAGTTCCTCACAAATATCTAGTCTTTTCTCTCAAATCAAAATGGTCCTGAAATTCTGTAATTTAAAAGGTCAAATTTTTGGCCTTTTAATAATTGAATCTGCTTATTATTTAAATAAATAAAAATGAAAATCCTTATGTTCGTTTGCACCGCTTACAGATAAACTGACAGAGTTTACCTGGCGGATAAGTTGTCAAAAACCTTACAAGTCCATCTAACTATAGGATAAATCAAATAACTGGCGCATAAATTTTCTACAAAGGTACCTGCTATTTATGGTCTTTTGCACCGATTTTAGTTTATGTGGCAAATGAACGTTTTTAATTATCACAAAAATTATTTGTAACCTCCAATCATTCTGTTTATTAACAGCAATAGTTTTTCAGTCAAGTGTTTAGTTGCTATGACAACCACATTTTTAATTTTCACAAAATTTTATTTGTAACCTCCTATCATTCTGTTTATTAACAGCAATAATTTTTCAGTCAAGTGTTTAGTTGCTATGACAACCGACGTTTTCAATTGCCACAAAAATTATTTGTAACCTCCTAGAATTCTGTTTATTAACAGCAATTGTTTTTCAGTCAAGTGTTTAGTTTCTATGCCAAACAACGTTTTTAATTGCCACAGAAATTATTTGTAACCTCCTAGGATTCTGTTTATTAACAGCAATTGTTTTTCAGGCAAGTGTTTATTTGCTATAACAACCAACGTTTTTAATTGCCACAGAAATTATTTTTTGTAACCTCCTATCATTCTGTTTATTAACAGCAATTGTTTTTCAGTCAAGTGTTTAGTTGCTAGGAAAACCGGTGTTTTCAATTGCCACAAAAATTATTTGTAACCTCCTATCATTCTGTTTATTAACAGCAATTGTTTTTCAGTCAAGTGTTCAATTATTGCTAGGACAACCGACGTTTTTAATTGCCTCAAAGATTATTTTTTGTAACCTCTGTTTATTAACAGCAATTGTTTTTCAGTCAAGTGTTTAGTTGCCCAACTAACAATTTGATGGTTTATAAAAGCTGTAAGAACGTTTACAAAACAATACTTATAATAAAATTGCTACAATAAAAACGTTTCCTAAACGTTTATACAACCCTTATAAGGCCCAAATGGGCGCAAGTATATAAAACAATTTAGTACTATAGGTCTTTGTATAACGCCTGTAAACACTCTTACCAGATAGTTATGAAACAATAATAGATATTCAATACAATGAGTTTATAGGTGATTTATAAGAATGACTAGAATTTCAATTTACTTTGTTAAGAGCTGCAGAAAGCAACATCTACAAATACAATAATATTTTCTTAGACGTATCTAGAGGAAACAAATTAGTTCTCAAGCTATATTACCTTAACCGGTCTAAACGATAGATTTCAAGGGTGATTGAAAAAAAGTTGTAGTACATGGCGATAGCCATCATGGCTAAGAATTTTAAGTCAAAGCTTTTTGGAGATGATATGCATGGCCTACAGGATTATTTTTGCATACGAAGCGAAGATTACTGTTATTTATATACCACTAATATCATGAAATTTTAATGCCCGTGCGTTTGCTTAATATTTTTAAAATTATTGAAATTCCCAAAAAAATTAATATTTTTGAAATTGACGTTTTCTGATAATAAAATTATGCTAATATATTTATAAAGACATAAAACTTTTAAAGTACCATTATTTTTCTCTCTAAAACTAGTAATACTATAAATAATTTAAATCATTTAATTATCTGTCAAATATGGCGGCGATTCGGACGTGTTGTAGTTCTTTCAACATGGCCTCTTCCTTATAAAATGCATTTGCCACGAAAGCAACTATTATAGGACAATTAGATCCAGTTAGTGATTACTACAAAATATGTATACAATATGTGTTGTATCTAATAAAGAAGCAGATACAGGATCGTATTTAAAAACATTTAAATTTGAATGTATTATCCAAACATTCAATACAAAACATAGTAATGTGTTTTTTAATTTAAAAAAAAACAATTATTTTTCTATTTTGATTTTGGGGATGTGATTGGTTGTTGTCCAACCAATCACAACACGTAATTCTAACCTGCGTATTACGACATATTTTTCTATAACCTATGCACTCTTTGCTATTACACAACAGTTTCTTAAGGTTTCTATTGTGAGCTATTTGTTCTTTTATTTGTACATTTTCATAAGTATGTTATAAGAGTTGCAGTGAAGATAAGAAGCTCAATTACAGAAATGTTATAAAGCAGAAAGGAAAATTTTGTATAAAAAAGCTTTATAAACGTTCTTAAAACAATTTTATATAAGTCCTATAAACAATTTTATAATTTTGCTCTAAGAACGTTTATGGTACTACTTTAAAGAATTATTTAGTTCAGGGAACAAAATACAGTGAAAACCGGTTATAACGACTTTGAAGGGACCGCAAAAGTCGGTCCTTATAACCGATAGTCGTACTAAGCAATTATGTTTTTTAGTCAAAAATCAATTTTTTTTTATTCAACAGAAGTTACTCTATATCAGTCTTTATATCGATATTAAACACTTTTCTTTTTTTTGTGACTTCATAATTCTTTAATCATAACCACTTATTCGAAATCTGAAATATGTTGTAAACGTAAAAGTCAAAACGTGTGGGTGCGCGAAACTGCAGTTTAAACAATTTTACTATATCTATAACGACTTAATTCAAGAAAATGAACAAAGAGTTTACTATATAATGATGAATCAGTTCTAGAAACTAAACAAAAAGATGTTTTGGTCGTTATATCCGGTACTATTCTGCGAAAAATATGATAAAAAACGTCGCTTTAAACGATATGTCGTAATAAGCGGTGTTGTACTAAACAGTTTTTTTTACTATGTGTGTATATGGGATTCAGCCGGGACTTCTACATTTCGTCGTTATATCCGATACGTCGTACTAAGCGGTGTCGTTATAACCGGTTTTGACTGTAATGTTTAATAAAGCCTCTTAACAACTAATTAGCACTTGAGGAGCAAGAATATAGCACTTATAAAATAAATCAGGCTTTTTAGCTAAAGGTTATAAGACAAGAATGTTAGTTGGGTGCTATGGCAACCGACGTTTTTAATTGCTACAAAATTTTTGAATGGCCGTTTTTTTAGTTTATTTTCTCAAGAAAATTTATGGCTAAGTAAATCGTAGATCCTCTACGTCAGTTGAGTTTATTGGAATTAACATTGCTACTTACATCCTTGGCGGGCCACAATCCCGGGGGCTCCGCCAACGTAGATGTGTAATCGGCTACCCCAGCATATTGCTCTATAATTTTTCTACACATCTAAAAGGACCGTGTCATATTGTAAAGAGGAAAAGCGCTCTTTCAAAAAAATTACAGTCATTCTAATAGAAAGTTGGTTGTCATAGCAACTAAACGGTCGACTTAAATAGTTATTTATGATATTAAGAAAGTGTTAAAAGCACCATTTTATTTTGTGAGAATGGAAGTCAACCATAGAACAAAAAATGACATTTTTAACTCGGTAAACAAACGTAAAACAGCCTTACTTTTTAAGTATTTCTATAGACTTTTCTATACGAGGCAATATTGTTACACACTCAGCTAAGTAATTAGAAAATCGCAAAACTAGAAACTTTTTTATTGTCAAAATTATAAAGGTTATCCCATCACCCGTGTCAAATTAAGGATTATTTTGTCCTTAAAACTTTATGATAAATTTATGTATGCTATGTATTTTTCCTGTTATTAATAATGATATTTTTTTCAGGTGAGCTATCTGTTATCTACCTTGTGAATGTGCTCGCTGAACCAAGGTAAACTAATTAATCATTCAGGTCGACCATAGGGGGGTTATTAACAACGGTAATAGTAGGGCCTACTCAAACTACAGGCTTAATAGGCACTGACGTATGGCGTCCAGCTGTAGTAGAGGGTGCTAAAATTGTATACAAATAAATTTAGACGTTTTTAAGAAATCAGAAAGGTTAGTAAGTTAATGATTTTCTCAAAGGTGGTCGTTTTTCAATTTTCTTTGTTTTTTAAATATTTTCAAAAAGTCGTACGACTTATTTTCAAATTCAGCGAACAACTGTTACTTACTGCTGCTAAGTATCACTTAAAAAATCGGATTGTGATAATCGTGACAATGTATTATATGTTCTTTAGGTCATGAAACGTCAAGATTTGCAATAAGAAAACAAAATGAGAGTAGTTATTATGTACGAGTCGAGTCTATCTATCTATGACATCTGAAATCTGAGAGATACGAAATGTATTTAAATGTTTCTTGGAAAGCTTTCAATAGTGTAGCAGGTTTCAAGATTTAAGTAAATTCAAAGTTTATAATTCTAAGGGTTAAGCTCAAAGCTAACAAAACTAAATAATCAATATTTACATCTTCGCCCTTAATAAATATTTTCCGAAAATCTCTTACTATCTCTTTTTTATGTTAAACCGAGAGAATCACATTAAATCGATCTTTTTGAGCGTCTAGCAAAACTCGGATTATTTACTAGTGATTTGCACTTATTAGAAGAAGCACAAGTAGATACTTGTGCACATACAAATCCTTTAAGAAGTGTTCGGATAAAATGTGAACGAGGATTTTCGTAGCATAAGTTAGTGCCAACATCGACGAGATGAGACGACAATACAAATTTGAGGTTTCTTTTATTCACAGTCAAATGACGAGAGTTCAGACTCTTTTTCTGTTATTGATCCTTTACTTATGTTACATAAATTCTTTTTGTTAAAATATTGTCTGTGGATTGTTGTGCTTTTATTCCCTCCAGCGACTAAAATTAATTGGTTATTTTAAAATATATTTATACAGTGTGTCGACACACTTGTTCTCTTATAATATCTGAGATACTTTTTGGTTATTTTTGATTGGATTTTTTAAAATAGAAGACATAATACGTAGTATAATACCTATACTATAAGTATACACGGTGTAGTCAGATTTTTATGACTTTAAAAATTAGGGTTCATTAAAGGCCGATTTAACATGGTAACATCACACTTCCTTAATTTTCTGTCATTCTTTTTTATATTCATTGGTAATTGGTTATTAGAAAAATCAATGTAACATTATACAATAAACTTCCATTTTTACTCAGAAGTAGAAGTAGGTACTTTATTATATAATTCATGACGACGTTTCGATTATTAATAATCATCTTCAGGTCCTAAAAACATAACAATGATATGAATGCGAATACAGGTGAAACACC
Source organism: Malthinus seriepunctatus (assembly GCA_963924605.1). Classification (NCBI taxonomy): domain Eukaryota; kingdom Metazoa; phylum Arthropoda; class Insecta; order Coleoptera; family Cantharidae; genus Malthinus; species Malthinus seriepunctatus. The sequence continues at coordinate 91,843,029 of OZ004600.1, forward strand.
TGTACTTACGATAAAAAAAATTCTTGTTTTCTAATTATTTTAGGAAAAATAACTTAAAATAAAAGTCGTAGAGCATAGAATTCTGCATCTAAAGCAAGTAACAAAATTAATATTGCACGCTTTATAAAGACAAAAATCAGATGACAATGCCCCAGTTACCTAAAAGTATGAGTTATCACTATTTTGAAATTGTTTTGAGCATTTTTGTGTCTAATTTCTGTCATTAAAAATCAGGCAAATTTAATTTTGTTTTTCGATTTAGAGAATTTTATGCCCTACAACTTTTATTTGAAGCTTTTTTGACTAAATTAAATAGGGTAAAACCGGTAGAGATGGCGCACCTTTTTTATTTTTGTGATAAAACATCAAATAGTTAAAATCAAAAGTTTTTAATCAATAAAGCATTCTACAGAGAATCAAATGTAAGAAATAAAGTAAAAAAAATATTGTTTCTTTTAGTTTCAACAAATGAACGCAGATTTAAAAAAATTATGAAAAAACCATCTCGCCCTAACAGCGTGGGAGAGATGGCGCACTAAATAAAACTTTTTTTTTTATTTTTTCTTTCTTGCCACATTGAAGACAATGAGTAGTAAACGTTGTACAACCCTTGTGACGCCATCTTAGGCAATAAATGCATTGTAGCCAGTCGTAGTGTAGTACAGGGTATCCCAAACTGTATTGATGCTTTATGGACTCCAGTAATGCCACTTCTTACAGTTTGTAATCGTTAAATCAAAAAATCATTAAATCAGATACGTTATTTACTTAACAAAACCGAGTAAGATGTGTAGTGAAGCGAGAAATTGCGAAAGTGTCATTTTAGATGCCTATGAGCGAGAGCCGCGCTCACCACCCTGTATAAAACACTAAAACTCGATTATTGAAAATACAACTTGAAATATTGAGTCAATATAAAAAATTTATGAATATTAAACATTTTATTTTAATAAGATGTCCCGACGCCTTCAAACTTCGTTTATTTTTCAGAAACGAATTTCACTGTTTCAATGGCTCTTCTGGCAGAGTCCCATCGGACTTTATTTATAATAACCATAAGACCAAATCTGCCTTCTCTATTGGGAGAACTCTTTTGCCACTTTTAAACATTACAATATTATTTATTTGTTTTATATTTCTATGACGAAAGTCGTTTCCAGGAGACTAAACAATACTATAAATCAGAATAGATTGTCGATTAAATTATGCTTATTCCAATTGATGCTAAGTTGTTTAAATATGTATTTAAATAAACTTATAATTACATAAAATATAAGTAGTCGGGGTTTAATAAGATACTTGGAAGTAAACTACTACATATTTATTGTAATTGTTGGACACCATGGGGATTCCAAAAAGCTCACCAACTCATGCAGAGATAAATAAGTTTTACATAGAATAACGTCTATAAACCACTTAAATCTGGCCGTTATTTTGGATTACACTTATAATCTGACGTACCCTTAGGCATAAACAGTGTATAAGCAACTCATATGCACGAATTTAACTCAATATTTAGAAAATAGGCTCTAAATAGTTCAAATAGGCATTTTGGAAAAAAGAGGTTTTTTTTTGAAAAAAATCTGAATGTCAAGATCGATTATGTTGTTTTTTTTTATAAAAAAAGGACTTTTTAAACGTAATAATGTTGATCTCCATTATACAAGATACCTGGTTGCTCTACTAGAAAATAAAATAAATTACTTAATCATATCCGAACGACCAGCAGTTTTTATATAAAACGTCGAGCAGATGCTAAAATGAAAAAACTTTTTTTATGCCGTTAAAAACTTATTGATTAAATTTTTCCTTGTTTCGTCCTTTTAATATTATAATAATTTTAAATTAACCAATATAAATTTTGTTGATTATGCTAAAGAGCTAAAGTGAGAGGGTTTCATCTTTATATTCGGCTTTATTAAAACCTTATTTGAAACTGATTAAAACTCGTCCTCTCTTGAGGTCAACATTTGAATCGACTAATCTGTATTTAAACATCCCTAGGACAGACAAGCTGCTAAGCCAACAGACTTGACTCTTAATCTACCCCGAGCTTCAGCTGCGTTATCGAACTTAAACCATGTTATGCAAACTTACAACCAACAATCGAGATTAATTTTCGATTAGATGTTTAGACTAATTTGCATGATGTAATATGACGGTACGACGTTTCAATAAACAAGGAATGACGGTTATCTAAAAGTTGAATACGGATGAAAATGGAGTTTTGATAAAGGTCATCTAGAAAATTACTTTTGCGAGTTACTCAACATTTTTGTTGAGCCAACAAATAAATTAGAATTTTAATTTTATGTTTGAAAAGAGTGTTTTAATTTTTATATTCTTGAAACCAATTACATGCTTATAAGTCGTAAGGTAGTAGTTAAACATTAATAACTGTTCCGTAGTTACTTATTTTTAACAATAAAGAATGCAAGAGAAATAAAACATTGGTTGCCGCGCCAGTGGTAGAAAACTATCTAATTGAGCAATAAAATTTAATAAAACTTTAATTCATGACTTGAGTCTGGATAAAATGATTAAAGTGGGATTTAAAAATGTGGTTCTTGTACGAAATGAACAATAACTTTTAATATCTCGAAAAGTTTCGAGTTTTGTTAAAAGTTATAATACACAAGCATTTTATATGCGGATATTTAATAAACGCATATTTCTTCCACTTCACCACTTTTTTCTAATAATGACGTGTCGTACGTGCGTTTTATTATCACCCTTCTATTGGTAGAGAGGAAATTAAAATAGGATCAAATCAACTAGAGCTTTTCCACGTCCCGTCGGGCGAAAGGAATATTCACAAGAGTTGAGATATTTTTAGAGATTGCTGCGAGAGTTTGCCCGGCATTTTTAGAATTGAAACTGACATAAAAATCACGAAATGGCGGTAATTTTTTAACAATATCGCGGAGGAAAACGTATGGATCGAGTCTAAAATTGGTCAATTTTAAAGAGACCATAACCAAACACAAACGCTGTTTATATATTGAATAGTACCAAACGTATACTTGAATTTTTTATCTTTACCGACACGTGACTATTTTTATAAATAAATTAATTTGAAATCGGCGTATTTATTGAATTTAATTATTTAATTTAGCTAATACATTTATTGTTAATTATTATTAAATTATTTAGAGAAATTATAATTAAATTAATTATTTCTTGCGTTTTCTAAAAGTCACGTGTCGGTAAAGATAAAAAAATTTAATATTATGTGATTATTATTGTGTTTGTGCTGGTGTGATATTTCGAGACAATTTAAATAGCTACAAATAATTATTATGAAAAACTACGTGTTTGATACGTAAACAAATACACGTATAATACGCTTTGTCTTATTGGTAGAGATTCCTGTCATTTTTTAGGATGTACGATGCAATTTTCAAATTAAACTCTAGTTTTTTTTTATTTTCCAACAATTTTATTTATGCAATTTCTTTACAGTTACCTAACTTGCTTACTGTTTAGTCGAGACGTAGCTTAATCTCGTCTTGTACTTAATATGCACGAACTTATGTAATTAAAGGAACTAAAAGGAACTACATTTGTACGGATGGATAACATATTAAAGTAATAATTTCTGCTTATTAAACACTGTTTCGCTTTAGCTCTGCTAAGTGTACTCGACTGTTAACTGCAAATCAGCTACTCGTATTTTGTATCAAAATTTAAATAATGTCAATTCAAAAAAAATTCTTGGTTCTCTTCTTTCATCCACGTGTGAATTTTTATGATTATTTTTAAATCGTGGTAGCAAGTACACAGACACACCGACGGATAGACCCACATTTTCTGAATAAAAGGGTTCAAAAACATTCATGGATGCTTTCAAGACAAGATAATTGTTTTTGTGTTCTTCTTTGGCCCTCAATATTTACCGAAAATTAATAAGTTGGGCAACAGACACTACACTTTTCTCAGGATGTATGGTATTTTTTGCATTTGCAAAAAGCTTGCTTGCTTCAGTGCATTGATGCTCTACCTTGTGTTTTGTGAGTTCTAGATTTTCTGAATTCGAAGAGTAACCAGTTATTTAACAAGACAATTGCTTTGTTCAAAAAATGGGTGTAGACGTGTATACACCATGGAAGAAGGTGGAATTTTTTTCTTCAGGAATGTGTGTGAAGCATTTATGAGCTAAACATACTAAAAGTCTCCGATCCTAGCTATATGGCTGGGAGAAAGATTCCGTTTTTGGAGTTTTCGCTTATATCTCGAAAACTGTCCATCTTAGGGAAGAAATTATTCTTAATAAAATGAAAGCTTACCAAATTTCCTACAATGTAGTTTTTATTCATTTTTTCTCTTATTATTGTATCCGCCCTATTATACTCTATTAAAAATATATTATTTTGCTAAGAATAATTTTTTCTCTAGGACCTAATGTTTTCGAGATACAAAAAAACCCCTATTTAAAATAAAGGAGAAATTTTCATTTATTATTTTTTTACAACTAAACGCCCATTAATATACCAAATTATTGGTGTTTGAATTGTTGATTTTTTTAATAATGATTTAATAATGACCCTTTCATTATTATTTGATGAGTGGTTCAGCAGTCTGTTTTTCACTAGAACAGTTATCCAAATATTTTAAACAAAAACGGAAGTGTAACGATGCATTTTATCCGGAAGCCGGACCTAAATACTGGTACAATATTACAACATCGTGGGAATTTTGTATCGTTTAATGCAGCTATTTCTAATTTTTTTTTCAGTTTTCCCTTAGCGCCGCCCCTGAGATCAAAATGGAGATAATTTTTACATTCCATTGTTCAGCTCTTCAAGTACTGTCATTTGAGTCCAGTCTCATCAAGATTGGACCAGAATTACTTAATTTTAAATAATCTAATTTATTTTATAACAGCTGATTTCCCTGTAACTCGGCAACCATAAGAGCTAGAGCTTCCGTTTAATTTTTACTTTAACTCTTAAATCATTTCTAATCCTATAAAAATTATTTAACCCTTATCACTTGAGCATTTCGTTATCTAATGGTTTTTAATTATTGGAGTGAAAAGTTTTAAATTCATTTAGAACCCCGTGGAGTGGTAAAATTTGTTGTTGGGGCTGATTAATGTTTCTTCTTTTTACCTTAGTGATTAATTAGCATCTCTAAGTATTTTCCAGGCCAATTGATCTCTCTTAGAGGACCAGATTAGATCTTACAGAGAGAACTAGTGGTCTGGAACTACTCCTGCCCCGTTAGTGTCTGTCTAGGCTTAGTGATCTTTCTTCAATGACCGGTTGGATCTCGAAGACGAGGACTAGTGGTCTGGGAGAACAGTGACCGAGTCATATAGTTATCCCAGTGGAGATTTTTATTTAGTTGGTTTCCCTTTATCGTACATTTATTTTTTCTTGAGAAAGGTTTTTTTTGTACGTGCCATTTCGGCCTTATTATTATTTTGCTATTACTTTTGAATAAACATATTTTATATTTTTATTCCACCCATAAGTCCCATAGTGTGTTTTACTTCTTGCTACGAACCCCTCGTCTCCAACTGAGAGACTCTTAAGAGAGATTTAATGCAACAATCAGTTTCCGGTGTGGCAGTAGTATTGGTTAAAAGTAAAGAGCCATTTTCTTTGTCATCTGAAGAAACGCATACCATCATTCCTTCATTTTTTTAATTAAATAATTATTGTGAAATTTAAATTACACAAGTACGGTTACAGATTGAATATCTTGAGATATCATACAAATTTGTCACGTATTTTTAATTTACAAAATCCCTTTCACAAAAGGTGTGTTTTGTAATTAATTATACAGAATGGTTCCTTTTAACCAATTCAGGAAGAACGACTCACACAAAAGTTATAGAGTACAAAGGTTATGTCATGTTGTATGTGGTCGAGACTGAGTGTCGGATTGGTCCCGCAAAATTTGATTGAATATCGACATCATTTTCCCCCTTGGTAGGTATCGCACAACTTTTTTTCCTGAGTCGTTTCTGCGTATTTTCCATTATTTAGATTGTATATAATGGGCCCTCCTGTACTTTTAAGCTCTTTTTTACATTCAAAGTTTGAAATTTAACACCTAAAAAGATAGAATGCAATTAACATAAATGTGTTTAAAAAATATATTAAACTAATGATTATATTTTACAGTTTAATCCAACTATATTATAAAAGTATTAACGTTGATTATAGTCCTGGGGCCTGTAACAGAAAAAAGGGGGTGATCGTATTCAGGCCCATCTTTTGGGAATAAGCTATTTGAGTGCCAGCGAACACGAAAATCTGGTTGGCTTCCACAGGCAGTGGCTTAAGGCCTCAGGACTGTTAATAATAAATTTCTAATTGGTGAGGAAGGCGGGAAACCCACCTGAGAGGGATGGCAAAGTAAAATCTTACTTTTTACGTAAAAAGTAGTTACTTTGGCAGTGGACAACTCAAATACCGCTTATGAGTCACGAGTTAGTGTTTGCAGGTGTGTAGCATAAAGACGTTAATTTCAGTCCAGCTGCCACGCTCTCAGAGACATTGTAGAAGGCAGCCAATTTTTTTGGTCGATTTTTTTTATAAGAACGATAAAATATCAAAGTTGCATCCCGAATGCTGTCATATTTCTTACTTTTTTCCTTCTTTAAGAATTTCATTGAAGGATCCTGAGGGCTTAAGCCACTGCCTGTGGAAGCCAACCAGATTTTCGTGTCCGCTGGTACTCAAATAGCTTATTTCCAAAAGATGGACCTGAATACGATCACCCCCTTTTTTCTGTTACAGGCCCCAGGACTATTAGTTATAATTACATAGAATTAAATTAATTTGACTAGAAAATTATTTAATCCTATTAGTAAGTTTATTACAGTTCCGTGTATATGAAGTTGTAAAATATAGTGGTCTCGAGAAAACGAAATGAAGTTTATTTAAGTTCAACTTAAAAATAGAGATAGGCGTATAGGGTTAGATGTTAGATATTAAAAGAAAATTGTGTATGAAACAAGAGAAATAAAAGAGTGCTCTTTAAAGTGAATTTATTATGTAAAATATTTTGAGCAAAAGCGAACCGCAAATAGGTCTCGCTTCTGTTTTATTACAGGAACCTTTACAGACCAACATAAAATCTCGTCCACATGATGAATTTATGTTTCTTTTTGCTACCGTTCTCTAATTGGGACTTGCTAGTGAAATTTACGCGTTTTGTTTAGACTCGACCCTTTTACGTCCTTTTCTTACGCTCTGCTACACACCAGAGAATTTTTAATGGGAAAAAGCTACTGATGAATCTTAGTCGTCCTCTTTATACTCAATCTTTTTGTATCTTACGCTTTATAATCTTTTAGATAATAACAAGGTTTCTTTGTGTCAGGTGAGATGTTGCGCTTAATAGCAAATTTTCGTCAAATATTTTACATGCTTCATTATCTAAAAGTTACAAATTATAAAAGATTGAATAAGATACCTACCGGGGAGGCAACATAATACAATTAATTGCAAACGAGAATTTAAGGGGGTGAAAATTTCTTTTCAACTTTGTGCTAGGTGAAGGAAGCGATTCATGTATTCAAGACTTAAAAGCTTCATTTATGGATTTAAGGATTTATGGAAAAGAGGGACCCAAATTAGCATTGTTAAATGGCATTTTCATGCATATATTAGCTACGTTAAATTTGTAGTTAATGGAAATTTATATTAAAGTTGTATTTTATTTTCAGATTTTAAATTTAAATTAGGATTTTAATAACGTAAAAAATTTGTATGGTAATAATTTATAATTTTACAGTTTGTTTACTTTATACAGGGTGTACACGAAATACTATTATTTGAAAAAAATATTTAAAGATTTTTCCAAATTTTCAAGCAAAAAAAAATTATGTATGTCTGTTTATTTTGCCTTGGTTCTTCGTCTATTTGTCTCTCCGTGAAGTTTTGTCCCTAGTAAATTAATCAAGTAATTCATAATAAGTAGTAAGGTAGTAATTTTGTAAAAACGTAATGTTGTTAACAATAACTTTGTATTCATAAAGCAAAGTGTAGTTGAAGCACACTACCACTAGATTTTCACAAACTTTTGTTAAACTGATAAATCTTTCCGAAGTTTTAGTGGTAAAAGTAATATGTGTGAGTGAATTCAAAGTTCAAACCTCATATTTATTAGATTTAAAAGTTTGTTTCTTGTTTTTGTTTAGATTCAATAACGTTATAAATAATATTATTGTTTTAATGACGAAGCTAACTATTTAGGAACAGTATACAACTATACGTGAGAGGGTAGGTTTTTTGCCGTACTTATCGTACTTGTACTCAACAAGTAGTTTTAGACGGTTTAAATTTACGGATTAACACAAGGTGTTAAATTAATTATTAGAAATAGCTGTACATAATAGTATTTTGCACATTTTTTGTTGTTTCTAAAGTAAGCAGTTCATTTTGCTTATACAGTATACCTAATAAGTAGTGGTCATAGGGATTTCACAAAGGAAAATAGTGTTTTTACCATTCCTGCTTCCCATTTTAACTTAATATTGCTAGATAATTTTTTACTCTTATTATTTCATTGAAAACTTCAAGATTTAATGACTTGATTCCTTTAAAAATTTTAAATAAAGTCATACAGGCTAGACATAATCTCGCTTGCCATGGAAAACAATATAAATCTAAAACGTCAACAATAATTTTTTTTCTTCAAACCTCAAAAAACAGTTGATTTTTTGTTACTGAATAAGTAAGGTTATGTTATACAAGTAGAAAAAAGTAAACTCTAGCCTTACTTATTTACTAAAAATTATATCATAAATAACTATTTTATTTATACAGTGTGTCCCCGGATGGTTGCCAATAGGTGAAAATTTAAAAACGCCCCTTTAATAATTTAAATACGTTTACTAGTTACTACTGCGTTGGTGGTGATAAATACCAATTTAGGTATCTGCGCATTCCTACCGCTCGCTAACATAAATCTGTCTTGCAGTAGGTACAAATTTAATGACATCTATAAGTATTTACTCCTACTATTATGCAAAATTGAGGTTATGTACAATTCATTTAAATATTGTAAATTTATGTATTCTATGAAATTTATTTAAATTACTTATTTTTATTCAGGGTGTCCCTGAATAGCACCGACAAATGCTTACATTGAATTCCTGGGACGAAAATAGGACTTTTGGACCTCTTGAAATTATGCCCTAGAATGTCCTCCTACCAAGTTACACGCTCTCGAAGTTGTGTTAAAAATTTAATAGATATGCGTACTGTATAAAAATCATTAAAATATTTGCAGTACTTTTGGAGATAAAGCGATTTTTCAAAATTTTTAACACAACTTCGAGAGCGTATAACTTGGTAGGAGGACATTCTAGGGCATAATTTCAAGAGGGTCAAAAGTCCTGTTTTGGTCCCAGGAACTCACTGTAAGCGTTTGTCGGTGTTATTTAGGGACACTCTGTATAAATGTTGTTTATAGTCGAATAAAAAATAGTGTATGACACACGGATATTTTTAGTTCTCAAGCAGTTGCGAATCCCGGCGTACGCCTTGATACCCAAGGCTCCGCCATTACCTGTGATACATCATTTTACGTCTTTGTATCATAATGTACTGTTTTTGTATCAAGAGCGTGAAGAAGGCAAGCTACGCCGGCTATTTGCTATTTGTAATCAGTTTTAATTAATTTATGACGTTTTAAGAAAAAAATAATATTGTTTTAGATTGTTTTAGAATTTACACCCATCAGTAATTGTCATGCTCGACTTCGTCTCGTCGAACGAAGACGAACTCGCTCGTCGAAAAAAAGTGTCACTTTACTTCTTATAAAACAACATTTATTATTGTTTTCGGCCCCTAATTATACGGAGAGATTATCTATATCTATTGACATTGATGTGAAGTTCTCATTCTAAATAGGTACTGCAATACAGATCTTTGATCCATTTTACATCCTTGTATCATAATGTACTATTTTTGTATCAAGAACGTGAAGTAGGCAAACTACACAGACTATTTCGTAATCAATTTTTGGGCAGAAAAGGGATTGTTTTAAACTCATTAGTAGTTGTCATACTCGACTTAGTCTCGTCTGACCAGACGAACTGGCTCGCGGAAAAAAAGTGTCACTTTACTTCTGATAAAACAACATTATTGTTAGTTGGACGATACAGTTTTTGACGTTTTAAATTATGTACTGTTTTTCATGGCAAGAGTAGAGAGATTACGTCTAAAACTTTAAAATTGCATTTAGTCAAAAGTTAAAATATATGACTCTGATTGCTCTTGCCTTGTGTTCATGTTCATGATGGATGCCAGTTAACAGTATTTAATGAAGTTCAATATTTTAGTAAACTTTAATGTAAGTAATTGAAATGCAAAGCTTTCAAAATTAGCATGTATTGAAGAAACTTGAAGGAAACTAGTAATAGGAGAACGCTGTACTTATCACTTACATTATAATCATTCCACGGCTTTCTGTCTTTTAATACGATCACATTAAGATCTTAGGGTCTACTTATTCAAATTCTATTCAGTAATAACATAGCGAGTGCAATGGAAGATACTTGTATGGTGCACGATATGTATTATTTTAGAATACACGACTTCGTAGGTCGTCTGTGATATAAGGAACACGAAATTAAATCTGAGGGTAATGTTACGGACCCGCCACTGACCTAGATAATACCTACAGACTACTCACAGATCTTCAATACGAACGCAAAGGGCATAAAAATTACCTGTACATATAGGCAGACAATTTCATGTATAAATTTTATTTTAATTAATTATAATGTGTATTCCTCAAGTGTCAAGATCGTTTACTAAAAAGTGCTTCTTGAACCTATAAAAAAAAGGCTTAAATAGTGATATTCACTGTTTTGGAAAAATTAAGCAATCATTTCATATAAGTCTCAAATCTTCAATCTACATAGGATAAACTGTTCTCAGAAACAATGAACGCATTCACCGGACGTAACAGTTGTGGAACAGTTACCAACTGCTACATCACTAGCGCTTCTATCGTGCGGTAATTTTGCTAAGCGAGCAGGTGTCAAGATAGTGCAACATAACGCAATTGAAATGCGCTCGATAAAATGGCACACGATCCCAAAGCAGGGGTAAGTCACCGACCGATTTTGTAGCTGCCCCACAACTGTTACGTCCGGTGAATACACCCAATGTCTCTTCACGGGTACACAAAGTGTTTAGTATAGCGAGTGCTAACCTTACCTGCGAACATAAAGAATAAACATGTGAAATCACACTTTTTTGTAATTCCTACGCCTACTATAGGGCTGCTGAAGTGCTGATCTCTATGATACTAATTAAGCACCTGAAATGTATTAAAAAATTGAAATTAGTAATCAACATCATTTTTGAAACTTAAAATTTAACTTTTTTGAATTGTTCAAAATTCAGTTTGGTGCTTTTAAGTCGTGAAATGGTATCGTGATTTTGTCATCAAATTACAAATAGTATGATGTAATTGCTAAATAAAATTTAAAGCGAAAATGTTGTAAATGTGAATTATAAAATCTAAAATTTAGCATTATATCCATTGACCTATTTATTTTAATACAAGAAAATTGTTATGCACTATATGAATGAATAATCAAAATTAAAATAGCACTTGGTACGATACGATAAGGTGTTTTAGCAAGTTTATGCGAATGGTCGAATGCTGATAACTGATAAATAGTTGACCAAATCGTAGATAAATAAATATTGAACTAAAATTTTTAAATATTGAATTATTTAGTACATTATTGAACGCCGTGCCGTTGAGTTCATTCATGTACTTTAATACCGTAGTTTGTGCCTTTTTGATTACAAGAGTGTCCAGTTACTTAATAACTATTTCAACTACAAAATAAAGGTTAGTTTTATATTTTTAACCAGACCTTAACGTTTTAATCTTTTATGTTTCTATTCGTAATTTAATTACTTACCTATACAATCAATATTACATTAGGTATCTATTTAAATTTTTGTGTGTGAATTGTTATAGTAAAATTGGCACAGTAGTACCATTTTGATTTTCTTTGGGTGCAATAAAATTTTGATCATTTCTGAGCATAGTTTTGGATTAGATGCATTAATATTGTGTAACAAAATAAAATGAACACTTACCAATCTGTATATAATATTTATATCAATTAATCACCTCATGAGCTCATCACAATTAGAAATTTATATTTTTAAAAATTTGTTAACTAATGGAGGAGATAAAAATTATATTGGGAGGGACGGAGATAGGATAAGTTAATTTTTAACATTTTAATTTTTTGAGCTGTGAAGTTAGGGAATATTTCTTTTCTATATTCTAAAACGGTAGTATCTCATTATTTAATCAAATTTAGTGAACTGAAAAAATCAAGAGATTGGCATAAAAGACTCTCAAAATGTTCGTTAAATTTGACAGATAATCTGCAACCAATTCCGTTCGTCACTAATAATGTCGATTGCTTGTGTGGCTAATTGAATTATTTAAGTCTTGAAGATTATTTGGTTAATTAGGTACTACTTATACTTTTTTATTTTCTCCCACAAAAATAGTCGAGAGAAGTCAAGTCTTCAGGCCACCTTACTGGTCATTCTGTTGTATCATTTCTTCTTCGGCTACGTTTATGTTGCAGCTACGAATAAGCATTAAGAACGGCGATTAGAGAGAAACAGATAAAATAAAGTCGTTGTTGCAAGTTTTATTTTATCTATTTCTTTCTAATCGTCACTCTCAGCGCTTATCACAGCTCCAACATAACTACACTCCTACTCGCGTCGTGTTGCTATAAAATTCTTTGATCAAGGTTTCCATCAAGACTTGCAAAAAAAAGATTATTGGTTAAAAACTGAATGTTAATTTGCATGTTCAAAATATAATTCTCTTTTTGACAATTCCACACCAAACATTCCGATTTTCCAAATATGACGCCGTCCTATATGATCGGAAACTCTTGCGATGTTGTCATCTAAAAAAACAAACTTTTCTACAAATTGTGGATATGTGGATAATTTTCTCACATCCAATTCGTCACCTGCCAAAGTCGAAACTATTATCTGAACATTACTCCACCAAAAGCAGCAGAGTAATGCACTAATTGATTGGTTAATTTCCAAAAATTTCACTTAGTTTTAATGGTGGGAAAATCGAAATGTTAAACGTGTATTTCAAATATTTTGGAACACTTTATAGTATATTTGATATTTATATTGCAACTATAAGTAAAAGTTTGTGCGAATTTCATCCATCCAGTTACATGCAAGACATAACGATGCAGATGGTTTGATTCTCAAGCGCTTCTCTAGAAATAATATTTTATAAGACCTTATGCATTTAAAAAGAAAGTGGGTTTTTCTTCACCTTTTTTTTTAATTTATACAAAAAAAGTCTTAGTGTCATCTTATTTTAAACTTTTTTATTAAGTTTTATCATTGATTTTGTGTTTAAAAAGGTTAAAAAGTTTCTTCGTTAAAAATATGTAAATTGGGACCTGGGCATAATTGTAAAAAAGATACAAAAATTAAAGTAATATATGGAGAACTTGCTTAAAAATTTATTTTTCAAACATATTACTCTAGTATTTATTATTATACTTTAATATTTATTGAAAGCAGAACTACAGTAAATAAGAAAATAAATTTTGTTTGTAGGTTATTTATTTTCAACTTAATTTAGTAAAGAGGGGAAAGATTGGAAGTGACCTATAAAATTCAGTTTATTTAATTAAAAATTTTTATTGATTATATCGTCCAAATTAAGTTCTAAATAAAAAAAAAAGTTGAAATTTGGCACAAACTTCACCAAAGCTCTTTATAATCATTTCCTCAAAATTTAATTAATCTGAAAGGAACTTTTAAATTTTTGAATTTTTAAACCTACCCTCTATCAACTCTCAATTTATTTTTTCGTAATTTGCAATTTTTGTATGTACTTATGTATGGTCCTCAATATAATATTTAAGATGTTTCATTTGTTGAATATATTCCTGCTTTGAAGTATTGAAAAAATTATTACCTTTTCGTAAAATTTGTGTACTTTGAAAAAGAAATTCGCCGAAAAAAATGTTTTATTTAACATCTCCACTACTCAGGCTTGTCTTCCGGAGCGTGTGGATACCGTTTAGGCGGCCTGCACAGGCCAAATCGTAGCGTCTGGACAGCGTTCAGGACATACCCAAAAATAGCGTAGAAAAAGGTCGATGAAACACTCATTTATGACTCGGCTAACGCCTCGTTCTGAAAGCAGCATACGAGTACGGTAATGATGTCCTTTTCTTACTAGTTACATAACAATTATTTACAAAACAAGTTTCGTATATATGGGAAGCTTGTTCAATGGGGAAGACGTTGTTCAATCCTCCATTTTCATATATCAAAATACACTACTAGTGCTGCATAATGGCCCGTTCACACATACAGGCTTGCCTTCCGGTTTGGCCTGTGCAGGCGACCTGCACAATGCACAGTCCAAACCGAAGCGTCTAGATACCGTTCAGGTGGCCTGCACACGTGCACAGGCCAAACCGGACCATCGGGACACCGTTCAGGCGGTGCCAAACCGGCCAAAGCAGGCCAAATCGGAAGATAAGACCTGTGTGTGTAGACAGGCTTTTAGAGTGCTTAAGGATACTCTTTTTAATTTCGTAACGTTGACCACTACGTAATGTCTCATAACCTTCATGAATCCTTTAGAGACGGTTGGACAGAGTAGAAAAAAATAAATTTCGAGTTAATAATTTTCACATGACACGTTATAAAATTTTTATTTCTACAGAAATTTATTTTCTGTAACAAACCTCCCCGTACTTGTAAATCACTGCGAAGCTTATAAATCACGCAAGTATTTTTGAAATCTCAAATTAACGTTGATCAACGATAATTGTAATAAGTTCGAACAGGTAGTTCGTTGTTCGTCATGAGGGGTGAAGACAATTAGGATAAAACAAATGTACATTTGTCAACACTCTTCATCATGTGTCAAAGGGACTTTTTTCAGGGCAACAAAAGTAAAAATTGTTTTGTAGACTTTTTTATTATTTCTTTTTTGGCGGTTGGGTGTTTTATGCTTTGCTATATTTTTATTTTTCTGTTTTTATTTTAAAAAAATGCTACAAATTAGTGTAAAAGATTTCTGCGTGTTCTTTTTTTGGTAATTCGCAGAGATGTACCTTTGCTGATTACTAAATTTACATGTACAATCGTCAACATTACTGTTGTTGTCGGCTGTTAAATTTTACATTTAAGTTGTGTGTAAATTTTTTATTATTGTAGTTTTATGTTCAAAATTGACGTTTAAATTTTTAATGAAAACTAAAGTGAAAAATGATTACATATTTCTTTTTATAGAAATATTTAATAAGTGCACGTTGAGAATGTAGTCGACCCGTCGACAATATGCAATATTAAATATGTATAAGAAATGTCAACAGTCTTGCACAATGGGAGGTTGGAAATATTACGTTATTCCATTATACCTTACGGCATCACTCTGAGAAGAATTTGGCTTTGCAAAACCATAGATGCATTCTGTCTGAGATGTGGTGCTATAGAAAGGCGTGAATGATGGCGTAATATACGGGCAGGAGGTAGCAACCACCAACTAGGCATGCGAGACAGCCCGCTGAGAAAATACCACGTGAAAATTGAAGATAATAAACTCTGAATAAGAATACGTTGTTGCCAAATTATGAGTTTTACAAATTTATTACTTGCTTTTATCAAAAATAACCACCAAAATTTTAATGTTATCACGTTCTGCTAAAAGCAAAACGAAATTCAAAAATTAAAGAAATATTTGAAAATTTCAATATTATTTCCCTTAACATTTTTTATTGTTTATTTTTCAATAAAGCGATTATAAAAGTTTAGATTTAAGATTAAGATATGTATGTTAATCAAGTTCGTGTGTATTAGAGCAGCGATTAGTTGCCTACTTTGACATGATATTGATCGTATCAATAAATGTCCCAAGATTGGAATTTAAATACCCTGTACGTATTTGTTTAATTATAGATAAAAAATAAGGAGACACGCTATACTATTTAAGAAATGGGCAGTAATTGCGCATTTAAAAAAACGCAAATCAAGTTTTAATTTGGAAAATAATTATTAGGTGTACGACAAACTTGGAATTCATTAACCTTTTTTGGTCAGCTAAATGAGGTGTAATTTTGCTTTTCCGTATTTTATAAATAGCAGGGATTTTGTAATCGATAAAGCTTTAAAAGATTAGCTTTAATAACTTTTGATGAAATCGTGGTATTT
Organism: Malthinus seriepunctatus; assembly: GCA_963924605.1. Taxonomy (NCBI): domain Eukaryota; kingdom Metazoa; phylum Arthropoda; class Insecta; order Coleoptera; family Cantharidae; genus Malthinus; species Malthinus seriepunctatus. The sequence continues at coordinate 91,859,249 of OZ004600.1, forward strand.
ATACATGTATAAATTATTGGTATTGTATAATGTGAAAATTTCAACATTGTACTTATTTTTATGGGGTGACAGTTTTAAAATTGATTTTTCTACTTGAAACTATTAGTCCTGGAGCTACCGTGTATATTTACTAAACCATAAGAACCAAAATTTTAACTTTTACAGGTCGAAAGTACATAAAAAATTAGTAATAGAACCGCCCGTCTGCCTGTCGAAAGTGGCCGCTTTAACTCAGGAGGGGCGCTAGAAGGTCGAGTTTCTTTGTGGTTTAACTAAACCACAAGCTACATGAACAAGTTGTGCATCAAAAAATTTCATTTTTCTATGTAGTTTTACAATATACCATGGTAGGACGTTTTAAGTGTACCCTTATAGCGGTAGACGCCTTCGAAGAAAAAGAAAAATAACGTGTTTATAGCAAAAAAAGCGATATTTGAGTACAAATACAGGGAAAACCGTCCATACAATTGAAAAATTTTATTATTAGAAGTTATAGATAATGTAATAATAAAGAAATTACCCCTATAACTATTTTTCATATCATCAACCCTAAACTAGTTATAAAGCTATTCTTCACCGACGTTTACCTAAAAAGTACACAGTTTGAGTCAAAACTATGTGATAACCGTACATAGGATTAACAAGAATTGTTAATAGAAATTTTAGATACTGTTGTCATAAATAAATTACATTCATAAAATTTTGTCGTATAATCAACTGTAAAGTAGCTATGAAGTCATTCTCTAACCTCTTTTACTTAAAAAGACGTTAACTAGGAAGGCGTCTGCCGACACGAAGGCTACATTAAACATTGTCTGCCCTACCATATTCAAAAACTACATAAAAAATGGAATCTTTTGATATGTAATTTGTTCATATGTTCATGTATCTTATGGTGTTGTTAAACACTCAAAAAGACTAATTTTCTAACGCTTTTCCCAAGTAACAAGAGACATTTACGCTTCAACTAAACCACAAGATATATGAACAAATTTCATATCAAAAAATTCATTTTTTACGTAGTTTTCAAAAATGCCGCGATAGACGGTTTTAAATGTAGTCTTCATGGTAACAGACGCTCTTGAAAATAAGCCTAAAGAGTCTTCAACTAAACCGCAAGATACATGAACAAATTTTATATCAAGAGATTCCGTTTTTCACGTAGTTTTTGAAAATGCCGCGACAGCCGGTTTTAAGGGTAGCCTTCATGGTGGTAGACGCTCCTAAAAATAAGTCAAAAGAGTCATCAACTAAACCACAAGATACATGAACAAATTTTATATCAAAAGATTCCGTTTTTAACGTAGTTTTTGAAAATGCCGCAACAGACGGTTTTAAGTGTAGCTTTCATGGTGGTAGACGCTCTTCAAGAAAAATCAAGAAAGAGTCATCAACTAAACCAATAGATCCATGAACAAATTTCATATCAAAAGATTCCATTTTCTACGTAGTATTCAAAAATGCATCGACAGACGGTTTTAAGTATAGCCCTCATGGTGGCAGACGCTCTTCAAGAAAGAGTCATCAACTAAACCACAAGAACCATGAACAAATTTCATATCAAAAGATTCCGTTTTCTACGTAGTATTCAAAAATACCGCGACAGACGGCTTTAAGTGTAGCCCTCATGGTGGCAGACGCTCTTCAAGAAAGAGTCATCAACTAAACCACAAGAACCATGAACAAATTTTATATCAAAAGATTCCGTTTTCTATGAAGTATTAAAAAATGCCGCGACAGACGGTTTTAAGTGTAGCCTTCAGGGTTTTGTAGATGACTCTTTTGGCTTATTTTCAAGAACGTCTGCCACCATGAAGGTTACACCTAAAACCGTCTGTCGCGGCATTTTTGAATTCTACGTAAGAAACTGCACCCTTTGATGTGTAAACTGTTCATGTATCTTTTGGTTTAGCTGATGACTCTTTCTTAATTTTTTTGCAAGAGCGTTTGCCACCATGAGGGCTACATTTAAAACCGTCTGTCGAGGTATTTTTGAATACTACGTAGAAAACGGAATCTTTTGATATGAAATTTGTTCATGGTTCTTGTGGTTTAGTTGATGACTCTTTCTTGAAGAGCGTCTGCCACCATGAGGGCTACACTTAAAACCGTCTGTCGAGGTATTTTTAAATACTGCATAGAAAATGGAATCTTTTGATATGAAATTTGTTCATGGATCTTGTGATTTAGTTGATGACTCTTTCTTGATTTATTTTGAAGAGCGTCTGCCACCATGAGGGCTACACTTAAAACCGTCTGTCGCGGCATTTTTTAATACTGCATAGAAAACGGAATCTTTTGATATAAAATTTGTTCATGGTTCTTGTGGTTTAGTTGATGACTCTTTCTTGAAGAGCGTCTGCCACCATGAGGGCTACACTTAAAATCGTCTGTCGAGGTATTTTTGAATACTGCATAGAAAATGGAATCTTTTGATATGAAATTTGTTCATGGATCTTGTGATTTAGTTGATGACTCTTTCTTGATTTATTTTGAAGAGCGTCTGCCACCATGAGGGCTACACTTAAAACCGTCTGTCGCGGCATTTTTTAATACTGCATAGAAAACGGAATCTTTTGATATAAAATTTGTTCATGGTTCTTGTGGTTTAGTTGATGACTCTTTCTTGAAGAGCGTCTGCCACCATGAGGGCTACACTTAAAACCGTCTGTCGAGGTATTTTTGAATACTGCATAGAAAACGGAATCTTTTGATATGAAATTTGTTCATGGTTCTTGTGGTTTAGTTGATGACTCTTTCTTGAAGAGCGTCTGCTACCATGAAGGCTACATTTAAAACCGTCGGCCGATTCATATCCGAAAACTTCGTTAAAAACGGAATCGTTTGATATGTAATTTTTTGATCTGTGTGTGCATCTTATGGTGTAATTAAAACCAAAAAATAACGATTTTCTAGCGCCCCTCCTGAGTTAAAGCGGCCACTTTCGACAGGCAGACGGGCGGTTCTAGTACTCATTTTTTATGTACTTTCGACCTGTAAAGATTAAAATTTTGTAAAAATGGTTTAGTTAATATGTACGATAGCTCCAGGACTATATGACGATTCTCTCATAAATCCAAGTCGGCCCTTCAGATGGATTGCACTCTCTGTATGTTTCACAAGGAATTACCGGTGGTTATAGTTCTGTCCATTAAGCTTTTCTACTACATGGTGATTCTGTAGCAACGTCAGAAAATTTCAGGGATGATAGAATAAGTCAATACAATCATTTTTAACTTTTTTTATTCAAAGAAAAAGTAAAAACTTTTAAAAATCGAGAAAAACAAAATAAATTTTTATTGCATTTCTCGACGTTGTGAGTCCCCCTGCTTACAAAAATGCCAAAAAAATTTCAGTTTTTTGAACCAAATGTCTGTGGGCAGTGGGCATACATTTGGTGGGTCCATGATGGTCGCTGCAAAGCGCCTGTCTGACAGCCGCGAGCCGCCTGGTATGCTCATTGTTTTCAGTTGTTCTCTCACACAGCAGTCTTCTATCTATACTAATATATAAAGTAAGATGTTTGTATGTATGTATGTATGTATGTATGTATGTATGTATGTATGTATGTATGTATGTATGTATGTATGTATGTATGTATGTGCGTTACTTAAGATCTCGCGAACCACCATTTTAAAATTTTAAATAATTTTTTCTTTCACATATAAACCGTACTTTTGGGAGTAACATAGGCTAGGTATGATTACGATATGTCAACTGGGGGCTTAGAAATTAGCAAAAATGTGAGAGAACTCTCAAAAACTAAAATTTAAAACTACGTTATACGTTATACAGAAATGTACCATGAACTATAAATCAATTTTGAATGCGTTCCTTTATGGTTTCAAGTTAGTTAAATTCTATAATTTATTGACACATAAAAATTAATATTTCAAATTTTACTTTTAAAAATCTTCTCTGACAAATTCGCCAAGAAATGTACTGCCTCACATTTGAAATAAAAGCGGGTGGGTGTGGGGGCCACGGAGGAGGCGGTGTTGGTAATAGGGTGCTCTGAGACGGCGGTACTGTCATTAACGGTGCGTGTGCTTGCCAATGAAATTAAAGCGAGTGGTTGAAGAGAAGGGTGCCCTGAAGCGGCAGTTCTGGTGTACTCGGTAGCGGCGATGCTGACGTTAGTGGTGCATGTGCCTCTCAACTAAAATTAAAGCGGGTGGTTGTAGGGATCTCTAAGACGGCGGTTCTGGTGTACTCGGTGGCGGTGATGCTGACGTTAGCGATGCACGTGCCAATTGAAATTAAAGTGGTTGGTTGTAGGGGTTCCTGAGGCGGCGATTGTGGTGATATCGGTGGCAGCGATGCTGACATAAGTGGTGCACGTGCTTCACAATTGAAATTAAAGCGGGTGGTTGTGTGGGTTTTTGGGGCGGCAGTTCTGTTGTTCTCGGTGGCGATATAGTGTTGACTTTAGTGATGCACTTGCCTTCCAATTGAAATTTAAGCAGGTGGTTGTAGGGGTCCTTGGGGCGGCGTTCTGGTGATATCGGTGACGGTGGTGCTGGCGTTAGTGGTGTGCACGTATTTTTCAAATGAAATAAAAGCGGGTGGTTGTAGGGTGCCCTGAGGGTATTCTGGTGATTCCGGTGGCGGAAGTGCCTCCCAATTAAAATAAAGCGGGTGGTTGTAAAGTGCCCTGAAGCGGGGATTTTGGTGAGCTTGGTGGCGGCAATGTTTACATTAGTGGTGCACGTGCCTCCCAATTTAAATTAAAGTGGGGGGTTATAGAGGTCCCTAAGGCGGCGGTGCTACTTAAAATTAAAGCAGGTGGTTGTAGAGGGTTTCCTGAGGTAACGGTTCTGATGAAACGGTGGTGGAGGTGCCGGCATTGGTGGTGCACGATAAAAATCACCTGCTTCCACCTTTTTCCTAATACACATGATAGCTGCTTTTTTTTTGCTTCTACACATTATTATCATACATTCGTATGCCCACAAATTTCACAATATCGATTTATTGTTACATTGTAGAGTATGTTGGGCTCATATATACCTAATTAAGATTTGATAGGTTTTGCCAACGGTTTTGCAAACTAAGGAGCCGCTAAATTAAAAGACGTGTGGCGTAGCCCACGGGTTCAGCTAGTAACCTATAAAGTAATCCAAACACACATGTTTGACTATCCAATTTTAGAAGTTCCTCTAGTGTTTGTCGTGCATTCCCTTTTTTTTTCTATTCAGTGTCTAAAAATCTATAAGAACTTAGCAAGAACATTGCTTTTCCGGAAAATTTCCCTTCAAAATTTTTCATTAACTGGGCTAGTAGTAGTCTAGTCCAGAACGGGCTTGTACATAGAGAGGACATGGTAAAGGGTGGATTTTTTTTATCCTTAATATATGTTTGGAGTAGTTAGGAGGTAAAAATACTAAAAGTCCCGGATATATGGTTAAAATTGGGAGGGGTGTGGAAGTGTCCCGTTTTTGGGTTTTCGCTTATATCTCGAAAACGGTGGGTTTTAGGAAAAAAATTACTGTTAGGAAATAAAAGCTTATCAAATTTTCTACAAGATCATTCTTATTTATTTTTTCTCTATTCATTATAGTTTTTGAGTTATCTACCGGCAAAAATCGTTAATGTATAAAAGAAAAAAGTTTCACTTTTCCCTCTAGCACCTCAGCAGGGCTGGACTGACCCTGCGGGCTACCTAAAATTTTTATTTTACTAGCCCCCTCCCTCACTACTCTCTGGCCTTTACTTCAGATTTCCTTCAGGTACTAATTTGTTTCCCAGCCCATCGCCGCACCTCAGCCTTTCCTTTTACAGTGAAAGTCTTCAGAAAAGAAGTTTGTAGCGAATTAAATTTCCTTTACTATTGTAACTTCAACTGGTAATTTTTTTTCAAACATTAATTATTTTTGCGGGCTGATATCTCAAAAACTATAAGCAATAGAGAAAAAATGAATAGAAACAATCTTGTAGTAAATTTGATAATACTTCGACTGGCCCTGCGAGCTCCCGGGAATTTCCCGGTGGAATATTAAATAATTCTACTCGTAAATTTTCCCACTAGTCAATTTTTATTTTACTAGCCCCCTCCCTCACCACTCCCTGGCCTGTGCTTCAGATTTTTCGATACTAATTTGTTTCCCAGCCCAGCCCTGCACTTCAGCCTTTCGTTTTATAGTGAAAGTCTTCAGAAAAGAAGTTGTAGAAAATCAAAATTTCCTTTACTATTGTAACGTCAACTAATAATTTTTATTTCAAACATTAACGATTTCTGGGGGCTAATATCTCGAAAACTATAACCAATAGAGAAAAAATGAATAGAAACAATCTTGTAGGAAATTTGATAATATTCCATTTTGCTCCCATTTTCTAAATATAAGCAGACTTCAAAAAACGGAATTTTTACTCCCCTCCCTACCGCCCTTAAACGTAAACTAAGGCCGGGGACTTTAGTATTTTTTTGAACGAACTTTCGCTTGTTAATAAATCTGCCATCATATCAATAATGCTCAATTAAAAATGTTTTTGTTAACGCCTATTTGGTGCCCTAGGAGGTGTTTCAAGGGGTGTTTTGTATGGACTGCCCTTTCCGCCAAGCCTGCTAAGGAGGCACCTTATCAATTTTCTGAGTAAAAGAAAATATTTGCAAATAATTAAAGGGGTTAGAAGCCAAGGGATCTATGTAAAATCTACACTTGGGATCCATATTTAGGATTTATACCGACAGATACAAGCTTGGTATTAAAATCTACTTGAATCTATTTGCTACCAAGTAAAATGTTACATCTATTTCCAGTTTCTGCAGTTAACTCCATTTTTCAAATTTTTCTACTTAGATCCCTTAGCTTTTCTGGCCCTCTGAATTATTTCCAGCTATTCTAACTACTTTGAGTGTCTCTAACTTCCAAGGGTGATGTCCTACAGGTTCACGACCATGAAGACTTTTTTAGAGAAAGTCAAGATCTACAGCTTACCAAAAATTCATAAAATTTGACCCAAACCGTTTTTCCATATTATAAAAAGTGCGTGGTCCTTTGTGGAAACTCTCGTTTTCAACAGAAAAATTTTCTTTTCGGACATCTGCTCAATTGTAGATTTATTGGTTCGCCTATTTAAGTGCTCATGCACCTGCACAAGTGCACACTTATATCTGTCCCTTCTAACCTGAAATATAAGTGCATAAATTTTGTCAAAAGCCAACTAGATCTTGGACAACTTGAACTCCAAACTACTCAGGGGAAAATGTGCCAAATACATCAATTGGAGCAGCTTACCAGCATCGATTGAAGTTTACGTTTGTATACTGTGGACTCTGGTTCATAAGCGGTCTTTTTTGTTAAATTTTTGTCATCTTTTTGTTATATCCCAGATGTGCATTTCAGCGTTATTTAAATTTGTTTAACGTTGTAATACTAATTTCAACGCCGTTTGTCACATTTTTCCTGTTGTAGACGTAAAAGAAGCATCAATGGAACAATTTACAAATTTTTTTCTATTAACTTTAAATTTTTATACTTTAAATAATCATTCATGATAATGGAAACTCGACATTTTCACACTTAATTAAACCTATTTTTTGGTAAGGTAATATGGTTATTCTAAAATGAAAAATTGTTTTGGGTTCATTTTTTGCACTCGGGGGATTGCTTTATTCTATATCATTACGACATCCTACTTGCTGTATAAATCATTCGGTGTGATCACGAAAAATCGCTGAAATGTTACGTTATAACCTACTTATTAGCTTCGAATAGTATAAAATTTCCCTATTGTGAATCGTATGTTTCATGATACATTTTATACAACAGGAATAAGAGGTTATTCTTATGAGCGTTCGTGATGCGTGTTGAAAATGTATAGTAGATGATTATTAGATTATTACCTATTTCGGAAGTGTTTTAATGTGTATATGAATCGTAATAAAAAGTTTTTTATTTTATTAAAAAAAAGTAGGTTTACTGGTGTATTTATGGGAATAATAAAAAAAACAATTTAAGCCTTTTAATTGTATATTATAAAAATCCACTTAATTTATGAATGTGTACAAAATTGTGAATTTTTAATTGTGCTTTTTCAGTTGTTTGGCGAATTAAGTTATTTAAAAGCTTATAGAAATATGGGAACGTAAAAATGTAAAAGAGTTAACGTTTTGTTTAGTTGGGAAATTATTGATAAATAGAAGGAAAAATTGTATTGTTATTTTATAAATGGAGACTAATGAACAGCACTGGAGTGCTGGGTAAAAATTTTCTGTTTAAAAACTATATTTTTCTCCTCAAGTTGTGGGAAATCAATACCACTCAAATAAACAATAGAGAGATTTTCTGAATCTTACACAAATATATTTTTGTATTTTAGGTTTTTTCATACTTTTGTAGAAATTCTAGATATTCCATTTGATATGACATACATAAGCTTTACATAAGAAAATAAATAACTTTCTTTTTATGCCCAAGGTAAGAGCGGATTTGAATGTCAGTGCGTGGATTCCGCCCAAATGTTTATCGAGTCACAAGGTGATATTATCTAGATTTTATGCCTTGTCGCTTTAGGGTACGTTTTTTTTTGACAAGAACGAAACCAATGAAGAGTCAAAAGACGGGGCTGTAAGTGCAAAACCACCCGAGGACATATTCCAACTTATTTCCACATATCAAATTTCTTTATACGCCTTCAAATATTTATAATGGAAAAAATATCAATTTTCAAATGCGCATTCGCTTCATTTATATTAGCTTCGTATTTCATTTAACCATCATCACACACTTTTACCTTATTTAATATGTTACTAAATTATCAAATTATTACCAACAGTGGTTTAATCTTAATTATTCAATCTCCACAAAAATTTATCCGTACCTACAACAGCCAGACTCATAAAAATATTTTAATGAAAGGAAAAAAAGTTAATTTAAATAATTTGAATCTACCAGTACACAGTAAAACAAAGTTTAAATGCATAATGCGGTTTTCTAACTCCTAAACAAAAGCTTTAATTTTGAAACCTTTTTAAAACAGTTCTTTGCATATTTCTATTATTTCTCTCCTTAGCTTGTTTTTATTACCACTCGAATGTAAAAAAAATAAATTTTAATGTTTTCTTTAATTAATTAAAATTTTCTCAAGAAGCACAACTTGTAAAAGTTATGTATACGTAAGGAACGTGCATAAATTAATTATACGAGTGTTTTCATTTTCATAAACAAGAAAATTTTCCTCGGGTAGGTAGAGAGAGGTACTTACGGTACCGTATGAGGGCATGCGGAGAAAACAATAACGCACAACTCGATTGTTTAGTTAGCGCCGTAAAGTAATAGTAACGGTCTACTAAAACAAATTTTATGTGAAAATAAATGCTGATAAGGTCCTGAATCATAAAATATCGCTAGGGACTACAAAATAATTTCATTTGGAAACGAGATAAAAGCAGGACGTGCTAAGATTGAATGCGCAGTGAAACCGAAATTCGCGTTTATAAACGTGAAACTTTTTTTTACCAATCTCACACTGCTATACTCTAAACAATTTATAGTCAATTTATCAAGATAAACCAATCTTTATTGAATTAAATAGCAATAATAGAATAGCTAAAACCAATTGAAGTTGAATTCATTCTAAATTTATAAAGGATTTTTCTTGTCTTCCACTGTTTTTTTAAACGTCTCATTATTTTAAGTAAATTTTACTTCACTCTTAAAATTGTTAATTTAATATTTTAATTAAAGTGTAGTGAAGTAAAAAGAATAAGAATAATAAAAAGGTTGACGTAATTTCTAAACTCGGGCGTATGAAAATTAAAGAAAATTTTTCTTTCCTCTTTTTTGTTGAGACTTTTTTTTTTAAAAAGCTCACTTTTATTTTGTTACTTTAAAAACAACGAAATAATGCTATATCCTTTCTAATTGAACTTTTTGTACTGGAGGTCTCGGGGAAAAACGTTGACTTTGCACTTTTTCTTATTTTTATGGTACCTAACAACAATGTTCCAAACTAGTCTTTTGTGTTACTAAAACAAAGCTGGAATTCGATACAATTAAATTTTTTTTTCGACAAAACTTTATCTATAAACATAATTTCAGGGGCACAGATCAATTTTAATGTATGGCAAAGATGGTTTAACCGCTGGTATACCGAGTAGCTTAAGCTCTCGGTTATAGGGAATAATTTAACATATAAAATATTTTTCTAATTTGATGCTTTTCTAATTATTTTCAACAAACAAAATTAATTTTGAATGCTTGAATGCATAAATTAGATATGAAAATAATTAGCTACTTCCAAGTAGCTAATAGTCATATTAGCTACTTCCAAGTAGCTAATAGTCATAGCTATGGTCAAGAAATTTTTAGATTTGACACTGAAATTAATTTGATTTGACTATCAATAAACTAACGAGAAGCATTAAAAATAATAGGAATCAATCTAGATGTCGCAACCTCGCAACCATCAATATTTGGTAGGTAGAAACATAACCTCGCTTGATTTTTACGTCAAAGCACTGTCAGAAAATTTATTTACTGTGTTGTGGTTGGTACCGAAATATAATTGGCGCAAAACTGCACCAGTCGGTTTAATTTAACATATAAAATATTTTTCTAATTTGATGCTTTTCTAATTATTTTCAACAAACAAAATTAATTTTGAATGCTTGAATGCATAAATTAGATATGAAAATAATTAGCTACTTCCAAGTAGCTAATAGTCATATTAGCTACTTCCAAGTAGCTAATAGTCATAGCTATGGTCAAGAAATTTTTAGATTTGACACTGAAATTAATTTGATTTGACTATCAATAAACTAACGAGAAGCATTAAAAATAATAGGAATCAATCTAGATGTCGCAACCTCGCAACCATCAATATTTGGTAGGTAGAAACATAACCTCGCTTGATTTTTACGTCAAAGCACTGTCAGAAAATTTATTTACTGTGTTGTGGTTGGTACCGAAATATAATTGGCGCAAAACTGCACCAGTCGGTTTAATTTAACATATAAAATATTTTTCTAATTTGATGCTTTTCTAATTATTTTCAACAAACAAAATTAATTTTGAATGCTTGAATGTATAAATTAGATATGAAAATAATTAGCTACTTCCAAGTAGCTAATAGTCATATTAGCTACTTCCAAGTAGCTAATAGTCATAGCTATGGTCAAGAAATTTTTAGATTTGACACTGAAATTAATTTGATTTGACTATAAATAAACTAACGAGAAGCATTAAAAATAATAGGAATCAATCTAGATGTCGCAACCTCGCAACCATCAATATTTGGTAGGTAGAAACATAACCTCGCTTGATTTTTACGTCAAAGCACTGTCAGAAAATTTATTTACTGTGTTGTGGTTGGTACCGAAATATAATTGGCGCGGAACTGCACCAGTCGGAACATAATACCAAACTATAAAGGAGAATTATATTTCTTAGATTACAATATAATTTCATTTTATGCAACCGGGCATAAAATGTCATTGTCACAACTGTCATGGATTTAAAAACCCATTTATTATTAACCCATTTATTATTAACCCATTTATTACTAAACCTAACAAAACCCATTTATTATTAAAAACCCATGACTAGGTATGCCTATTTTGAAGCGTTTTTGACATTTTCATATCTAATTTCCGCCCTTAAGCTTTGGTTTCCTAGGACAGCGGTACCGTCAAATAGCGTCCGTAATATGACGGTGGTGAAGTCACGTAGCGGTGAAGTCGAAAATATCCCTAAAAGCGGTGAGACAGCACCGCTATCTAGGAAACCATGTACATTTAAATATATGGAAACGCTTTTTGTGAATGAAACGCATATTACGGCCGCTATTAGACGGCACCGCTTTCCTAGGAAACCCAAGCTTTACAAAATATGGAAAATTAATTTTGTTTTTAATTAAGTTTTTTTTTGTTGTTACAAATGTCAACATTTTACATTTTTATTTGTCATTATTTGGATTATAAATTTAATTCTCGGATTACAATATCATTTTCTTTTATGTAACCGCTCATAAAATGTTATTGTCACGACTTACTCTTTAAAAGCCCATATGAATGACTATACAGTATTTTTCAGATATCTTGACATGTACGTCATCCTATCGCTAGATTCAAGTAATGCGCAACATACAGTAGTTTTCAATAGTTAGGTACTCACGTCATTCACGATTATTTTATAGGTTAGCTTGTCAAGTTCAAAATAGATATGTTTTTAAAGCAATAAAATATTTGAAAATTGAAAAGTCAAATTGTGTCAAAACATTTTATTGACTACTCGTTCTCAAAAATTAATTTTAGACATACGTTTTTATTTAAATGACATAAAATAATGGATCGAACAAGTCTAATCTATAGATACGTAAGTCGTAAATTGCATCAACATAAGTTCAGTGTTTATTCTGTTGGCATGTGAGTACAAACAACTAAAACGTAATGCGGTGATTGAAGCACACACATGTCAAGTTATTTGAAATGGACTTTACCTATTTTGAGGCATTTTAGACGTTTTCATATCTAATTTCCGCTCATACAAAACATGGAAAATTAATTTTTTTTATTGCCTTATATGCAAAATTTTATGCCCTGCCGTTTATGTTGGAAATTTTTTTTTCTAAAAAAATTCGGGAAGCAGAATATTAGCAAAGTATTACATTCTAATACCCTAATGCCCGTTTACATAGAAAACAATGGTATTTTAATCCGAGAATTAAGTTTATAATCCTCTGATATGGCAACGCTACACAATCTAATGTCAAAGTTTGACGTTTGTAAATAAATATTGAAATATGAGGTTAAGGTTTTTTTGTTGTTACAAACGTCACACTTTGACATTTTTATTTATTTATTGATTTGTTGTATAACGTTGGCATATCTAAGGATTATAGGTAATTATAAATTTAATTATTGGATTACAATATAATTCTCTTTTAAGCAACCGGGCATAAAATATCATTGTAGCGACTTACTGTTTATTAAAACTTACGAGATTGTTGCATAAACGGAAATTATATTTCAATCAGAGAATTAGATTAATAATCCTTAGATATGGCAACGTTACACAATAAAAAATTAATAAATTAATGTCAAAGTTTGACAAATCGACTGCCCAAAATAATAGTGTTCTAACTCCATAGTAGGCAGTCGAAATTGCATTGACAATTCAGCACAAAAAGCATTTAACCTCAAATTTTAATATTTATTTACAAACCTCAAACTTTGACATTAGAGGATTACAGTGTTTAACGTTGGCATATCAAAAGATTATAAATCTAATTCTCGGATTAAAATTTAATTTTCGTTTATGCAACCAGGCGTAATATAGCTGGAAAATTAATTTTGTTTATTGGCTTAGATTTTTATGCCCTATAACTTTAATTTGAATTTTTTTTCTAAAATAATTCGAGAAGTACAGGCCGACAAACGAGAACTTTCAGTTGAAATGCGCACAACGGGCAGAGAGACGACATTAGGAGTAACAGAGATGTGCATAGGTTCAAATATAAAATTTACGTAGTTTACGTAGTGATAACACACTTTTACTACTGCCTATCTCAAGGTCAACTGAAAGTTCTCATTTGCTGGCATGTATGTAAAGTATGATTTTACATTATAAATCTCTATGACAAACCTCGTGATCACATAAGGCGTTTTCGGAAATTCGCTCGGGGCGACTAGGTTCCCAACCGGGTCATGAAATGGCGTTCGTTTAATCAACACGGTTAGTTCTTGTAAGTTCGGAAAATCACAAAAGTTATAACCTGTGTGTACCAGGTTAGTTTAAAGTAACCCTAGTCAGTGAGTAAGTTACCTAGGTTAAAATAAATTTGAGGTTAGGAACTTATTGTTGTGGTTTTATTCAGTTTTGTTGTTAACGTAATGAATTCGAAACTTATTGCCTGTTCTGCTGGTTTCTTTTTATCCTCTATAAATTCTGAAGATGCAGATGAAGAACTTATACTTCTAGCTTATCAATTAAACGTGTTCTAAACGCTACTAAACGTGTTCGTAAAATTGCGGCAACCCAATTAAACTGGTCAACTTTCTGACGTCATTTAAATAAACGGGTTAGGTTAGGTTAGATTAGGTAGGTCGAATTTACGAAAACGCCTACAGAGATCTCAGGTTAAGATTGCAGCGCCCTCAAAATAAAACCGTGAATTAAGACATCGCACAATCAAGTCACACATTTGAGTTTGGATCTCTCTTAATCCATGATTTACGTTGAGACACTGAACAAAAACTATTATTTTTATTAGAATTCATAGAATAACTTATTGCTTTTAAAAAAACCACACAAACATGCGCCAAACGTCAAAACATATTCAAATTTTGTGCGATATCATAGTACAAAAAAGTCCGCCAGACGTCGAGTCGCTTATCATGGTATCCCTATAGTATACAACGCCAATAATAGGTTGTATTGTCGTATTATATAGTATTTAACATTACAAGCCTGGTAAAACTGTTAAAACAGTTACCTGGCGTGTAATGTACAATACTTTACTTGTTACTCATGCTTAATTCACTTACAAATTAATTAAATTGTAATTAAACAATTTCTGTCAGCTGTCAGTAGCGTCAAAAATGTCCCTAAATTGTTTTTAGAAAGCTTTGAAAGTCAAACTTGTAAACATTGATTTTCAAAGGTTAGACAGCTTGGTTAAATGACGTTTTACAATTGAGTAACAAGTAAAAAATATTACTGGGTAGCTTCGTTTGGTTTTTTATTTTTTATAAATTTTGTGAGCTGGTGATTTGTGTGTACTTTCTTTTACGACCTTTTAACAACGTATGCTCTTCGTTAAAATAGCCACCACGTTCTAACGTAGGTAAATGAGTTTTAAGAAAATGTTTCAGCCGTTTCATACCGATTATGTATTATAAATGTAGAATTTCGTTATACTATAAAAATTGGTACAATTTGTATGAAAATCTCGTGAAGGAGCATTAGAATAATAACGAACGCGGTGACGCCAGTTGTTAGCTCCCGTTGTTGCCATAACATATCTATGGCATTCAATTTTCATTGGCATGCATTATATAATAACGGACGTTATTCTAAAACTGCTCTCGTATGGCTTATGTCTTATACGAAACACAAATGACGGAATATATCAAAATAGTTATTGCTCAACAAGCAAAAATGTAAGAGGAATGTTAAAAGTGTCTTTTCTGTCTGAAATATGCATTCATCAACTTTGTGTTTTCTTTTTGTAACTGACAGCTGAATTTTTAAATATTTCCATTAATTTTCCGTTTTGTGCTAATCGTGTTTGGGTTGTATTGGCTGTTAGCAGTAGAAGTGTGCTTTATTGTGGAGGCATACCTCGTGGGTAGCGACATTTTCTTTTATGGTTGATATATCGAAATACGATTTTGCACATTTGACAATAAGTGCATTCACATAACTCGAGTTAGCTAGTAAAGTTGCTTCTGCGCTTCTTGAACTCCAAAAGCCGGTTATTGTACGTTAACTTGAGGGTTTATTGGGGTGGTTGACGCAGTTTTCGGCTTGATTCTGAGATACACGTGAATTCTAAATTTTGTAGTCAAAAATCTTGAGAACCTTGCTGGGGGTGGAGGATAATTCACACGCACTATACTGTGTAGACCAGGGTGGTACACGTGAATTTTGAGGTGCTCTAATTTCGCTAGAGTGGTGGTTTAGTCTTAAGAACACTTTAGTACAACTGTTTTCGGATTTGGAACATGTTTAAAACACCAAATTTTTTTCTTGCCAACTTGGAATCAAATTACCCTGTAGTAGGTTTCTGTAGGTACTTATATTTGTTTTTAATTAAGTAAATAAACGTAATTTCAGCATTAGCTGAAGATTTATTGGGCAGTTGATCTCGGTTACTCTCAATGAAACTGCCAAAAGGTGTAAACTGTGCATCTCGGAGAGAAATGATGAATAGTAGTAAAATCGTATTGTTCTATAGTTTCTGGAATAGCCGGTAATCACTAACAAGAGTGAATAGTGTTATATAAAATTATCCTACCATTGAGCTACACCTGCAACGCAATATTGACATTTCTCCTTTTTCTATACATTTAAAATAATAAGAATAATGCTACTAAAGTGCTCTTAGCGGCATTAAAACCACTTAATGAAAATTATCAGAATAATAGCAGTATGTGGAAAACACGAAAATTCTTGATGAAACACTCTAAAGTTCAACACAGGTTAAGGGAACGCTAAAGTGTCTATTAACGAAATCATAATAGAAAATCTCAATTGCAAACTCTTTTAAATAATATGAGAATGAATATTATTAAATTTTTCAGTTAAATTGAACTGTGAAGGGATTTTTTAAATTTGCTCTTGCTATTCAGCTCATTCATTAGCGGAGAATTGCAAGGACAGCGTTTTGTTTCTTCAAATTTAGAGTTTTTTATTTATTTTTATTTTGATGATTTTCAAATCCTCCAGTTCCAAGGAATAGCGGTCTATCAGTATAAAATTGTACAAGTCGACCAAAAATGCTCGATCGTATGCTCCTGATCGTTTTTTACAAAATGGAAATAAATTAAACTGTAAAGTGAGCCTAATTTGCGTCAAAAATACTACTTTATAGCCCCGGCTTAAATAAAAATTTAGGTTATGACAATTATAATAATGCATACAATAATTAGTTTCGGACACTGCCGTCTCTTTTGAAATATTTCTAGATTCTCCGTTTGCTCCAGTTAACTCAAACTTCCGGGTTAAGAGGTTAAAACCCGTAGCTCGGACGACTACGGATTTTTAAATTGAAAAATTAATTTTTACTCTCATGTAACAAATGAATGAAAAACAAAAGTATTTTCTTCTACGCCATATGTTGGATGCAGGCCCTTTGCGACAACTAACTACGTTCTCATTTATTATAATTTATTAGAATTTGAATTTAAATGCACGTTTTATTCGAGTACTAAAGTAACTTCCTTTTTGTATAAACTGTTCAGTAGTTTATACAAAAGTTAATCTCCTTTTTCTTTCAAAACATTCACTAAAGCCTTCTTGATGTATTGCTCCTTTTAACTTAAAAAAATTAGCTTAGCATAAGTTGGAAAATGGAACACAAAATTTTAGATTTTCCATTTAGTAGGTCGGATGAAACGAAATTCAATGGCGAGCTTCAAACTGTGTGAATTGTGTATTTGACAACTTTATTAATTTGAGCATATTATTATTCAATTAAAAGTTAATTTATGATGCTATAATAATAGGGGAGCTGTGAAATTCTTTAGTTTATAAAGACTCACAAACACTATAACCACATCGAAATGGCTGTATTATATCTCCAATATTTTTATTGTGACTAATTAAGTATAAGTGATGTGGGTCTTTATCGCGTCTAAAGAAATTCCCTCAATTTTTATTAATTTGAGAAGATTAAAACGTATAAATAAATTTTTATTAAATCTTTATTTTTGAAAGTTTAACCACACTATTCATCATAGTTTAAGGATTATTTTCAACTATTTTGACTTTCCAACACAATTATGAAGATAAATTTTCGTCTAATGTATTTAAAACGTAGTAGTGTTAGATGTGAAGGGTAGCTGTGATTAATAATCAAGTTTTGCTTAAACTTTCGCCAATTAAGTTACGAAACTAAACAGAAAATCTTATTTTAAAGTATATTATAGCTTCATTTAGTATGTAAGGCGTAACTTAGTTGTTTTGCTTGTATATAAAAGTTAAACAAAAGCATATACTTGTGAAAAGTGAGGGGTAAGAATAAAATAAAAGCTCGAAACTTTTACCGTGCATACGTACATTTGCTTAAGTTTAAACGTTACATTTGACTTTGCTTTTAAGATTTTGTAATATAGAAATAGGTTTTACATAAAATCATTTTATATTCTAGCACTTTTTTCGAGTGTTACAATAGTTGACTACGAACAAAACTTTTTGAAGGCGCCAAATTTTGTAGTCGAATTTATCAAAGAATACGAAACACTTTAGAAACCGATTGAGCCCACTTTTATATCCGAGCATTCTCTTCTTTTTTTATTTCTTTTATGTCAATAGTGCGCAATAGTTCTATCTCTTTCCTTCCCAATTATCGGCTCTGTCACTTACGAACAACACAAAGTAAAGTTGATCGAACGTAATCGAAGGGTGACTTTTTGAATGGAACGCTATAAAAACGACCATATACCTATAGTTTGCTCTCCGAGTACAACACTGAAAGACTTTTATAAGTGCTATAGTAAAAATAAAATGACGAAATAAGACCCTGTTGATTTGAAAAGTTTATAACAACCAAAATATATAACTTTTTTTTTAAATGAAAAACGACTTTAATTTGATTTGAAATTATTTCTAATACAACGTTCTTCACAGCTCGACAGCGAATTATAACTTGGACAAATTATTTAACAAATTTTCTGAAAACTTTTAAGCTCGGCATTTTTTTAAATTAAAATCCAACTTGTATGTGATAGATGCGAAAATTCAAAATTACTTAGAGTTAAAAAAAAAAGTTTGCAGAAAAAATATAAAATAGAACTTAAATAAGTAATAAGATTTTAAATCGTCTAAGTGGGTCTAAAGGCCGCGCCGCGCACATAGGTCGCATGAACGATGTCCAGACGCTCCGGTTTAGCCTGTGCAAGCCATGTGTGTGTGGCGCAGACTTTATTTAGGAGTTCGGCACACTGGAACCATAGTTTGTTACCAGCTACTACCAGGCATTTACATTTTAGTGATGGAACTGTAGCTTCAGTGTGCCCAAATTCTTTTTTTTTTTTTTGGGGGGCACCTGTAACAGACCAAAGCAACCCGTTGTGTTATCCAGAGGGGTTATAGATCGAGCCTTAGTCCCATTTCCTCAGAGAAGGTTACCACCCTACAAGGGCGGATTCTTTGTAGGTCTCCAGTGTTTTGAATCTCAGTGCCGCAAAAGCAGGACACTGATATAAAATATGTTGGGTTATCATAAATTTCAATAGTATGTAGCTTTTTATTTAGGAGACAGTGACCTGTTAGTAGACCGTCTTTACTTGAAACCTGCTTAGGACCAAAAATCTCGTGGAAAAACATCCCACTTTAAAGCTGCTACCCCACTTGCCATCTCGTTGACTTGTGCTTAACACCAAGTCTATGTAGACACGCTTATTGGAGATGTACTGAACGACTCACAAGCTTGTTTTGTGATTTAGTTCTGTTATGAAGTGGGCGAAGAACGAACACACCAATATAACATTAATTGATCTGTACCACACCTGCTGGCAGTGAAGACATTTATTGATTGCGGCAATGCCGTTGATGCTTCTTAGTTCGCTTATCCATTGCACTACGTCTTCCATTACTTCTCTCTACATATCGGTATCCAATAGATAACATTTTCTAACCACATATTGTCTTTGGTGCGCATTATAGGCCTCCCCATGATCCTGTAACGATGTGGATTTGTCTACGGTTTGGAGGTGTCCTTATTCATCAACATTCTGCCTCCAAGCTTGGTAACATCTGCATCGTTCCTCCCTCTGGAGGTTCAGAAGTAGTCACATTGTTTACCGCTGGTCTTATTGGTTCTCCAACCTTAGGTGGTGGCGAAGCTATAAGTAGGAGTACCTTTCAATAGATAAGGCAGTCTGGTGTAAACTTCGAGTGCAGTGTGCTCGTCACGTAAAGCAGGTCGTTACTCGTACGTCCGAATGGCCCATACCTGTACCATCAGATATGTCTCCGTGTGGTAGCTGTTCCTTGACGGCTCTGAGAGCCGCCACCGAACATAAGCTTCCGCACTTCCCCCAGCATGCCCCTTAAAGATCTTCTCTAGTGGTAGCTGTCCCGCAGTGATCCCGGGAATACTGTGGAGCGTTTTCCGAAAACATCAAATTTGAGGCTTACAATGGAGCCCAACGTGGGGCTTTAAAGCTTCCAATATTACCCCACCCCTTGGTGCATTCTAACCCCATGTTTGGGCTTACAACCTTCTGAATTTTTTTATTGTAACTTCTTTCATTGTTGATCTATTCCTCACAGTAATATTTAAATTCTGTAGTTTTGTTTAATGTTTAATAGTGATCAAGATGATTTTATTTCGTTTTAACCTACCTACTCTACTACTACTAGTAAATACTACCCACTCCCTACAGTGTTGTCAGACGCTATAAAAAGGAACTGTTGTTACATTATAATCAAAAAGTGATTAACTCTTGAATGAAAGTAAAACAGTACCCCATCTCACAAACGGATAAACCGATTACAATTTTTTAAAAACGTCTAAAGATGTAAATTTCTACACTCTCGTAAATGATATATCGCAAGGTGGAGGGAGGCGCTATTGGAAGTTTTTAAACTTAGGTACCTAGGGATGAAGAAGTATGATATAAAATATAAGTCAATATTGTTTCTGTACTTCCTCCTCTATACCTAAATCGACGTAATATTTTCTTAAATCGTTTGACGGTGTGAGAGTTATTGTGGGTTAGAAAGTTTTGAAATGAAAACACGAGCAAAATTTCGACAAACTGATTTATTATTTCCAGAAATTGCAACTTATACTTTCTTGTATTAATTTTATATGACCTTCGAAAACTTATTTTCCTGTAACTTTTTATTCGGTCTCAACCGTGTCACTCGCACTTTCAAATATCTTGAAAAAATGTTTAAACAAGAGGGCGTTTTGAACAAAGGAAAATTACTTTCTTTTGTTTACTCTGAACAAATTAATAAATTTTAAATTAAGAAAGTTATAAATTTTACACGAAAAAAAAAAGGGAATTTAAGAGAATGATTTTTCAATAGAAAATTTACTATTGGCTATTAATACACGTTAAAGAAATATAGCGGCCAATTTAGCTGGATAAAACCACACGATTATTTGTGATAACGACCATAGTCATGTTATAATAATAACTATCGTGAATCTAAAAAGATATAACAAGAAGCTCAGAAAATTAATAGTCATAGCTAAAGACAGCTTGTTTTTAATCACAAATCTTTACTGATGAAGACGTAGAGGTTGGTCGCGGTCGCGGTGTCGAATGGTTTCGAGCTATATTGCGGTTTTATTTCTTTATTGCTAATTTAGCAATAACTCTTAAATAATTATATATAATAATGGTATATTTTTAACCAATTCCAACGATTTTATCGCATTTTATTGTAAAAATGCGAAAAACACTTTTATAGCGAATCCGTGACCTCATGGTTTTTAAGAAGGAGACCACCTTACAAGTGATCTTGAAAGTTCATCATTCAATTGTAGTTGGCAGTAAAGTTAGTCTTCATTCTTTGTTTCTGTCGGATAATACGCTTGGCGCTGAGATATTTTATAATAGCTGGGAAAGTGATGGGCTAACAAAATGGATGATGCTATCTTTTCTTGACGATATACCGCCAGCTTGACTTAACGCTATTTTAAATTCTTAACCTTATCATTAAATACGCTCTTCTTTAAAGCCGTTTGCAAAATTAAAATCTAATTGAGTTATTTAAAAATTTAAAATAAATTATTAATCACATAATTAGCTATTTGGCATTACGGTTCATTTAGCCAATATCATAGAACCACTATAATCAATTAAATTCGTTCATACATTCAACTTAATTAGTGTGCCAAAATAAAATTTATCTAAAATTAACTTTTATTCATTATAAAAAAATTTTAATTTTAAATTTAAATTTTTTTTTACCTTATAAAATTTAAATTATAACCAAAAATAGCAAATTAATTACAACTTTTTAATTAATATTTTAGCCTCATTTAAAAATTTAAAAATGAACTCTGCTTGAAGTTTCTTTCTCAAAATTCTCTTTTAACTTTCCCTAAAATCAACGTCAAATTATACTTATAGTCAAAAGTAAATTGACTTACCTTCAAAATTAAATTTCTTAGATTTATACAAAAATAACCTCTATGCGTATTATACCTATCTATTGAAAATTAGTTTAGGTATTTATTTATGGTTCACTGGAGCAAAATGTCCTAACCATCCTAATTAAACTGATATGGCTAAACAAAGTTATTTTGTCGAAATTCTAATTTACAAAGCGTTCAATTACCACGTTTACATGCAATCGCTAAAGCAGTTGAATCAAAGCAAACTGAATCGTTTTAACTAATTTTTAGATATTTATTTATGGTTAACTGGAGCAAAATGTCCTAAAACCGCCCTAATTAAACAGATACGGCTAAACAAAGTTATTTTGTCGATTTACTAGTTTACAAAATTGTTATTATATTATAAGCGTTCAATTGCCACGTTTACATGCACTCGCTAAAGCGGCTTTAACTGAATCGTTTTAAACTAAATTCTTCAAAACAAATCGTTTTAACTAATTTTTAGGTATTTATTTATAGTTCACTGACAGGACTGGGCTGGCCCGTCGGAATACTGGGAATTTCCAGGTGGCCCGTGATGTAGCAATGAAAGAAATATATTGTAAAAATTTAGATAAATTAAATAAACCAAGAGTTTTTTTTTCTAATATGAACCAGGAGTCAAGAATCAAAATAACTGTAAAAGCCTGTCTACACACACATGCTTACCTTCCGTGTGGACACTGTTTAGGCGGCCTGCACAATGCACAGGTTACACCAGAGCGTCCGGACAGCGTTCAGGTTCACGGATTGCTCTTTAAGTGTTAACTGTTCGAGAGATATTAAATACACGATTATTGCGCCTACATTTTAAAAATATTATGATACGTACAGGGTAATTCACAAAAGAATGCCAACCCAAACTTGTATTTTTTTAATGGAACGCCATGTATATTTTTACATGTTCGGATTCCCCGTAGTATTTAGAATAAAAAAGTTCTTTCACTAACTATTCTGGAGATATTGTCACTTTAATGTTTAAAGTCAACAGTCAACAGATTTATGTAAAATCTATATGTGCCACCAACTTTTGATAATAGATACTAAATTTGCAAAAATATACAGGGTGTTTCAATATTTTTTTTTTGAAAATTTTCAAATAGAACTCAGTATACTTTTGCAAATTTAGTATCTTCATTTTACCATGAATCTAAATCTATAAAAATATATATTCGTTCCGTTAGTGATATAGTGATACGCGTTTCTAGAAACGCGTAAAGAAAAGTTAATTATTTTTATTATCAATAGTCGATGCAACACGCAGATTTAAAAAATCATGATTACACTCCTGGTATCATAGCTCCAAAATTCAGTCGGTTTCGGCATTAAAACGACAATATGTCCCCTGTAACATTTTTAAATTGTATAATTGCACATTGAATAATATCAAATGTAATTAAAAATTTTTTCATCCCCCCTACAATGGGTCACCTGCAAATGGCCCGAACTATCAGATTTCCCGCTATATTTTATTTTATTTCCAGTCCAGTCCTGTTCACTGGGGCATAATGTCCTAACCGTCCTAACTAAACAAATATACAGTCAGCCTCATAATTATTGGCCACCCTGCTATAATTCTAGCACGAATTGTGGATGCAACCATCATAACACCCCCTACTTAAATTGAAGGGTTACTTTATTTTGCCAACAAGTAGTATATCAACAACCTCCCCTTCTGTTCTTTTGTCGTGCTTGTCTAATAACCACCATGGAGTATAACCAGGGTGACCAATAATTGTGTGGCTGACTCTACATAAGCAAAATTATTTTGTCGAATTACTAATTTACAAAATTACATTGTTAGAGAGCTGTATACACTACACTAATTTCAGTACTGAATTCAGACTAAAAAAAATTGGATGAACAGTTTTAGTTGAAATTATCGACGTTTGACGTTTTTGACATTTTTTAATAAAATAATTTGGAATAGACAATAAATTAGAATATGTTCTATATATACAGGGTGTCCCAACACTCCGTTATCTTAGAATTGTGACTTTGCCTTATAATTTAACAAAAAAAGTTTAATGCATGGCTATAGTTCTCTGACAGCTGCACCTCTTAAAAATATTTTTACATATACCCATATACCGGGTGATCCATTTAAATGCTATAGGCCACACTTGTATTTTTTTAAATGGAACACCCTATATATTTTTATATATTTGGGTTCCCCTTTCGAGAACGATTATAGTAATGTATGGTTTAATGGGTCTACCGTAGATTTGGGCCAAGATATTGCGAATTTTAGGAAAATGCAAGTCAACTTTGCTTCTCTTCTATAAAGTAACGAATTAACATTTTTGACTGCGGTTTGCATTAGAATAATTCTAATATCGCCTTCTTTCTAAAATATTTTTCAAAGTTGACAAAACCGCAATAATTGTGCCGTGTGGATCTCCAACGCAAAGTGTAATTTTTCTTAATTTTTTAAATAGGATAAAAGTTGAATTTTAAAAATGAATAGATTGAGAAAATATTATATCATTAGAAAGCTTAAAATAGGGGCTCTCTTTTCCTGAAATCGAAAATAGGGGGTGCCATTTAAAAAAATGAAGAAAACTGACATTTTGCGTTGGAGACTCACATGGTCTCATTTTGACGTTGTATGTCGCTTTGAAAGATAATAAGGAAAAAATACGATATTAGCATTATGTAGCATTTAAATGGATCACCCGGTATAATTAAAAATATTTTTAAGAGATGAAGCTCTAAGAGAACTATAGTTTTGCATTAAAATTCTTTTGTTAAATTCTACTGCAAAGCCACAGTTCTACGATAACGCAGCGTTGGGACACCCTGTATTTCTTTTCACCCAACTTTTTTTAATCATGAATTCAGGACTGAAATTAGTGTAGTGGCATACAAGCCTTAAGGTACGTTTATACTAGAGATTTTATTCGTTATATTTCTCTCTAGAATAAAATGTAATAAGTGTAAACCTTGCTTATAGAAGGTATCGGAGATTTTATTCATATAGATTGATATAGTTGAGATATATTACTTGAGATAAAATGTCGTAAGTGTAAACGGTACTGTGACAAGTTTTAACAGGTCTCGGATAGATATATCAAAAGTAGAATAGTCGTCTACTTTTTATCATTCTCTCGAGAGTTTCGATTTAAAACAGTTTAAGCTCTCGCTAATAAGCAAGTGAAAAATTAAGTAAATTAATTAATTAATAATTAGTAACTAAACAACTAATTTACGGGAAAAAAATTTCAAAAAGGCGTGATGAAATTCTTATTAACATTTACGTTTCCATAACTAATGAAGCACTTCTAGGCATATCAAAAACTTAAAATTTGGCACCAGTGCATATCATGTCCTCAACATTTATAAAAAAAGTCTTCACGTCCTGCAAATCCTCCGGGGCCGATTAAGGGGGGAGGGGGGACGCCGCCGTACTTTTTTAGAAAAATTCAAACCTTTCTAGGGATCCTTAGAATGCAATGTATAATGACATCAAATTTCAAGTTCTTAGGATGCTTAATAGTGCTTGTGACTCAAAATCACAAGAATTGGTTAAAAAGATGATGAGGCAAATGCTCATTTTTTTGAGTTAGTTCTTCTCAGTAATATTATTTTTCATCTAATTCCTAAGATGATGGTACTTGCAATCACAACCACTTTTAGGCGTCCTAAGAACTTGAAATTTGGTGTTATTGTATATTATATTTTCAGGATCCACAGATATAGGTCTGATTTTCTCTTAAAAAAACGGGAGTGTTGCTCCACTTCAATTTGTCCTCCGGGAGGTTTTCAGGACTTGATAACTTTTTTTATAAATCTTTAGGATATCGTATACACAGGTGCCAAATTTGAAGTTTATGAGATAGAAGTGCTTCATTAGTTGTTGACACATAAATGTTAATAAGAATTTCATCATGCCTTTTTGAAATATTTTTTTAGCAAACTTGTTGTGTAGTTACTAATTTTATCAGAAGTGTAAGTATTTGTACCAAAAATTATGAAAGAAAGATTCTTTTTAAGATTATGAAAATTGAATTAACAAGAAGTGGTTTAAAAAATGATGAGGCAAATGCACACTTTTTTTACAAACTTTGAGCTTTAAAATTTATTCAAGGCGTGGGTACTTCGCAGTTTATGCTGTTTTCAGTCTAATTTGACTCCATCTAATCAATGGAATCATGACAATGATTCAATCATGGAAAGATTTTTATTTTTCTATCTCTAATCTAAACAAAATTGTAATTAAATATCGACATCTTCTCTCAACCAAAAATGTCAGCACTTAATTCAGTTACATTTATGTCATAGTATAAACACTTCAAAAAGTTTCTCTCCGACATCTGAGAGAAATGTAATGAATAAAATCTCTAGTATAAACGTACCTTTTAGATATTATATTCTGAGCGTAATTACCACGTTTATATGCATTCGCTAAAGCGGTTCTAATTAAATCGTTTTAACTAATAGTTTTTTGTTTAAAAATTATTAAAAGGCCACTCAAGTCATCGAACTCTTCTATGCGTTTTATTCCATTGCCGATGACATGATACACGCCATTTGTATGCTATCTTTTCTACGAAAATGTAAAACATCAGACAGGTAGGTAACACTGTATTACAATATTCACAAAACACATATAACGTGTTTCCCGTGCACTAAATTGAAGTGATAGGTTGTAATTTTTCTGCACTGATTTAAAAATTTCTGCTCTACTTGATGCTAAAACGGTAGCAGAGAAAAATGTAACAAATCAGTAAATCTAATTCATCCGTTACATTTTTAAAGCGCATAGCAATCTGAGTTATTGTCTGACTTTTCACATGTATGTACATAAATTACTTTTATGAACTCTTACAAACTTCCACTATACTTGTACTTTAAATGAAAATTATATTCCTTCATACATATGAGCTTTAGATTGTAAAGCTTCAATTTTAATTTTTTTGTTTTTCTAAACAGAACGAACAAAGTTTAGCATTTGTTTCGGTTTGTTCTAGTTAAAAATAAATATTTGTACGTTGTACGTACTGTTTTACGTTTTTCTTCAAAGTAATTTCCATAAATACCTGCTCCACAAGCACATCCAGACACAAAAAAAGGTGGCGATTCTTCTTTGATTACTTTTCCGTGTTGATTTTCATTTCGATAAAACTCAAATAAACAATTTTAAAACGAAATTGTTTTTTGCAAAAAATGTTTGCCAATCAAAATTAATTTCCAATAAATTTAAACTTTTCGCTTTCCGATGGGCAGTCAAATAAAAATTGATTAAAGTAAATTAAAATATGAAATCTATATCTATGGAATGATCAAAAATGTAATAAAGCATTGCTTTGACCGACTTTATAGACATTTCAATAACTAAACTCAATAATTAAAATTTGATTCTGTTGCGATTGAATATGGTTTTGTGACCGTTTAGGAAATTGTATTCCAAGCGCTTCCAGCTACATTGAGTTTGTGATACCATCAAAGTGTTCAGTAGACAGTAACTTAATTATTGCAGGTTACTATAATACAGTAATAATATACTACTTCACAATGGTAAGTTATTAAGTTATAATTTGTTTAACACGAAAGTAATTTAATTTAAATTTTGCAAAAAGATTTTTTTGTGACATCACTTTGCATATTTCATCCATTAAATTTGTTCAAGTAATTTTGTAAAAAAACCCGAAATTTATAGCATCCGTTTATTTATTCACGTTATTGCTTTATTTTCCCATTTATCCTTTACTAATTGCTCTCACATAATATAAAAATACTTTTTGTAGCACTTTTACAACTCTGTATTATACGACTGCAAGCGTGAAGAGCGTGGCGAGACGGCTTTAAACTGGCACTATAAGCTGCTAAAATGAGTTCATATTTTTGCAATTTTAATGCAGATATAAAAATTGTGTAGTGAATTTATAAAGCTAAGTGCAAATTTTATTTCTAGCGTACCAGCTTATAATCGGCATCATCATTAACACTTAGAGTACCAGCCGGGTCCATCGGACCCGAATCGCACTTTCAATTCAGTTTTTCTCATTCAAATTTGAAAATTATGAGTTGTTATTTTGTGACTTTTTCTAACTTCCTATTTTGAATAACTATTTCTAATTTTTTTCATTTAATCAACTTCCTTCCCTATGTAATAAAAAAAGCAGCGCCGCGTACCAGCAGGGTCCGACGGACCCGTACATATAAATGCGTTGTATTTTATGGAATTGCCGTTATTTTTTTGAGTATTTTGGATGAATCCGTATATTTCGGGGCTGCTTAATCGATCTGTAACCATAATGAATTCATTTGAGCATCCTTTGGGTGCAAAACCCTTATTTTCCTCCTGGGCGTTGTAAAAATCTTCTTCTAAAAGTGGTCCAGTAAAATGATACTGCCCCTTTGGTTAATGAAATGAAACTTGGTAGATAGTTTACTGGAACCATATTCTGTACGATGAAATAAAAAAATATTAATAAACAATGCCTTACTGGCATGATTTCACAATTTTTGAAAAATTGCTTTTAACAGCATTATAGAGGCAAAAATGGCGATTTTAAGCCCATGGAGTTGCTCAGATGGATTCCAAATGGTCACAGATCAATTCGACACCCTTAAAATGTAGGGTAACAATACTTTTCACGATAAGATTCCGCCAATATCAGATCTTTTTACAAGAAAGTACGGTAAATATCAGATTTTGAAAAAAGGGGGTGTGCAGCGCCCCCTTGAATATTTATTTGGTCTTATTGAACACAATTACTCTACGTGGTTCCAGTAAACTATTATGTATCGAGTTTCATTCCATTTATTAACAAAAAGTGCAACGTAGCTGAGGTATTCGCCATGTATAGCCCTCAGAGCCCTCATTAAAGGGGGTGTACAGCAGCCCCCATCGAATATTTTTTAATTCTCATTGGAAAAAATTAACCTATATGGTTCCAGTAAATTATGTGCCGAGTTTTATTCCATTAACCAAAAGAACAGTATCATTTTACGTGTAAACCGCATTAATAGTAGAAATAAATACTCAGAGTGATAGTGAAATAAGCGAAATTCAGGAAGGGCGATATTGAATTATCAATTTTTTTTTATCAACATATAAACAAAATAAATGCATAAAAACGAAAATTTAAAAAAAACTTCAAAAAAATGAAAATAGACCTATTATTAATGCGTTCAATGTACACTCGGGTCCGTTGGACCCGGCTGGTACTTCTCGCATAGTTTTTTTCTTGGTACTCTAAGTGTTAAACATGTTTTTGGGGGGATTTGACAAAATATATCTGAACTGGACGAAATTGCTCTAAAATTGCGTGTGTGGTTATTTTAAAATTATTAGGACTTTGACCTAACCTAGTGATGGACACGAGACTAAACGAGACGAGAAATGGAACGTTCTCGTCTCGTCTCGTATTTACAGAGCTCAGTCTCGTCTCGTTTCTCGTCTCGTCTCGTAAAATCACGGTCTCGTCTCGTTCTCGTCTCGTATTTCTCGTTTGTTCTCGTGTTCTCGTCAGAATTTGACAGATCTATGGACAGACCCCCCACAACAGGGGGGTCAGTTGGTACCATGGTACCGGGGCCCCAGAGCTTAGGGGCCCGGGGCGCGTAAACGTACTGCGTACATTGAGCAAAATATATTCTCGAATATTAAAGAATCAAAATCTTTAAAATTCAGCATAATTACTGTGATTTTGTAGACAATTTTTACGTACCTATGTTTAAGTTATAGAAAATTTCAATTCTTTATGGTGCTGTTACACATCACAAACCTTGTCAAAAGGGGGTCTCAGTGGTGTAACTATAATAGTTCCTTGGGTTCCGTTAAACCAGACTTGTGAGTTTCAGGTTTCAGGGGCCCCAAGAGGGGACGTTTTTGTAAATTGTAAAATAGGTTATCTTTTTTATAAGGTGGACATGGACATGCAAAGATTACAAATATTTTATTTTATATTATATTTATATTTATTTTATTTTTATATATGATTTTATGAACAAATAAATAAATTATTATCAAATAAAGTTTTTTTCAGTATAAAAAATTGCTTAATTTCACAGTACAAAAATATGTTAAAAATTTCCTAAAGCTGATCTAAGCCTATTTGACCTTGAAAATTTAAAAAAAAATTGCGTGCGGCGCTTGGGGGTCCTGATAAATCTTTCAAGTCCAGCCCTGTGATAATGTAGCTACGCCACTGGGGGTCCGTGAGATTTTTTGGTACCGGGGCCCAAAGTTTGAAGTGGGGGGCCTGTCTATGGATCAAAATTATCGATAGTCTTTCTGTATAAAAATTGACAAACGGTGTTTGAGCTCGATAGTTTCCTATTACTTGTTGAAGTTTTCGTATTTTCAGAAATTCACGCTTTTTAATTTTTTTATGATTTCAGCTCAGATTTCAATTAAGTACATGTATGTATAATGTATGTATAAGTAGCATACAATTTCAACAAAATAATCATTTAGTGTAAAATAAAATCGCTTCCTTTATAAATTGCGAAAAAAAAATAAAAGTCAAAATACGATACGAGAACGAGAATTCTCGTAGAGTAAATCTCGTCTCGTCTACTATTTTGGTGGTCTCGTCTCGGATCTCGTCTCGTAATTCAAACTCAAGTCTCGTCTCGATTCTCGTCTCGAAAACGAGACGAGAATCGAGACGAGAACGAGACTTTCGAGACTTCTCGTCCATCACTAACCTAACCCAACTTAATTATAGGAATTAACTGATATAAAAAACATTTTTTAAAATTCAAATTGTAGTTAATTACGATTAGGAACGTTAACGATTTGGTTGACTGGAAATTGTTGAAAAATGCGTATTCAAATTAAGTTAAATTTAAAATTTCTCGAGTTTTGCATAAACAGACATGGTAATAAGTAAATAAGCATCAAGAATGAGATAATAAAGAAAAGCCGTCTTGTCCGGCAGCAGAGATGTAAACAACACCCTATAATTACGTACATCAGTTCAGAGGCAGCTGAAATAAAGACATCAAGCGTACCATATTATTACTCACGCATCAGATAAACTATATCACTAGCGCAAACAGCAATTAAATGATCCCACGGCCAAATACCTCTAATTAAACAACGACTTATTAATTTCATGAATTATGTTTTCCTACCAAACCGCACAAACTTATCATTAAACCCAAGTATAAATTAGGTACGTCGTTTCTTACAACTGAAAATCGTTGCTTTCAAATTACGTGGTTTACAAATTTTCTTTTTTTTGCTCTGCCAGAAATTAATTATTATTATTTTCAATTAATTTAAAGAAACGTGTATTTCTTTGATGTTGTAATAATTTATTATACTCGTAGCATATAAATGTATATTTTTTCGTTAAAAATGAAGTAATGAAAAAAAAGTCGTATAATATTCTAATTTCGCTTCTAGAGCGATCAATATTAATAATTTAATTAAATAATTGGGGAAAGGAATGAAGTCATGTGAGACACGACGTGTGCCATTAACACTAACACATTTTCAATCAAATTCCTGTTTCTCTGTCTACAATCCTAGTAGAGAGAGAATTGGCGTGGATGAATATAAATTCATATTTTTGTGTTTTTTTTTTGCTAAACGATTGTACAGAAAATTTTGCACAAATCTCACGAGTAAAGGGTCGTGGTTCTCTTAACGAGGAGGTAAAACAGAGGCGTATGATGCGTGCAGCTTTTTAGTGGGAATCAATTAAGGGTCGCTTTCACAGTGTCTGTTTATAAGCTCTGTTTGATTTGGAAAGATGATGTAAGCTTAGATTTCGGACCAAGTCAAACTTTATTGGGCTTTTGGAGCTTAAATTAGTACTGTGAAACTGGACCTTAGGATTGCTCAATTTTTTAATCAAAGCGATTGAAGGTTTGGTACCCCAGGAATACTATTGAATTGTTAAAAAAACTGCATTTGGCAGTCACTGTTTAAGATTTCAGACAATTCATGCATCTGAGAGGTGGGGACTTCATGGTGTTTGTTTACAGATGTCATGAGTGAAATCTATATTAAAATTCAGTTTGATATGAATTTGTTGTACTAAAATATCCAATTTGGCTAGAATATTAATAGATAATTTTGTTGTTCATTTAATTTTTTTCCAAATTAGTATTTTTAGGCATCGATCCTTTAACGAAATTTTGACTTCATCCATCATCCAAAAATTGTCTTTAATAATACCTTTTTCGATTCCATTAATAGAATAAGGGATGTTTGCACTAACGCTAAGCAACGGCTTAGGAACCGCCTAAAGTGTTTTTCCCTCAATCAACACCCTCGACACTCTACTGAAAAGTAACACGCTGGATAATCCACAGGAAACGTTGGGCTACCTGTAGCAGCTGCAAGTTTGCCAAAACAGCTATCAAAGCGCCATTTAAAAAGTACGCTAATTATTATCTACCTACGGTTGACTCGGGAGAATCTACGTGCCTCACTGGACACTGTCGACTGAACAAGCATATACAGAATATATTGTCAATTGCCCCAAACAATTGCCAATTGGGGCAAACAATTGCCAATTGGAGCAAACAATTGCCCAAATTGTAGAGGATGCAACTAAGCGGATGAAACAATGAAACACGTGTTGTGTCACTGCCCTGCGTTAACGCTAATTCGAGGATTCATGTTAGGGTAATACTGGCCATCAGCGACACTTCACCCGCTAGTATCCTTGAAATTCATCCAACGACTTAGGAATCGCCTAAATTGTTGAGTTTTGTTCATAAATCAAATGGGAGCAACATATTTAGGCTATTCCTAAGTCGTTGCTTAGCGTTAGTGCAAAAGACCATAAGAGGTCCAGATTGTGATTTGGTGTTAATCAAAGGGTAACGATTTCACTTAAATAGTCTATAATGGTGTAATGGTTGAATATCAAAGCTGTTTAGGCCTTGGCACCTAAGTAGAAGTAAACATTTTAGAGAATGCCTACGACGCCGCTGCGAATGCGACGACGAAATTCCGACCGATCGCATAGGGTTGAAGCAATTTTAGTGATAGAAAGAAAGAGATTACACGCATCTGTAATCGCTCCGCCCAGAAATTCTCTAAAATTTCTAGTTCTACTACCTTTCTGCACCAAGAAATAAATCCTAATTTTCCCTAATCTACAAATTTTAAATACTTTCTCCATGCCTAAGACGTCTCTTATTTACAGAATCACTAATCAAGTATTATGAATCCTCGATGTGTAATAGTTGGAAAGGTCATGGTTAGGTCAGACTTGAACCTAATATCTGAAGATAAATAATGTTAGCTTTGTTAATAATTATTTTCTTTCTTCTTCCAGATGAACACAGCTCTCTAGTTTGTGAGTCGGGTCGTTATTCTCTTCTCTGCAATTTTGGGATTTTTTGTTTTGTTTTGTTTTCAGATGTGTTTTCAGGATTTTTAAGTTCCGAAGTTCCTGTGTCATGTAAGGTATACGTACCACGTAGTTGTTGTCAGTAATTATTTTTACTTTCTGTGTATTGATGAAGTTCTTAGACTTAGGGCGGTTCCCACCAACTCTTGATTAACTAGTTAACCAAGGTTAGTAATATTTAATCATAGAAAAGTGTCCCACCATCTTTATGATCATGATTAAAGTACTGTAAACACCCGTAAAACTAATTTTCCAGTTTTTGACAATTTATGGCTGTTCACACCAACTTTTGATTAACTAGTTAACCATGGTTAGTAATGTTTAATCATAGAAAATAGTCCCACCATCTTTTTGATCATGATTAAAGTACTGTAAACGCCCGTAAAACTAATCAACCAGTTTTTGACGATTTAATCAAACTAACCATGGTTAAAATGCTAGACAATTTAATCAGAGTTGGTGGGATTGGCCCTTAGAGATCATTCAGGCTGAATCTTAACATAAGAATAAGAATAAGCTGAAAAGTTCAGCTATATAGAAGCCAATGCTACGGTTTACGCTGGTCATAAGAATTTTCCATAACGGTAAATTCTTCTACTCTTAGGGAACTTCGACTAATTTCTTATTAGTTTTCTTTACTAATTAGGCGAAGACTAACTTTTTCATCTCTGAGTCGTTTCTTGTTCCTTATAAAATTCCAAGGGTATCTTTTCTTTGGTTATACCCTTAGTATGCCTATTTGTCTATTATCATGTTTGTCTTCGTTTACCGGTAGTACTGCTTGTCTCATTTCATTTTTCTCCCCTTGTGTCAGTTTGTCTTTTATTTCTATAGTGATTTCTGTGTTCATTGTCCTGGTTATTTGTTTTGTTAGTTTTTGTTCAGACTTTAGTAAGTTTAGTGTCGTTTAGTAGGTTCTGTAATACCTTCTTTAAAGTCGTGCTCGTGGTTATAATTACAATTTTTTTTGTTATCCTTGATTTTTTGTTATTATTTTCAGTGCCTTCTATAATAGCGTATGCTGTGCGGCCTCTTCTTCATATTGTATATGGCGTTCCTTGCTATTGCTACCTCTATATCCTCTGTTTGGTTTCAAATTTGGCGGTGGCTGTTACCGCGATGGTATAGTTAGTGTGATTTTGGAAAATTATCCGAGCAAAGGAGAGTTTCCAGAAGGGATCTTACATGATTATCTAGAACATCGTTACCAATTTTTACGAATATTTAGATCTAGATATTTGTTTTGTAATTTATATTCTGAATAATTTTTTTAACAAAATTTCCTTTGCTGTTTTGCACAATTTAATTAATACTACTATCATTTTCAGCAAAAAGTCATTTATTAGAATTTAAGGCTCTTAACTAAAAAGTTGAACAAAGACGACCCAAAAAGATACAAAATAAAAGTTTAACGAATGTTGAAACTAAAATTTTTAACTATTATTAAACTTTTTCAAGAAGTAGCTCTTGAAAAAAGCTTTAATAATGACTAGAAGGTATGTTTGGTTGAAACGGTTGTATCTTAGAATGAACTAAAACACTTCAATAAAATCTGGTATACGTACATTCCGGTAATAAAAAAAAGGATATAAACTGTTTGTTAAAACATTTTACCTTCCATCTCAACTCTTAACAATAGGATGTTGATACAAGAAGTTAAACATTTTACGCATGTAATAAATTTGCGCATTTGCTGAACGATAATTAATAAACATTTTAAGATCTTTTTCAATAGCAAATAATTGATAATATCGTAGATTCAGTTATGTAAATTGCGCCCATTATTCAGTTAGACCATTATTAACTCAATTAATCTCCTATTGATTGCGGAGTTACAAATCGTTAATCTGATAGTTACAAATTCTCAATTAACATCTCAAAATATAAATTAATTGGATTTCTTATACTGACATTAGCAGACGCTTACAATCGTGAAAAAAGTTATTCAACAACTCGATTTTTTCCCTCAATCGTTGCGATTATTAAATTCTTATTAACCAACGCGTATTCATAAAAAAATTGATTAAGTAGGTTGTTGCGGAAGTTGGTAAAGGTGGAAAAAAACGCGGTGGTATTATTAATCTCAGTATTAGTAATTACAAACGTGACTTTCGTTAATAATGTAAAATTACATAAAACGCTTCTTTAGCTGTGCTGATAAAATGAAGAAGGTGTTTGTAATTATGTGCGAATTCCATTAATTTTTAGGACGATTCTAATTTTCTTTCTATGGGCAATTTTCTTGTCTTCCTGACTTTTTCAGATGTGAAAAATCTTTGGTGCTAAGAGCCTCCACAAAGATAAAGAACGGTTAGGTAAACGAATTCCTATGATTGAGAACCGTAGTCACCACTCTGTATATTCTACCATTTAATTGTTTTAAAAATAGCAACCTTTTCCAAAGTTCTCTAATACTATTGACTTGTTTATCAAAACAATTTTCTGTGTAGAAAATTGAAAAAGTACAAAAGTAAAAAAATAAATAAATTTCGAGTATAATAATAAAACTTTATAGTTTTCCACAACTCTCTAAATTTTTCTTTAAAATTTTTCAACCCGACTTTTTACTTCTCTACACATAGGTAGTACATAGAGCAAATGAAAAAGACTTAATCAAAACTTAAAGTTCACAAACTACATTTATTTGCTGAATGTGTGTGGTTTG
This sequence comes from Malthinus seriepunctatus, assembly GCA_963924605.1. Classification (NCBI taxonomy): domain Eukaryota; kingdom Metazoa; phylum Arthropoda; class Insecta; order Coleoptera; family Cantharidae; genus Malthinus; species Malthinus seriepunctatus. The sequence goes on from OZ004600.1 coordinate 91,895,021, forward strand.
CGCTACAATTGTTAGTTCCTAACAGAATGGGGAATACAAAATAATCGTAAAACATCAAAGTTGTTAGAAAAAGATACAATTTGCTATTGTAACGATTAATTTTTTTAGTTTTTAATCAAACTTATTTCAACAATGAGTTATTCGCAGTAATTACGGAAGTGGGGGTGTAAATAAAGCTGTAATAAACAAAATTTTTCGCAAACAATTTTTACAAAAGTGGCTTGATTTATTGAGTAGTGAGTTTTATTGATTTACTTGAAACAATTCTTGCAATGCAATTGCATGCATGCATCCTCGTACATAGATATAGAGTAGGTACTATGTTTTAATGTAACTCTGTTTTAAAGCGGATGTATATACAAGAGTATAAAGTTCCTTTTTTTGTTTTAAATTTAAATTCCAAGTAGTGGAAGGAAAATTGATTTTATCAATGAGATTTAAAATGCTTCGAAAAATCCAATCACGTCAAAATTAAATTTATTTTCCTCTGTTTGTTTTAGTTGTAGAAACTTCGTGTGAAGTCCGTTCTTTCGCATTGGATTTTAGTGATTATATGCCGTGAACACGATCGTTACTTTAGCTCGATTAATTTAATGATTTATTTTATAATTATTAAATATCTATAGCAAATAACTGAGAACACATTTTTTCAAATAAAATATTTAATTGAACTACAATTACTATTTCCGATTACGCTAGATATTAATATATTTTTTTCTTTTCAGGTGAGCTGCTTACTGTCTGCTAGTATTTCATCATTCGGATTCTAAGATATTTTTTTTATGGGATACTAAGAGTGGGTAAGAAATTAATTAGAAATTATAAAAAAAAATTATTTTTTAATTTTTTCGACAAGGAAAGAATTTTTATACTTAATCGAGAAAAATAATAGTAGTTTATGATATACATGTTAAAAGGGACGTTTTATATTGTGAGTGGAGAAGATAACGAAACGAGCGAAGCGAGTGTAGTAACTCTACGAACAAGATAAAATCACTTTTAACGCAAATATCATACAATATTTTTTTATGTTTCGGCCTTTTAAATCAAAAATTGAGGTTACTTTTGTTGGTTGGTTTGTCTATTTTTTATAATATACTGGCAGTACTGACATTCCCAACTAAGTTCCTTATCGAAATTTATCGCAATTTAATGTCATATTTACAGTTACTTTAAAACAATTTAAAGGCGTCGTTTACTCGTTTCACAAGTTTTCATCAATTTCTTTCAAATTTAAATTTAAATCTATAAGAGCATACATACAGTACAGTTTTTGGTACCATAAAATCAGCTGATCACCAAATGTTATCTACCTGTTGTGTGACGTAATTTCACTATTGATAAGACTTTTAGAACTTGAAAATTGGCGGAAGCCTCTCGTTGTCGAGGTCAGCGGTCCAGGCCTGGAGAAAGTAAAAAAGCGTTTAAAAAAATACATATAGCACCAACTATAAATAGATTATAAATTTGACTGCACTTTTTCGAACACGCCTTTAGATATTACGAAACTACTTTCGGTGTCGTAATAACTCCATTACAGAACCGAAATATAAAAAACCTTTTATTCAGAGTGTCCAATATGAGGGGGTTATTTTGGGCGCTATTTTGCAAATTTGGACCAAATTTTTTTTTACTTGGCTATATGAGATAGTACATCTGAGCTCCAATTAAAAAAGAAATCAAATTTTTTTATTCAAAATGGCGGCCAATAGAACGTTTGTCCCATTTTTTGGTTTTTCCCTTATAACTTGGCCAGTAATTATTATTGTAAAAATTTCAAAAAATCAAAGTACAGCCAAAATATAAGGCTTTCGTCTTAACCCAGTCAATTTTTAAAATTATTTTAAAATTGCCTACCTTTAAAGGGCCAAATTAGGTCAAAATTTTGATATCGATTTTTTCAAAATCTGGTTCGAGCGTTATTTTCATTTTCGGATATGTTGCAGACAACGTAATTCTCTATTGAACGCCGTATTTTCAATTTCTTGTATGGAGCAGGACCAGAGTTATAATTTTTGAATTTCAAAAATCGGTCATTACTTTCGTAATAAAAATAAAAAATTCAAAATTCATAAATGTATCAATCCCATGAATATTATTTGACACTATTTTCGGTTAATAAAACGCTTCCGGTTAAACCAGAAATTACAAAAATATCAAACGCTTTTACGAATACCCTGTATATTTTCAAATATTTTGAATGCTGGTACAATTAACTGTTTTACCAGTATACAATACCTTTATATTTATATTTTGATCTTCGATTTAACTTAAATTCCCGGTATGGCCACATCCGTTGTTTTTACTTCTTTTGTCGGGAACCTAATTATTATTACCTTGTTTAAACGATTTTCACTCATTTTATCAAGAAATAAACCTTCTCAAATCTCTCGAAATATCACAAATTAAATACGACGTTCCACATACCGTTTTTTAAATGTCGGAAGTGTTAATTTTCTATTTTTAATAATTTGTTATGTAATAACAATAACTAAACAAAAATTCAAATATTTTATTCCAAATGGCGCCCAATAGAACAATATCTGATTTTGTGGTTTTTCTTATAACTTCAATTTTAAAACTTAAAATTTAAAAGAGCAAAATACAGCCAAAATATGGGGCTTTAGTCTTAAGTGAATCGATTTTTAAAATTGTTTTAAATTTGACTACTTTTAAGGGGCCAAAATAGGTCAAAATTTTGATATCGTTTTTTTCAAAATCTGGTTCGAGCGTTATTTTTATTTTTGGATATGTTACAGACAACGTATTTCTCTATCGAAAGCCGTATTTTTAATTGCTTGTATGAAGCAGGACCGGAGTTATCCTCTTTTTAATTTCAAAAACCTTTCATTGCTTTGTAATAAAATTGAAAACTTGAAAATTCATAAATGTATCAATCCTATGAATATCTATTATTTGACACTTTTTTCCGTTAACAGAACGCTTCCGGTTAAACCGGAAATTACAAAAGTATAAAAAGTTTTTAGAAACACCCTGTATATTTTTAAATATTTTTAAAGCTCCTACGATATTATACCATACACTTTATATTTTGACTTCCAGTTTAACCGGAAATGGGAGTAGTATGCACGAAAAAGTTCCCGGTATGGCCACATCCGTTGTTTTTACTTCTTTTTTCGGAAACTTTATTATTACATTTTCGCTCATTTTATCAACAAATAAACCTCCTCAAATCTCTCTAAATCTCTCAAGTTAAATACGACTTCCCACACAACGTTTTCTAAATCTCATAAGTATTAATTTTCTATATTTTAATAATTTGTTTTGCTATCATCGTTGTTTGTTTCATGGCTAGGTATAGATAACACATAAATACGCCCTCGTATTATAGAACAATAACGAGGTAAATATTATTTTACAAATAAATAACGTATTGAAATTTCTATTCCATACATAATAAATCTTGTATATTTTTCTTTTTCACAAACTTCACTAATACCTTTAAAGCTTCCCTAAAGCTCACATTTTTGTTGTTGTTAGATGACCATATGTAATATTTTGTACCATATATTATTTTGTTTACATTTTTTTTAATACTTTGAACATAACTAAAGCTGAAGAAGCTCAATGCGAGCAGTTAAATTGGCAACATATACGAGCACGAATAATGTAAAGTGGAGTAAAAAAATAAAGGCTACTTTTGACAATAATTAATTGGACCAACCTAATTCTTCTTTTATTTTTTACTCATTCAATTTAGAGTTTATAATATCATAATTTTGTTAAAATCTTTTACATTTATATAATTAGATTAAGTTTTACTAACGAATACACCATCAGCATCACATCGCATTCTGAATTGTAATGCGGAAATAAATCTGAATGTCACGTAATAGGTTTGATATCTATACAGCAGTACATGATAATTTTAATGAATAATGTGATTCTATTTTGATAAACACTTTCTCTTTCTCTTCTCGTTACAATTTATTCATCAGCTAGAAGCAAGGGGTTGCGGTTTGTGTATAAGCGAATAAAAGTTGAAAACTCTCTAGTTTACAGTTATGTTTTCGTTCGTCAAACAATTTAATAAAATAAAGAAGAAATATAAATTTAAAGGTAAATATTTTACTAAAGAACACCTAAATAAATATTTACTTTTGTAAAACATTGAAAGGTTTTGCAAACATATCATACGTTTTTTGACTTCTTTAAATAGTTGAGTAATTGAGAGAGTTTTTATTTGCAGTAATCTAAAGTTTACGAAAAGTACAAAATTAGACAAAAAATTGCGTAACTTAGGGAAGTTTTTTAATACTGTGTGGCGCCCTTTTTTTCTGTAGTGTTATGTACCTAATTAATTTTTAGTGCGGCGCACATAATTCGTACAAGGTCCTCATTCAAACTTCAGTTGAGCATTTGCACACTCGCGCTTAGGGATTAGGCTAGGACACGTTCTTGGTTGGTACAAAACATTTGAAAAAACGTTTGATTCCTGTGAAAGTTCCAAGAGCTCTATTTTCCCAAAAACCTGCTTCGAAGACGCGAAGTCTTCGAAGGTTTGATGGTTTGTATTTGTACTTAAGGGTCAATTGGCTGCTACAGAGCTGCGGCTAGTGTTGATCTTTCGTTCATAACCCGTAGTTATGTTCTTAGGAATTCAATCTTGCCATCGAAGCATCTGAGAAGTTTAATTTTCACTTTTTCAGGCGTCAGCTGAGCCCATAAGTGTTTCAGTCTAAACCGATCCACTTCATCGCAATTGCAGAGAATGTGTTCGGCGGATTCGATCTCCGATTCACAGAGTCTGCATATGTCAATATCCTCCAGTCCCAGTTTCTTGAAGTGGTACCTCACTGGGTAGTGTCCAGTAAACAGAGCTGTGATAAGTCTGGTTTCGTTCTTTGATAACAGAAGAAGCTTTTTAGCATTCGTGGTCGAGTACTCGATTAATTTCTTTGACTGTCTTTGTCCGTTGTTCGTTTTTACAGTGAGAAGTTTTGTTCCCAGTTTCCCATTTTTAGATCTCCGCCTTTCTGAGTTCTAGATAGTTCACGGAATGGTTCAGGTCCAATCGGGAAGGCGTTTTAGCCTGTTCGAGCTAATTTATCAGCTATTTCGTTTCCTTCACTTTCCTCATAACCCGGCACCCCATGAAGGGCAACTTTGTTGTCCCTTGCCAGAGTTTTGAGGGATTGTCTACATTTTTAAGTGGATAAGGACTCAAAGCTTTTGGCTTTGAATGCTTTTATAGCAGCTTGGCTGTCAGACATTATGTAAACTTTTTTGCCTTTTAAATTCCTTGGTAGGCATTCTCAGGCACCTACACCTATTGCAAGAGTTTTAACTTCCATAATTTTGGGGTCGGTTCTTAAGACTATTGATGCCCTATATTTTAGGCGATTGTGATCTACCTGTCCCCTGATTAGTTTTAGGTCCATTTGAATACCAGATGGAAGAGTTTGGTTCCATTTGTATTGATTGACTTCTAGCCGTGTTGCGGTTCTGAATGACCACCTCGAATGGTGTCTGGAAGTCAAACACTCTTGGAATGACATCCAAGGGTTTTTCAAACAATTCTGGCTCTAGAAAGTCCAAGATTTTAGATGACGTGTTTTGTCACTCAGTTTGAATTTCTTGCTGTGTGCACATTTTATGGCGTAAGTGAAGGAGTGGTAGGTCTAAAGCGTATGTGATCGGTCTTATTATTGATGTATATGACCAATAGATCATCTTTGGCTTTAGCTTTCCATGTCGTTCTGAAAAGTTTGCGGCACGCCGAAAACCCCCCGTTGCTTTGGAAAGATTTTTTTCTTAAGTTTAGCATCTAGAGTTACCCCTATATACTTTACCTTTTTGGAAAACTGTATCGATAGTCCCTGTAGCTGTTGACTGTGGTTTTTGTAGGGTTTACAATTTAAGGTTTGATGGTTTAGCACCAACTCTTTTTTGTTTTTCCATTTTAAAAATATTTTTCATAATTTTGTTCTCTTCACCCAAAAGTTTGTTTGTGAAAAGTCATAATAGTCATAATTAAGCGCTGTGCTATATTTATTTAATTTAGTAACTGTTAAGAGGTGTATACAGAATTACGGTTAATGCGTTCAATATGGTAGCATTCATAAAAAAAAATTTTCACTATAAGTAGTAAATTTTCCTTTACTTTGAGAATCTCCACCTGTAAACGAAATAATATATAAATTAACAAAAACACGTATACTTTGCCAACTCTTTAAAGTTTAAAAAACCAACCTACCGTCGTTGAGTGCTTTTAGCTTTCATGATGAAATTTGTATATATTTGAGTCTCAACAAATACTATGTTTTGCACTGCATGCCTATATATTTATGTTGAAAGCATTTTGGTTGAAATTCGAACCGTAAACCTTTTGTTTGTATTAGTGAATTCAAAAAGTGAAAAAAAGTACACATGAGCTCTGAATACAAGTGTAAATAAGACGCGAATGTGTAACCCGACCATACGACACATATACCCCACACCTTTTACAAAAGAGCGGCATTAATCACAGCTCCACGTTTTCATTCATATTCAAATGTGGTCTAATACTTATGTCAGACGGTTTAGCCTTGTGGCATTGACATGTTTAATATTTAGACAAGCATTGGCAACCACTTATCAACACTATATTTATTTAAAAGCTTTTCCAACACTTACTAACATTTTATTTTATCCAGCAAAGCTTTTAGATAAAGGTTCTAATTACGCAACCTACAAGAAATTTATGAACCTGTCAATACTTTAAGTTAGGAAAATGTTTTGTATAGAGCTTTTTCTCCCTTTTTTCTCTGTAAAATTTCATGGTAAAATAGAAAACATTGATTGATCCCTTCTAACTCGATTTCTACCTATTTATATTTATTTATTGAGTTTCCAGAAATTTCTACTTTAACTTTTGATTTAACAAGCTTGGGGTTTTATTGTAGCTCAAGGTAGCTATAAAATATTTTTATTCCACTACTCGTTTGATGCAATAAACGCTGAAGAAGTTGAGGTATTAAAATGTATAACATCCCGTTTATTAGTTAAGATTAGATAAGTTAAATATTATCTATACGAGGAAAGTTGTACAAAAGACGTCGTTAAAATTATTGAGTACATAATTATTAATTTAATGATTGAAAACGAAGAGCTCCTGTGGATAGGATGTTTATTTTATTTTTTAATAACTGTCAATTAATTGAAATGTTTACCAACAGATAAAGGTTGGCTCAAGAAACATCATCAGTGTTCTGTCCTGTGGTTTTACCTTTAGTACCTACCAGTAGCGTATAATTTCCTTCAGCTTCAGGCTATGAGATTTTTGGCCCTCTTAAATTAAAATAAGTAGCATTTATTTGTGTAAAAAATAAAAATAAAAAAGGGGAACAGAATTTTTCTCAAGAAAGGCCTTATACATAAGCTTAGATCTTTCTACTTGTCGTAGTAGAAACTTCGATTATCTTTTCAACTTTTACTTTTTGATACCATTGGATACCATCGATTTAAACTCTTAAACGACTGTGATAGTTGTATAATGTAAGTAATCAAATCTGATATATTTGCCTAGTTCAACAATCTCTTCGATGTTTATTATTCTTTGTTTGAACTGCTAAATTGAAGAATCCGACTGAACTTATTTATTTGCACAACTAAAAACGTTCTTAGTTTTAGCATTGTCTGGATAAATTATGGTTTTCGGTTCACCATAACTGTTGTGTCGAATTTCCGTAGTTTCCTCCATTTGCAATAGTTTGCCATGATTTTTCTTTGGATATAAGCGTTATTTATGCTTTTTCCTCTTTGTCTTTTACCTTTTATTTGTTATTCCTTTTAATCCTTTGAGTTATCTCTCATTCAAATTTTGTCATTCATAACCTCAATTTAAAGTCTTTGATTCTACTGCTTAGGTGTTTTTTTTGGAATATGTTCCACAAGCACATTTACACTTTTTTCCAAAAATTAACGTTTGAGTGACCCCACACAGGAAAACTCAGAAGGTGTGATAGTTTCGGATATGCTTGGTTGGTGAATTAATTTTATCACTTGCACTTCTAGCAAACAATTTTGAAATGGATTTTTTAAATTTTACGCATAGGCCCAAATAAGCAGCACTAATATCAAATGAACAAACAATTTTTTTTAAAAGATTCCAGCTCAAATATTAATTTATGAAGCCCTCCTTGAAGAAATACTATTAACAGGAGTCTATTGCAAGTGCTAATATATCGCGTAGTTTGAACATTCTCTGTTTTTCTCTGTTGTTTGGGTCAGCAGCAGCAATTATAATCTCAAATACTTTTGAACCAACCTAACATAACCTTTTTAGGAGGTTTTAGAGAATCTTTTATAGACGACCACCCCTGCTTCATATTTGAAAGCAGGGAGGAGTATGGGACTCACTCAGGGAAGATAGCGTTACCTTAGTGTTACCTCGCTAACTCTCTTTCCCCTCTCTCTAGTCGAGAGCAGCCTAGAATCGCCATCTCGGCATTGCTTCAGGCTGCTCGTGGTGGGATAACAGGTGTTCCTGTTCGTCCTAGAGTCCTTGCTCTTGTCTTTCTTCAACTTTCTTGCTTTTCCTAATGGCTGTCATAATATCACTTTCAATAATTTCCCAATTATCTCTACTCTCCATCATATTTCCGATTATCGTTGTCGCATCCAGTTCCATTTACACCTTAACATATGCTTCTGTTCTGCCCTTTCTCACCTACGGTAACTTAAAAGTGTGTGTTAGGCGGTGTCTACTTCCTCTTCACAGTATCTATACTACATCCCTCATTTTCGGCTCTGTTAAATCTCTTCGGATAACTTTGAAAGCCGGCATGTTCGATCAGCAGCTGCGTTGTGAAGTACCCTGCTTGTCTATTGCTGCACCTGATCCATGAGTCCAGTTCTGGTATCAGTCTCTTAGTTCATTGCCCCTTCTCTGAGTTCGATGTCCAGCGTTCTTGCCATATCTCGATCGTTCGTTGTCTATGAATTTTCCTTACTTCCGGGGAATACTCCTTCCTGTTCACTCTCATAGATCCGTATCCTTTCATCAACTGATAGGTCGATAGGTGGTGTCCCAGTGATAATTTGAAGCGCCACGCTTGACGTCGTTCTATACGCCTACGCCCTCCTTATCATAATTTTTCATGGTATTTTTTCCAGGATCTTTCGCTAGCTCTATACTTTTGAGCGCATTTTGCTATATCGGGGCTGCGTACAGTATTATGGAGGTTATTATATCTATACATGATCTTACTTTTTTTGCTTGTAGGCCCTCCTATGTTTGGCATCAAGCAACTAAGTACCTAACCTAACTTAACTTAAGCTAACCTAACCTAACGTTACATTTTTTCCACGAACTAGGAAAATTCAGAAACTTGTCAAAATATTCAAACACAATATTGCAGGTGCTTTAAAATATTACTAAAGAGCCTCTAAAAAACTTCAAAATGCAAAAAAAAACAAGCAAAGCAAACTTTGTTCTATTATCCAAACCCACAATTGCAGAGAGTTACTCATTCCTATTATGTGTTCACAAGCTTTAGCTAACTATAGAACGGCTTCTATTGATATAGATGCAGAAAACATGTGCCGCTTTAATAGCATAAGGTACTTTACTATATTTTGAACAAATCTTGGTAGTAGAATTTGATCTTAGTACGAACGGTGTTGGAAATCAGATTGTGTTGACAAATAATAACATAAAAGTTGACCTACCCATCTCAATTTGATGTGTAATTTTTGTTATTTTGACCACTACCTTTAGGACTTTTTTCTGTTACTTAAGACAATTTCTAGCATTCTACGTTCCATGGTTTCTTCTAGCACTTTAACTTTTTCACGGCCTTGATGGATGCCATAACAAGCAGCTACACCCAGCTGATCTATGTGCTCTTCTTCTAAGCTTCTGAGTTCTCCAAAAAATATTTTTAAGCACTTTTTATTTCAATCTCTACCCATTAACTCTGTACATCTGTACGTCTTTACGTCTGTCCGTCTGTTTTAGCAATTTCTGATGTATAATTTGCTTGTTTTTCTATATCTTCCATCTCTTTCTTGATTTATTCCCATTTAAAGTTTTATTCATTCATAGGAGCAACTTGTCAGTTTATAATTTAAATTTGTTGTTCATAATACATTTTCAATACTAAACAAATAATGTTCATTTAATTTTCAATTGTTTCGACCAAATATATTAATGGTTAATGAACCAAAACGTGACAATTTTCAATAATAGGGAAGAAATTTAATTATATCAATGATTAATGATACAAAAACAGACACATTTCCAAACACATTCCTCTAGTATATTATTTTTTAGCACATTCCACATGCGTATATTATAGTAAGATTAAGAAGCAACCATGTTTTACATTCCAGTTCACACATATTATTAATTCAAAATCCAAATTTAACCAATCATTTGTCATCTTGTTTAATTTTAAAAATAATTTGATGGATGTTTCGACGACGATGGAATTTGTCGCAAAATGCAAGCAAAGCTCGATATTAATATTAGGGTTGTGGCGGAGTAACTCAACGGTCACTTCATCACAGTGATAAAAGTAGTTCGTGCAACAAATGATGGTCATTTTTCAGGAGAGCTATAAAAAATTTATACTTTTTACAGCTGTTTCCTTAAGAAAAATAAAGATGAGCCTAGCAGTTTGTAATTGATTTTTTTTTGTTTTCTGAAAAATAAATAAATAAAATAAGTTCAAGGGTAATTTCCTAGTTATTTTCGTTTTTGGCAGATATTCGTTTATTTTGAAAAGAATATTTCTTGGTTAATCGAAGTAATCTCAGTGTATTTCTTGTACGAGAAAATCCTCTCAGCTAAAAATTCTTTTTCAAGTTTTGTTTTTTAATTTTTTTATATTTATTATTCTCTATATTATGTGTTTTCATTAACTTTTGTTTTTTTAATTTAAAAAAATTAAAATTTTTTCCCCACAATAATACTTACAGTCCCACCAACTTTATTAGCGAGCTCAGAAAGCGTGGTTTAGCACTGTCATAGATTTTGAAGTACACTACGTGTTAAAAGTATTTGAGTCGCCAAATTTGACAAGTAACTGTCACTAAAATTGAATATAGGTTAATATAAGGACAGTGAATTTGAAAAGTTTGCAATTAACTAAACATTGCTTAACAATTAATTAAATAGGTACACTTTTTTCCGCTTCTGAAATTATTTAGTGCCCACAACGATGTGTAGTAAGCAGACAACTTACAGTCATTTTGAAAGGTTTTATCATAACCTAAAATAGTTATAGATACACGCGACTTTTAACTATGCCTGTACCTAACCTGAATTAATACGCTTGTTCGTTTGACTTGCACTAGTTGCTCGGAATCGTCAGTGAGCCAATGACTGAAGACTATTCAGTATTCTTTATTTTCATTGGTTCACTGACGGTTCCAAGCAACTAGTGCAAGACAAACGAACAGACCTATATTGATTATGATTAGACAAATCTTTTCCTGCAAAAAATATTTTAAATAAAATTATGTTAGTTGACATATTTTCCGTAACCCAAAATTGGTTGGTGGAGCTGTATCTACTTAAGATAAATAACATTTCTATGTCAAAAATGACAAATTTTCCCAACATTTTCTCGGAATTCTAATACCATATTCGTGATATGCTGATAACGAATATGGTCGTTATCAGCAACTTGAAATCTTGTTTTTCACTTTTGCATCGCTGGCAAAGTAAAGGGATTATTTAGGTAAAAATTTAATTACTTAAAATTTGTAAATTCAAAATGGCGATCCATATGTACAGTGATTGTCCCATTTCATGGTTTTTCTATTATAATTTAGCCAGTAAGAATTAGTACTTAGATAATTTTAATTATAAAAATCTAAAAAAGGGCATTGTACCTTGCAATGCATAGATAACGCTAAGGCTTTAGTGCTACTGTAATGGTTTTTGGAAAATGTTTGAAAATGTTCGATCGTTAAGAGGTCAAGTTTAGTTAATATTTTGAAATTGATTTTCTCAAAATTGGCTACGGTGGTTTCTTTTATTTTTGGCTACGTTATAGCCATGGTAGTTCATAATTGAACAACATTTGTTTCACTTGTTAAATATTTGCAGAACCGGAGTTATGAATTTTTAAAGTCGATATTTCAAAAACCGAAAATTTCTTTTGTGATTAAAATGAAAATTTTAAAGTTAAGAAAGGATTAATTATGAATATCTATTATTTGATACTATTTTGGGTTACAAATTGCTTCCGGTTAAACCGGAAACTCGAGAAATATGAAACGTTTTTAGGAACGTCTTGTGTATTTTTAATTATTTTGAATTCTCTTAAAATTTTCGGTCAGATGATATACATAAAATACTTCATATTTTGACTTCCAGTTTAACCGAAAATGGCACGAACTTTCTTAGTTTAAATGGAACATCATGATTAGCTAGTAAAATAATATAACTTTTTTTAAATAAATATAACTTTTATAACAATTTTACATGTTTATGGGATTTGAAAGTATGTTTGTTTTGGGAGTATGGCGTAATGTTTTTCTAAAGTGCGATATTACTTATATGATTTCCCTCGAGTGAGACTGGTTCAATTTTGTTGGACAGTGGGAAAACTTCTAAGATCGCTTTATCATTTTTTATTTGATAATCTGAAAAAGAGATTTTTTTTATATTTATATTAAAAAAAAATAGACATTCAAAGTTTGTATTATATTTTTCGTTTGGTAAATGAAAATATGAATACATAAACCATATTTACTAGAAACAAAAATGAAACGCTGTATTGTCATATCTATGAATTATTTATAACTTTCATTTCATATTTAGTAGCTTTTCCATATCAAAATTCAGACATACGTGTTTATATGCTAAGCAAAATATCGCATGTTTTTATATGTTTTCTTATTAAGCCTCTAAAATTCAAAAAGAAAAAAAATTGAAAGTCATATTTCGATATAACGATACATTCGAGCCCTAAAAGCCCTACAAAACTTAACTAATTAGTTCACGCTTAATTTATTTCAAAAAAACCAGGTGTAAAAACCTATTCAATTCTAATACCACTCTCCCAGTCATCCAACAAGTGGTATAATATCATTGAAACTTATCAAAAGGATATAAGTACAAGTTAAGAATTACTTTTGAGGAGTTTTAGTTGTGTATACGTCTGGCTTGTCAAGGCTTTTTGGTTGATCTCGTCGAACCCCTTTTTATACACCATTCAAGAAAGATCTTCCTGCAAGTTTTCAGCTGCCGCGGCTGTTCTTAGTTTCGCGCCTCATTTACTAGCTAACCTCCGCTATCATTCACATGCGGCTACCGCAATGAGCTTCGCATTCTGACTTCATAATTGAGTGTATCTACATTTATCATACAAAACATAGCGCGTGTATCTTTATATGAGAAATAGTACCGATCGTTTAGTTATGTTCATTTTTCATTTTCTTTTGAATAAAAAAAAGTATGTAATGTGACGTTTTTAGGGTGAGTTTTTGTGCATATCTAAATAAGTTTTAGAATGTGGTGACATTTGTTGATAAAATGTATGTTATTTTTAGTAACTAATTTCTTAAGAATTTCCAAAGTGCAATAATTTGGTTTAATTGAAAAACGAAGTATTTTGTTTTGAAAAAACATTTAAATCCACCAACATTTTGATATCAAGTCTATAAGCTTTTGCACAGATGTTAACATATTCAGTAAATAAGTTCATGAAATGAATAGACGGCTGTGCGTTGGAACGTTTCCAAGTTTTTTTTGCTATTTTTCTTGAGTTGACGCGACCATAGATCTCTGTATTCCTTTGATCCACAGGGAATGTAAAAGTACTGAACATATTCTGTTCACGGGTAATTTACTTAAAGTATGTGTTAATCACAATACCTTGATATATACCTTCCCTTTAACGCTCATACTCTTGTTTTAAATATGCGCAAGAGTTAAATTCCTTATCAGTTATTCTCTTTGACGTGTGAAACAATTTCTATTTTTAAAACCTTGGCATAATAATTTATTTAATTACTTAGTACGTGGACAAAGCCGTGTCAAGGGTAGAGAATGGGCGGCTTTTCGGCTCTAATAAATTGTTTTTTCTAATGATCGCTCAATCGAAGGCATTCACATTCTTGTCTGTGCGGGATTCTATGATGTTCGAGATTTAAATACTTAAACGAAGAAGATGAGAATAGTAGGCATATTTTAAAAATTTCGGGAATTAATGTCCATCTTCGATTTTATTTTAGAAGATGAGAAAAAAAATCACCTAGATAATATTAGAAAACTTAAATGTGACCCTATAACACATGCGGATTATAAGAAAAATATTGAAATCTTTATAAAGTGTGTTTCACCGCGGTACAAGATTAAAAACAGAGATACTGATGTTAGACATTTGTTTTAAAAGCCGTCCTAGATTTTTTCGGGCATTTTAGAGCTGACTCCGTTTTTTTCACTTTGAAGTTTATAGAGATCATTCTTTACTAAAATTCATTGGAGCAGAACCATTAATACAGGGTGATTTTTTAAATGAAACAAATATTGGGATCTTGGAAACCGTAAGAGTTACGAAATTGATTAAATTGGCAAAAAGTTGCATATTTTGATGACCTTTAAGAATCAGTTTAGAAAATTTTGAAATTCAAAATGATTTCCGAGATAACGTAGACAAACTGAAAATTTGTAATTTCGTTTTTCGACTGTAGTTTCAAAATGGCGTACTTTAGAAAAAAAAGACCGGTAAAAATTTTCTGAAAGCCAAAAAAGCTATCGAATGATACCAAACTAGACTTTTTATCACATCGGCGCTAGGCGTCGCGACGTTCAACTTTTCATTTTCTTATGGAGGATCTATCATTTCTTTTAAGAAAATTACTCAGTAGGCTTGTCTAAATTCTGATACCAAACGAGAACGTACTGTGCTATCTTATACTTTTCTTAATTTACACAACTTTTTAGGTTATGTTATGTTAATATGTTACTTTATGTTATTTTTTACGATGAAAGCTAACGACTAAAACTTAGTTTTTAAAGTTTTAGAAACTTAAGTTAATCAGAAAATAAAAATAAATAAAATTATTATTCACTAAATTTTAGTATGTAGGTAATTTTATTTTATTTTCTATACGCGTTTCTAAAACTTTAGAAACTAAGTTTTGGTCGTTACTTTTCATCGTAAAAAGTAACATAACCTGAAAAGTTGTGTAAATTAAGTAAAAGTTGGTACAAGATAGAAAGTTTTCATTTGGTATCAGAATTTAGACAAGTCTACTGAGTAATATGCGCAAAAAATTGATAAATTGATAAGAAAAAGAAAAATTGAACGTCGCAACGATTAGCGTCGATGTGATAATAAGTCGAGTTTGGTATCGTTTGATAGCTTTTTTGACCTCCTGAAAATTTTCTCAGAGAATTTTTTTATAAAGTAAGCCATTTTGAAACTACAGTCGAAAAAAGAAATTGCCAATTTTCAGTTTTTCTGCGTTATCTCGGAAACCATTTGGTTTTCAAAATATGCAACTTTTAGCTAATCTAACCAATTTTGTAACTCTTCCGATTTCTGAGCTTCTAATCTTGGTAACACTTATAAAAATCACTCTGTATACTAAGCGATTTTCGTTATACAGGGTGTTTAAAAAATAATTGCTGTAACTTCGAAAACCGTTTCTTACAAAAAAATATTTTTTGCTTTTATTATTTCTGTCTTTCAAAGGACATATCGACTGTATCAACGGCACTAAGATTGGCTCTTTTTTTAGTATTTTAAAGACGGTCTTAGCCTACTTCGATCAGACGTAAAACTGCTCTAGAGAAAGCTCTATAATATCTATATCTATAATTATCATAAAGGTAATTTATTTTTTAATTAAACTAAAATTTGAAATTTTGTATCTGTTCTGACTAGGCCTGTTACTTTAGAAAAATATCGAATATCATTAATAGTTATTTTCCGTCGATCGATTGTTAATGCATGTCATTAAGCAATAAGAAATTGATCATTAATAACCCATATTAATGATCAATTTTATATTAATAATCAATTATGGTATAGGCAACCAAATCACACCAAAATTGCATTAAAATTGTGACATTAGTAGTCATTTTTGTTTTCAATGGCACCTTGATTGTAGAATATTTTTGAAAACTTGCATTTTTGTCATAAAATAAAATTAGATTTTCTCAAATTTAATGAAAATCGATCGACGGAAAAATTTAGTAATCAACTCGTGTGTTAATTGCCGATTAATAATCTCAACAATTAAAGCGCTCGCTACTCTCGCGCTTTAAAATGTCTCGATTATTAATCGGCCTTATTAACACACTAGTTGATTAAATAACTGTTAATCAACTAGTGCGTTAATAAGGCAGATTAATAATCGAGACATTTTAAAGCGCGTGAGTAGCGAGCGCTTTAATTGTTGAGATTATTAATCGGCAATTAACTCACGAGTTGATTACTAAATTTTTCCGTCGATCGCCTCTCATTAAATTG
The DNA here is from genome assembly GCA_963924605.1 of Malthinus seriepunctatus. Classification (NCBI taxonomy): domain Eukaryota; kingdom Metazoa; phylum Arthropoda; class Insecta; order Coleoptera; family Cantharidae; genus Malthinus; species Malthinus seriepunctatus. Next base: position 91,911,457 of record OZ004600.1, read on the forward strand.
AAGAAAATCTAATTTTACTTTACAGCAAAAAGTTAAGTTTTCAATAATATTCTACAATCAAAGATACCATTGAAAACAAAAATTACAACAAATGTCATAATTGTTGCCTAGCCTAGCCCATAATTGAGCGTTAATAGAAAATTGATCATTAATAGGGGTTATTAACGATCAATTTCTTATTGGTTAATGACACCCATTAACAATCGATCGACGGAAAAAGAAAATTATCGATATTTTTGATAATATCGGTATCGATATTTTGATAATATTGATATTTTCGATATCGATATTTATCAATAATATGGAAAATATCGATTTTATCGCATAAAATGATTTTATGGAAATTCTGGATTTAAGGAAAATATCGGAATCTAATTCATACTGAGTAATAAATTTAATAAATATTATTCGAAAATATCGGTTTTATCGAAATATCGATACCACTTTTATCTAATATGGTTATATTTTCGATAATATCGATAAAAAATACCAAGCCTAGTTCTGACAACATTACTTCCAAATACACGAAAATAAAAGTGAGTTTATGAGCTTCGACAAATTTTCTCGACGCTCATCACTAGCGTTGTCGTCATCCCCGGGTTATCTCTTATGCTCTTACAAGTCAAATCCAGCTGCAGTTGCATTTCCGATTTCCATCACCCAGTTGCTCTTTGTATAAATGCTGCATCCGACTATAATTTGAAGTTAAATAGAAATAAATTCAACATGACAAACCCATCTGAGACGAAAGTAGAAATTTTTGCGTTAGTCATCAAGAGGAGTATCTGAATATTTTTAATCAAATATTCAATTACCACCAACTCAAATCTCTGTAGTTTTTTTAAAAGCAATAATAAAAGGTAAAAACCCACTACAAACCATTACTTTGTAATGAGAGACGTAAAGAGACATTTTGCAATAAACAGTTGTACAATAAATTATCCTTTTAATCAATTTTTATGCGTTTGACGTATTTATCGTTTAATATTGTTTTAATGAGTGTAATGAGGAGGTATTTTAGTGTTTAACATCTTTGATATATTACGTATTTGGCATGGCTTTATTGAGTCGAATTTACGGCAGGATTTATATCAACAGTGTAACTCTGATTACGACTACTTTTATAATACACTACAACTGCACGAATTGTTTTTAATCAACATTATCACTAATTAATTTCTTTAATCATAACTCTTTATAAAATTCAACCCCACAAAAAGTAAAAAATAAGCTCTCTTTACACAACTTGTTGCCTCGTTTGAAATTAAATTACTTCTTATTTGTAAACCTCGTTAACTTGATTTTTGTTGGGTTATTATAATAATCTACAATTACTATGATTACCACAATATGGCGTCTTTTTTTCTAAAACAACATATGTTATTATTTAATTGAAATAATAAGATATATCAAAGAAATAATACAAGTCTAGGAGAGACTAGCTTGTGAAAAATTAGGATCATTAAATTGATTGTGCATGCTTTGGATTTTTAAACGTAAAGGCACTTAATTAATAAATTACCAACAACATATGCTGTTAGAAAAAATTGCTATAGATGACAAGTGGAAAGTTGTTTGTATGAGAATAAAAGCGAATGCTCTAACAACGCTCTTTTCTAGACATTATGGTCCTTACGTAATAACTCAAGAATTAGCAAAAATTAGAAGGAAGGAATGACAACAGTCGGTTCTTGTTCAAACCCTTCTTATTATTAATTTGTACCAATACGTTAAAAATACGGTGAGACCAATGGGCGAGCGCCGCGTGTGAAAAAAGCTGACTTGACGAGGAAAAGAATGTTTGTGCATGAATATCTCGGAAAATATGCAATCTAGAGCAAAATTACTAGACTGTCATTTCATAGATAATATATTTTTACAAAAAAAATGTTCTATATAATTTTTCTGTTAGAGCAATGGTCTTACGATCCATGGATTATTTTTGAGTTCATTTTTAAGAATTGTTGAAAATCCCAAGCGAACGAGACCAGCCGTAGTAGTCGTATACGTGTTCATGTGTTCAAGTCCGTTATCAGTTTGTTACATTTTTATTATTATTTGGACCCATTTCGTAATTTAGGGGTTTATATTTATTTTAATGGCTGTAAATTACGTGGCGCCCTGTTTAACATCTATTTAACCCAGCCCATCTTCACTGAAGCTGTCGGTCAGCAGTTGGAAAATTATTTATCTTGTTGTCAATAATTACGCCACAATATCATGTGCTTTTAAACAACAAATGAAATTTTTTTTTACCCTGCTTAAAATTGTTTTTGAAAACATCTTTTTTAAAACGTATTTTCCGGTGAAACCATTAATCTAACGGAAAAATTTTATAAGACATTTCTTTAGTTAAAATGCCTTATCTACAAAGTGATAGTCTAGTAATTTTACTCTAGATTGTATATTTTCCAAGATATTCATTCACCAACATTTTTGCTCTCTGTAAGTCCATTTTCTTCACATTCACTGTAAAACATCCATTTTTGGATGAGAAAGCTCTCTATCTCTCGTTTAATTTATACTCACTCTATTTTACAAACTTCTAATTGTACAAAAAATAAATAATTACGCTATTTAAAAACTTTTGTTAGGTACTGTATATTATGAAAGCATAGAATTAATTAAATTTAACAATTGGGGCACCTTGGTGTAGGTATTATTGTATTATCAGAACTCTGCGGTAATTATTTACATTGAATAGTATTCTATCCACGTGAAAACTTTTAGCTTCTATCAATTAATTAGAATCTTGGCATGAGTATCTGCTTTTTAATGAAGCGACGATGAAAGAATACGACAAAATTAGTAGAAAGAAAAACGTGTGTGCTGAAATACAATTTCAAAAAGAAAAGTGAAAAAAATGAAGAAAAAAGTTGTAATAATTATTATTGAATCGAGTGATGCGTTAATTAATTTTTCTATATAATTTAAGTAATAATTCTTGCTTACAAGTTAATCTTGGCATATGCCGTGGAGCTTTGTAAAAATACAATTGCGGGAAGCGTGTCGCGCTCGTTGCAGATATGATAAACTCCCCTGTTAGACGTTGTTGAAAATGAAATTTACGATCTTAAACACGCTATAAAGGGACGGTCTTTGTTAAAGTTTTTTTTGTACTTATTGTGTTGGTTAATGAAGTACCAGGTTTTGATGAAGGCAGAGAGTGTACCGCACAAATTCGAATTACTTATTTTTTTTTAAATTACTACGAGAAAGCAAAGAAAATGCAATTTTCCGACAAAATTGTATTACTTATAAAACTAAAAGATAATTTTATTTTTCCAGACAAATTTTACTCGGAAAATTATTATTTTTCTTCTTACGAAACATATTCAACTACCTATTTTACCATGTGAAAGTCAGCCACTCACGAGTGTTTAATCTAACAAATGATGATGGATGACCAAAAAGATTAACACGTTACGTCAGTTTTTTTATGGGCCGGGATTGTTGCGGTGAAATTCATATATAGGGTTAGAAGGCTATTAAATGTCAGTTGTTAAACATTTTACATAATAGAGATCATAAATATTTATGAAACGTCAGTTCGGCTTGAAGAAGAAACAATAGAATTTGGGAGAAAATATACAAAATGTAACTTAGTACATTTTAATCAACAGTAATAAACGCGATTGTTATCATTTACACCTTCGCGTTTTTGTATAAAATTCACATTTTTGTTATTTATTTTTTTATTTAAAAAAACGACGTTGTTCCATTAAGTGCATAATAGCAATGGACTGTTATCAGATGATACAACTCCGATTCATCACTTTTCTCTTGAAAAGCTTCGAATTGGAACCAGTTTCGCGTTACTGTCAAACTCGATTTCCTTGCACAAGTTGTTACATTTGAATTCCATTTGAAAAATGATATTTGAAATAGATTGGCAGTAAGACCTACAATATGCGAGTTTCAAAAGGTATGACGAAAAGAAAAGTCTCAATTTTTGTAAATAGAGATATCGACTCTCGTACCATTAAAAGGTAATTTTAAAATTAATAATCAATCGTGAGTGAATTAATAGTTCAAACAATGACATTCGAGAGCTCTTCAGAGCGCCTTGGTGTGAGCAAACGGGTTACTCAGTTGATCATACACCCCTCAGTGTACTTAGGACAGTCGGCGGATTCTCAGGGGGTGATCTGAACTGTCTTTTCAAGTGGAACCAGTACTAATGAGATGGCCGTACTCTAACACGTACAGTCGATGTTCTCTACCCCTCCTGCAGCACCGAATGTTAGCAAAGTTCGCCACTCACAATTTCAAGTTCGTCCTCACCAGAGTCTACACCTGGATTGGGTCAAAGCAGCATCTAAGTGAGAACGGTGGTGGTCTCGAAACATGTACCATATTAGCTTAGGTTAGCTTAGGTTATGTATAGTTAGGTTAGGTTAGGTTAGTGCTGAGACTGGACCTGCCGGAAGAGACGACGCTCTACGGGTTCGCGGACGATCTGACACTGGTAATCGCCGCCAGAGAAGCGAACGGCGTAGAGCTAAGGGCGAACGAAGCGATCAGAAGGATCCTTCATTGGACTAGCGAAAGGGGGCTGTCGGAGGCTGTAATGGTCTGCGGAAGAAGACGATGCCCGAAAATCCGACTCCAACTAGATGGAGCGGAGATTCGGCTGAAAGACTCGGTCAAGGTGATCGGTGTAATAATTGACAAACATCTCAACTACGCCGAGCACATTCTTGAGACCAGCGCCAGAGCGGCGTCCACCACCACCCAGCTGGCAAGGATGATGCCCAACGTGGGTGGTCCGAAGGCGACAAAAAGGAGACTGCTGAGCTCGGTCGTGCAATCGATCGTGCTCTACGCAGCTCCTTTATGGAAAGACGCGCTAGCCTATGACCGTAACAGGAACAGGATGCTAAGCGTTCAGCGGAAGATGGCCCTACATATCGGTATCCGCGTATCGGACGGTCTCGCTGGACGAGACCCGTAACCCGGCGCGACACAACACCGACAACGCGCGCCGACACCATGACTCAGTGGCAGCAACGATGGGAAACCACAGACAGAGGTCTTCGTCTGTTGAGAGAATACCTGGTCATCTAGGGTTAAGTTAGGTTAGTTAAGAGAGAGATACTACTACCCTACCCGAGGAGCCAACTACTGTTCTGAATTTCTACACAGACTGCCGAAGCCTGGCGTCGACTGCCCATGACTGCCATTGACTGCGGATGAATACCGTTGACTGTTCAATTTTCGTACATTGACTACCAAAAGTGGATGACTCCTCAACCGTACCCCATCTCCACCTACGAGAATGATAACCGCTGAGGTAAACCTCTTCTTGTAATGCTTTCTTGATACTAGAGCCATTTCCTTCCCTTTCCTTCCCAGTACCACTACCACTAAGAAATGTTGTGTGTTGTGTCGCTCCAAACTGAATGTCGACGTAAAGGCCCGTCCACACACACAGGCTTGCCTTCAGCGTATGGACACCGTTCTATCAACCTGCACAGGCCAAACCGGAGCATCTGGACAGCGTTCTATTCAGGCCACCTGCACAGACCAAACCGGAAGGCAAGGCCTGTGTGTGTGAACGGACCTTTAAGCTGGTAGGCCAGATTCCTACCTTAACGTTAAAGAGTTAGGTAGCATAAATATGGCTCTGGATTTAGATTCATTGCAGAATAGATATAATGATTCTTTCATGATTCCCCTTCATGATGCTAACCTGGTTGTTTTAGGCAAGAAAGCTTCACATAAAAATTGTGGAACGTATAATATTCCATATACACATCAAGAAGGAAAATTCATTTTCTATGCTTAATAACGGAAATTAAATATGAAAATATCGAAAAATTACCTCTTATTTATTTATGAGTGAGTGCCAAATGCAAAGAAGTTGAGGTATTTTTCATTTTAGGCTTCTTCGGTGTGATTTAGAGTACATAGAGAGAAACTTTGCTCTAAGAATATCCAATCCAGTTTTCTAGATACCTAGTGATCTACTTTTCCCAAAACTAATTGGGTTCCTTTGATCACCTAACATCTAGATAACTCTTTGCGCTCGTAACTTACAGTGCTATTAATTTTTTTTTGCAATTATTTGTAAATGTTAAGTTCATTTTTATTACTTTTTCTTCAAATAACTAGAAACTTTCAATCGTTGTTTCAGAAAAAGCAATTTAAAACGTTTTCAAACTATTTAAATTAAAAGCGAAATAAAAAAGGTAAAATTCAAATTGATGATTATCAAATTTCTAGTAAATTACGGTAACTTTCAAAGGTATTTTAGAGAAACCCTTGGAAATATGCCTGGTATTACTCCTAAGTAAGCAAGAGTTGTATAAGTATTTCAAGCCGTTAAATTATTCAACAGACAACGGAAACTTTCTGGTATAAGCACGCAGTGTTAACGCAAAAAAGAAGAAAAATTGTCACGTCACACGCGACATTTCACCTGAAAATTATTTATTAAAGCTCGTTTTAATAATTTAATTACCCCGCACGTTGTTATTAAATATTACTAATTTACGTAATTGTTTGCGAATTTACAAGAATAATCTCTCTAGAGTACGTCAACACGCTAAAAGAGCAAAAATTGTATAAAAAAACAATAATTGGCAGGTAACTAATTTTTATTTGTCGAATTAAAAAGTTACAATTGAAACAAAAGCAGGCAGCCGAAAATGTATTCGGCGGTTGTTTAGTTTGATGACAGACGTGTATTTTCTCATTTCCCAAAGCGGCTTGAACTTGTTTGAGAACGGAATAACTTTGGGATCATCTCGGCTCTCGTACAATGACAACCGCATATGCTGTTTGTTTATTATAGAGATTATATTTGGTAATTTAAGTTTGAATCATAATGTCTAAGTTTAATGAGCGTTAAACAGAGAATGAGCTGTTGAAACGAGCCATGGTAAGATTGCATTAGCTCTAAGCCTTACCACATGAACAACTCGTAAAATTAACTATCCCATTGTGAATTTAAAAATAAAAAATTGCAAAATGTTCAATCCGCACGACAATTATGTTAAAATTAATTCGAGTTAAGCGTTTACAATTTCTCATGTCTAATTATTATAAAGTGAGTTACATTAATCTTAAAACTTACAAACCCTATTTTGACCCTTTCAATCATACTAATAAGACTAGCGGAAAGGTCTTTTACAATTAATTCCACTTGGACAAACTTTTATGCAGTTGGAGATGCTTTTTGTTGTTTTCTTATATAAGTTACAAAGTTTCATAACTAACGAAATTAGTCATAAGGAAATAAATTGAATAAGACAATCTTGTACAGGGAGTTTCAAAACAAATGGATAACACTGCAAAAAATCAAGTCCATCAGAAAATCCATTGATGATTTGAATGTGTTAAAATTATACTGTATGATATAATTTTTGGGTTGGTTACATAATCTAAAAGCACAACACGCTTGATTACACATCTTAAAGCCTTAAGAACTTGGAATAGTTAGGTGAACTATTTTACATATTATTATCCTTGATATTGCGTCAATAATAAAAGTAGCGGAGGGTTAAGTACTCCTGAGATAAACGGCGGACATTACTTATATTTGCCTTGGGAGAAAGACCACTTTACCAAGTATTTAAAAAGTGAATATACAGGATGTAAATATTAAGTCGTTACACCTGAAAATGAGAGTTTGAGCTCATCGAAATAAGCAACTTTTCTTGGTTCCAATTTTATACTCTTCAACTTAATAGGTTATCCTAAAAATCGTCATCACATCCTTATTCATTCGTAATGGACGTCAGAATAAGATATACATAAAAAATGCTTATAAAGTTGGATTGTAAAGAACGAATAGCTGCATTCACAATGAATGTCCGTAATTTTTGCATTTTGCGTTCCAACATAAGAGCTTATGGGCAAACATAAGAAATTCATAAAGTTGGAACAATTTCTGTATGTAAATTTAGTAATAATAATAATTGTGTCTCACTAAGGAGTTCCTCAGTTCGACCTCCCAAAAATTTAACTTAAATTTTAACTTAAAATTTAACTGCGACTCAATTTCTTTCAAAACATTAAAAGTATAAACATTTATAAACTCTGCATGACTGATCTAAAAAAGCCTTCGTTGTGAGGCTTCCCACTTAATCACATGGCTGTTTTTTTCAGGAAATGTAAATTTTTCTAGCGATCTTTAGGGTATGATGTATGATCTGTCTTGGTAAAAAATTTTAAACACATAATGATGCCTAAAAATATTTCATTATTTCCAAGTTTGATTACAGAAAAACAGGGGTGTTTGGTGTGAACCCACTAGTAGCCGGTCTCTGTGACGGCTTTTTTTAGAAAATACAGATTTCTCTAGCGATCTTTAGAGTCTGAGGTATGATCTACCTTGGTATCAAATTAAAAATTCGTAGGAGGGTTAAAACTACTTCATTAATTTATGTCACTACGGACGAAAATAGATCTTTTGGGTGAGCCCACTAGTAGCCTGCCTCTGTGACGTTTTTTTTTCCATAAAACTCAGATTTCTCTAGCGATCTTTACTTAGAGACTAAGGTATGATCTATCCTGGTACCAAATATAAAATTCCGAAGATGGCTAAAACTACTTCATTAGTTTGTTTCATTACGAAAGAAAATACGTCTTTGGTGTGAGCCCACTAGCAGCTGGTCTGTGACGGTTTTTTTCAGAAAATTTTGAGTGTTTGATGTATGGTATACACTGGCACCAAATTTTCAGTACCCAGAATGGCTAAAACTACTTCATTAGTTTGTTTATTTACGAAAGAAAATACGTCTTTGGTATGAGTCCACTAGCAGCTGGTCTGTGACGGTTTTTTTCAGAAAATTCAGGTATGTCTGGCGATTTTTAGCGTTTGATGTATGATATACACTGGCACAAAATTTTAAGTACCCAGAATGGCTAAAACTACTTCATTAGTTTAAATTACAGTATGGAAGATAACAGATCTTTGGTGTGAGCCCACTAGCAGCCGGTCTTGGTCACGTATTTTTTTTCAGAAAACTCAGATTTCTCTAGCGATCTTTAGAGACTGAGGTATGATCTATCCTGGTACCAAATATAAAATTCCTAAGATGCCTAAAACTACTTCATTAGTTTGTTTGTTGGTGTGAGCCCACTAGCAGCTGGTTTGTGACGTTTTTTTTCAGAAAATTCAGGTATCTCTGGCGATTTTAAGGCACCAAATTTTAAGTACCCTGAATGGCTAAAACTACTTCATTAGTTTAAATTACATTATGGAAGAAAATAGATCTTTGGTGTGAACCCACTCAGCCGGTCTTGTTCACGTTTTTTTCCAGAAAACTTAGATTTCTCTAGCGTTTGACGTTTCTTTCAGAAAATTTAGATATTTCTGGAGATCTGTAGTGTCTGAGGTATGATCCACCCTGGTATCAAATATTAAGTTCCTAGAATGCCTAAAACTACTTCATTAATTTATGTTTTATTACTATTAGAGACCCACTAGCAGCCGGTTTCTCTGTCGTGTTTTTTTTTCAGAAAATTCAGATATCTCTGGCGATTTTTAGTGTCTTAGGTATAAATCTACATTTGTACTTAATTTTTAACTCCTATTATTCCTGTAACTACTTCATTAATTTAAAATTACGGAAAAAATAGGTCTTTGGTGTGAGCACACTAGCAGTCTGTCTCTGTGACGGTTTTATTCAGAAAATTCAGATATCTCTGACGATGTTTAGTGTCTGAGGTATGATCTGCCCTGGCACTAAATTTTAAGTTTCTATGATACCTAAAACTACTTTATTAATAGGGTATTTTCCAATTTTTTAAATATCGATTATTGCTGCGTTATTGCATAGCAAAATCGATTATCAATGACTTGGGCACACTAAAAATATTTCAATCAAAAAAGTTTTAAGAAAAAGTGCTTTAGTAAAAGCATTAAATGCTGCAGGTTCAAAGTGAAAATTAAAACGGAAATGACGTCACGAGTCATACACATCACGTTTGTTGCTTAGTTACATGTATTAAATGTCAGTTAATGTGTAATCAAGGTTATAATAAGTTGGAGCTCATTAGTTGAATATTGACGAATATTGACAGCTACGACTCGTGACGTCATGCCACTTTTATGCGGGAAACTTTATAGTTTGAATTTCAAATAATTTTTTTGGCAAAACCTACAGTCGCAATTTTTTTTTAATGTGGTTTTGAGATTACGTTATCAATAAGGTAACTTTCTAGATACATTTTAAAAAATTGGAAAATACCCTATTCAAGTTTCTTTACTGAAGAAAATAGGTCTTTGGTGTGAGCCCACCAGCAGCCGATCTTCGTGACGGTTTTTTTCAGAAAACTACAGATTTCTCTAGCGATCCTTAGAGTCTGAGGTATGATCTACTCCTAAATTTTAAGTTCCTAGAATGGCAAAAACTGGTTTTTAATTGAAGTATCATTACTATACGGAAAAATTAGAATTTGGGTGTGAACGTTCCTCCTCTCACCAGTCTCACTGTCCCCAGTCGGGACAGTCGGGACGGCAATTTTCTCGAAATTCAGCCTTTTATACGAATCTTTAGGGTATCAACTACCCTCGTAGCAAAGTATTAGCTCAAAGTATTAGCTTTAGAAAATTCTAATCGAGTCTTTCTTTATATGATACCTATGATGGATAGGTATCCTAACGTTTAAAAATTAAAAACTGGTAGGTACATGCTTTGAAATGCTTCTAACCATTAATTTGCATAATGCCATTTCTAAAAAAAGACCCAATCAAAGCGAAATCAAGTAAAGAAAGTGAAACTTTATTAGTTTTGTAAGTTAAAGAGAGATGCAAATATGAATCTTATTTTTATTGGATTACCATATGGAAGGGGGATGGCTACTCAAATATTCAATTATTGTTTTGACTTATATCAAAATTTTGTTCGTAATAACTCCTCCCATTTCCTGTGTGTTACTTTTGTACTTTAAAAATGACTTTCTTATGCTAAACCCATCTTAGATTAATTTATAAGTTAATACAGGTTTAAATTATTGATGTCTCCACCTGGCTGGAGATCTAATGATGTTGATCCAAGAACTTTTAGTTATTTTGGAAATTGGAAAATTCTTAATATTGGTTTAAAGAGAAAAAATTGGTGTAAATTAAGAAGATGTAAGAAATTGTAGTTGTAATCTATCGCAAAGAGAGTCTTTGTATAAATAAAACGTTGAATAATGATAGTCAAATATTTGAAAATTGTATTATAAAATATGGTCACCAACTTCATCGAATAGTAATTTTTGGTCGCAAAAACTTCCAAAGCATGAAAATGTACTTTTCAGATTTGACGGTACAATTGAAACCACTGATTGAAAGTTTAATAGTTTTTTTATGTTTTTCAAATCACCAATTCAATTTTTGTTCACGTTCAACAAAGTTAAATAGTTTTTGATAATTAGTTTTATTTTTAATTTTTTTTTAAATCAATATAAGCGCTTTATTCTTATCTTGGAAAACTGAAAAAAAATCTCTCGAACATACTTTCTTAAAACTTTTAAAATTGCATTTTAATTATTGTCGAAAAAGTTTTTAATCTGGATTTATACTCAACCGAAAAATGCGCTTGTCACTGAATTTTAAATAAATCTTAAAAAATTTATGACAGTTTTCCTTATTTCGAAATGTGTCGTCAGAAATGAGAACAAGTTTTCTTAGCTGTTTATCGCAATTTAATAATATTAAAAAAATGCAAAAGTTTGCAAATTTTAAAAAGATGACAGCTTAGAAGTGTGCTTGATGAATTTTACGAGCTTTTTTTTCAAATTAAAAATTTTATACGAAATCCACAGTTGCGCTATAATACGTTGTGATAAACTCAAAACGTAGTTTACAGTTCAAGATGAGCTTGACTCGCTTGGTATTTTAATATTCGAGGGTGCAATCTCTACACCTCTTCTGATTTACGTGTCTACGCAAACCACAACGCAGAGACTTACGCATCCGTAAGGACCTCGAGAGCTTTTGAGGCAGGAATTCTTAACCATTTCATTCTCACTTTGCCTTAAAATTGGTTCAATTATTACATTTGCTTTTTCAATTTCAGTTTGTAGTTTGGAACTTCTTTAAATTCATTTTCAGAAATCTTGACGTTTCAATTTATTAAAATTTATCCGTTCTTATCTGTTAATTAAAAAATCTTTAGGAAACTTAACTGTGATTGGTAATCATTACACTGATTACCTATACTAACCAGAAATAGGTTTATAGTACCATTTTATTAATAGTTTCGACCTCTTAAGGTGTATTGAGATGTTCTTCTATATTGTATGTTGTAAACATTATAGTCAAGTGGCTATGTTAAGTACTATTTTACAGCTGCCTAGAGAATTCTGAGCAGCTCAGCAGCTAGTAGTTGAAATGCTCAAACTACGACCACTAGCTGCACTACACGAAACTATACTTGCTACCGTAAAATAATATGCAGCCACATAATATAGGTACAACAGAGATAAATAAAAATTTTTTAATTTATTATTTATTCTCTTACAGTTAATTTTAAATAATATACCTACTGTTTATGGCGGCCTCCTGTTGTAATCATACAGTTACGTTAAAATGGTGAAAAATTTACAAGAAAGTACTTCCGATTGATTTTAGCACCCCTTGTTTTAGTTCAGTTTTTTTAAGTTTTTGGCAATTCTGATTTTATCTTGAACCAACCCTAACTTCACCCCTAGACAGACGAGACCGTTCCCTCGTTCCCTGGCAGCTCCCTACTTCATTTTTATCAAATTTATTGACTTGCTCTTATTACTTAGTGTACATCTATAGTAACCACCGACTTTTTAACTTTATAGACTGCTTATTTATTTAAAATTTGTAGAGAATCCAAACGAAAGCTTTTTAGAGCTTTTGTACATAGTAAGAACGCTCGTTTGTGCTTCCACGTTTGTTTATAATCATTTACCGTTTTCTTCTGTACTTATATGACAATCAAATTTTCACTTTTTATGGCGAGACATAAATTTATATTTATCTCTGTTGGCCCACTTTTCTGAAAAAAATTGAAATTTGAAGTTTTATTAATTCTTCCATATCTTTTTTATTAGATGAGTGTGTGGACAATGTGGACATGGTGTGGATTATTCTCTATTGCTGGCTTGAAAATTTTTAGACAAATTCGAAATGAATTATTTCTAAAATAAGCAACATTGTTGCATAATGACTTAAATGAGTTTGGTACTTTAAAATCGTATGAAACCGCTTCGTTAACGAAACTACAAATAAAATTAATGTGTTGGCACAAATTTACATAAATCCGAAATCATCACAAAGGAAAATTACTTTGTAATGTAACTTATTAGAACCTGGCGTTCGAGAGATTTTGAAGACCTCGCCAAGTAATATATTTGTACTTTATTACTTCGTTTTCTTGCAGATATACCTACAGTCCGGACCAAAAAATGTATAGTAGCTGTTGCGTTATCGCCAATTTTAACTATAAATAATAATTTTAATTTTTACCCTTTGGAAATGAAAAGAAACAGGCCCAGGGTTAGTACTTTCAGTCTCGGTTAAGGAAATTTGATTCCCGGTTAAAATTAAACGTATTTACCACCAAGCGTTTCAATATTAGGGCTGGTTAATCTAAAATATGTTTAAGTTTTAACCGAGACTTAAAGTATCGACCCTCGGGATTAGTAAAATTATTTTGAAAGTACCTCTTTTAAATTAGAAGTTGTTTAAGGTCAAACATTTTAATTTCATGTCGATCTTATTGAACCTTTGTTTCTTTCAAATGAATATAGGTGTTGACCTGACCTGTAGTGCAAAATATGCAGGTGCCACTCTCAATGTTACTGTGTTCTCGCTTATACAGAGCGTTAATTTAAAAAGGAGTCTCTGAAACTAAAAGAGATGTCAAAAATTTATTAGATTTCTCCCTCCGTACTACCCAAACGGTTTCGGACGATTTTTGATATCTCTTCTAGTTTCAGAGATATAGCCCCTGACTCCTTTTTGAATTGACCCTCTGTATATTTGTAGAATTTTACGGCTGACGCCGCCTTCCTTCTCTCATCGAATTTTTCCATTTTTCTCTATTCCTCCAGTCTTCTTTTCTCCATGGCTTCAAGCCTTGAACGTTTCACGTTCCGCATGTTATCTTTCTTCTTATGATCTTCTTCTTCTTTTCATTTTTGTTGAGATATACCTGGGCTTTTTCCTCTATCAACAGAATTGACCCCCCCCCCGTATCCGATGGGGCTCTCTCTATTTAAGGTGTGAATTATCACCCTGGGAATATCTTAATCCGTCGAATTTGTCATTTTTCTTCTAGCCTTCTTCCCTTCGTTTTATCCATGTGCCAGGTTGCTAAGGCCTGACACCATAACCACCATTTGGAGGGCCTTTGTAATCAGCCACCCATTTTGTATCAGACGCTGTTCGCAGCCGCTCACTTTGAGTCAGACGCAGCTCGAGTTTTAGTTCTTCCGCTCTTTTGACCATTGTAACTTTCCGTCATCTTCTGCTCGCGAGACCGTTGACCATTTTTCACCTGTAATCTTAGGCAGGGGCTCTTACTGGGTGCTATCGGCCGGAGCCAGCCGAACCCAGATTTTTTCACGATTTCAAGGTAGTTACTCCTTCCCCTCCTCCATTTATCCGAGCTTGGGACCGGCAACAGTTACCCATTGTAGCGCACCGAACTTTGTTGGCGGAATTCTCAAAAACTAAGTAAAATGAATAGAGAAAAAATGAATAAAAACAATCTTGTAGGAGATTTGTAAGAGATAAGCTTTCATTTTTCTAAGAGTAATTTGTCCCTCGTACACACCGTTTTTAAGATATAAGCAAAAACCATAAAGACGGGACCTTTCCACCTCCTCGCTCTCTTAGTGATATAGCTAGAATTGGGGATTTTTTGTGTTTTTACCTCTTAACTACTCTAAACACATTCCTGAAGAAAATAATTCCACCCTCTTCCATGTCCTCTATAACCCATTCGCTGGCTAGATTACACCCTTAATGTATTGTTGAACGATTTCATCGTACATTTAAACAAACTCTTAAATAGGTATCATCAAAATGAGAAATGGTGACAGAGGTACTTTGAGCTTAGAGTTACTATAAAAGAAGCTTTACAAGCTTCCTGGGCAGATTTGGTGTACGGTATAAGTTTACAAATTCTTGAAGAAGTGGTAAATTCTAAACCAACCACAGTCAATATTCAACAGATATTTTCAGAATATTTCAGGAACCCCAAGAGTTATTCTTAATTTCTTATCACATCCTTAAAGAGCACGAAAATGTGTAACTTTTTTGTAATTTTATCAACCCTTTGCCTTTAAAAACTCCTCACTGTGTAAAACTTTTACACATGAAAAGGACTTCCTTTTCATAATATAAAAACATAATATTATTATGTTGACTGTTACATGACAAAGATTCAGATTTGTAAGAAAAATTGTCCTGCTCGAAAAGGGAGTCATGATTCATGATAAGGATAACGTATAAAACTCGATAAATTAAAAAAAAACTGATGAGTTCCAAATTTTGTTGTGAATTAAACCTTCAATTCATTGCTCTTTTAGAAGGGGTGAAATTACAATGAACCTATTTCTTAAAAATGTGTAATTTTTGCCTTCCATTACTGGAAACAAAAAGGGAGAAAACTGCAAACTCTCTTAGAATAGGGTGAAATAGATTAATTTCTCAAAGAAAATGGTTTTTCTTGTCTTATTATTTTCTTTTTATTACAATACGATCTTCACCGGGGGTTCAAAACAAATAATAGAATAGTATCTTAGAGGTGGCATTATAAGTCAGGAAGCTGTGATAGTAATAGTTTACAGCTGGTTTATTAAGGGTTTGATACTCATATCTTTACTAAATCTCCTAATCATAAAAGCTAATTTAGAAATTTTGCAGAGGGCGAGCTTTTCCAAAAAAAATAAGTATTAACAACAAATAAAAACTTTAAACTTTTTGAAAGAGCGTTTATTTAAGAATGAAAATATCAATTAACGTAGCAAAACTCCAAACAAATTCCACATAAACCGTATAATAATAACGAGATGTATTGTTCATCCACATTAATATTATAAACCATTTTATAAAGTATGTTATAGTCAATTATAAGAAGTCTAAAGCTCGCATCATTAACTGATAACTGTACCCTCTAATTAGAGATATCTCATCGCATTGTGTGCAAATGAGGCAGTTTATTCCAAGCAATTGTGGATGATGGACGACACAATACCTTTCTGATGAGGGTTATACCGAATTTAAAATAAAGGCAAAGTTTAGCTACCGAAGAATTTCTCAAATATTTAATTTCATTTATTGATAAATCTATTTTAATTTATCGATTTAAGTTTTAATGGATTATTTAATTACAATGGCAAATAACTCGAGCTTGTGAGTCTGAATTATGCTATTAATCAATTAACGTCTTGTTGATGTATAAACGATAATAATCAATAATCGTTTTACTTCAAGAAATTAATTTATTTAAACTATAATATACGGGTGTTATTAAAAAGTAAAAAAAAATATTTATTTAATTGCAATCTCATTCACTTTATTGATGGGTTGATCATAATCGACTATTGACGAATGAACATGTGCATGCTCTGAACAAAGAAATATCAATTATTGTCAGAATAAATTACCATCTCATTTTTAGTTTAAGTCAATAATGTATTAAAACAAAATGTAGGCAGAAGTTATCTTTTGAGATTTTTAATTAATTCGTTGGCTCTTTGAAACAACAACTATTTTCAGAAGGTAAATGTTTTTGTCAGTTTGAAATTTAATTTGACCACACTAAACGTTAATAGTGAATCAGTGAATCACAGAATAAATTTCGCAATTAATTTTTTAATTATAAATATTCAAAAAAGGACTTTTAAAAATAAACAAATGAAAATTAATTTTTGTGTTTGAATATCACAAAATGAGGGCGAGTTTGTTGCGAAGGATATTATAGGTGGGTGTTTTATTTTAAATTACGGATTTATATTTCGAATGGATTTAAAAGAAAATGGGAATGTTGTGTTTAAAGCCATATAACGTGAAACAAATTGTCTGCATAATACTTATACATCAGGTATGATTTGTTATGTATAGGAAGATAAAGTATATCGCCATTAAACAGATTTGATTGATGTATTTATGTGCTTATATATCGATCATCGATGGTATCTGGATATAACAACATTATTATTATTTAATGGCAAGGTTATTTCGCTTGAAAATAAAACTTGTATTAAATTTAAATTGCTTATAAATAAAATTATTACCTAGCAATCTTACTATAATAGTTATAGTTGTTTATGATATACGTGTTAAAAGGGACGTTTTATTTTGTGAGTGGAGAAGATTACGAAACGAGCGAAGCAAGCATACCTACACATAGTATACATACAACAAATAGCATACACTATTTTTTTTTAAATATCAAATTTCAAAATTGAAAATATTTTTTGTTGGCTGGTATTTCTGTTTAAAATATACTGACAGTACTGACATTTCAAAGTCTAAAATTCATTTTTTTTTCATCTTAAATGTTATTGAATAGGGTACTTCCACTATACGGCAATTAAAAATTAAATGTGATTTTAGTAATAGTAAAATACATACTATTCCTAAATTTTCAATCATTTTTAAAAATCTTGGCTTTTTAGCCGCTTTATTTGAACAATAAAATTTGGATTCAAAAGATATTAAGCTCACTCCTCGAAACAGGATGTGACGTTATAGTTTAGGTAGTTTGGTCCTGCGCAGTTAGTATCTTAATTTACGTTTGTCAGATTATCTTTTTCAATACAATTCGAACTTAAAATTAGTGTAAGTCCCGTATAGCCTAGTTAAGTGCGGCCTCTCATTGTCGAGGTCAGCGGTTCAGGCCTGGAAAAAGTAAAAAAAATACATAGTACCAACTTTGACAAAAATAAATTTGACTACACTTTTCAGACACGTCTTCAGATATTACGAAACTATTTTCGGTATCGTAATAGCTCTATTACAGAACCGAAATATAAAAAGATCTTTAAAGGATTAGAATTAAATAATGAGATAGATGTGCTTCTCGATTTAAACTACAGTTAACCCTGAAAAAGAGTAGTGACAAAATTCAGTTTGTGACTTTTATGGCATTGCCTTAGGTACATGACATTAGCAATGAAGCGTTGCACATTCGCATGACTCACTTTCTTATAAAATAATGCTTTATTTATTTGAGAGCCATGCTAATGCGATGCTAGGAGCAGTGCCACCCACTTATGGTTTGAACTATCAGCATCAATAATCCCTGAAAATGATTACGGGCTACAAAAGTTGAAGAACCGAGGTCTACCTGAGCTCATTAATTCTTGATTCCAATAAATGAGTCTCATAGTGTCTCCGAGTACAAAACTAATGGCCCGTACACACACTGGCTTGCCTTTTGATTTGACCGGAAGATTTAGTCCAGTTTGGCCTGTGGACACCGTTTAGAAGGCCTGCACAGGCCAAACCGTAGCGGCTGGACAGCGTTCAGGTGGCCTGTGCAGGCCGCCAGCACAGGCACACCTGAAGGCAAGCCTGTGTGTGTGAACGGGCCTCAAGAAATATTTTAATTTAACTGTCTAAAGGCCACACCACACACACAGGCTTACCTGTCCAGACGGTCCAGTTTGGCCTGACCACTGTGCACGCCGCCTGTACGATGTCCAGACGCTCCGGTTTGGCCTGTGCAGTATGCAGGCTGCCTCCTCATTCAGAAAACTGAACTACGATGAGACACTCACGTTCTCACTGTTTTATTCAACGACTATTTTTGACATCAAACTAAAAGTGTGTTTAACTTTCGATTCATCCATTAAAAGTGTTTTGTAAATCACAAGTTAGTGAACTTTGTTCAAAGGGAAATGTTTTAACGATACCCGACAAGTTATTGACAGTCCCTTCTGTAACAAAAACTCGGCAAACACAAAGTGTTAGTCTCTAAGACGTTTGGTAGCTTGTTAGTTTTGCAGAAAAATAAATATTTTAAATTCAAGCGGATTGTTTTTATTATAAATTTTATATAGCATAATTCCACTTGAAGCGTAAGTTTTAATTCGGTGGACTTTTAAAGCAACTTCCGAAATCATGAAAACTGAAAACCGTAAAGTTTCATTAACTTTACACGGTATATTTTAATAGAATGGTATTTAGAGAAGTATTATAATATGTATAATAATACAAGCTCATTTAGGATATGTTTCATTATTCATCAAATAATACATGTTGGAAAATAATATTGGCGTATATACGAGAATACGCCTAATGTATAAACAGACATTATTTGAGCCTTTAAGTAGTTTTGACAACAAGAGGGAAGATCAACACATTAGCGGTACACAGAGATGTTTATGTTTAGTTTGATGTAAGCTGTCAGACTGTCATGTTACATCTAAAGTTTTTATCGCATCTGGCGACCTAATTGTCACTCATCATATGATAGCTGCCAGTTGCTACCGATAGCGAGCAGGAATTTTTCATTAAAATACTTTCAAAAAAATTAATTCGTAAGATACGCCTTACCAGTAGCATATTTTAGTGTTGAGAAGAACACGATAAGATATGTAACATGCAACGCTCCCATCTTATTAATTAAACATTTATTTAAAAAATCGCTTTGATTAATAAACCGAAACTTTTTCTTTATTTTTATTAAAGATATCCCATTGATGGATGTTATTAAATCTACTATTTTAAATATCGCTTGATTGATGTACATTTCTAAAATAGGGGATGCCTCTTAATATCAAACATGGAACAAAAACATGACGGGAAGATAAAGCTGGACACATAAATTTACATTAATGGGGGATGACTGCAAGAAATTATGATACAAATCACGCTTGCGTAATCAAAACAACATTATATTATGGCACGGATGTGAAAATTGTAAAAGATAACTTCCTGTTACCGTAATGCAACATTATTCTCTAACCGAGTAATAAAATATATGGCCGATTTCATACAAATAATGCCATTATTAAAAAGATTAAAGGGAAATGATTCATTGTTTTTTGGCAATCCTTTATGTTTTGTTTTAGGAAAAAAACTGTTCGGCGGAAATTTCATTAATCATCATCATTGCTAATAGAGTCTATTTTGGCAGAGGCGTGCTTGTAAAGTACAACTATTAATGGCAGTGCAAAAACCAAAAGAAGCCCGTCATTTGATTGCATTAGGGTGCAACTAGATAAAGCCTTGGGGCCTAATAAAGCTTCCTCTTTTATAGTTGCTAGTGGTTCCTACTCTCGCCTTAATAGGTAGCTAAATTTCTACTTTTAAGTCTATGACTTTGTATCAGCTAATGGTTGGATTGTAATCTCTTCTGATGTCCTGATCGAGTTAGTGCAACTAAATTAGGTCTTGGGTGTCTATTAAAGCCACCTCTTTTATAGTAGCTAGTGGTTCATAATCTCGCCTTAATAGGTGTCTGAATTCCTACTTTTAAGTTTCTGACTTTGAAGACTGGATATCAGCTAATAGTTGGATTGTAATCTCTCCCGATGTCCTAATCGTGTTGGTGCAACGAAATGAAGTTTTGGGGTCTAATAAACCTCGTTTATAATAGTTGCTAGTTCCTAGTCTCGCCTTAGTAAGTGTCTAAATTCCTACTTTCAAGTCTTTGACTTTGACATCAGCTAATAGTTGCATTGTAATATCTCCTGATTGTGTTACTGCAATTAAATGAAGTCTTATGGTCTAATAAAGCTTCCCCTTTTAGAGTGCGCTAGTGGTACCTAGGCTCGCCTTAATATGTAGGTAGGTAAATTCCTATTTTTAAATTTCTGACTGTGATAACTTGGTATCAGCTAATGGTTGAATTGTATCTCTCCTGATGTCGTGATTATGTTGGTGCAACTAAATATTTCATTTAGTGGGGTTTCATAAAGCTACCTCTTTTATAGTGTTAGTTGTTCCTAGTCTCGCCCTAATAAGTAGCTAAAATTGATACTTTTAAGTTTCTGACTTTGATGAGTTGATATCAGCTAATGGTTGAATTGTAATCACTCTTGAGGTCCTGATCGTGTTGGTGCAACTCAATGAAGTCTTGTGGTTTCATAAAGCTACCTCTTTTATAGTGCTAGTGGTTCCTAGTCTTGGCTTAATAGGTAGCTAAATTCCTACTTTTAAGTTTCTGACTTTGAAGACTTTATATCAGCTAATGATTGGATTGTAATCTCTCCTGCTGTCCTGACGATCGTATCGGTACAACTAAATGAAGTCTTGAGGTTTCATAAAGCTACCTGTTTATAGTAATAGTGGTTCCTAGTCTCGCCTTAACAGGTAGCTAAATATCTACTTTTAAGTTTCCGACTTTGATCACTCGCTATCAGCTAATGGTTGCATTGTAATCTCTCGTTTTGTCCTGATCTTGTTGGTGCAACTAAATGAAGTCTTGGGGTCTAATAAAGCTACCTCTTTTATAGGTGGTAGTGGTTCTTAGTCTCGCCTTAATAGGTAGCTGAATTCCTACTTTTAAGTTTCTGACTTTGAAGACTGGATATCAGCTAATAGTTGGATTGTAATCTCTCCCGATGTCCTAATCGTGTTGGTGCAACGAAATGAAGTTTTGGGGTCTAATAAACCTCGTTTATAATAGTTGCTAGTTCCTAGTCTCGCCTTAGTAAGTGTCTAAATTCCTACTTTCAAGTCTTTGACTTTGACATCAGCTAATAGTTGCATTGTAATATCTCCTGATTGTGTTACTGCAATTAAATGAAGTCTTAGGGTCTAATAAAGCTTCTCCTTTTATAGTTTGCTAGTGGTACCTAGGCTCGCCTTAATCTGTAGGTAGGTAAATTCCTATTTTTAAATTTCTGACTGTGATAACTTGATATTTGATATCAGCTAATGGTTGAATTGTATCTCTCCTGATGTCTTGATTATGTTGGCGCAACTAAATATTTCATTTAGTGGGGTTTCATAAAGCTACCTCTTTTATAGTGTTAGTTGTTCCTAGTCTCGCCCTAATAGGTAGCTAAAATTGATACTTTTAAGTTTCTGACTTTGATGAGTTGATATCAGCTAATGGTTGAATTGTAATCACTCTTGAGGTCCTGATCGTGTTGGTGCAACTCAATGAAGTCTTGTGGTTTCATAAAGCTACCTCTTTTGTAGTGCTAGTGGTTCCTAGTCTTGGCTTAATAGGTAGCTAAATTCCTACTTTTAAGTTTCTGACTTTGAAGACTTTATATCAGCTAATGATTGGATTGTAATCTCTCCTGCTGTCCTGATCGTATTGGTACAACTAAATGAAATCTTGAGGTTTCATAAAGCTACCTGTTTATAGTACTAGTGGTTCCTAGTCTCGCGTTAATAGATAGCTAAATTCCTACTTTTAAGTTTCAGACTTTGATGACTTGATATCAGCTAATGGTTGGATTTTAATCTCTCGTGGCGTCCTGATCGTGTTGGTGCAACTAAATGAAGTCTTGGGGTCTAATAAAGCTACTTCTTTTATAGTGCTAGTGGTTCCTAGTCTCGCCTTAACAGGTAGCTAAATATCTACTTTTAAGTTTCCGACTTTGATCACTCGTTATCAGCTAATGGTTGCATTGTAATCTCTCGTTTTGTCCTGATCTTGTTGGTGCAACTAAATGAAGTCTTGGGGTCTAATAAAGCTACCTCTTTTATAGGTGGTAGTGGTTCTTAGTCTCGCCTTAATAGGTAGCTGAATTCCTACTTTTAAGTCTGTGATCAGTAACTTTGATGACCTGATATCAGCTAATGGTTGGATTGTAATCCCTCTTCATTTCAAAAATAGTATCTACTAACGATTATGTTAGAGGGCATAAAAGGCCTGATTATTCCCAATTGACTAATAATCATAATAATAATCTTATGGCAGCTGGTTGGTCGGTCAGCTGTTGGTGAGTAACGGCCCCACGGTAACCCCTTGTTTCATCGTTTGCCTTTAACAGGGGACAAGAATGGAGCCATGAGAGTATTGTACTAAGAAGCGGATGAATTCAAAACTCTAACACCTGAACGCTCCTTCGTACCCTCATGGCTTTCCCGTGCTTTCAGAAAGACTTTAGCTAGAGGCGTTTCGTAGCCTAAATTGTTAGATACGCCACTGTTAGTATAACTCAATTTTCTTCGGTTATATCATAAATATCTGTGTAAGAGGAAGTGTAACCGGAAACTATTTTTTAAATTACAGTTTGCATATATTTTTTAATTTTCCGATTTCGCATATTACATATTTATGGCGTGTTAAAAAGACATTAAGCGGATCCTTGACGCACAGGTCGTGTAGGTAGATCGATAACTGAAAACACTGCCTTATAGACATATTATTGATAAGATAATTTGATGAGTAATCGGAATATTGAAATATGCTTTCTCCAAGTGATGTATTGTTCTATACGGCTCACAGTACCTCTAAATCAAGAAAACCAGCATCGTTTGCAGGTATATCGTTCAAATGTAAGTCGTACATAGCCAAGAGCTATGCTTCAAATAGAGACATTGGAAGTTCACAATAATTCATTTTACTTCACTATCTTGATTTTCAGTTTGTTTCAGCTGCCTTCAGAAATAATTTAAACGACTCTCTGGTCTGTGATAAAAAAATTAGAAAGCCTTCAATTAAATCAATTTAATTGAAATAATTCAGACCAAGTTAAAATTTAAGAAAATGGTCAGAGGGTCATTTCAGTTATCGCCGAATTGGACTGAAACAAGCTGAAATTCAAAATAGGGGGAAAATTGAATGATCTTGAATTATCAATGTTCTGATAATTGGTGATGACCCACGAGCCACCTGAAAAAATGTACTGTGTAGTGGAAAAATGATGCTGATTTTTCCAACTCAGTTGGACCAATCCAAGCCACAACGTTACAGTGATTGTTTCTAATAAAAATTTTGGAAAAAATAGCAGATTTATGTGTTTCATATTAATGAAAATTATGTCTCATAATAAGAAGAGGTTTTGACGGTATGTACCAGTGTGTTAGTAATACTGCACCATGTTTGGTTTGTAGAGGAGAAGATTGAATTATTTTACAGACTTATCATCGTTATTAAAATTATATAATTTCAAAATTATTAGATTAGAGTGTGTTGTGCATACGTAGCACGCTTCGGTGGCGCGCCTCTGTATTTAAGGATCAACAAAACACATTCTCGCTCAACCCATTTTATAGTTAATCAACTTGCATATTAATTAAATTTTAGTTGGACAATAAAATACATAATTGGACGTTGTAATAAAAATGCAAATGAGTTTCAGCCTATTTGCTTGCTGTCCGCATGATAACCAGAACGCGTTTTAGTTGAGATTAAGACATTAACGTTATTAAACTATCTACTAACTTTTATATCATCGGTCATTTTTATTGGTTTTTTTCTTCTATTTTTGGTAAAATTTATTTAGTTTTATTTTCTTGTAGGTGTTTTTAAATGAAAAAAAAATATAATTGCGTTATTCTCTAACTTGTTTGTTATTATGAGTTCGCCGGTATAATTTGAAGATGATTACCTTTTTGGGTATAATCAAGTTTTCTCGTCTTCATATCTACCGGTTATCATTTAACCCTATTTTAAGCAAGTTGGGTTTATGTACTGTGTTCATGCTCTAACACTATACGGTTAGTCCATTGTCCAGTGGAAAGCAATAAATATAAGGGTATTGTCAGTATACACAGAGAGCTGATACTTATCACTACTAAACAAAAGAATTCAAATTGAATACAGGATAATATATATGGGACGTCGGTTATTTATTATGTTCATCGCTATTATATTACATAAACCAAACTCAAATTGCAACGTTATTTGACTTATAATCTTAGCGCTAATAATTTTACTTAGGTACTACCTCTCGGAGCTTAAACTAATTATTCACAAAGTTATCTTACATAACAAATATTGAATTGGGCCCAAGTTAAGAAATATTACATTATTGTAATTTATACTTCATTCAGAGTCACACAATGAAGCCAATTATTGTTTTATTTATATGTGTGTAAATCATCATTTGTTGGAAGATGATGAATGCTTAAATATGTAACTTAATAATTTAAGTTCCTTGACACGTTTTAAATAAATTATTAAACATTAATTTAAAATTTTTATATATTACATATAATTTTTTTTTTAATTTGGTATATAATTTCAGCGTTTCCAATAATGTATTTTATGAAAACGTGGGTCTAGCCACAGGCTATCGCGCCTTTGCACATCTTTATAACTCCTACACCATATTTAATGATGTACATAAATAATGGCTTATTTTTAAATAAAAACTTTTGTAACCACTAACACTAGGAAGTTATTATTAATATACGCGGGGTCGCTAATTACCAGCATGTATAGTTTTTTGACTCTTGGAGTGTAATTAAAAACAGGTCACTCTAGTGGGTACCCTTTTGAATAATGTTATTTATCTTTAATTGAATTACTGCGGTTAATTTCGCAAGATTAACAAGCCAACATGGTCGGACATACAATGTAATTAATTTTTCTCTTTAAATTTAATTTTAAAAAGAACGCTTTTTTAATTTTTTAAGCGGAATTAATTTTTTAACTCCAATGAGTTGCAAATTGGGATTTGTTACTGCTTCATTTATTTGAATTTATAATAATATCGAGTCGCTTTCAGTTTAATTAAAGCTTTCAAAATTAAAAAACGAACTACTTTTACTAAAAGAAAATGCTATGGGTCTATGAAATCAGCAAGTCCGAAGATATGTGAATCTATGTCAGTTTTTTTTTTAATTTAATTTTAAATTCATTTCCTACTTAATTAATATAAATATTTAAATTTGCAAGTTTAATTTAATTATATCGGAGTGGAGTATGCAGACATTTTGTGAAGCTGGAAATAATTGTCGACTGAATCTGTGTGTCACTAATCCCAATAATCAGAGTTCAGACAGACAAAACCCTCGCTGTAATCTACGTGATATTAAATCATCAACTAATAGTGACATATAATCTATAAATGCAACATTGAAAATTGCATATAATATTGCTCTTAAAATTCATAACCCGAGTCTTAAGAGGCACTGGGAGAGGTTTTTATTTTACTATGACTTCTTTCTGGGTTCGTATTGTAGGCAAATAGTTCAAAAATCACTAATTTCAAAAGTTTCATTTAAAAATCTACACCTGTTGACACTGATGAGGTCACCATAACTAAATAAACGATATGAATATCTTTAAAACAGTAATATTTTATACATTGGTTATTGGGACACTAAGGTCCAATTGCACCACTTTCTCTTAACTATTAACTATAACTTAAGTTAAATGACAGGTTTTCCGTTGATTTGGATATAATGCACACGTAGGGACGTAGGTTGGTATAATAGGTAGGTATAATGCACTTTTGCTGCCTATCTACTTTCAATCTTCTAACTACAAATTAGATTTAAAGAGATGTGGTGCAATCGGGCCTAAACTGCAATTGAAAAAATGAAAATTTGAACATTTTTTGCTGACGTTATTAATTTCAATATCATGAACGCGCGCTACTTTCTCTCTGTCCGTTTCTGTCTGTTTATGCTTCGTCTATCTATAAATATCATCTGTCAATCTCATCTGTCAGTCTCATATTCTGTTAAATCATCTCATCAGTTATTTTATCTCATCCGTCAATCGCATCTGTCATCTAACTAATACTTTCAGTCTCTTCTATCTTATTTTATATTTCAATCTTATCTGTCAGTCTCATCTGTCAGTCTTATCTGATATTTAATTTCATTTGTCAATCGCATTTATCACTCATCCTATCTGTCAAACTCATAGGTGAGATTGGATGACAGATCGTATGACATATGGAATAACAGATATAACGACATAATATGGAATTGCAGATGAAATTACATAATTATAAGATGACAGATGGGTTGACAGATAGAGATAGATTGACAGATAGATTGACAGATAGCATATCAAATGACCCTTCTGACATACAAAAAGACAGCTGAAGTGACATATCGACGCGTCCATGACAAAACAACTCAAGCCCCAAAAAATTAAAAAAATGAGTTATTGGTGTTATTTGAAAGCTAGATGACAGATGACCTTAACATTGATATTAATTTAGTGACAGATGAGCCCCTCTGACATTGACATATGGTAACTATGGTGACAGATTGATATTTGACACGTGGTAACTATGATTACCATGTTACTATGGTAACAGACCATTCCTCATTTCGTCACTCGCATTACTGCACATTTCCGATGATCTATCAGTTTTTTATTGTGTAGATCTCGAATAAAAAACCGTTAATTTCAATAGTTGTGTCAGAAGAAATATTCAACACATTTTTGATTTTATTTGATTTTCCACGGCAAGAGAGATTATGCCAAAATCGTTCCTATGGTGAATGAGGAATTAGACTCTCTGAAATTTATAGATAACTCCATCTGATATCCACCATAAAATGACAGATGAAATTGACATAACGGTGACAGAGGACCTTGACAGTGACATTAATTCGGTGACAGATGAACCCTCTCATTGATATATGGTAACTATGTTGACACATTGACATTTGACACATGGTAACTATGGTTACCATCTCACTATAGTAACAGAGCACTCCCCATTTCTTCACTCGCATTACTGCGCATTTCCAATGATCCATGAGTTTTTTAATGGGTGGATCATCGATTTAAAAACCGCTAATTTTAGTAGTTGTGTCAGAAGGAGTATTGAACACATTTTTGATTTGATTTTATTTTCCATGACAAGAAAGATTATCCCAAAACCGTTCCATTGGTGAATGGGGAATTACTCTTTTTTTTTTAATTTTTTCTGTGAAAATAGAGATAAACAGAATACGTTTCGTGCTTTTAATTTCTCTCTATTATACCCAAAAATTATTTTTAGAAGCTTTTTTTTACCGAAAAACGTCTGAATCTGGATTATCATTGTGACAACAGCGCTCACAAGGCGAGAGCGATATAATACAATCCAAAGTAGACATAGATAGACAATGTGGTCGTTTTTCAAAATGTGTAAAACAGTATTTAAATATTTTTAATTGTTTTAACTGTCAGAAACATTGAATAAATAAATACTTTACCAGTACTTTACACTACTTTACCAGGAAAGATAGTCATTTAGCTAAATAATATGGATTGCAATGGACGTTTTAAATATAGCGATTTCCGGTAAATTTTTCCAATAGAAATGGTTTGCACTAATAAGGTAAGATCATGAGAGTCAATGATAATGTAAAGTTGACGGAATGAATGAGTCATCCATGGTTTTCTAAAATGTCGTTTCCTTCGCATTTTCTCTTATAGGCAACGGTTACTAACCCTCCTTCCGGATCTTTATGTTTTAAGGTCAGAAATCTGACGAAAGAATTTAATACGTTATGATTCTTATTCTTCTGGCTGCTTTCAGAAAAAATGCGGTTTTACACTGGTTACTACGAATGTGATTAGGGTAGGAAAACAATTAATGTATTAGAAATGGCTACATCGACTCGTGGACATCAATAAAACCACTCAATTGAGATAATTAACCACATTAAAGCGCCAACATTAATAAAGTTGAATAACAAGATCACAAGAAACACGAGAATATCTTGACCAACGTCTAATTCCCTGCACAAGTCTAGCCATTACATGCGGCTTTCATATCCAAGGCGTCTAGGAATTGAAGAAAATTCAAGGCATGCAGCACGAAAAGTATCACGCTTCGTTGAACCGTCAAAGTCGTTTTGACTAGACTAGAACTATGTTTGCGATTTTAAAATATTTTTATTTTTAATATTCTGGGAAATTTCAAATTAAACTTCAACTTGATGACTTAATTTATTTGGATTTTATATATAAAAAAGTTTCTTATACAAGCACAAGAATTTTGTGATAACAAAAACATTTTTGTGTCGGGAGAGTTGTAAATTAATCTTGAGTAAAATCTCGAGTACCAATCCGATTGTAATGTTGTCTCACCTTTGTGGTATATTGACAATGCGTTCGAGTCAACAAAGAGAGATTTAAACGATTACAGTTGCTAGAATTCGCATCTTGTGTTTGGTTTACGTCGGGATCAAGTATGCCGATGTGTCCTGTAAGAGGGTGAATTTAATAATTTACCATTTAATACAACTTAAGCCTTTTAGAGGATAAGGACAATGTTAGTGGCATGTTCTTTAAGTATATACTTTTAATGGGTCTTTAAAATTTCGGCTCACCTGTTTTGTGAAAGGAATACAAAATAATGCTCTTCGAGTACATGTCATAGCTTGTAAAGTCCTTATCACTTTAAAAATTTCTTTTTATACTTTAAGTGCTACAAGAGAAGATTGTATTCTGAAAAAGGTAATTTTATTATGTATCCTCATAAAGTGGAAGGGTATTATTGGACGAAATAAAGTTAAAAGAGTTGGTTTACAATGAAATAAATTAATTAAAGTGAAGAGCTTGCAATTTTTGTATTATTAATTTTCGCTGAATAATTCGTTATTCTGTCCTGAAATATAATTGCAATTAGGAAGGTTATCCGTTTTATTCTAAAAATCATAAATTTAAAAAAAAGCCATTTGTTTTGATCTAAACTTATTAATTAATTCTAAGTGGGAACTTTCGTTTCGGTTCAACCGTCTCAAATTAAAAAGAGTAATTAATTTTTTCCATTTTTCTGTTTTTGAAATATTTCTTTAAAAAAAGTAAATTTATGCACAGATCCTTAAATACGGCTTTCAAGGATAATACTTCAAAGGGATGGGGTTTTTTAGCGTAAATTCTAGAAATTAAATTTGAGTATGTGTCTTAAAAGGCAAAAAACAACATAGTTTTAGTATTTTACTAAGGCACAGTATTATTAAAAGGGCCAGTATTATAAAGCCTAGTTAACCAAAGGTTGACTCAACCGTACTGTTATTCAGTACCTACCGTTAACTAGGCTTTATAATACTGGCCCTAGGCAAAGTATCCCTGAAATATAGAAAATTTCGTGTTTTCTTTAGCAACTTATCCTTAAATTTTGAAATTGTTTATAAAATTTAATATTACTGACGAAATCATCATTCAAGAAGTAAGGGTTGCTGTTTTTGCAGCAACTGCATTTGAGATTTTTCTTAAATTTTTTATAAATGCTAGCCTTGCAGTGTACAAGTTTAAGGGTGCGCTACATCTTCGTGTTGTGCAAAGTTATTATAATTTAACGATGTGCAGGAAAACGTAGAAATTTTTGTCACCCAACTGTAAAAAGTGAAAATGTATCATCTTCAAAGCTGAATAGTTTAGTATTGATCGATGTATAAAAAATAACTGTTAAACCGATAATAAATGATGCGAGCAACAAATAACAAATTGTACTAGTATAATTGACGTTAATTTTTATGCGCAAATTAATTAAACTAAACTATAAAATGTACCCTAGATGACTAATTTTAAATTATGTCCCAAAGTTTGATTATCAAAGTAACATTATTTAAACATTTAATAGGTAGGTAGGTATTAATTAAAAGTTTAACAATTTCAACAAAAGTTGCCACATTCAACGTACCTTAAATATATAATTTAAATACACAAATAGTTTATGAAGTTAATTTAATAACTTAAATTTTATTATTAACGACCTTTTATTTCGACTTAATTTATTTCAATTAAATAAGTCATTTACATTCGTTAAAGAAACTCACTTATATAAAACTCTCGCAAGTTTGTTCATTTAATTTGATATTTAATTGTTAGTCCAATCATTTATACGAGAACTTTATTTTGATGTCTTTTTTTTTGTTTTTTGCAGAATTTCTTTGGCATCTGAGGAGAGCGTGGAATGGAAGTGATTGAAATTCTAATGGATTCGAAAAGACTGTAAAAAATCACGATGTGAGTATTTTTGAAATACTTTTCTATCAAGCATAGAAAAAGGAGAAAACAAAAATTTCTAAGCTTTCTTGACCTTATTTAGTGCTCAGTATAGCTTCCTATAAAACTTCTGTTGTGTTGGTAATGGTAATAATGATTTTATTAATCTCCTGAGCCACCGGTACTGTTTATAGACGGGTAAACAATAAACAGTGGAAAATTAAACTTACACATTAAAATAACACATTAAAATTATACATAAAAGCGTAAGTACCGAAACATGAATAAAAATCTCGTATATTACATAATTAAGTATTACCTAGATAGAAATTAGACACTGAGCAAAAATCTCTTTTATCTCATATTCAATTTTTTTTACACTGGGCGGTTGCATATTCACTGGCAGGGCTGGGTAGGACATTATAAAATTTTATGCCATTTACGTGTATTCGAGTTTTTAAGTCTCGTCTTTTATAGAACATTTTTTGTAGAAATGCTTCATCTACAAAATGGCGGTCTAAGTCATTTTTCTCTAGATTGCATATTTTCAGAGATATTCTTAAAAAACACAATTTTTTCTCTTCATCTATATTTTTTTCGATGATTAGATGCAAACTTTGTGGATATGCTTATATGTCAGTGGAGACTACTATATGAACACCTTATTTTTAGAAAAGTGAGATTTTTTAGAGGTGAACATTTGCTGCATTTCCAAAAGATAATATTCGATATGTTATTGCGAAGTGCAATATGTTGTGAAAGCAGGTTAGTGCAGTTTCAGGTTCTAAAAGCAAGAATACTATGGAAGAACTTATATGTATTAGTTCATGTCATTGATGATAATTTGCATTTTGTTGTGCTATAATATTTTTTTCTCAGCATATACTATACCGGGTGGTGACCGGACCTCTCGGTCATACAGATTTAACATGTAAAAACATACTTCGGTAATTTCCTGCTTCCCAATGTATTTTAGAAAGAAAATCTTCAAATAAAAGTTTTAGAGAATAAAATTCTGCATCTAAATAAATAAACAAAATTAATTTTGGACGCTTTATAACGCCTGAAATTTGATTTGAAAATTCCGAAAATTAGCAGAAATAGTGATTGCCATGAAATATTCCCAATAAAAATTATCAATATTTGACATTTACATCTTTCAAAATTATTTTTGAGAGTAATTTAAATTAACTAAAACTAAAATGAAGTAATTTTTAGGGATGATCATACGTAAATATTATTTATTATTAAATAAATTCAATAAATAAATTGA
The DNA here is from genome assembly GCA_963924605.1 of Malthinus seriepunctatus. Lineage (NCBI taxonomy): Eukaryota > Metazoa > Arthropoda > Insecta > Coleoptera > Cantharidae > Malthinus > Malthinus seriepunctatus. Next base: position 91,943,476 of record OZ004600.1, read on the forward strand.
ATAAAAAATTCAGAACTGTTTTGACAGATAAAGCATAAAATATTTCACGATTTTCAATTGTGTTTCAAGGCAATCGCTATTTCTGCTATTTTTCGGAATTTTTAAATTAAATTTCAGGCGTTATGAAGCATCCAAAATTAATTTTGTTTATTCATTTAGATGCAGAATTTTATTCTTTAAAACTTTTATTTGAATTTTTTTTTCTAAAATACATTGGGAAGCAGGAAATTACCCAAATATGTTTTTACATGTTAAATCTGTATGATCGAGAGGTCCGGTCACCACCCTGTATACTATGGCCAGTAAGTCAATACGATCCAGTTTTAGGTTGTCCAGTACATTATTGTTGTATTTGTATATTACAAACACGATGGAGCCCTTGATTGAACCCTGTGGGACTCGTCGTTTTATGCATAGCTCGTGTAAAACCTGCGCCACACACACAGGGAAAACCGGAGCGTCTGAACACCGTTCAGGCTATCTGCACAGACCAAACTAAAACGTCTGGACGTCGTTGAGGCTCCCGATCAGGCTCAGGCCACACCGGAAGGTAAGCCTGTTTATGTGGCGCGGCCTTAAGCTATGTGTTCTATGGCAGTTTGTGGTCAATCTCTCCAATAGAGAATTTAAATATTTATGTAACGTCAGTTTTCTGATTACGTAACATTCAGGCCTTTCTTTCAAAATTTACTTCATATTTTGACTTCCAATGTATCTGGAAACTTTCTTAATTTAAATGGAAAGGGGTGGGTGCTCAATTTTTTGCAAGTATTTTTGGTTTAAAATCACTTTCGTTTTGATAGAAAATGTTAGTTTTTCTTAGCTATCGCACCACTGCATAGGTACATTAGAACCTTAGTAACGATGCATGGCATAGCTGCCAAGGAGAAAGGATAAAAGTCTTGTATTTATATTGCCTCGCAATAGGCAATAGTTCAAGAATACGAAAACAGTCTTCACCTTCAAGTTGGCATTCTTCCCCATAATAGAGCAGTTCTGTGCAAGTCAGACTCACTTGAGCTGGGGCCCAATTCTCGACCCTTCGTTTCGATAACGAAAGTGAGATAAAACGAATGGTAGCATGCCGAGCCATTGCCGAAATTTGTCGAATAGAAGGTTTGGCAACGTTTTAGAAATGCCATTTACTTGTCAAATGTCTTATGCAGAGAGCCACGTTTAAAATCTCGAAATTATTATGTTTATTTTTATCTTATTTTGAATTTTTTCTCATAGATCGATTGGTTGAATTATTTTTACAGAAATTAATAAAACTAATTAATTAAAATTAATTTTGTATTAATACATTTAAGGCATTATTTTTATATTTGTGGGTGTTCTATTTATTTTCTACATAATTTATGCCAATTTATGTTAATATTTCCTATTTTTTAATACTTTCTCTATAAACTATTTTTAAGGTAATTGTCTATTTATGACCGACCCTTGAATTCCGGTCGGTACGAGAGGCAATAAAAGCGTCAAACAGTAAATACACGCTACTGTGACTGTAATGGATAAGCGAAAACGGTTCTATCTTTCATACTTTTAGCCAGTTTAGCATACGTTTACTTCTCACTCGCCAAAGTGCACTCGTGTTATCTCGAAGGTTTTAAGACGAACGTTTTCTCGAGAATATCATGTCACTTAAATTTCTTCGTTATTGACATCATCTGTGTGGCGTTTACAAAAGGATTTGCAACGTTGTCAAGCTTCATTCGAGATAAAACACTCGTTTTAACTCACCGTTCGTGATAAGTCGAAGGATGTCAAGAATTGACCCCCTGGGTACTTAGAGAGTATTATTTGATAGTTGATCGTGGTTACCAGTAGGCGTTACAATTAGGGCTGGTTATTTTTAAACCTTTTCCGTTTTTAACCGATACAAAAAAGTAGACGTTGATTTTTTAAAGACTGCCTGGGTGGAGCTAATGCTCTACGACGAAAATGTGACTGATCGCATAGGGTTGCATCAATTTTAGCGATATATTGAGAAAGACAGTACTCGCCCTCCATCTGTAGACTGTACTACGCGAGATATTGGCTCCGCCCAGGCTCTCTTTAAAAAATCAACGTCTACTCGCACTTAGTGACTTTGCTAAAACTTCTAGGTCTAGATTCTTTACAACGGTTTTTTATTACTGATTTAACCGATTGATGCTGAATCAACCGTGTTTTCCTCTTTAATTAAGCTAACCGAAACCGCTACTACGATAATTTTATTAAAATGTCTTACTTCCGAGATTGCTGTCTTCTTTTCGAGCTCTATCACCTACAGTCTACTTAAATCTTAATTTTAAGGATAATATACTATAAAATCTTCAGCAGAATGTGGCTTCAAGCCACTAGAATTTTTTATACCTACCGACATACTAAGAGTTTCCGAAAACTGTAGATGTGCTTTTTATGACTTCACACATAAATTTTCTGCTCAATTTAAATTAAACGGTCAGAGATCTATATTTTGGATATAGTAGAATAGAGGTCTTCATCCTGTCGTAGAACTCTATCCTGTTAGATGCTGATAGAGTACAAATCTCTCCTGTTGGATAGAGTAGAACGGCATTGTGCGAACGACTTAAATTGGTTGAGTTGAGTTAAATCTCGGTCGCCTGAGCCCTAAAGTGGTGCTCCTAAATGATCGTCCTGCCACTTTCGGTGAGCAAGGCGTAGGAAGGTGAATTCTTTTTATCCAACGGACCTCTATCTACTTACGTATACAGTCCGGACGACAAAAATTTATCATTACACGTGACCAATTTTACGACAATTCAGAATCTTCCAACGCCATTAATGATAATGGTAAAATTTTCAGATGCAATGTAGTATGACTGCTTCCACAGCTGAAACAAATTTTTACTCTCAAGCTCTTTCTTCAGCTACTTAACACAATTTTAGCTCCTTGAGACACTCTTCTCGTAGCTATTTTAGGTATTCCTGATAAGCCAGATGCTTGAAATTTTAAGTGGCAGTAAGATGGTACATTGTGAATTTTGGTCTCTATCTTGTTAGGTTGGGAAAATATTTTGTTAAAATTAGTTCCACTATCTCTCTTCAAAAGTTCGACTTGGCTTAATTTTCCGTAAATCACAGACACTTCCAACTGGGAAATGCTCTAAAGTCGAAACCTACTAGCCAACGAACGGCACAGTTAGTACGTTTTTCGTACTTTCTTGCGTGTTTGTCGTTTAAATACAACTTTTTGACCTATATCTATGAAATCACATATTTCTGAGGCCCCTAATGAGCTCATGCAGTCACGTTGTCTCAAAAATAAAAGTGTATGCCGGAGAAACACTTGTGCTAAGTGGCATTCCGGTATTAAATAGTGCACACTAACTTCTTATAATTTTTTGATACATTCCTTCACAAAAGCTCAAGACAGCAACAAGTATGAATGATCGAAATTTAATGATTAATATTTTATATTAATTTTTTTTTTGCTCTATTTGATTATATTATTTGTCTCGGTTTGAAAAAAAAATTGTATGGTGATCCCTCTAGTGCACTTTTTGAATTTTTTTAATATAAACACACTACACTTTCGAAACTTTCATTATACGCAAACAATCTGAAAGTTTATTAATTTTTGTAAAAATAAAAGCTTAGGGCTTATAATGGCTGTGTAAGCGTCGCAGCGTCATATTGTTAACGTTCGCATGCAGAGTTTACATACATTTCCAACATAATAAACTACTTCTACTTAACAATACTGTTTTTTTTAATTTCAATTTCTTGCTATCATTAATTTTTGCAACAGCGTCAAGTCAGTAAAATACCATTGTAAAATTCTTGTACATATTTGCAATTTACACCGCTTAAAAATAAAAGAAAAAGTTATTCAACTTTGAATAGAATGTAAAGAATTTCCAACACTTTTATACTAAAAAAACAAAATCTGCAAGAGGATCAATAAGGATTTTCACATACCTACTACTACAACTATATTTGACGGTGTATATAAAATTTGAAATCGCGAACTCGTGGAATTCTCACTCGATTCGCGTTCTTCCATCTCACATTTTATCATCTTTTTATGAATGCGTTTTGATTTTTGATTATAGCTTTATAAGCGTTTAATAGGATTACTTGTTAAAGGGTTTCATTTAAAAAAATATATAAGTCGGAATTTATTGTATGTGTAGAACATATGGATGGAAACACGTTATGTGGTACTACAAGTTGATTCCAACAGTGCTTTTTAAGGGTAAGCTGAGAGGCTCATCCCTTTGATTCATCAACATCTATTGTCAGTTTAAATTGAATACAAACTAGAAATTCCGAGCAAAGCTTTCTACAAGAGATCGTAATTATTGACTTATAATGAAATTCTCTTATCTAACGGACTTCCTCTATATTACTCTTCGATAGTGCGTTTAAATTAAATTGTGTTAAAATTAACAATTTTAAATTATGAAAACGCTAATTAAGTAATTAGCTATCAGGTCACTAACCACAGTAAAACGAGAAGATAAATATCAAGTTTTTGTGTTTATTTTTATCGTAACTCGGGTGGTTTCCTAGCTTTGCAAGTTTCTTTTTTAGTCTGTGGGTGATTGTGGAACCACCCTAGCAAATAATTTAATTAAAAAGCGTACTAGAGAACTGCACGCGTAAAAACTTTTTGAAGTATAAATTATGAGGGTTTGTTCCTGTGCGATTAGATTTTGCATAAAAAAGGACACTCGCTATCAAATATTCATGTTTGATGAATAAGTCCTTCCTTTTTAAGTTAAACCGAATTTAATGTTTGTCAACGTTTTTATAAGGGAACGACCGGAAATTTTTTTTTAATTTTAATTTTATTTAAGCAATTTAATGTTTAAATTAGCGTTAAAAGTATTGACCGAATTACCGCACCACGATTGGGTTTACTTTAACTAAAATCGTTTCTGGAAAATTTAATTATTTGGATTCGTTTGTCTATCGATCCGATATAATTTTCAACTTGGCCATTCGTCAAAACCAATTTATTAACGGAATATTACAAATACAAATGCAAAGTTTGTAATTGTTATTAATGTTATTATAGTTTGATTAGGATTCTGTCAATATTGCAGATTAACAGAAGCATTTAATCATTACCATATTTGGTGTTGTGGTATTTGTCCTGAATGGATACTAATTTTTTATTATTTCCCATTTGGATTGTATTTGCACAGTTTGGAAACCAATTAACTACATTTATTATCAGCTTTTATTCCAAAATTTGCCTTTAATATTAGAGAAAAACTGTATTTATTGACCATAAATTTATCACTTACCATGTAGTTACCAAAATTTATTTTTGTGAAATTAATTCAATTTTCTACATATGTCGCACTACAGAAGCCATCAGAGCCAGTATAGTTGGATGAATTGGTAGAAGATGGCTTATCGAGTGGCCAGCCACAACAGCTTGTTTTTTTCTTTGGAGGGGCGTCTTAAAAGTACCGCTTATCCAAATAAGCACTGAAGTTTTTTTGTTAGCTTGACATATTTTTACATGACTGTAAAGAGAATATAAAGTATACACTACCATTTAAAAAAAGACCCGATGACGTCATGGCCTGAAAGTCTGAAGGTATGACGTCAGAAAAAAAATTAAAAGCGTCAAATTATGGCAAATAATTGAACATTAAAGTTATGTTGAAGAATATTTTTTCAAAAGCCAATAAAATAAAGGCTGTGGCGCAATTTACAATTAAATTCCCAAAATCAACAAAAAAAATATATAAATTTAACACTGCAAGGATGCCAGCTAACTTAAGGAGAAGGGGTGGGTAATGATATTAATAAATGATAGGGCGCCACACGATTTCTCTCACAAAGTTCTAACTCCTCAAATCATGAAAAGGAGATATTAAAAACAAAACAACAATCAGTTAAGTATCGCATATACTTAATATGCAAAATTTTTTCCGAGTTTTATTTTGAAAAAAATTTGGACTTTGAAATAATTTAAAAAAGATTTTTTTCTTACAATTTTTTCACTCTTTAAGTGACTGTCAATTAATAAAGAAGAGATCCAAGGCCATAAATTTTATCTTGTAGAAATCTTATATTATATATTTTAACAAGCCATCTTCAAAATAAAAATTATTTAACGTTTTCACCAAAAAATGTTCAACGATTAGACTAGGCGCAAAAGTTAAAGTATTTTATGCAAGCGGCATTTCATATAACATTTTGGTAACCGATGTTTTCCCAGTATTTCAACCCTGCTGAATACGAAACTTGCGGTTATCAAAGCGAAATCTTAACCGGAAGCGTGATATTCAAGATGACACCCAAGATGTCAGCTTTGTTATTTTTGATGGAATCATTATGGACAATTAAGACAAATATTTTTATTGGTTCGGATAGATAATTTTATATCCTACAATTTGTATTAGAAGTAAAATTATCTTCAGATCACTCCAAAAAGAGCTAGAGTCGATAAAAGCACCAGTGTTGTAGAAACCGTCTTAATACATAAAGCAGTATATGGAAGCATCTTGGTGAGTTCAGCGAGGTAGCTTTCCCAGTATCCAGCTAGGATGTATCTGTTAAAACATGATCAGAGCAAATCAAGTCCATAAAAGTCGATCATAAAGAGGATATTGCGTCTTCTGTTTTGACAACACACGGTGCTTCTCCCGACTCTCTAGACCCTTAAAGAGTGATTTTACTGTAATTTTTTGTAGACCATAAAATTATCTATCCGAGCTAACAAAAATATTTGTCTTAATTGCCATAATAATTAATCCATCAAAATAAATAAAAAGAGCAAACATGTATATTACGACGATTTTTACGCACACGATGTCTTTAGCTGGCTTTCGCTCCTTAATAAGCAATCTTACGGTACTTTTACATTTAATAATAATTGTAGAGAACCTTGTATATCTAATTCAATCAAAACAGTTGTCCAAGTTTCAATAATAATTCTTCCATCCAAATAAATCTTCATTAATAAAGCAGACAACCTAGTAGCCATCTTGAATATCGCGCTTCCGGTTTAAATTTCACTGTGGGTAACCGCAATTTTTGGATTCAGGGGGGTCGAAATATTGGGAAAACATCGGTTACCAATATGTTATATGAAATTCCTCTAGCATTTCGATACTGGGATTTTGTTCCAATTTCACGGTGCTTCTTCCGACTGTAGCTCCTTAAGGAGTGATCTGAAGATAGTTATACCTCTAATAAAAATTGTAGAGTATAAAATTATCTATCCGAACCAATAAAAATATTTGTCTTAATTGTCCATAACGATTCCATCAAAAATAACAAAGCTGACATCTTGGGTGTCGCCTTGAATATCACGCTTCAGGTTAAGATTTCGCTTTGATAACCGCAATTTTCGTATTCAGCAGGGTTGAAATACTGGGAAAACATCGGTTATCAAAATGTTATATGAAATGCCGCTTGTATGGTTAAGGATACGTTTTTTCCGATAACAGTCCTAGTCTAGATATTAACAAAGATCGAAATACGTAGTTTTTTCCAAAATTGGTCATTATTTGCTTATTTTTGAGAATTCCAACTTTTGTTTGTACGAAAATGAAGGTAATACCCCAAGTGTTGTATATCTGCTAATCGCATCTTGATACGAATTCTACTTTAGAAACGACAGCAGTTTGTATGATGAAGAAAATCAGCAAAAAATTTGTAGTTCACTGCAGTTATGAAATTTTCCATGGTGAACCTGGAATAAAATTATCTAAAGCTGAAATCTTCGCTCTTGTTTAGTACTTGTAGCTCTTATTATCATACTAAAACGTCCCACCTTTCCGAAAGGGGAAACCCCTAAAATTGCACCAATAGCCACCTGTACCGTCTTTACAACCTTGATTAATACAATAGTAAATTGAAAATTATAACTTCATTTATATAAATTTTAAATAAATGTGATTGATTATAAATTAGTTTTAAATCAACAAAATAAATTCTGGTCACAGACCACATTGAAAAAATCTGTAGATGACCCCTAGATACAATCTTGCATATCTTAGTGCTGATGATTACTGGATAAAATTCTTGCGTTATCTCAGTAAAAATTGTAATGATGATGATAAGGAAATTATGTACAAAAATATATACAGAACTCGTACAAAAACTTGTATCGTACATAAACACCCTAAAAGAAAGAATAAAATAGAAACAAGAAAAATTAAAGATGGACGAACATACCTTATTGATAAGGGCTTTAAGTTAAATACACGTGGCGTCAAAATCACCAGCGGGTAGATATAACTGAATCCAAATCGAATTTTCTAAGTAAATATCCCAACAACGGTAATAAAAACTCGTCTTGTAATTTTACAAACTACTACAACTTTTCTTATTAATAATCACTTAGAAAAATTTAACCACGATAAATTAAACTATTTGTTACAATGAATCTTTAACAATTGATTCTAAAATGGCCACTTATCAACAAAGGTATGGGAAGGAGAAGAGTACAGAAAATTTTAGCATTAAGTTTAACAATAATAAAGGTACAATAAACAAACTACAGAGGGTGCGACAAGTAACACAATTAGAAAATAATACGAAAAATACACAGAAACAAAATAAAAGCGTTATAAGGCTCTGGCATCAAATGTTCCATACTTTTTATTCACACTGTGGGTACTAAAGTAGGAATTCTACGAAAGTCCCATTCCAAATTTTTTAGGGATCTCAAGTTTTTCCGTGACCACCCTGATAAAAAACCTTTAAATGATACCATCATGCGAAAGTAAAATTTTTCTATTTATTCTCCAGCGTTTATAAAAACCCAGTAACATTCGTATACTTAGTTGAATTAATAGTTTTAAAAAAAGGCGCTAATGACCACACAGACTTGTTAGATTTTCTCGATTCTGCACTTTTCAAGTAGAACAGCTTCTACTTTTTTATTTTCTTGACTTTTCTTATAATTACTGCAACTAGCAAACAGCATCTCAAAATTTGATTATTTTGCTCATTTAACAAACTCGCTTGCGTTCATTTTTAAACCAAAAAAAAGCAAAATGGACTTTAAAACACTTTAGAAACCCTTTATAAAGATTAATAGACGTTAACAGTTAACACCTTTAAATAAATAATGATTTCTATCGTAATTTTCAGTAATTGTTGAGTAATATTGTAATTAATGGAACGTTCGGTGTTTTAATAATTGCAGAAACAAGATGAGTAAAAAAGGAAAAAAAATAAAATAATGAGATTATTTAAATTCGTAGAGTATAATTTTAATTGCATACTAACTTTATTTAAAAGTAAGCTTTTATTTGCAGGAAAATTAAATTTTGAGCTTTAAATAAAGTAAGATTATTAATCCCCTTTTCTAAATAAATCATACCGTTAGTCCGAATAGTCCTGGCAACAAATTTCATTATTTTTGCGTCTACGCACAAATTTTAAATTTGTCCATTTTATACCTCTGTGTAATACATAGGGGAATTTAGAAAAGAAATTCTAAATCCCTTTAAAAATTCAAGGTCCGTACTACGTGCTTCAAAAAATTAGGTTGATTACTGGACGTTCCCACGTTATAGCGTAGTAGAAATTACTCTGAAAAAGCTTAATTAAAATAGAGTTCCTAAAGGATGGTTAAGACGTTTGCAAGGCATCAGAAAAGATAATATTTGGCAACTTGATCAATGATCAATGAGCAGACGGATGGAACGTGGAACATTTTTAAGGATTTCTATTTCTAGGCACTAAAAACGAACGTGAAGCATGGTAGATACAAGATTTAACGAATCAGAGGAAGAAACTAGATTGTTAATGACATTGAATATTGGAGCAGGATTAAAGTTTTTTGCTCATATCTCAAAAACAGCGGGTTCTAGGGAAAAACTTATTTTTAGCTAACTGAAAGCTTATCAAATTTGCTACAAGATTGTTTTTATTCATTTTTTTTAATTTTTTATAGTTTTTGAGATACCCGCCCTCAAATATCGTTAATATATGAAACTATCATTGAAATGATGTGGAGCTATAGCAATTTTAAATTTTTGCGAGCGAATATCTCGAAAACTATACGGAATAAAGAAAGACTTAATAAAAACAATCTTATAGCAAATTTGATAAGCTTTCATTCTTTTAAGAATAATTTTTTCCCTAGGGTTCACTGTTTTCGAGGTATAAGCGAAAACCCCAAAAAACGGGACCTTCCTACACTCATCTCTTCATATAGCTTGCCACACGATTCTCCCTTTTGGTTAGCTTATAACTTTTAGAAGAATAGTGCGCAATTAAATATGTGTTCTACCTGTCGGGATCACTGCAGTCGTGAAGCCAAGGTTCACTTTACTTTGATTAGCCTTTTACCGCAGAAATAAAACAACAGTTGGAATTAAATAAAGTATAATGTTTTTAGATATTTACAATTGAAGGAGTAAATATTTATATTTGGTAACAAATAATTTGAATAACACAATATTAATGGTAACCATTAATCAGGATACTTTTGTTGACTTCGCGTCTATGAGTATCACAGGGAAATTATTATGTCGGTGTAGTAGGAAATTCTATTTCGGCAACGTTGCGGTTGAATTAAACGTGACAACGTGGGGCGCAGCTAGAATTTGTTATTTTTGACGTGCGGTTTATTTGACAACTGTCAAGTTATGTTGGTTGGGATGCGAAGAAAATGATGAAGCCGAATAATTAAACACTTTTACTGAATTTGTTAACTTCGCGTTAAGACTCGTTTTATTTTGCACTGTATACGCACAATACACATGCAAATTCCTTTTGGCGTAAAAGGAATCCAACACACAACACCTACTATATAAGTGTAAGTCCCATGTTAAAAAAGCTAGCACTGTTTTCAGCGCCACTAGCGATTATCGGGAATAACTAAAGAGGTTGAACTCGGCTATAGGGTTAGAACTCGGATAAGAGGTTCAACACTTGGGCTAAAACCCGCGAAATTCAAATTTGTTAGTATACTAAAATTCAAAATAATTCATTATTTTTTAGTTGGTCAACTTCCATGTAATTTAATGACCGAAAAACTTAGAAAACAATCAAAATTTTCAAAGTTTTATGCAGTCAATTAAATTTCGCATGGATTGAAAACCCAACGCAAACCAGAAACCATGAATTTCTCCTCAAAATGAAGATCGCTAATTTTCTTTTTGCGAATTTCTGGAAAAATGAGGAAAAATTACATAGATCTGGTTAATTGATTAACTCCAATCACATTTCTTGAATCTTTTTTCTTTCGGGAAGTAGTGGGTTTTCCTAAAACCCCTGCATTTGGTTATGAATGTAACAACGCTTTATCTTATTTATCAAACACTTTAATTTTTTGTAATTAGATGTTTCATTTTATAATGAATTTCAGTAAGTTTGGCTAGGTTTGTTATAAAAAGTTCAAATTTTCATTATTTGGTCGACATTTCGCCCCTTTTTTGGGACTTATCAAAACTGTTAAGATATAAATCTTATTCTAACAATTTAGTCTTGATAAAGCCCCAAAAATAGGCAAAATATCGACCAAATAATGAAAATATGAACTTTTATTAAGGTTTAAGTTCACACTGCGTTTTTTGAACTAAAAGTTCAAAAATTTTGAAAAAAATATATGTTATGTAATACCTACTGTTAAACAACATATGTAATTTTCATTAAACTCCAACCCGCGGTTTTTGGATAACATCAAGAAAACGGTAAAAAAAGCGGTTTTTTGCAATTTATTTCCAAAGTAAAGGACAGAATTTCCTCAATTTATTTCTACAAAATGTAACCGAGTTTCTAGCAATACTGTAATTTTTTGAAAATTTTTGAACTCGTGGTTTTCTTAATACGGCCGAAGAAGTTATAAAAATGCACACAATTTGATTAGTCTTTAGAGTTTAATACAGATCAATGCAGAAAATGATGGACGTTGGTCTGTAGTAGCGCATTATGCACAAAAACCGGACCAATTATTTGAATTTTCGAAAAAAAATTAAATTTGCGAAAGATAAATATTCAAATTTATAAGTATTTGACAGAGCTGTCATCAGCGCCGTCACATTAAAATACATATAAATTTTGCGGATGAAATGCACACTACGCATTATTATGCGTTACCATCAGTTACCATGCACGCTTGAATTTAAACCTTAACAACTTTATAAACAAACTTACTAAAATTTCATAAAATTAATAAACAGTACAAAAAACGTGACAGTTAATAAATTTGATTAAATAGATGAAGACAGATGAACATGACAGACAACTAGATAAGACCAGAAAAGACGTTTAAATATAAAATAAATGGGGATGACAGGAATGGTAACTTAGAATTCTTTAATTCTGTACTGTACTCTAGCGCCACCCCGTGATCATCGGGAAACACTAAACGTACAACATATCTCTAGGGTTACCCATTAGACTTACACTTATATAGTGGGTGTTGTGTGGAATCCAATTTTCGAAAGATTTTGGCCCGTCTTATATTTCCTCTGGCCATGAAATTCGCCGGCGAGCGATAGACTATCTGACAGTGGACGGACGGATCAAGCTAGTCATGACTTGTATACGCCACTGGTTAAGTGCTGACAGATGAGACAAAATTTCCCGGGAGACGCTACTGACTTTTTGAGATTTTTTTCCTTTTTGAGTTGAAGATTACCATTATGAACAATAGGAACCTTCAGGATCAAAACTACATTTTATTCCGGTGATGTACTACACCTTAACTACTCTTTTCCGTTCATATTTTGGTCGCAATTTGCATTTGTCAAAATTGGCATTTGTCCAATTTTGACCAGCTGTCAATGGCGCCAAATTCAAATTGCATATGTTTATTAACTAGACTTATTTCTAGGTGGAACATGAATATTGGACTAATTTTCCTCATAAATTGACAATGACTTTTTGTCATTCTTGTAATTTTTGGACATTGGAAAATTCTATCGTTACAAGCTAGGACCGAGGACTTTTAGTTTTTTTATCCGTAACTATTCCAAACTTCCAAACACACTCTTGAAGAAAAAATTGTAGCCTCTTCTATGGCCTCTACTGTATTGATTTTAAATTGTAAAGTAAAAATACACCATTTGGACATAATCTTTCTTGCAATGAAATTTTGAATCACAAGAAGAGAATGTCATTAATGTTGGTCATTTTGTTTGGATGGAGGTGGAAAGGTCTGCTAAGAAGAAGAAGGCTGGAATGATAGAACTTCTATCATTCCATCCTACATGTCTACATATGTTTACATGTTATCAAAATTCATAGAAGACATGACAATCTCTATCTTTCTCACCAAATGATTCCCCAAAGAGCATATTAATGGTACGTTTAAATAAGCTTTAACAAAATGTATAAAATTGATCCCAAAAACAGTTTTAATTTATTCTAAAAAATAATAATTATGATATTACCTCCAGGTGCTATATTGCGGTTTTATATGATTACAATTTTTTGTGATGCGGTTTAGCTTAAATAGCCTTTAAACATGTTTGCAAAAGCAATTCAACTTTATAAATTACATTCATCATAGATTTCATATAAAATTTTAATTTAATTGTTTTTAAACAACATAGGTTGATTTTTTATAAGGGAAAAAAAGAGAAAACAAATTAATAGCTATAATAAAATACTTTTAAACAGCCATCGGCACGTAAAGCGTAACTCGTTTCAAAATTCTACAAGTTAATTTATAAAATTTAATTAAAACTCCCCATGAAATGTTGGTAGAAATTGTAATTAGCTATCAAACGAGTCTCCAAACTTGGTTACATTTTAATTAATTAGCACCTGCAAATACTAAACAGGATTTCTTAATTAAACAAACTTTACTAATGCAGGTATTAAACAACTAAACTATGAAGTTTGTATTGTCGAGACAAACTCTTAATGACACTATATAGATGTTAAGTTTATGCTTAAGTAAAACCCCTTTCTTTTATCTTATAACATTATTAATTTAATTAGTGACGTCTTATATGTTTTAATTAACTAATGTGATACAATTTTACGATGTCAACTCGAGTGTTCGTCGTCGTTAAAGTTAAAAGTTTGCGTAAATAAACTAAATACATCGAAAATATTATGACCATGTGAACTATAAATAAGAGACCTCCTAATATAGTGTGTAAATTATTGATATCAAGAGTAGATTTTTGCGCACTTGAATTTTAAGCACGCGAGGAATTGTTTTAATCAAGCAAGTTGTGAAAATGCTCAAAAAAAGAATTTGTTGTGAGAAAATTTCATTAAGTTTACTAGGTAGGCACTTATTATGTTTAGTAGCTCTTAAACCGTCGTGAGATGTGGCTTTCTAGCCCACCCCATCGTACATCTTGAAAGGGAGCACATACGCTTTGAGCGACTGAAGCTAGGAAATAATAGAAGAAAGGGTAAAATTAACCAGATTAAGCCTAATGACAGCATTATCTCGTTTTCGTGAGACGTGCGTATATGGAAACAAAAATATTTTTTCTGTAAACGTCAAAAAAGTTGACATTTTGTTACTGAATAAGTAAGGTTGATGAAACTGTGCAAAAAAGTAAATTCTAACCTTACTTATTTCTAACAAATTGTAACATAAAATGATATTTCTAAGCATTTGTATAATGTTAAAAGTTAATGGTTATTTTAATTTTCTTTTATTATTTGTTTGTTACGTTTTATAATTAGCTTGTTTTTACAATATTTAAATGAATTACAAAAACTATTTGACTACTGAAGTAACGACAAGTATTTGTCAAGAGATGGCGCTTTTTCAAAATTTTCAATTTTTACGTTTTTATTAATTTTAATCAATTTTTACGTGTGAAGAAAAAATAAAATGTTTCATGTGGAACAAAATAACTGTTATACACTCCTTATAAAACAATATACTATGATTTAATTAGAGTGCTTTCGTTTTTTCATTTTCTACTTCGCTGTAGTGTATGTGTACTGTAGATATGTTGCTTTAAGAACAACTTCTTCTTTTTTGCCAATCCAAACATTTGACTTGTTCTTATCATGGTGTGTTCATGACACTTTCAACATCATCTAACAACACTCCAACGATGGCAGCTTGCTTAATATTTGTAGCTTTCATCACATAATAAAGCACCGAGAAGAGCTCATCACAAAGTTCGCCTATGTTTTACATATTTCTGTTTAAATTCAGACTGCAATACATCATAATTTCTAAATTTAATAAAGGCTCTTTCAACACTTTAAATTCTTTGAACTAACCTAAACATTGAAATTTACACCTAGATATTGTTCAATTACGGAAAGAAAAGCTTAGGGGTTAGGGAGAGGGGCTATTATATCTATCTAAACCGTAGACGGCGTGAGTTTTATTTTTACTGCTATCTTGGTCATTAATTTTTATTAAATGTAATTCTTAGCAAGGCCTATGGAGTAGACGGTAAAGCGCAATCGTTAAAACCAGCTGTCATTATAACGTAGCGACGTTATCTTTATAATAATTTATTTGTGGAACTGCATTAATGAAGCGGCACAATTAATGTATATGTAATGCAAATTGTGAGTTCCGATATTTAATTATATTAGACAGAACCCGCATTCCTGAGAAAGCTTTTCATTCCGTAATTGGACAGTACATACGTATTAGGTAGATTGTAACTATGCATGACGATCTTCAAATTTTAATTGATGACATTTTATGTTTCTAAGCACAGTATTTAAGTGCCTCGTGATAGCTCTTTTAATTTTCAGCTCGTTGAAACAGCTGAAACGATCCTCTCTTAGTAGATTTAGCGTTAGGCAATTGAAGGTAATGTGGTGAGCACTACACTCTTACACCTCTTATTCTAATCACTAATAATACGCTCTTGTCGTATTGTGCTCGATTTTAAAGATTGAATGAACACTGAAGCTATTAGCAGATAGCATGATAGCTGATAAGGCCTGTCCGCAGGACTTGAACCCAGAAAATCGGGGTTTCTTTAATAATAATAAAATATAATCTATAACTGTTTAAAGCGTAAAGATTTAGAATCAAATTTGAATATTTAGGTCATAGACTAAAATGCATTAATGCTTCGATCACACAGGTTAGCCTAGACTCTAGGCTAGACTTAGTCTTAGGTCTTGGGTCTTAGGACCGTTTTATATGGACTAAATGTCGTACTAACGTATTAGTACTGAATCAACTCGAGAAGTAAGAGCACGAGAATCTAAACTTTAACGTCGTGCACGGTCTTGCGAAAAAATTTCTACGCTCGACTTGATTCAGTACTAACAAGTTAGTACGACATTTAGTCTATGTAAAGCGGCTCTTAGACTTAGTCTAGGCCACACTAATAGAAGGTATGCCAGTGGACGTTCTAAGTTGAAGCAAAACTTGAACACTATCGTCGAAAGAGAGAGCAATTAAGAGGATTAATACGTAGGTTACCCCGGCTAACTAACGCATTTTTGTAAATCATTATTAATAATTTTAATAACTGATTAAACACATTAAATTAGTGCAAATAATATCCCTTAACGTGCTTTCTCTGTCTTATAAAGTCGTTCACAAGTGGCCTCAGTTCACTACCAGTGGTAAGATAGCCCGTCGGCATTTTCCTTCTATATTTATTACCGTGGTCCAGACCCTAGACTTACGGCTTAACTTGCCCTTCGCAGGACAGTGAGATCCATTATAGATCTTACGTGAATAGTTCAAATGACAGCCCTCTTGTGCAGCTGATGAATCTTATTAAATATGATATTTATATCACAAAATAAAATTATTGTAGACCCATTAAAGTCAATTTCTTCCAATTAATATCACATAAGTAAGTTAAAAAAACTTAAAAAGTCTCAATTAGAAAAAAGAACATTTTAAAATTAGTAATTAACCATAAATAATTAGAAAACCCCTTTTTGTCGGCTTGTTCTTTATTTTCTAAATAGCGACTGTTATTTAGCTACTACCTACGCCCATTCCCATTAAAAATTCTATGAGACACTGGCTACTTAAATAAAACATACAATTTTTAAGAAAAAAAAGAAATTATGATGTTGCTGCTCAAGAAGCTTTTAAAAAACACACTTTAGATAATTTTTATTAACAAAATTTGAATTTAAGGTGTATATATGGTGGTGGTGGTGAGATATCAATTTAATTTATAAAGTGTTTCTATTTTGTAAAATATTTTTATGGTGAATTTAGTAATTTCAAATCCGTTGAATAACTACTTAAATAGCTACAGATGACAAAACTAAACTCAAACTCTTCAAATAGAGACTTTTGTAATACATAACGATTTATGAGCTCATTTTTAAATATTTTGTGGTAGAAAAGTCCATGAAAATTTTTAATAACATGAATGTTTACAAAAGTTCCTTAATTTTAACTTAAAGGAAATGCAAGAATCGGAATCTTTTTGAAGTAATCAGTGCAGAAAAAAGCAAATTACTTCACTTTAAAAATGTCTTTTTCAGATGTTGAATTAAATCTAACATCAAATTATGAACACAATTACATAAAACGTAACTAAAAAAATTCTAAATATTTCACCAAATTTTTAATTATTCTGTTTTACTCAATTAAAAAAAATGATCAAAGTGGTAATTGGTGTTTAATTTACAATGTAAAATTTTGTATTAATAAAGGCCCTCCAGCTTTCAGCCTTTCGTATCAAAAAATAATTATTTTATGTAAATATCAACAAAAAACATCAGTGGGAAATTAATTGTTGAAATTTGCAAAAAATGATTTCGAAAATCAATTTTTTTGCATCTTGGATCTACTCGTATTACGCGAAACATTAACTTCATTAATTGATTAAACAGTAGGCAATTGGGGGTATGATTAGATGATCCCTAAATCTGCCCTTGTAATTTAGACTGTGAATAAACCTTTACTATGATAATGCCACATTAGGTTAAGTAAATGGTAAAAGCTCGAATGACACTACAAAATACAATAATCGTAGTCGTAAAAACGACATGTCATATTTCTCGTAAATTTTATACAACTTCATTCACTGTGAACGATTATTGCAGTTTCATGTTGCACGTCAAATTAGTGCTACCTTAAAATAATTTATGTACTTTTAATATTCATAGGAGCGATTTTACTACCTGAGTTGATATGACGTAGAAATTTATCGAGTCGAGATTACTCATGTTTGAGAATAGAGCTTATTGTGACTGTAATGAATAGCCATAAGCTACGTGGCGTTTACAGGATTCAATTGCCCTTCAGTAGGGCTTCATACTTTTCAGCAACAACATTTTCCATGTACAGATTAGGTATGTTCAAGGGGATTTTACTACATTTTGAAGTGAATTTTTGTAGCTTATACTTTCATTTTATAGCGAGCGTTAGATGATTTTTATTTCATCGCCCTCTTTGACGTTTTGCCGAAATAATTGGGATTAATTTGGAAAAATTTGCACATCAACATTTTTTAACCACGTATTAGTGTGTTGCTCTTAATTAGTTGTGTCATCAATAGGTACTCTAAAATGAAACACGGGTAGTAATTTGACTAGATCATGTCAAATTTGCTATGACAAGTGGACTTGTAGCTACGTAAATAGGCGTTTTACACGTGCGTAATAGTTCAGAGTGCACTTGACAAAATACATTTGACCTAACACCTAGTCAAATGACCATCTTTTTGTTTTTTTTGAGAAAAATCTGGCTTTGAATGTCCTTATATTTATTCACGAAATTTATGTAATTCAAATATAACACATTTCCACATGGGCCTTTGAAGCCCGGGTTATTTAAATGTGTAGTCATCCGCAAGATTATGTATCTTATTCAATACATTTATATTTTTGATATTGAAAATTACATTATTTTGAACTGCTTTAGTATAAAATCGTGATAATAAACGTTTTCCATAGCATTTGGTTGAACGCGATAAGATGTTTTTGCACATTTGGTCGAGTGTGATTCGAATTTTAAATAGCCCACGAAATGATAAATTAAATTAATATTTTAAAATACGTAGATAATTCTTCAGTACAGTTTTGAATTTGGTGCTGTTCATTTCGCGTCATGTATCGTGATGCAATTTGTTTTATTTGGCCTTTTTTAATTTTTTAATGAAGAAACACTACTTTTTAAAGGTAAGGTGCTTTCATTTAGATAAATTTTAAAGGTGTTAAATTTTTATAAAACTAATTAATTTTTTTGTATGATATAATATTTATTTGATTTCACATTGAGCCACATTTTTAGATATTTTTTCTTTTTTTTTAATTTCATCATATATTTTTATTAATTAAAAACACAATACCATGCGTAAATATGTAAAAAAATCTATTCAACCTGTGGCAAGGTCTAAAAAAAATTTCTTTTTTTACATTTTTCTGCTTTATCAATTCTGTACATATAGATAATACCTCTAGTGGTGACTCAGTTTGCGGGTAATTAGGGTATTACCTAACATGTGAGTAACAAAAAAATTACTTCTTAGGGGTGACCAGACGCATTACCTTGTCACCTGCCTCTGTCTAATATCTAAACTTCTCTATTCCACAATATGTAAGCTATAGGCTCATTTTTAGATCTTAACGCAATAAACAGTGGTAATACTCCTATTTCTAATCAGTCAGAAAAAATAAAGGATATAGGCGGATACGGAAGTGAAAATCCCCACCAAAACAAATGAAATTATACATACATAAACACATACTGTAAAAAGCACAACCTTCCAACACATCGTTAAATGACACAGTTTTATACAGGGTGATTGGTTTTTCATTGTCCAGCTAATCCCCTGATATATTCAAGCTACAAAAGAAAGTTAAATTAGAAACTTTTCAAACAACACATGGTCTACAAAATGGCGCAAACAATTTTGTTCCAACGACTACTTAATTTCCGGAAAAATATGTAACTTTGATTTTTTAAATAGAACACCCTGTATATTTTTACAGAATTACATTCTAAATCAATTTCTCTTTTCAACGGTGTATCACAAGTACCATTTTCCTTTCTAATAATTATGCCCAATATTCCAAAAAATATAACAATGAGTATTGCAGTGACTCTTGATTAACATTAATTTATTTACTTTTATAACTAGAACCCGGATTTATAAGCATTTATTATTTCAAAATAAGCGCTTATAAAAGCTTAAAAAATGTCTAAAAGAAGCTTAAAAAAGGTCTAAAAAAGCTTTTAAAAAGTCAAAAAAGCACTAAAAACCCAAAATTGATAATCAAAATTTAATTTTGATTCAAAATTTGAATTGTCATTTTGAAAGAAACTTAATTATTCTGTAAAATGATATGTATTTTTCAAATTATTGATGAAAAAATTGTAGTCTGTTGTAAGGGTATTTCTAAACCGAAAAGCTCTCTACCTCAACCGATATAATGGGAGCTCTGCTTAGGTATACTAGGGGGGAGGTGGAGGTGGGATCTAGAGATTTAACACTGAAAAAACACGAATTATCCAAATTTATCCTTAAATTTAAATTAAAGGCTTAAATCACTTAAATTTTTCAGAAACCTAATAATCCAAAAGGAATTTGTTCTGCTTATGATTTCAAGCAATAAGCAAAAAGCTTAGAATATTTATAACAAACCAACAAATTTTTCGGACAAAATTTAATATGTAATATTTGTTCAAATTTTCCACCATGGAACTCAACATTTTTGGGCCCTCTTTGAGTACGTTTTCTGCAACACTCATATTGTTATTTTTTGAAATATTAGGCATAATTAGAAAACAAAATTGCACTTGTGACATACCGTTGTAAAGAGAAATTGATTTAGAATATGATTCTGAAAAAATATACAGGGTGTTCTATTTACAAAAAAACTTACGTATTTTTTCAGAAAATAAGTAGGCTATAGAAGAAAATTGTTTGCACTTTTTTGTAGACCTTGTGTTGACCTTGTATATTTAGATGTCAACTTTCAAATATTTTTTTAATTTTGAAAATCGGGTAGTTTTGCCCTTAGAAAATTAATAAAAACGAGAAAACACGTTTTTTGAGGTTAGGACTAAAAAGGGCAGAGATTAAATTCGGAAATTATGCAGAGATCTTCTCTAGACCTGTAGCTACAACTTCCATATAATTTGATTTTTGGTTTTGGGGAATTTTGGCTATTTAAAGGCCGAGATTATAAACGACAAATAAATTTTACTTCGAGAGTAAAATTTATATTTCTTAGTAGACAAGACAACGTAGCAACGTTACAATGTCAAAGTTTGACGTTTGAATATAAATATTAAAATTTGAGGTTAAGTTCTATTTTGGTTGACTTTGTATTAGGGAATTCAAACCACGTGACAAAACATGGCCGGCGGTGGGAACACAAAGGTCCCCACTACAATATTTTTTATTCTCTATGATTCAAACATTGGCATTGTAACGTTGCTACGTTGCCATGTCTAAAAATATAAATTTTACTCTTGGAGTAAACTTTATTTGTCGTTTATAATGTAGACCCTCAGTGTAGTAAGAATCAGCAGTAACAAAAAAAAAAACTCGCAGGAATCTTGCACGTGCTTGATGTACATCATAATGGCATTTTTAGCTAATTTTTCTGAAGTTTGCTTATTAGGTGTAGTGGTAACCCTTCCAAAATTCGAATTTGATTTTTTCATAGCTTTAGTGCTTCAGTGCTTACATATTGCATCTTGGAAGGTTTGTGGGTGTGAGCTCCCCCCAACTTGGTTTTCCAGAATTTTTTTATAGAAACTCAGACTTTTCTTAACTCTGGTCAGCGACCAGAAATAGCTAACCCACTCCCACAACAAGCGTGCGATACTCGATAGAACTTTTCTATTGGTCGAATTTTGAAAATACGGTTAATAACAATCACATACAAATTGACATAGGTTCGTCAACCTCATTTGACAGAAATTTATGAGGCTTAGCTTAGCTATTTCTGGTCGCTGAACAGAGACTAGAGATCTTTAGTTTTCGAAGTTTCTAGAATGTCTTGAATTCATGTTACTTCTTACTTGCCCTTTTACATAACATTATGAATTAATAAAGCACTTGCCTCTCCCACGAACTTTAAATTTGGTACTAAGGTAGATCTTGCCCTAAAGATCATTGACTAAAATTACCGAGTTTCTATCAATAAGGAACATTACAGTGTGGGTCAAAAATAGTTATTTCTGAAGTTTTTTCTTTGGTAACGCTTGCTAACACTCCTGTGCTGGATCCTGTAACTATTAGCATTCCAGCAGCGTTTTGAGTATTTTTTTGGATGGTCTACAACTTCACTGTAGTTAGTTGTACTATGAAGAATATTATTCCTACGTGTTATTACCTTATGTAGGAAAAATTATTGTCTGAAGTAAAAATTATATTTCAAATGAAGCTTATTATACTGAAGGCTAACTTCAGTGTTTAATAATGAGCAACTCGAGAAACTTCTCAAGACCAAATTTTCTTTTATTCATCAATAATGGATATGAAAGACTAGCTTATAATTTAGACTTCGTACAAACTATACAGTTTATGTAGTACGTATAAAGTTTGTTTCTAAATTTTGATAACTTTCGAATAGCTCATGACGGACTCACAGCCTAATAACTTTATTGTTGCTTTATTTAAACTTGTCTCGTTGCGAGAAGTAATTCGTCTTAATCAACCCGGCTCCTGGCATACAAACTTACGCGATCTCACTTTTAAAGAAGTCTTACTGAAAACGTTCCCAAAAGTGTACGTACACGTACCTTGTGTATGCGTTCTTATCGAAATTATGCGTCTTCTCTTATATTCACGATTGGTTTAATGACTCGGCTTAATTATGGATAAAAAATTTGAACGCTTATTATTCATGATAATGGTTTATATCCATAATTCATGAAAATTAATTATTTCTCCAGCTATTTCAATTACTAATTAGTAATCGCGGTACGTTATTAAATAATTTAAAAAACAAGTAAACCATTTAGGTACATTATGCTCGAAGTGTTAAGAGTAATAATTTTACAACAAACAAAAATAGCATAAAGGAAGATAATAATTAGAAAGCATGGCGAATGAAGCAGAAAACAGTTTTTAACGCAACCTTTGACAGCCATTTCATTTATCTAAATTAAAACGCGTCACGCGTGGTGCCGTTTACGTTCCGTCACTGATGTAAGCTCAAACATTTTATATATTTTCGTAATAATTTGTTAATTTTCTTTCAAATATTTATAGGATCTTTATTTAATTGTTATAATTGAATTTTAAATAATTCAAGATTAATTTGTGGCTCGTGATAAATTTAGATAAAACACTCATCGCTCACTAGAGAAGAGAATTCAAACCGCGCGAGTATAAACGTAATTTTAATTCTTAATATTAAAATTTCTTAATTTCTCTCAAACAGTAAAATATGGCGCAGAAAATTAATTTATCTTAACAATCTTTAAGTGAGTTAGAAAATTTCAACAAGTTCCTTAATTAATTTGCTATAATCGAAAATGCTCAGTTTGCCATTAGGGATACAACAAGCCGCGTCTCTGTGAAAACTTATTTTAAGGCATAATTAGCTGATGCCCGTTTCGCTCCGCCTGCTTGGATGCTGTGACATCTTCATCGCGATTTAGTGTCTGCGTCCATTAATCCGATGTGTCCGATCTTTGATGTCTCTCCTAGCAGATGTTACGATAGTCTTGACAATAAATTAAGTTTACACAGACAAAGACTGACGACTGCACATTTTTCTACATTTCAAAATTATTTTTCTTAATAAAAAACTTTAATTAATTTGTCTAGTAGTAAATTTAATTAAATTTTTTCTTTTAAATCATGTCCATCATACTTGTGTTGTTGGTTTGTTGTGCTTCCTGTTTATGATGAAGTAATTTAATTGTCTAGAAGTTGATTATTGTCCATTGAAATAATTACTATAAATACTAATTGCTAGAAATGTAATTGTGTAAACGGTAATATTACATGCATTGGTCAATTTCGTTGTTCTGCTGTTAACATATATTTGATGGAAATTGTACTAAGCTTAATATTACACAACCACCAATTTTGACAGACGTGTGCCTTTCGGTAAACCTAGCATTGTTTGTGTACATTATGAAACGGTTACAATCACATTATAGCCATAAAATTGATCAATTTGTTCAACAAACCATAATACAATTAAGTCATTGTTATACTGCAACATAATTACTTAATTAGAGGGTTTTCGAACCAAAATATACCACATTTCCAAGTATAAATTAAATTAAGATGTTAACATGGTCGCTGGAAGTCTACAAGAAAATGTTTCACTCTTCAAGTATTGTCGAATTGAATACAAAGAACGTGTTAGAAACAAAAATACTACATTTAATTTTTTTTTAAATTCGCCGACTTTGAAAAAGTACCTAAGATAATATGAATGAAGGTAATTAATTTTTATAATTTAATTTCGTCACGTTTTGAGACTCACCGAGTCCAAGAATGCAATAGAAAATACTTAGAGAACGTCGATTTACCCCTACGTGTATTTATCTCTAAAGAGTAATTTTTACCAACATTGGGATCTTGGAAACGTCAATAGTTACAGTAATTTTTATATAACGCAAAAGAAATCTGAAAATTTTGTTTTTTGACTGTTGTTTGAAAATTGTTTTAGAAAAAAATGTTCAAGAATATTTTTCAGGAGGTGAAAAAAGCTATCAAATGATACTAAACTCGACTTTTTATCACATCGACGCTAAGCGTCGAGACGTCGAACTTTTTATTTTCTTACTGGAACATATTATTTTTTTTCGTGAAATTACTCAGTAGACTTGTCTAAATTCTGGTACCAAATGCAAACGTTATGTTATGTTACGTTATGTTAATGGGTATATTACTTTATGTTATATTTTACGATGAAAAATAATGAACGAATATTCAAAGCGTTTCTAAAACTTTAAAAACGAAGTTATGTTTGTTCGTTGTCTCTTCGTCAACAGTAACATACAGTATATTATCATAACGTAACATAATCTAGAATTAAAAGTTGTGTAAATTAAGAAAGAAACAGGATAAAAAGTTCCCATTTTGTACTCTAATTTAGATAAGCTCAGTGATTAATTTTATGCAATAAAAACAAAAGGTTTTCGTAAAGATATAAAAAGTAGAACGTCGCGACGCCAAGCGTCGGTGTGATATAAAGTCAAGTTTAGTTTCCTTTGTCAGCTCTAATAGCTCTTTACACGTTTTATCAGTTTTTCAGAGAAAATCTTTTTCTAAAGTAAACCATCTTCAAATTACGATCGAAAAATAGACAACTTTTCTACGTTATGTCATGTTACGTTATGTTGATAGATATGTTACTTTATGTTATGTTTTACGATGAAAAATAATTTAAATAATGAACGAATTATTATTTATTAAATAATATTCAAAGCGTTTCTAAAACTTTAAAAACGAAGTTATGTTCGTTCGTTAGTTTCTTCATCAACAGTAACATAAAGTAACATATTAACATAACGTAATATAACCTAGATATTAAGAAAGGAACAGAATAAAAGTTCCTATTTTGTACTCGAATTTAGGCAACCTCAGTAATAAATTTTGTGCAATAAAATCCAAAGGTTTTCGTAGAGAAATAAAAAGTTGACTGTCGCGACGCCAAGCGTCGGTGTGATAGAAAGTCGAGCTTAGTATCGTTTAATAGCTTTGTTAGCTCTTTACACGTTTTATACAGTTTTCCAGAGAAGATCATTTTCAAGAGTAAACCATTTTCAAACTACAGTCGAAATATAGACAACTTTTCTACGTTATGTCAAGTTAAGTTATGTTAATGGATATGTTACTTTATGTTATGTTTTACGATAAAAAATAACGAACGAATTATTATTTATTAAATAATATTCAAAGCGTTTCTAAAACTTTACAAACGAAGTTATGTTCGTTCGTTAGTTTCTTCATCAACAGTAACATATTAACATAACGTAACATAACCTAGATACAAAAGGTGTGTAAATTAAGAAAGGAACATTTTACATTTTTGAGAAAAACTTAACTTAACTTAGAATTAAAAGGTGTGTAAATTAAGAAAGGAACAGGATAAAAAGTTCCAATTTTGTACTCGAATTTAGGCAAGCTCAGTGATTAATTTTATGCAATAAAAACAAAAGGTTTTTATAGAGAAATAAAAATTTGAACGTCGCGACGCCTAGCCTCGATGTCATAAAGAGTCGAGTTTAGTATCGTTTAGTAGCTCTTTACACCTTTTGAAAATTTTTATCTTTATCCAAAATAAACAAATTTTATACTACAGTTGAAAACTAAATTTTTTTAGTTTTTAGCGTTATGTTACTAGATATGTTACTTTATGTTTATTCAAAGTTTCATTAGAAAATTAATATAAATAAATAAATAAATTTGAAAAACTATTATTTATCTATTAAATAATGTTCAAAGCCTTTCTAAACCTTTAAAAACGAAGTTATGTTCTTTCGTTAGTTCCTTCGTTAACAATAACATAAAGTAACATAGGTAACCTAACATAACCTAGAATTAAAAGTTGTGTTAATTAAGAAAATATCATGATAGAAAGTTCTTATTTAGTAGTCGAATTTAGGCAAACTCAGTGATTAATTTTATGCAATAAAAACAGAATGTTTTTGTAGAGAAATATAAAGTTGAACGTAGCGACGCCTAGCGTCGATGTCATAAAGAGTCGAGTTTAGTATCTTTTAATAACTCTTTACACTTTTTGAAAAACTTTTCCTAGTATGTATATCTATTTCTAAAGTAAACTATTTTGATTTTCAAACTGCAGTTGAAAAACAAAATTTTTAATTTTTAGCGTTATGTTATGTTACGTTATGTTACTAATAGATATGTTACTTTATGTTTATTTAAAGTTTTATTAGAAAATAAATTTAACAAATTATTATTTACCTATTAAATAAAATTCAAAACTTTTCTAAAACTTTAAAAACGAAGTTACGTTCGTTCGTTAGTTCCTTCGTTAACAATAACATAAAGTCACATAACGTAACATAACGTAACATAACCTAGAATAAAAAGTTATGTAAATTAAAAAAATAACATGATAGAAAGTTCTTATTTGGTAGTTGAATTTAGGCAAACTCGGTGATTAATTTTATGCTATAAAAACAAAAAGTTTTCGTTGAGGAATACAAAAGTTTAACGTCGCGAAGCTTAGCGTCAGTGTGATAAAAAGTCGAGTTTAGTATCGTTTGATAGCTCTTTATACGTCTTAAACAGTTTTCCCGAGAAAATCTTTTTCCAAAGTAAACCATTTTCAAACTACTGTTGAAAAACAAAATTTTCAGTTTTTTGCGTTATCTCGATAACCATTTTGGGTTTTTAAATTTTCTAAACGGATTCTTGTAGATCATCAAAATACGCAACTTTTTTCTCAATTACCCATTTTTCTAACCCTTGCCGTTTCAGAGATCCCAATGTCGGTATAACACGGTATAACTTAAAAAAATCACCCTGTACAGGTACGTAACGCCCAGAAATCAAAAACTACTAAAAGTAGTTTTAACGAAAAGGTTATAGCCACATCAAAAATTTTTAATTACATTACGTACAAAACCTATGTTCGACGTTGCCACTGTTTTCATCTATAGTTGCGCGACATGTTACTGAAATAAAAGCCGTCTAATTTTAATACAAATTTGACTTTTTTTAGAAACAAAAATGTATAAGTAACGTTTGGTAGATTGAACAAAATCATTCACATATATCAAATTTATAAATTCTTGTGTAAGTCGACCAGCTTTTGGTCAGAGAGAAGAGCTTTGCTTTTTGGTAGTTGCAGTATCAAATATCAGGGGTAGCATAATCCCAATCACGTGGTCCACTGAGCAGGAAGGTTATTATTTTGGAGACGACTAACTCGATTTATATCAAAATAATCCCTTCCTCTGATGTTTATCAAATATAATTTTTATGCGCTACATAACTTGTATACTCTTTTTAAAATTGAGTTAACATTAGACTGCAAACGAAAGATAAAGAATATTTCGTGATCGGAATTTTATTTGTCATGTGTGAGGATTTATAAATTTTATTTAAAAAAATAACATTGTTAACTTGTTGTAAAGAGGATGTTTTAGTTAGCGTATACCTACATCTGTTCACAAAATTACTAGTTTATGCTTTGGGCTACAAATACTAAATCAAAAGCCGCAGTAAATTAAAGAGACGACTCTATGGTTGATTATATGTAGTCAGTTTTTAAGGCCACGTTGGGATTATTAAGATATTAAACGTGTATGCCAGTGAGTGTTTGATGATATTCGTCTGAACCTCCTGAACTCGTGTAGGATCTTGACAGATCAATTATTTGAAACACGATCACGTCACATTATTGGCAGTTTCTTAAGAAATACGCCTATTTTGCAAAGTAACAGGTTCTTACTTCAATTTCCGAACAACTTGATTCACAGATTCAATTTAAGATACGGTGTTGTTGGTGGCCGTTAGGATAATACACATTCACATATCTTAATTTCTGAAAGGAACAAAATTGAGTTTCAATTATTGAGAATTCGCTTAACGCTTAATGACATCGTTTTAATTAAAGTTTGTTCCACAAGTTAAATGAGGGGACATTTTTTTATATTGCCATCGCGCTAACACAATTTTCTTTTAGAATTGCTTTAGATTTTACATTTTTATAACGTAAAGTCAGGGCCGGATTTCGTTTGAATTTTACATTTTGTTCAATTTTTCGTGTTCCAGTTTTTTTACTGTTTTATCTCTTATTGTGGGCACGACAATTATATGACTATGAGGAGTGAAGAGCGTTAAAACTTAATATGGAATCCAAAATATGACAGATTTTGCAATTTTAAAATGCAAGATTAACGTCTATAATTTTCCATTGCTTTTCAGATAAGGGTTGTCATAAAAGTATGTCGGCATGAATTGAAATTTTCCCTTAGTAGAACCATAGAGGTCAATTACCGAATCTGTTTTTTATTGGATACAAATGGATATACTCGTGAACATCCCCAATAGACTCCTTTAAGTCTATTTCTATTGAGTACCCTGCATATTTCGAGGAATTTCCGTTGGTTATTTCTATTCTTGAAGCTTTCAGAGTTTCCTCGGAGTCGTCACCATCAGTTTTTCGAACGGTTACTATTCTTCTCTAAATTGATGCGTGTTAACGCAACACAAGTGAAGACGCTATGAGTGGCATAGTCTCCATTTAGTGCTGTCTGTGTTGTATGTTCATTGTGTACAGCTGTTTCCGGAGACAGCAGTGTCCTGTTGATAGTCCAAGCACTTGTCTGATGTGTTTCCCTCGTAATTGTAGGACTTCTTGTGTTAATTTTTGAGAAGAATGGGGTTTGTTTCGTTCTTCTATAGTATTTGATGTGTTCTTTATGAATCCATTTTCCTATCCCACATGAGCATGTATTTGTGAAATTTTAAGTACTACATAGAGACGTGGAAATGAATTTACTATTCATCGAAATGACGTTCTTTTCGATTTAGAGACGTCTAGACAATAGATAAACTTCACAAGAGGTCAAACTTTCTGTATTTCAGTTTCCTTGACTGTTATCTCTTCTTGTGGGTGAGAAAACTGAGTATGAGAAAGAGAAACCTTCAATTTCATATAAGTACAACCCAAACCGTAAAATTATACAATTTGAAAACGTTTCTCTAGAGTCTAAAAGATAATTTCAGCAATTTTCCACTGCCTTTTGAGAACAGAATTGTCATAAAAATCTGTTGACGTTAAAATGGCATTTATTTATTCAAGTCCAAGGGAGTCATCAATGAACGTCGACCCTTTGGGTCTATTGTACTCCTTGTGTATTTCGGGGAATTTCTGATGGTTATAGTTCTATTCTATGTTCAGCGACAGTTATTTCGGAAACGGATACATCAAATTAAGAAAATTATGAAAATGTTAGGATAAATCTCACTTAGGAGCAATAATATAATATGTATAGGGTGTTACGGAGCAGTTTAATTTTTTTTCTACAAAATGAGCCTCTGATTAAGATTTATTAAAGCAGTTATATCATTTTCAAATCTCCATCCCTTATCGAGATACAGGACTGCCGCATTCTTTGCTAAACACAACATATCTCCACCTGGAGTTATAAAAACCCCTGGTACAGTACTTTCATTGTCTAAAATGCCAATGATTTGTAGCCTGATTCGTGTTAATGCCACATAATCAAAGGCGATATGGATTGGATATGGTTGCAGTTTTCTATTTCATACTGCATAGTCTGCATTGTAGTCCCAACGAAAGAAAAACTCACCACGTGATTATTGTTGAAGTTGCGTAGTAGTTTTCTATTGTGCACTGGATCTGGAAGTCTCGTCTCGCGAAGATTTGGTCACGTGGTGTGTTTTTCTTTCATTAGGGTTACTCTGGACTCTGGTGATGTGTATGTATAACATTTATGTATAGTACGTTCACTGTATGCACTTGTTTCTCAAGCTTGCGCCATACACACAGGCACAGGCCAAACCGGAGCGTCTGGACATCGTTCTGGCTCCGATTTGGCCTGCCCAGGTCGACTTGCACAGGCCAAACCGGACGGTTAACCTGTGTGCTTGGCGTGGACTTCAGACAGCAGCATCCTGTTAACTGTTAGTAGTCCAAGTATTGTCTGATTTGTTTTTTTTGTTCTTGCCTCACATCGAAGGAGTTTCTCCACTATTTGATAATTATATACTTGATAATAAGCCTAGCGTGGCGACTTGGACCACTGTGCGACTCTCCGATTAATAATATGATTTAATTTTTGTATCCCCTATTAATATTTTCTGTCCTGCAAATGCTTCTTGCTTGGATAGAAATGCATATGTTTCTCAGGTTCAAACAGATGTTTAGGCTGGCACTTTCCACGTGTATTAAAGCTTCAGTAGCGTTTTCTCTTACTGGATCTGGATTTTAGTACCATAAGGTCTTATTAGTTATAATTGTGATCTGGAAAGGCTGTTGCTCCTAATGATAAAAGGTGTAGCAGTCTCTCACACCTTGGTTCTCAAATTATTAATTTTTTAACCATTTTTCTTTAACTTATTAAATTCTGAATTTCTAAAAATACATTTCTAAGTCGCTACTGTGCTGCCCATATTTTTTTATATATTTTAATTGTCTTATATTATTGAAAGTCATCTATCTACATTTCACAAATTCTAATAAATGCTTTATAAAATATTTATTATCCTAAGCTTATATTTTTAACACATCTTTATGTGTTTGCGGTCTTGGCATCAACTTTGTGTTAAATGATAGGTAAAAGATGAACTTGGGTTCTCCTCAGGTAACAACGAGCCGGTTTTACTTTACCTACCTGAGAAATCTTCTTCCTGTAGGTCTTGTATAATATACCTCGTAAGTCAAATGGAATATCAGTTTTCATAGATATAAATCGAGATTTTTGTTTGCTGATTATTCAGCTTTATTGATTTTAACATCGGCATTCAATATTTACCTTTGAATTAACTTCTTAAGTGCATCATAATGTGTTTATATAAGCCATTAAACAAAAGGATTTAAGAAAAAAAAAGAAAAGTTTACAAGTCAAAAAGATTATTTTAAAATCAGCCAAGAGTTGAAGGAGGATACAACTTGTGTTTTAAGTTTTAACCATCGGAATTTTTTTAATGAGCGAAAAGGCTAATACATTTACACTAAATCCTACAAATAATTAATTTTTTATAAACTTAATTAACATTAATTTACTTAAAAAACACGTTTTTATTTTAAAATATCTTAATAAAACACCCCGACCGCGAGTGTCTTTCTTGAACACACTCGAATATAAAAAGATTTTATCTTTTTATTGATTTCTTTCTCTTGTTATATAGAACCTCCAATTAAGAAAATAAAGGCAACAAAAGAAACAACTAATTTAAAATCTTTAATTTTTCATCCCTTATAACTTATAAGAAAGATACAGGTAGAGAAGAAGAAGAAGAAGTTCTCAACCTGAGCAACACGAGTCTTGACATTATGATAACATCTCACAACGCTGCCCAGCTGACAGGTTCGATAATTGGCGTGAATTGAACAAAAATAAGTCTGTAGAAAACAAAAATGTATTTTACAGAACAGATGTCTTAACAACTCGAGTTAAATCCCTTTGTTATAATAAAATCTAAACTTTTGATTGCCCAATTAAAAAAGACTTTTTTCAAGGTTATTAAATTAAGGAAATGAGGTGAAATTTATACAAAACTCAACTGTTGAGTTAATGATGATATTAAAGCAAATGATATAATTTTTAAGCACCACAGGAAGTGGTCACTAAATTGATGTAACAAGGGCTCTCTAGTGACTTTTTGAACTCGTTCACAGCTAAAATATTTTAAACCTTTCCATATTATTAAGTTTTCGTTGTGTTGCTTTAGCGGGCTTTTTTGAATAATTAGTTATAATTGAGTTAGTAGAAAAGCAATAGACCAATTCACCCCTAAAAACAAAATGCCAAAAATAAATGTTCTTCTGCTGACCCTTTGTGGCCGCCGGCCAGCTGTTGCGCCCTTAATGAAAATATAATTTCAGCTTTCTTACCTGAAGTGTGTTCACTTTAATAAAGACATTCCACAAATTGATACATCAACACGTTTGAACATTTTGATTGAATAATTTATACAACTATTTTATTCTTTACACATCAATAAATTCAAAAGGCTACTAATTAGGCTCTTTTTTAACTTGGTTATGCGTTGTAATGATATACAACCATATAAAAAAACTTGATCTAAATGAGTTTTTTACCACATTTTTGATTGTAAATAAGGATAACTTTATACATGAGTTGGTTTCAACTATTTTTTCTTATTGCATACCCTTTGGAAACCGTCTATTATTTTTTTAAATGTTGCAAAAAAGTTTACAATACTTAATTTCTTAATAAGCAAAAAACCACGGCAGGTGAGAATACTGTATAACACCTTTAACTTAATGAAAGACATCAAAATTATAATGATTGGAATATGATGATTAAATTATCTCGATCCTCTCACGCGTTTGGCGTGAAAATATTGAAAGGATGTGTGGATCAATTGATGGTTAAACCTTTTTGTACCTACTATGGATTTTATTCAATGGTAAAATAATATAATAATCTTATTGAATTTATTGTATTATGTTCATGGTTTATAATAGAACAGTCTCAAAGTACAGCATCATAACTTAGTGCTGAGGATCAGGACTTAGTTATGAAAATTTCTCCAATTTCTTCTAATTTCTTCAATATTTCTCATATATTCATTACATTCTAAAAATACATGTTTTCGAACGATTATTGTATTCTGCCTCATCTACACTACATACACTAGCCTCTCTGTCCGATCTTTTGATGTTCCTCCAGTTGGAGGAGTACCTACTGCGAACGGCTCTAAAATTGTCCAAATGCCTGATACACCATTCTGTCTTGGCTCGTCTAGGTAGTAATATACTTGGTAACCAATTATTTTAACTTTTAGTTCTTTTATAAAAGCGTTAGTAACAAACAATGCAAGGCCAACTATAATTTTCAAAATTGCAAGAAACTATTAAAAATGATTTCTGTTTAGCAGCCATAAATTTAAAGTTACACGAAAAATCTGAGTCATAATTATGTTCTGGTTAGTAGAGACTCGATCAGAACTTAAAATCAACCAATTCAAAGCAATTATGGTTAAAATTTTTGATTTTACTTTCCTCATTTTCTAGAAATATCTCAGGGATTAAAGCTTAATTCTCAGCTATCCGAAAAGAAACCGAAAAAAGCTCTAGGGTTCAAACCGTGCGCACTTCTTAGTGATGAAACCATGGAGTGAACGAAGTTTCTGTTCTTCCATCACGGCCCTCTGATCTCTCTTCATCGAGAGAATTTTGAATCTCGTGGATGACGTCCCTGTTCTTTCATCAGTACCCTGTGATCTCTCTTCGTCGAGAGAACTCGGGATCTAAAGGACGGCGTTCCCCTCTTCTTCCATTAGAACCCTGTGATTTCTCTTCGTCGAGACTTGAGCTCTTTGTATTAGGTGGAGTAAACCTATGTAAATTTTTTTCTGGAGACCAATACCAGATATTTTGACGATTGTCCTCAAATTGGAGAATTATGTACTTTATAGTTAGTTAGAGAGCCGTTTGATGCAATTCTAAATAGCAGTTAATCCAATAATACTTAATCCCCACTTTAGAGAATTAGCAGAATTTTTTAAATTGAATTCAACTTTCAAGTGTTCTTTCATTGGACCAAGGATGCAAATTAGGACTTCCATCAGGACCCTGTCATTTCTCTTCGTAGAGAGAAGTTGGAATCTGATGGCTGACGGCCCTATTCTTCCATCAGGACCTGTAATCACTCTT
Organism: Malthinus seriepunctatus; assembly: GCA_963924605.1. Classification (NCBI taxonomy): domain Eukaryota; kingdom Metazoa; phylum Arthropoda; class Insecta; order Coleoptera; family Cantharidae; genus Malthinus; species Malthinus seriepunctatus. The sequence goes on from OZ004600.1 coordinate 91,977,604, forward strand.
CGTCAAGAAGACTCGGAATCTGGTGGATGACGTTCTCCTCTTCTTCCATCAGAACCCTGTGATCTCTCTTCGTCGACAGATGAGCTCTTTGTATCAGGTAGAGTAAATTTTTTTCTGGAGACCAATACCAGATATTTTGATGATGGTCCTCAAATTGGAGAATTATGTATTTCATAGTTAGAGCTGTTTGATGCAATTCTGAATAGCAATGATTTGATCCAACAATACTTAATCCTCACTTTAAGGAAATAGCGGAATTCTTTAAATTGCATTTCAACTTTCAAGTGTTCTTTCATTGAACCAGGGATGCAAATTAGGATTTCCATCACGACCCTGTGATTTCTCTTCGTCGAGAGAAGTTGGGATCTGATGGATGACGTCCCTATTCTTCCATGAGGACCTTGTGATCACTTTTCGTCAAGAAGACTAGGGATCTGGTGGAACACGTTCTCCTCTTCTTTCATTAGAACTCTGTGATCTGTCTTTGTCGACACCTGAGCTCTTTATATTAGGTAGAGTAAACCTATATATGCAAATTTTTTTCTGGAGACCAATACCAGAGATATTTTGATGACGGTCCTCAAATTGGGGAATTATGTATACTTCATAGTTAGAACTATTTTAGGAAATTCTGAATAGCAATCAGTTGATCCAACAATACTTAATACCCACTTTAGGAAAATATCAGAATTCTTTAAATTGCATTTCAACTTTCAAGTGTTATTTCATTGAACCAGGGATGCAAATTAGGACAGGACCCTATGATTTCTCTTCGTCGAGAGAAGTTGGGATCTGATGGATAACGTCCCTATTCTTCCATCAGGACCCTGTGATCTCTCTTCGTCGACACCTGAGCTCTTTATACCAGGTAGAGTAAATCTATGTATGCAAAATTTTTTCTGGAGATCAATACGAGAGGATATTTTGATGATGGTCCTCAAATTAGGGAGTTATGTTTACTTCATAGTTGAAGAAATCTATTTGAGGCAATTCTGAACAGCAATGAGTTGATCCAATAACACACAATCCCCACTTTAGGGAAGTAGTGGAATCTTAACATTGTATTTCAACTTTCAAGTGTTCTTTCATTAAACCAGGGATGCAAATTAAGTTTCTAAAAATTCTACTACTGGTTAGAAAACTATAATACTGTTTGAAGCTGCTCAAGCACACGGAATGAATGCTAGTCATTGGTCAAGAACACTAATCTCCTAAATGGTAAATCCAGATGCGTCCTGCCATATACTTTTTCATCTAGCAGGTGTCTGTATATCGATATACCTGACTACCTGCATCAGTACCTGCATGGTTTGCCCGTCCATCTGTCCATTTATCTGTCCTGTATGTCCATTTATTTTTCTGTATGTTTATATTTATATCTGTGTGTCTACTTTATACAAGGTCCAAAACACTAAGGCCTTATGATATCTGCTTTTAAGAGAAGGTCTCTCCATCCTTTCACCTTCAGTCGATCTTTCTCGAAACCACATCTCCCCTCACTAAGCAACGCTGTATACGTATTACAGAGCGTTTTAGAGTGGTCTTTATAAAGTGAGGTTGTTCATTAACAGAGAGTTGGAGAACTCACTCACTATTGCTCTATTCGACCGAACTTCTACGAACAGAAACTATCCCCGTATAGAGGAGCTTTGGACAGTTACGTTACGGACTCGGATGAACTACCCGCTTAGCTGATCTCTTGATTTGCGCCAGATAATTAGAACACTTCTTCTCTAATTTTTAAATAGCGGTCGATAGTGGTGTTCCTTAGCCTGTGGTTTCCAAAAAAAGTTACTTCAAAAAGCGGTGGAGTTAGACGGAAGACACTTTGTTGAATCGCCAATGGTTACTGCGTTCAGGGTACTCCCTGTCCCAACTGTTTTCTACTGGTAGCTTTTTGGTATGGTGATGTAGTCGAAACAGTTGTGTTCATTCAGGGCCGTCTTTTATATCATCGGGCCCTGGGCTCAAGATGATGAGGTCGCCCTGGGCTCAAGATTAATGGGGGGGTTTTAAGTAACTCAGTTACGCAAGGCACAAAAAAATAGAAAATTCGTATTTTAATGGAAATTTATTATGCGGAATCTCATTTTCAATAATCAATAAGCTTCTTGCCTAATCTCAACGCAAATCAACTTGGCTATAGTCCAAAAGGCTGGTTGACATTGACATCAACAATCGTTGAACTTTAAAAAAGTAGAACACACAAATAATATGCTCAGATGCTCAGCTCAATAAACATTACAATTTGAAGCTTGTTTCCTGTAATTAAAAAATTTAATGTCAAAAATGAAAAATAGTGTTTCAATCATCAGGATCTATTGAAATTAAAAAAATGTTGTTCAGCGTTCACAAAGATTTGGAAAAGTAGGAAAGGTTTTTTTGTATTGATATGGCTTCTACGAACTATGCAACTATACAGTTTTAGCCAAACAAGTAGTGAAATAGGATAAACTGAAACAAAATTAAAAGAAAATTGATATTGATGGTTTATTAGTTTTTCCTCATAAATTGTATGAGAACTATTAGTTAACGTTACACCATTTCCGCTTCTTAAATCGCTAAAAATGTAGAAAAATTGTAGAAAACTGTAGAATCACAGAAGTAGAAAGAGATAGCATTTAGTCTCGGGAAATAAGAAATAAACTAATTGTCTTCCTTTATTGATTTCCTATGTAACCTCAATTTATGGATTAAATTCAAGTTTTTTTGCTGCTCTTATAAAATACCTACCAGTAGATAATATCGCTTAGCAATTCGTAATCCTGAACCGTAAAAAAGCAAAAAAGAATTAACACCATTTTGCGACGCATTACATTAAAGCTTAATTCGTAAATTAAGTAATCCACCGGTACCAAAAAATAAAAAATAAACTTTGGGTGTGCAGCAACAAACAACCAAAAGTACAGTAGCTGTCAGATTAATACTTTAAATTTAGTTATACTATGCCGAAACGGAACGAATTCGTTAAAGCTAAAAAAAATTGCATCAAACATTTAAAGCAAATGATGTGCACACGAAGTCTAAAATGCATTTTGGATTAAATGAATGGATTTGTATTCGCAACGCATAGCAAAAAGTCGTGCCAACTCGTAAACGACGCCGCCACATGTACCGAAGTGTCCAAGTTAGCCAGGGTAAAATTTAAAAGTGAGTCGTTGAATAGGATAAATTTTAAATTGCATTTATTACGATGGTTACGTGATTCGTTGGTTATGAATATGGATGGACAGATAGTCATTTCGCTTAGCTCGAGGTCGGATATTTAAATTATTCTCTTTTGTGGCATCTTTATAATAGTGGAATAACGCTGCACCTGCACAGATAATATTTAAATTTCTAAAGAACCCTCTAATTTCTAATCAAAATAAAAATTTTGCTAGCTAATCTTAAGAGCAACACTGCAAAAGCCATTATTCTGTTTAAATTAGCTCCGCTTTGCATAACTACAGCGAGATTTGAATTAAATAAATAGAAGACTCTGATAGAAAGGCTGCCAATTAACAATAGAGTTAATGCTAATATATTCAGGTAGAAGTGATAGGGCAAACAATTACCTTTCTAATTTATTGCATTGGTTTGTTTCAGAAGGGAGAAGGATTGCTTAATGAATTCTGGTCGAGTGGCTGAAAGGGTTGATATTGAATTTATTAGGAGTGAATTATTTACGCAAGAATAATTTATTTAAATTTTACCTACTTTGCTTTTACTATCCACACTTTATAAATTAATTATTTCACTTCATATACAAACCTATTATATGTTTAAATTTGATTTTAAGAGATTTTGCTAGTTATCAAATTTGTTTTCCGTACGTATAAACAAATTTAATTTTAGGGCTCTTGTGTTAATAATTTAAATTTTAGTTCGAGGTGGAACTTTAAAGTTCAAAAATATACATTCAAACTTTTGGATATTGTTTTTTAAAACTTCTACAAAGTTTTGCGCCAAACAATTGTTTTCTATTTTCAAATGAGTGGTTTGAAGAAACACATAAACTTTAGGAAATTGAAACGTAGTGCCCAAAAAGTTAGCTCTACTCTGAGAGCGATAACTCGCTCTATTGTTCTCTCAACAATCAGATCCTCACTATTAATAAAGTCTGCACAACGCCTCTACACACTTACTTATTAATTTATGAGAGGGTGTTGTGCCTTGTGGTGGAGGTAAAAAATGTTAGGGTTGTGAATGCAGCTCTCGGTAATAGGGATTTAACATGTAAAATCATACTTTCGTAATTTTCTGCTTTTCTATTCATTTTAGGAAAAAATCTTTAAATCAAAGTTTTAGATCATAAAATTCTGCATCTAAATCAATAAACAAAATTAATTTTGAATGCTTTATAAGCATTTCATGGCAATCGCAATTTAGGCTAATTTTCGAAATTTTCAATTTAAATTTCTGGCATTACAAAGTATTCAAAATTCATTTTGTTTATTAAATATTAAATTAGATGCAGAATTTTATGCCTTAAAACATTTATTGAAAGCATTTTTGCCTAAAGTAATTAGGGGGGCATATGCTACCATCTCTATGATCGAGAGCTTATGTCACCACCATCATCATATAGGGTGTATCTATACATAACATATATTTTTTGTCTGTTTGTCTGTCTGTCAAACTGCTTGTTTGATTTGTTTAATTTCTGCTTCTTGATTGCTGAAAATCATTTTTTAATTTTGATTTTTTTTGTTTTAGGTAAGTGAAATTTTCTTGTCGTCAAAGGAGAGCTGTTGCCTAACCCATCGTAAGTTTTTGAATTATTTTTTGATTTTTTGATGCAGAAAATCATGAAAATTTCTTGTGGTCTGCTAATTTTTTCCCCTGTTCTTTGCTCAGTTAATTTACTGAGCAACAAAATCATAGAACATATGGAATATACAGGAGTAGTATACCTAAGCGGGTTCTAGACCGGATGTGACGTCACAGCAGACTAAAAATGGCGGGAAATTCAAATATGGAGGCAAGTGGTCGTGTAATTTAATTGAATTTTTAAATTGGTACTTCCACTTCACACCCCTTTTTTAAAATCGTACACCTACTTCACACCCCTTTTTCAACGCCATCTTGATTGTTAAATTTACACGCCCACTTGCCTCCATATTTGAACTTACCACCATTTTTGTGACGTCACATCCGGCGGTCATCTTGAATTTTTAAATTACACGACCACTTGCCTCCATATTTGAATTTCCCGCCATTTTTAGTCTGCTGTGACGTCACATCCGGTCTAGAACCCGCTTAGGTATAATACTACTTACAGGGTCAGGATAAAGTATGGATCTTTATAAATATCTCTGAAGTGGAATTGATGATTGTAACGAAATTTTGGACATACGGGTAAAAATGCCAGACGCATACGATGGGCGTATTTTTGTTTTTATTGAACATCGGGTAACCGGAAACGGCACCAACTTTCTTAATTTAAATTCAGCAGAACCAGCTCTATTAAAATATGTAAAAATATACAGTTATTTTTACATATTTTAATATTTCCGTTTCCGGTTAAACCGGAAGTCCAATCGAAACAAAAATATATCAATAGAATGCGCTCGTAGCGTTACCTTCATATCCAAACTTTTATTACACTTAGCCTTTTCGTTTCAGAGATACATAATTTCCATAGATCCATACGTTCTCCTAAACCCGTATAGAATAGTTCAGTTGACCAAGTAGATTTTACCCGACAGAAGGTCATGCAGTTTTTAATTTTGAATAATGTCGTATGTACGTATGTAATTTGGGGCGCTGTACGCTCTTCAGTGCGACCACTTTTGTATCACTTTCGGTTTTTGCTCGATAACTCTTTACTAGTGCGTCCTACAGAAAATATTCTTCTTATCTTTTTTGTAGAGCACAAAATTTTGTATAATTTACTTTAATAACATGTTTTTCTAAATCTCATAGTTATCGAAATACAGAGCTCCAAAGCACAAAATGTTTCCAAACGTATAATCTTTTTTGCCATGAAAAACAATATAATCTTAAAAATGTCAAACATTATCTTATTTTCTAGATCTACAGCTAGAACAATTTAACCTGAGAAGCGGTAGGTATAAGTTCACGCAGATTTAGCGACGCCTCCCTTAAATACGATTGGTTTAAAATAAATTTGTTTGTATCAGTGGCTACTGAATTATAAGTAACTAGGCGATTACTATTGCATAGAGGTGGGAAATACCAATTTAGGTATCTGCGCTTCCCCTCGGCTCGTCATGTTAAAATGTTATTGCTGTACATTCATTTATGTTTGACATTTGAGATTTTATTTTTCGAAGAGATTATAGAGCACATAAAAGAGGGTGGAATTTTATTGTATTAATGTGTTTGGGTTTGGATTACTTAGGACCAGGAGGTAAAAATACTAAAAGACTCTGGTTCCAACTACATAGTTAAGGGATGGAGAGTGTAACAAGGGAGGGAGAGGTCCCGTTTTTGGGGTTTTCGGTTATATCTCGATAAAGGTGTATCCTAGGGAGAAAATTACTTTTAGCAAAAAGTGAGATACCTGACCACCAAAATGGTTGATGTATGAAAAAAAATTGCCTCATGTTTTTCGTCAAAATTTTGCTTGTAGCACGTCAGCCCTTCGTTTTACAGTAAAGGTCTTCAGAGAAGAGGTTATAGAGAATTAAATTTCTTTTACTATTTTTTTTTTCGGGCCCTTCACAACACCCGGCCCTAAAGCGCGAGCTCATGCGCTTCATGGATACATGGATAGTCCAGTCTTGAAATGGGGAGTAGGAATTTTAAAATATGGAAGGTTATAAGTTCATTCCAAAAATCTTCAAATTTGCTTAACTCTTCTTGGTTATTGCATATTGGGTTCTTCCATATTTTAATTTAAAGTGTACTCGTTACTGATATATTAATACGGAGCATGTCTATCAGCGGCTGAGATGTTGTATTATTTACTGTATTGTGGTTCGTTGGGTATTTCCATATTACTCAGAATCGCAGCCGCTGACGTTCCCTAAATTGACCCAATCGACCAATAAATGTTTATTCTGTTGGATGTCCTTTAATCCTGATTCATCGACCAAGTGACCACAGGAGTCAAATATCATTCTCAGAATTCCAGTATGAAAATTTTAGCCTTTTGCTATAGAAAATGTACTACTGTCATAAAGAGGTAAAACTCTCAAAACTCTACTTATTTAAATTTATTTAATGCCAAATTGGCTCTATGTCATTATAAGTTATAAAATGGTTTATACGTTTATATTGTATAGTAGTGTAAATTATTAAAGGTACAAAATTTGAATTTCCAACGCATCAATTAAGTTGAGCTCTCGAATTTGTAATAAATAAAAGTAAAATTGTATTAATACATTGTTAGCACTCTCATAATCAGTAACATTTGTTATTCATGAATACATTTCCTTTATTGGATTCTCTCTAAATGTTGATTAAGGAATACATACTAAACGGCATTAAGACGAGTAATCATAATTATCTTCAACAACTAACGCTTTCCATACCATACAATATTATTACTAAAATAAGTTGAATTTATAATTTAAGAATTTTAAATTAAACGCTTTAGAAATACAAGTAAAGTATAAAAATGTTCCATCTATTGTGTCAAATGTAGCTTCACTCGAGTACCTTTTAATTTACTCCTTTTTGAAAATTTAATTCTTTTGTTTTTATTTTTTAATAAAAAACTCTTTAAAGGATCTTGTAATTTTATTGTCGGTGTAAATTTAATTGTGTAAGTTGTTAGACTTGAGAAGAGTTAAATAGTGCACTGTGCACCACCTACTCGTAGTGCCTAATCCTTTAAAGTACGGATGAAATATGTTACACTGAGTTACGGACGTTAAAAATATGGTAATGTAAATATTTTTTTACTTTTTTAACCCATTTTTATGGAAAGCTGTAAATCTTCATATATTATTGTCACAGCTACTATTTGCTCTATGATAAATTCCATCGTAATCGACTATTGACATCAATTTGATCTGTGGGCTACTTTTTATAATTTTTTGTTTACGTAAAATAAATGTATTACGAGAAATCGTTATCAAGTCTCAATTAACCATTTCCTCATCCTCTCCATTTTTGTTGGTAAAACAATTATTACCACTCTCCACAACACATTACCATTAGCACCTTTGTTTTTGTCAAGGCTATTTTTGTTATCACCATGACTTATTATTACAAACTACCGATTGTTTATTTATTGATTATTTTGTTTATTGAAGGGGTCTCAATATTCCATAGCTTCCTACAGTTATAAAAAACACGTTCGTACAAAATACACCCGACGTCACAAATAAAGGTGCAACACCTTTTTATTGTTGATTTCGTTGGAAATAACTTTTAATTAAAACCAAATTTTTTTTTAATTTACATAACATTTTGTAAATGGTTTATAATAATAAATAATTTTTCACACGGTTATTTTTGTAGGTAGAGTAGAGGTACATTTATTATTTATAAAATTGCTTTATAGGGTAGCTTGTATATATTTTATTCATGACCTATTAGGAAATATTTATAATGTTATTTTATTTTTTTACTACGAATAACAGATAATTTATTTGTTTTTTCCCTTTTAAGTTGAAGTAAATTAGTTGTTTGCTACTCGTGTAAAAGATTCTTTAATCTCTAAAGTTGTGCAGAAGCAAAACCAACAATTTAAAACTAAAGGATCAATGACTACCTATAACACGATGAAAAATATTTTTCTACAAACGCACCAAAATAAGATGTTAGCAAGAAGGATTTGGAGAATGTTTTTAATCGACTAAATTTTAGTCGGTTTTAGAAATATTTTCAACCCTTCTAGATATAATCTTATTTTGATTGTTGGGTATAATATAATTTTACGGTTAGTAATCATCCGCCGCTTACAATTTATCCAATTTAAAATAAAATATACGTGAAGAACAATTGCAATAAAAACGAAAGATATCTTTGTTTCGCTTAATGGATTATGCTGAATTAGACAGGGTCCACCGAAGATGGAAGGGTTGAATATTTTTGAATTTGTCTACTATTTTAATTTCCATTACATAATAAAGAGTCAAACGTGGTTGTTTACCAAAATATTGTATAATCTAAGTAATTTGGATATAAAATTACAGTAGAACCCCGTTATAACGTACCATCGGGGGCCGAAAAATTTTGTACGCTATAACGAAGTCCGTAATAAAAACAAAAGAAATAGAAAAAATATTAAAATAGGACAAAAGATTTAGTTCGTTATATCCAGAGAAACGTTATAAAGGGTTAAGTACTTTATAACGGGGTTCTACTATATACAGGGTGACCATAATCTACCCACGTTACATGGGTAACTTTGTTATTAGAAGAGATACAGGGTCGGTTAAATTAGCAAAGTTGGGCAGAATTATACGGCCATTTAAATTCCGTTAAGAAAAATTAACATTGTTGCCAAGTTTCTTAGTTATTTGACAGAAACTAAAAAAATGAATTTTTTTTAAATGCTTATAACTTTTTTATTAATAGAGATAATTCCAATTTTCAAAAAATAGGTAAAAGGCACTACTAAAAGCCAAATAAATTAATAGCAAAACTATTTTTTTATAGCGCCCTTTTGGAGATATGATGCAAACTTATGTTTTTTTAAATACAAACTTAACTTCAATTTTATGTCATTGCAAAGCTAATTTTTTTCTCTTTTCAAAAATATAAGGGTTGATAGGGTTAATTTTTCAAAAATTTTTAGTACTAGAGAAAAAAATTTTATTTTAGAAAATAAATTACTAATTTATGTCAAAATAAATTTTAAAAATCAAATTACCTATGAAACAATCGAATATAAAAGAAACAAGTGAATTAAATAAATTAATATATCAAAAAGAGTGGAAAAATAATTCGAAAAAAGTACTAAAAAATTTTGAAAAATTAACCCTATCAACCCTTATATTTTTGAAAAGAGAAAAAAATTAGCTTTTCAATGACATAAAATTGAGGTTAGGTTTGTATTTAAAAAAACATAACTTTGCATCATATCTCTAAAAAGGCGCTATAAAAAAATATTTTTGTTATTAATTTATTTGGCTTTTAGTAGTGCATTTTACCTATTTTTTGAAAATTGGAATTATCTCCATTAATAAAAAAGTTATAAGCATTTAAAAAAAATTCATTTTTTTAGATTCTGTCAAATAACTAAGAAACTTGGCAACAATGTTAATTTTTCTGAACGGAATTTGAATGGCCGTATAATTCTGCCCAACTTTGCTAATTTAACCGACCCTGTATCTCTTCTAATAACAAAGTTACCCATGTAACGTGGGTAGATTATGGTCACCCTGTATACAGTTGTTCCAGCGGATCTTTGCCGGTGTATGTCAAGATAAATCTACGTACGTCGTTACAATTTAGCTTCATATAATATTACGCAGCGCCAACAAAGATAGATGCTATACACTACTTATCAGATTGCGTTTTTTTACGAACATTATCGACCGCCATACCGACAAAGGTCCGCTGGAACAACTGTAGGTCTCAAATTGATGATTTTGGAGAAGAGAAAATGTTGTTGTTGTTATTTTATCTGAAGAAATGGTTCATTTTAGTAGGTCACAACTACAGTCTACAGTTAGTAGACGTTGATTTGTTAGAGATTTCCTGGGCGGAGCAAATGCGCTACGTCGAAAATGTGACCGATCGCATAAAGTCACATCAATTTTAGTGATATTTATAGAGAGCGAGAGTACTCGCTCTCTCCGTCTGTACTACGCAAAATATTGACTCTGCACAGGCAATATCTAAAAAATCAACTTCTACAACTCGTAAATCAAACAAAATAGAACAGAGAGGATGAGCTTGAGCATGAGCACATTTTCCAGAATCGGAACATGCAATTCAATTTTTGTAATGGCCGCCATGGCCACACTGAATATTTTATGTTATTGCTAAGACCCACAGACTGTAGATTTGGGATTGAAAGGTCTCGAGTTAAAATTATCTTTCACTTTTTTATACCTCGAAAAATCAACTTAGAATTGGGGTGGGTTTTATAGCCCGAAAGTAGATGATACCGAGCAAATTCTTAGATTCCTATGTTCTAGATGCGCCACTTGCTTGTTCCGAGATAGTCCGCAAGATAAATTACCTCATATGAAAAATTTTTTATATACATATACGAGAACTATATCAACGTCAGATAGCACCCCACACCTCGATGTCTTGCGGCGGGGGTAGTGTTCGACTCTACTTTTGCTAGAAGAACTAACTTACGTTGTTACTTATTCTTCCTTCATAACATAGGTTTATTTTAATTAATGATTTGTTGATGTTTTTTTTATTGATTGTGTTTTCGTCTGAGGTTGTCATCAGGACTGGACTGGAGTTATATTTTTGATGTTTTCAATTTATCTAAATTTTTGCAATACATTTTTTTATCTGTCACACCATGGGCCACCAGGAAATTTCCCGTAGCCCGCCGAGTCAGCCCAGCCCTGATTGTCATCAACAATGTCGTCAGCGAATGCTTGTATCCCTATTTTTTTGTAATGTGGGTTTTAAGTACTGAGTCGATGAGGGTATTCCATAAGGTCTGTCCGAAAACCGCTCCTGTGAGCAGCCTCTGTTTTTTTTATGTTTTAGTGTTTTGTTTGGATAATTATTTGCCTGTTGGTATGATTTAATGATGTTAGATGATTATGTTTTGTGAGCTGCACAATGAGAGGGGGCATGAAAGGAATATCCAACACTGATGCATTTGTTAATATTATTTAGTCTTTCTATTTTTTTGCTTATGTTTGTTAATCTTTCGTAAATCTTTTACATCACTGAGAGTTGGCCTGTAACTTTGTATGTTGGTGTAGTGGTCCTTTGCTGGTTTGGGCATAACTCTAGTTAAGGCGGCTTTCCAGAGAGATTGCCCCTCACTGTCCAGCACTGCCATTATTAATATTTTTTTGTCCTTTAATAGTTTTCTCTATTTATTTGGTTATTTTTGATATTGCTGTGGGAATTGATTTTCATTATATGAATCCACCTTGTTTGTCATAGTGCGTTACGTTATTTTTTGTTTATTATATTCTTTCATAAATCTTCCTTATTAGTTATTACTGTGGGAGCAAGCATATATTGGCTTGTAACTTCGTATGTTGATATAGTCCTCTGCTGGTTTGGGTACTATCCTGATAGCTATGGAGGTTTTCAAGAGAGGTTAGATTGTGTTAGATTCAGTTAGGTTAGGTCCCATATACTCAGGGCCATATTATGTACCAGGCTGACAAGGCTAAAGCCTAAGGTGTCTTTTAGAAGGCGCTAACTTCTAAAATTACTCCTTATTAGTGGCAAAATAGCCCTAAATATTACCATTTTGAACCAAATTTTCAAAACACTTTTCCCAAAACCCGTACAACATTCCCGGGTGTGGTAATTATAGGTGTCAAATCTGTATTAGCCTAGGGGCCAAATAGACTTAATCAAGTCCTTGTAAATACTATATGGGAATTTTAAGGTTTGGTAATATTTTTATGTAGTAATTTTTTTCTCATAGGTACTATGTTAAAATGCAGACCAGGAATTTGAAAAAACACCCCGATGTAAAGCAATCTTTCAATACCTGGATGATTCATAAGCTGAACAAGAAAGTGTCTTCACAAGTTTATGGAATCCAAATTCTCCATCATAATGAAGCTTAAAAGCTTTCTCCTCCTACTTTTGTACTTCTTAAAGATTTGTTGCACCAGAGGGACAAAAAAGATTAGTATTTTTAATTGAATGAATTTTCTAAAAATATTTTCAACTGGAATTTTACAGCTCCCTGTGGAACTAGTTTTCAATTTGCTGTTGATGTACAGTCAGCCTCACAATTATTGGCCACCCTGGCTATACAACAGGGTGGTTATTAGCCAACAACGACAAAAGGACAGAAGGGGAGGTTGTTGATTTACTACTTGTTGGCAAAATAAAGTTACCCCTCAATTTAAGTAGGGAGTGTTATGATGGTTGCATCCACAATTCGTGCTTGAATTATAGCAGGGTGGCCAATAATTGTGAGGCTGACTGTACAAAGACAAGTGAAGTAGTAAATTTATCAATGTCATATTGCATGACCAATGATCATTGACGAAATTTCTTCCGAAGATCATCTCTCTGGAGATTTGATATTTTGTCGTTCAATGAAATTTGAGTTTTGCATTCAAAATTTATTTTGAACTAAAAGAAAATGTAAAGATTATATCTATACTATATTAGAAAGAGATGATACATCTAATATCTAAGGAACCACAGTCACCATTTGGCCATTGAGATTATATGATTATATTTAACACACCATATTTGTGATGTAGAGAACATCTTTTTCTTGCAAAAATTATTTCTAACAAAAAGTTTTAGAAATCAAGACTATAAAGATGTGAATACAATAGAATACAAATATTGGTAGACATAAAGGCGTAACCAACTATAAATACGATCTAAACACTGAAATTAATGATGATGATACATTAAAGATACATCCAGATGAAGAGTGTTTGGAATTAGAGCAGAATAGTTTTTTAAGAATTAAATACACACTTTTTTAAAGTTTCGCCACTCTTCATCATAACAATGATTTAATGATTCTCTCTAGGCGGCGTTCTTTAATTCAATTGCTGACTTGATGACTAAAAAACATTAATCAACGACTATAGTACTACTTGCTATAGCTCAACTACACAATCTGGTTTTTTCACTTTTATTAAACAACACCCAACACCCATGTTCTTAGGTATGTTCTAGTTCTAGTTCCACGTCTTATATAAGTATTATGGCCATTGAAAGCCCGATATAAGGGTAGCCGGTAACTACGCACAATATTACGTAAGTATTGTCACAATGGTATTCGTATCGTATTTTTTTTCCAGAAGGATTCATCCATTGTTACATCGGCGCCCCTTTTCTACTAAAGCTTCTTTTTCAAATCAAAAATCTTTCTTCTGTACCTATTTACCGACAAATATCAACCGCGAAATAAATATCATATTATCAAAACAACCCCCCTTAAACACACAATAGACTTATACTTAATATAGATCACATTTTTTTAATATCAAACTTCAAAGAAAGATTAACCTATCTTTATATCTGTACCTATTTAAGCGGCACTTTTACTTTTTTTTTTATTTCATCTTTGCTACCTGTTTGAGTTAAATTATACCAACCTGAATGTGAACATGGCCAACTAGATATTAAAAAGTAATTATATTATTACCCCCACTAATTTTTCTCGTACCCCTCCACCTGGTTGTTTCATTGGATGTTGATGTTGAAAGGGGACTGTCTCCTGCAGAATGCCATGCAGCTGTCCAAAATAAGTCGACTTAGGATTATGTATAGTATGTGAGAATAGTCAGTTTATTTTCGTCTGCCCTCGTGTAAACGTAGTACTATTCGATGAAGTGGTTTTTATTCTCTTTTTAGATTATCTTTCAAATACGTGCGGTGCGCTATGTTGGAATCATTTTTGTTTAGTGTTGTTTTATTTTAGTGTTTTGTTTAGTGCATTTTGTGCTAGTTTCTTAGTGTCTAAAATCATGGATTTATATTTTATTATTGGATGTATTGCTGATTTTGTTTGTACGCAAAGAAAAGCAATATAAAAAGGTTCGTGCATAAATTTTCTTTAGCCCAAAATTTCCACCTTTAGAAACCTTTGTTTTTTTTATTTCTCCAAAACTATGGGGCGCCCAAGTGGAATAATCTTCTAATAGAGATGTAACAATTTTTTCACATGTTTAAAAACAAGTTTTAAAGCAACTTCTTTCTTCTGTAGTTGATTAATACTGGAAAAAAATATGTTTTAATAATCTGGGTGGTATAAATTTAAATAAAAAATTACTCTGTTGAATTAATATATTAAAAAATTTGTAATTAAAGTAATTATAATTTATTTTAATGAATGCGAATATAATACCGGAATTTTGTTTTGAAACTCGAGTAACATTTTTGTTCTAATACTGCTAAAAATTAACTTTAAACAAAATGTGAGGTAAATTCTTCTTCCATAAAATTCATGATGGATTGCTCTTGTAAGGGTTCTTATTTGTACCCCATAGACCAAAAACGGTTCCAATGGTTTTTTTTAATAAATAAAATATTAGTCCTACAAAATGTCACTAACAAAAGAAGTCCTTGCTAACCTGGGTCCTATAAATAAATACCTGTGTATTGAATCGGTTTACCTCAGTCCAAAAGCTATAAATGTCGTATGTCGTTCCTTTGAGACTTTTGAGAGATGTTAACATTTAATTAATTGTTACATGAGTTCCTAAACGCATAGAGCGGCTCATTTTAATATAATTAATGATTTTTTAAATATCCAGGAAACAAATTTTAATGTTAATCGATTAATATATTACGCAAGCATTTTTTGAAACTGAATACAAAATAAGCAGCTGATGTTAACGTAAATTACCATTTTTATCACTTACATTGAATATTCATATTATGTACACGTAAATACGGAAGTAGCTCTTAGTGTAGTTATACATATACGAAGTACATCAAACTTGACATCAAGAATTGCACTTGGGAATATGTGTTACTATATTTTAATAGGTTGCTTGGAATCGAAAATGAGATGTAATGTTACAAGACACCACTTTTTTTTATACATTTATTTTTATACTTTTCTTTTATTAAAATTTTTAACACACGAACGCAATGTCACACTTCAAAACTATGTTAATTAGCGTGAAATTGTTGAAAAATTTGGAACGTTTTTCAAGTGTCGTATTCTTTGAGTTGCTTTGTGAAAATCACGCGATGTTTAACTCGGGCCTCAGAAGCTTTAAATTGCACTTTATAGAAATTTAATTGTTCTTCTTGCAATGTTCCAAATGAGCCGTTTTCTCGTAGATTGTGGTTTTAAAATGTATTATCAATTTTCTTCGTTCGCTAGCCCACATTCAGATAATGTGGGCTTCTGAAGCCTTCACATTTAATTCGTGTATATTTTAATAGTAATCATGACATCATGAGATACCTAAATCTTGATACATATTTCAGTATAAGATTTGATGTTTGTCTTAGAAATTCAAGGGTATACAGATTGCGATTATTTGTAATATAAAGGTATAGCTATGATGGATATGTATAGCTTTGGTACAGTGCTCTGGGGTTTGGTACTTTGTTGTTTTTTTTGTAGTTGGATATTTCGTTAAAAACAGTAACTAAGCTATAGAAACAAATTAATATTTCATGATTTTTTTTCGAAACAATTAGCGTGTTCTTCTGTTAAGAGGGTTGCCTGAATTTTTGTTTAATCAAAGACTCACTGTATTTTATAGTTCTTCATTTACTATCTTTTCCCTAGAATATTATTTAATTTAATCCATTCGCATAAGTAAAGTAAAATAAGCCTCACCATCCCCAGAAACAACACTATTTGGTCAACCACTATATTGAAGTTGTTCTAGGAGGGTTGGTCGGGGACCGAAGTCTACTTTACTCCTCTCTACCTTTGACTAACTGACTTTCGTCTAAGTCCACCGAACACCGAAGATTTTATGTTCTTTCTTTGGAAACCACAGGCAAGGCAAGAGGAACACCACTATCCTCCACACTCCAAAAATTAGCGAGGAAGTGTTAATTATCTGGCGAATATCAAATGAGTTCGGCTAAACTGATTTAAGCCTGAGTCGGTAGCTCCTACCAACCGCTTTCACTTCAGAACTAGAGCATGTAAAGTACATCCTATATGTTCGTGAGAGAAGACGGTAATACCGAGCCCATTGGTCTAACCACTTCCCTTTTAGTCCACGATCTTTCGCTATACGGGATAGCTTCCGTTCATCTAAGTTCAGCGATTAAGGCCAAAAGTTGGTGCCCGGTTAGAGAAAGGCGCGACTCTGGATCAAGGCATAACCTCTAAAACTTCTTTCTCAGTCGCATACCCGCAATCTTGTTAGGTAGTCGTCTTTCGAGAGTCTGGTTTCGAGAAATATCAAGAAACTGATGCGAGGAGGTCGCAACCAGCAGCAAAAGCCTTGTCAGGGATAATGCTAAAACTAGTCCAGTTGCGATTTGACCTGAGATCAGGAGGCAGAAGACCGGATAGGTCTTTATCACCAGCAGCCATGATAGACTTTTCCAGTGACTCAGAGCTTGGTGGTCTTGGGGCGAGTCCTCTATGTGGGCCGAGAGCCTGTATGGAACCTTTGAAAGGCTCAGATTCCTAAACAGAGCGGGTTCGTAGTTCAAAGAAGGGAGTTACTCTTGAGGAGAGTCAGAGAGGTGATGAACCTTCCGGTTCGGGAGGTTATATACACGTGCCAAAGACAGTCCACTCTGACCGTAGTCTAAGCTTTCTGCTCCGACCCGTGTTTGTCCCCCGAGAGGACTTCCTATCACAGGCAAGAAACTTATTTACTGCTTTCTATAAGGGTGACAGGTGGAAGTTAGGAGGAGCCTGTGAGCGAGACATATCTACGACAGGTTGCTCTGAAGGTAGTCTAAGTTCCCTGCCAGCGATAACATCGTGCTCACTGGTAACTTCCGAAATCGTGGAGATTCTGTATGGGTTTTGTGATTCGAAATCGAAGTCATCGATGGCGTCTGTCGATGATGGGTGTTCGGAATCATTAATTCCGTACAGTGGTGGAAAGTTCTCACATCATACCCCAGAAAAAATAATAATTTGCTCAAATTATTCCATTATTGGTAAAAAGTGACGAACGAAGTGATTTGTACATCGTTCAAAACAAAGTATTTTGAAGATATAGCGAT
Source organism: Malthinus seriepunctatus (assembly GCA_963924605.1). NCBI lineage: Eukaryota > Metazoa > Arthropoda > Insecta > Coleoptera > Cantharidae > Malthinus > Malthinus seriepunctatus. The sequence continues at coordinate 91,995,304 of OZ004600.1, forward strand.
TGTGACCCCTAGACACACAATCCTGTTGTTATTCCTCTACTATACCTAGTTACTTATAAATAAAATTTATATTCTGAAGTAAATTGATCAAATGAACGAAAATAACCCCTTCATAATTTATGAGGGTAGTGTTTTTGATTTCCACAAAATTATTACAGTAAACACATGAGAAAGTCGATAAATATTTGTGATCTAGTAAAAGAAAAGGTTCACTGGGGATTTAGAAAAGAAAATAGTATTTTGCAGCAACAACAAAGACCATAAAATCAAAATTATCCATAAAAATTACAAGAAGAACGCTTGTAGCTTTCTAATTCGTTGAGTAATTATTTACGCTAATTGCTCACGTATTTCTTCATAAATGATTTAATAAAATACACAATTTTTGCATTAAAATCTTGCAAAATTATACAAAGCAATTAGACAGTTAAACCGTTAGTTTTTATTGAGAGCTTGAGATGACCAGAATGTATAATTTCGTTACAGATTAGCAACGGCATAATTACATGTTAAGTTGGTCTGACTGCTTAACGTGCCCTTCTAAGCACTTTGTGCATCGTCAGATTGAAAAATATTTAATTTTTGTATTGTGACTAATTTATAAAAATTCGTAACACGAGTGGAATTTTAGGTATTGTTTTTTTAGAAAGGTACATAAATACTAATCTAATCGATTGAATGTAGAGCCGTGTAAACAATATCAAATTTATCTATAAATCCACTTGAACGTTTTATCTCTGTGTTTTTAGTTTTAAGTTGAACGTAACCTATTAGAGCATTAAATTTCATTAGCTCGAATATAGTTTTAGTTACTCAAATTGCTGTCAAAATGTACTCGAATAACAGTATCCACGAGAACTAAATTTTACATTTTTACGTTCAGAAAAAGATTGGTTTTAAAAAAAATTAAAAATGAGGGAATTAAGATATACAGAGTGTCTACTTTCAAAAAGGAGCATAGAGAACATTATAAAAAGCACTTATACATTATATACCTACTTTGTTAGTCGTCAGATAAATCTATATTGGCTGTAGTGACATCTAGCCGCACATGTTAATAGTAAATAGTTGTAGCATCTTGAATTATTCATATATGAACATCCATGTCAAATTATAATAATTCTATTATTTATTGTACTCAACAGCCAAAAATATTAATCTAACAAAGTGATTTCCAATGTTATTTCCCTATGTTCCACTTTGAAAGTTGACACACGGTATGAAAATGTACCACTGTCAATGTGAATATCGTATGGCAAAATAATAGTGCTGTTGAATCCATGCAGACAGCAGACTGAAGGATCAACTCACAGATGGAAGTGCGGGTGGGCCGACCTACAAACACACAGACATAAATTATTTCACCTTTTATGAAAAATAGAAAACTGAATAAGGGTTTATTGGCTTTGTTTTGAGTGTGAGATGAATAATAAAAAATGTCTACAATTTGACAAAAATTAGCCTTTAAAATCGACGATGATGCGATGGTGTAAAACTTCCATCCATAACCAAACTAATTATTTTTAATTAGAGAGTTATCTTTTAGATAAAATTGGATTTTTGTTACTTGATTATTTGTGGTGAATAGTTAATTTTTTTAAAAAGCCACGGTGACTTGATACTTTTTTTTTACAGTTACGTTATAATTTACTTATACAGTTAGAAGTGATCCCAGTGTGCGAATTTATAGTTGGATTATCGAATTTCAGCTTCGTTTGAATAAATTAATTTAGTGAGGAATTATTAATTTGCTAAATTTTATGGTGTTAATTTTAAGAAGGTTATAACGTAATTAATTAATTAGTTGTTAAATATTTTATCAACAATCGGCTTATTCAAGGATAACTACCTATAATAACGACCTAACTTTGATATTAGTTATTGTTTGTATTGTGTAATTACTTGCTTTTATCTTGCGTTTACTACTTTACTGTACACGTTGTTGTCATTATTGTAGTAGTTATTTTTAATTTATCTATTGCTTTCTCGTATAATACCTATGTGGTCATACAGGTTCACTTTACAACTTGAAGTTTCAACAGTACTTTAATAGGTATTATTAATTATTATCATCGGCAGGTCTATTTTTAGATATTTTTTCACTATATATTACCTCTTTGTCTGTCTGCTTGCCTGTTGTGCCTACTAAAGTGTCAATTATCAAAATTGACTATTCGGCCTTTGGTCTTCTCACCGTTGGAATTCACTGGTTAAATGGCGAAAAAATTGCATAATTTTATACCGTCTTAACCTTGTCTTAACCAACTCGGCCATTTTTCTCGATCTAACCTAACTTTAGTAGATCCAAGTGCTAGCCTGGCAAACGGAGGCTGCACTCGGAAAGACGCTGGTTTAGAGATACACGTTTGCATAATGCCGTCGTTTTATTCTAAATCCAAATTAGTGATGTATTTTTTGGGGACCCAAAGGATCCCTTATTGACTCGTAATAATAGGCGGTGTGTGGCCAGCTGGTTGTGAGTAACGGAACTACACGGTTTCCCGATGTTTTCTTGGATTTGGGAACCTTCTTTGTTTTTTAGCTTGCCTTTACCAACCGGCAGTAATGGAATCGTGATAATAGAGAGTAGGCCATACACGTAGACGGAATTTTTTAAGAAATAACAGTCAGAAGTAGCGTTTAGTGAAACTGCAGCACACCGTTCAACGCTCCTTTATTACTGCCACCTCTACTAGCTGGAGGCCTTCCCTAAGCCGAAATTCCTAAACACACCACTGTCCCAAATTGCTTCTATCGGATTTGTATTTTAGTTTGAAAAGCTGCCCAAAGAAAGTTTGCTTTTCTAAAGTATTTTTAATCAAGCACATTGGAATTTTTAGGACATTGCAGCTGAAGCTTCAAGTGAGATTAAATTTTCTGACTCACGAACGCTTTTTTCATCGACCAAAGAAAATTACCTTAGACATCAAATTGAGTCGAGATTTTCATTTAATTTGTGATATTTTTGGTAATTGAAATTATGTTTATTAATTATTAAAAAAATTATAAACATTTTTTTGTAAATAAATCCAAAAAGCTAACAATTTTTTCCAAAAGACAAAAATAGCACCGACTTGGCTACAAAATTATGCAAAGTTTTCCCCATTTAACCAAAACCTTATCTCTTATAGTTTCTGAAATCCCAATGGTGATGAGCCTCGAATCTGGAGCACAATGGTTAGAAGTAGACGAATAAATTATAATAGATCAGTAAGATTGATGATAAATTGGCAGATTTAGTTGAAGGGTGAATTGATAGATTTGATATCACTCGTTTAATAACTAGATATCGAGCATAAAATTTCTCGATGGAAAGATAGTGTCTCGACTAAAACTTTTTGCAATACTTAAAACTCCCCTGATAGTGATCATTAACAACTTCATCCTTTACGTATTTCCATAATTGCTCTATTTGCTGTCATAGTCTTATGCCTCACACCTAAAATTAAATTTTAATGTCCGACGGTTTTTGATTTATGCAAAGTATATATTTTTGCATGGTTCTGCTTATGATTTTAATAATTAAAGAAATACAGAAACTTGAAGTAAAACTGTGCTCTTAAGCATATCCATCCGATATTAATTTTTAATGCATGAATTTAAGGTGTTTCATTTCCCCTAATTGCAATGACGTCAGAATTATTTTTGTCACTTCAAAAATCATTTTTACTAGAAGTAAGGAAATTCAGATTTCATATAGAATGGCTGGACGAGCAATGCCATAACTCAGGAAAAAATTGTCCTGAAGGCTTCTAATTTAATATGATTAGGAGAAGCAACGTTTAAGCGAAAATTGTGTAATAGTATTAATTGTTCTAATGCCTACTTAAGGGTGGTATTTTATTCCATTAAAAATAAATGGTGTTTCAGACACACTTTTATTCCCATTTTTTATTAAAAACGGGTGGATATCTCGAAAATTATAAGGAATATGGAAAAAATTAAAAGAAACAATCTTGTAGGAAATTTACTAGGCTTTCATTTTGCTCAGAGTATTTTTTTCCTAGGACCTGCTATTTTCGAGATATAAGCGAAAACTAACTACTCTAAACACATTCTTGAGGAAAAAATTTCATCCTCTTCCATGTCCTTTTTTTGAGCGTTCGTTGACTGAACAATAAATGAAATTGTTGAAATATTTTTATGCAGTAAGGCTACCAGGAAGTTTTATACTATTTTTCAACTTTTCAAAACGTCATTGGGCGCATTCACCGGACGTAACAGTTACCAAACCGATCGCTGACGTACAGCTGCTTTGAGAACGTCTTGCAGAGCGGTCGTCATTTTATCAAATGCATTTCATTTGCGTTATGTTGAACCTCAGACCAATAAACAAGATGGACATCGTTATTTACATTTTTATTTGCCCCCTACACTTTTTGTTATGGTAAACATTGTTAAGATCAGTTTCGAAACGAAGTAATACGATCTATCACATTCGTACTATTACAACTGCATCCGAAGATCGGATATTTCGTGTTCATAGTCATTGTTTATTTACGTTTTCTAAATAAGTTAACCGTTTGCGCTACGTCCGGTGAATGCGGCCATTGAATACTTACTCTAAAACTCGTCGTAGCTGCATCAATAAATTTTATCTGCATTTCAATACATGAGATGTGAAAATTGAATAAACAAAGACAGTTTTCGCAATTGAATTATGTCACTTAACCTGAAATTTAACCCCTATACATAACACTAAATTAAGACTATTAAAATTCAACCGCATTAAAAATTTGCGGGTAAGGCGATAGCTATAATTCGATTCAAATTAATGATTTTTAATCGACGTTAAAAAAAGGGTTCACGAGGTGTGTGTATCGCATCAGCCACAAGAATCGTTAACCCTCCTAAATCCTTTGCATTAGTAAATTAACTGTTGGAACGCTAGCGACATTCTGACGACACAAACGGTGGAAAATAGAAAAATATTTTTTTAGAATTAAAGTTTTCTTACGTTGTCTATTTTGTCAGATTTATTATACTATTCACACACGTAAGTCAACATTTTTCGAGTACAGGTAGTGAACAATAAATAAGAAAACAATCTGTCACTTTTGGCAATAACTTTGTTGACGAGTGTATTTTTGTGTTTCAGTTTGACCGAAAGGTCTATGGAAAGACCGCCCGAGTATCAAGACGAGCCGCCACCAGATCTTGAGGCCATGTGGGGGATGGAGGCTGGCGCCGATTGTGACTGTCCTGGACCACCTCCGGAGTTTCTGTTACCACCTCCCCCTAGGCCCCCAATTTTACAACCTGAAAATTCTATTTACTGTTCGGAAGATCCGTTACCAATTGAAACATGTGATGCTTTACCGGTAAGTTAGATAATTAAAGAAAAATATTTCAAAGTCAGTACATTTACGATGCTAAAAGTTGTGGAAGAATGTGCAAGGTGAAGTAATTGTGTTTCTTTATTTGATTTATGTCGGGTAGACAGGTAAAATTTACTACCTTTGAAGTTTCGTTATTTGGAAATTCAATTTCGTAAAACAGAAACAAGCACTCTCCGATTTACACGTTGAAAATTTAAATAACAATAAGAAGAGATAGTTTTCTGGTTAGACGAAAACTTCGTTTCGAGTTGTAACTGATATCTATTAGTTACGCCGTAATTAACTCAACTGTAAGTTTCGATGGACAAGGGATCACTTGCCATGTCATTTAGATTCAAAACCACAAACCGCACACGTCAAATGCATATATTCGTGAGAATTCAAACCTGTGGTGCCGGAACTTGTATACTCTTCATGACGAAAAGGTATCCATTTTTAGCGTGTCAATAAGCGTGTTGAATTTCACTTTTGTAATTTAACACCGCTTTGTGAGAATTCATAGAACTATATTTTGACCAAAACCAAAACTTTTTAAAATAACACGGATTATACTCCCATTCTCGCATAATACCTTTCCTTTTTGTTAAATCCTGAGCAAAACAGAAAAAGATACGAAAACATTTTACGTTTTATCAAAATTCAAATCTTTTTATTTTATTTTCGCATTTTGACTTAACCGGGCGCCCTTTTGAGATAAAATTTTTTTAAAGCGTACTAAAGTTAAAGGAAACGAGTTGTACCATTAATATGTTTACTGCTTTTAATTTACACACATTTTACGTCCGGGAGGGTTTTTCTTACATCTCTCTTTCATCACATAAATTTACCGAGCACCATTTACTCCCGCTTATATTCCTCGCTCGATTAAATAAGTGAGTAGCAAAATTATTTTTATTTCTGTTGAGGTTAGTTAGTTACGCCGTTTAACACACCAACTATTCAAAACTTCAAACTTAAAAGACGTTATTTCGGACGTTTTGAACGAAGAGCCTTGGCTTTTAAAATGAAATATATGAGATTTTTTAAATTGTTTTTGGACTAATTTTTTTATGATTTTGGAGAGGTTTGTAGAGTATGAGTTTAAAGACCACCAACATTCATTCAACACTTGCTTGAGTTTGAAAAAATTTAAAAGTCAAGATCCTTACATAATTGATAGCTGTAATGGGTCGTTAATCAACCTGGGAAAGTAATTACATATTTAGATTGTAGACAAATACGTGTTTATGGGTGAAATAAAACTAAAAATGAAACGACATTTTTATATCGCGATTATCTGATCTAACATCAAGCAGACTATGATGCATTAGTTCCGCTTTTCACAAAACGGTTAGTAACAACTTGCTCCATCTATTTTTCCACAGATTATTTTGTCTTAAATGTTTTCGAAAATTAAATCATAATTTGTCCGAGGCCATTATTTATTTTTTATATCCAAGATTATTGTTTTGTGAATTTACGGCATCCCAACTAATTACATTTTATGGCAATAAAATTGTTCCAGTTAAACTTTTTATTATAGTTAATGCCCTACGAGAAAAGTTATGATATAGTTGGAAATGTTACTAAAGTATTGTGCAATACAAAATATTGTTTGCGTCATTAAGAGGCATTAAATTTTCTTTTTCCTCCTCAGGCTTTAGACAAGTTGCCTTGCTTCGTAGTGCTACAGAAGATTTTTATGAATCCGTGTCTTTCTACTTGGTTAGTCCATTGCGTACTCTTCTGATATTCTCTGTTTTCTGACTATTTTCCTCATCTGTTAACACTTCAAATTGACTAATGAAAATCAACAATTTGTAATTGTTAGAAAAAGCTTCTCCTGATGACTTTCGCCAAAAAACGATACATCCAAAATTTAATTCCCCCATTGGAAATACAATTTCCATGTCAACACTTTATATAAAATAAAATGAAAATTTATTGTATTAAAACAAAACTTTTGGTTAGTTGTTATTTGGTTAAACGTATTGCTCTCATTTAGCCTGTTGGACTTCAACATTTTGAATTTAATTAAAATTGTTAAATTCGATATTTTGATAAAACAAATAATTATTTCACCACAATTTATCGGTCCGTGATGTAAAATTTAATAAATTATCTCCAATCGATTAATCCAAAATATAATAAGTTGACAAAAGCTTTTCACGATAACAAAAATATTATTGTTGGTACCTGTTATAATTGAATACACTTTAATTAATATTAAAGAGTTAAATTGGAAATTGAAACGAAATATATTTTGAACCTGAATAATATTTCGTTGTTTTAGTGCTTTGTAGTATAAATTTTATTTCTTGGCTCGCAATGTTGAGTTTCTTGGGATGTTGTGATTAGAAACAGATGTAGACAATACAATTTTCTGTTTGAGTCAATGCACAATTTGTAATTTATTTGGCATTAACACAACTTATGTACACAATTACCAGGCGATTGTTACATTGTATTAAAGTTTAAGAGATAAAGCAACTGGGAAAATTTTGGTTTAATTTAGAATTTTAATGGAAATTGGAAAATTTTGTAGTTGGAATGTATCAGTGAGTTTAATGTTCTCTTTATATCAGTATGAAATTATATAAATTTTGTTATTACAAGCATTGGGTATATTGTATTATACCTAGGTACTCGTAGCTATAAAACTTTTACTCTACTGATGTGACTCTGTAGGAGCTATTTCAGAAGCTGAAATACAATGCAATGCGGTTTCACAGAAAATTATTTATGATCTAACCAAAATACTAATGGGTTTGTTTGATATTCCAAACATAATTAAATAATTACCAATAGGGTATTTTTCAATTTTTTAAAATATGTCTACAAATTTACTTTATTGATAGCGTAATCCCAAAAGCACATTTAAAAAAAAATTGCGACTGTAGGTTTTGCCAAAAAAATTATTTGAAATTCAAACTCTAAAGTTTCCCGCATAAAAGCGGCATGACGTCATGGATCGTTCCTGTCAATATTGAACTTCATGAGCTCCAACTTATTATAACCTGGATTACACAATAACTGACATTTAACAAATGTAACTAAGCAACAAACGTGATTTATACGACCAGCTACGTCACTTCCGTTTAACTTTTCACTTTGAAACTGTAGCATTTAATGCTTTTTCTAAAGCAGTTTTTGAAAAAACTTTTTGGATTGACATATTTTTAGTGTACGCAAGTCATTGATAATCGATTTTGCTATGCAATAATGTAGTAATAATCGATATTTAAAAAATTGGAAAATACCCTATTGTGCTTCTGTCGGTTTTGTTTTTTTGATTAGAAAGCTGTGGAGAGGACGTTTGAGGTTGTAAAATATTTTCAGTCCCATTGAAACTTTAAAGATGGCCATTGCCATTGCAGAAGGACCTTTTTTGATCTAACCTAACCTAGGCATGTTCTTATGGGCCTTATTTTGAACCCATTATTCTTCTACCGGTTGTTTTTAATGACGTTTGCTGTTGTAAAGTATTTTCAGTTACATTGGAACTTTCAATTGCCATTTCGGAAGGACTTTTTTTATCTAACTTAACCTTGGCATAGGCCTGAGTCTAAACCCGTAATACTTCTGCCTGTTGTTTTTTTATTAGAAAGCTGTGTAGAGGACGTTAAGTGTTGTAAAATAATTAGCAGTCACCAATGAACTTTAAAGAACCTCATTGTCATTTCAGAAGGACCTTTTTTGATCTAACTTAACCTAGGCACGTGCTTATAGGTCTTAATCTCAACCCATTATGCTTCTACAGGTTTATTTTTATTGGAAAGCTGTGCAGAGGAAGTTTACTGTTGCAAAATATTTTCAGTCACACAGGAACTTTAAAGGAAGCCATTGCCATTGCAGAACGATCTTTTTTGATCTAACCTAACCTAGACATATTCTTATAGGCCTTATTGTAAACCCATAATTCTTCTGCCGGTTGTTTTTTATTAGAAAGTTGTGTTTGAGGTTGTAAAATATTTTCACTGACATTGGAACTTTAAAGAAGGCCATTGTCATGGCAGAAGGGCCTTTTATGATCTAACCTAACCTAGGCGTGTCCTTATGGGATTTATTCCAAACCCATTATGCTTCTACCGGTTGTTTTTTATTCGGAAGCTGTTTTAGAGGACGTTTGGCGTTGTAAAGTATTTTCAGCCAAATTGGAACTTTAAAGAAGGCCTTTGCAAATGGATCTTTTTTGATCTAACCTAATTAAGGCATGTTCTTATAGGCCTTATTCTAAACCCATAATACCTCTGCCTGTTGTTTTTTTATTAGAAAACTCTAGGACATTTATTGCTGTAAAATATTTTCAGTCACATAGAGACATTAAAGAAAGCCATTGTCATTGCAGAATAGTCTTTTTTAATCTAACCGAAGCTAGGCATGACCTTACGAGCCTTATTTTGAACCTATTATGCTTCTGCCGGCTGTTATTATTAGAAAACTATGTAGAAGACGTTTACTGTTGTAACATTGAAACATTAAATTGCCATTTCGTGAGGACCTTTTTCTGATGTCCTACCCCCATGATAACCTAACCTAGACATGTCCTTATAGACCTTATGTTACAGCAATTGTGCTTCTGTCGGTTTTATTTTTAATTAGTAAACTGTGTAGAGGACGTTTAGTGTGGTAAAATATTTTCAGTCACATTGGAACTTTAAATAAGGTCATTGCCATGGCAGAAGGACTTATTTTAATCTAACCTAACCTAGGCATGTCCTTATAAGCCTTATTCTAAACTCATTATGCTTCTTCCGTTTTTTTTTTATTAGAAAGCTCATAGAGGACGTTTACAGTTGTAAAATATTTTCAGTCACATGGGAACTAGGTCATTGTCATTGCAGAAGGGCCTTTTTTAATCTAACCTAACCTAGGTATGTCTTTATTGACTTTATTCTAAACCAATTTTTCCTCTGCCTGTTGTTTTTTTATTAGAAAGCTGTGTAGATGACTTTTGGTGTTGTACAGTATTTTAAGTCACCTTTAAAGTTTAAAGAAGGCCGCCATTGCCATTGCAGAAAGACTTTTTTTTTATCTAACCTAACCTAGGCATATCCTTATGGGTCTTATTCTAAACTTATTATGCTTCTGTTCTGTTGTGTGATATTTTGATCTTCACAATATTGGTTTGGATCACGCAATGAGCAAAAAAAATTAAGATTATGAAACAACAATATACCACTCCTTGCATTAGGTAATAACAAAAAGTGTAAATGTACTTAATTGAATTGTTGCTAAATTCGGCCTTCGAAACGTCAGTTTTAGATAATAGTATGTAAATACTCCCAAGAAAAATGATGTAGGTAATATTAAAATTTTAGTAGTTAGGCAGAAATGTTCGTTCTGAAATTCAAAGAATTGTCTAATATATAAAAAAGTAATATATAAAATTTTAATTAATAAATAGGTATAGGGAGATAGGCCCAAAAGGAATTCCATCATGTCGTAGTTTTTTCAGATGTCTAATTCTTCTAAGACTGAGACGATGAACAAGGGAGTTGACCTATCTTTATCGAGTTTTTTTTTCAAAAATTTTGCCTTCCGCCCTTTCGACTTCTTTAAAAAGTGGTAATATAAGTTTCTGACTTTCATAATTTACATATCTAATCAACCACTGCTTTTCGATTATTTTATATTGCTACTGTGAAAATAGAACGATTTTGCTCAAACTGAAAACACTTTTGTGAAGCATTAAAAATATATAAAAATAAAATTTAATGTAAGCTCCTTCTAGGATTTTTGAATTTACACTTTTTGAGTGCACTGTACCTTGCTTTGCTGCTGCTGTATTTTACTGAATGTTAATCCTCACTTCCTACTTCATTTCTTTTTTTCTTTTGTATGTTAAAATGTGAAACGTCTTTTATGCAAAGTTGTAAAGCAAAAGATATCCATCGAGCCCATAAAGAATAGCTGACACTTATCTCTCTCAAAGGTGTGACGTGCAAACGTTTAATTTCTCTTAAAACCAAAATTTTTTAATCTAATAAGAAAATAATAAACTGTTTGTAGAAAAAATTAATAAAGAGTTTATAGACCCTTTCGTAGTAGCTTCGAGCCTCCCAGTATCAAGATTTAGATGGTCTAACCATTCCGACACTGGTTATAAAGCCATCTATAAACCAAAAATATTAGCGTCACTGGAACACCCGCTGTGGCATACAGACCACAGGGTAGGAAACGATGTTATACATCAGCAGTTTCAAACCATTATTTAATAATAGGCTGCAAACATTTTATAAACAAACATTTTCTAAAACACAAAAAAAAGTTAAAAGGGCATTATGTTTGCGAATTAATCATTTAACATTTCAGTCGTTATGAGAGCTCTTTCTTTATGCGGGCGTATTTTAATTGGAAGTTAAATAAATTCGAATTTTTTAAATTGTAACTCTTAAGATTGGGTCTTCTTCGTAGCACACCTACTAGTAATTAAATTTTTATTATCTGATAACTATACATACCTTCTTTTCTATACAAAATTCAAGACTACAAATAACAGTAGTTTTGTCACTTATCTTTTGACAAGGAGATAACTACTTTATGGAGTGGTCATAAATTTTGACAGAAGCTTCAAATAAAGCTGCTAAATATCACCGTCGTAGTCATTATAGACATAACCTTCCAATTCTTTATCTTCCTTTACAAACTAAAATGTTTTACGACTATCCTCCCATTACCCAAATTTTAAAAATGATTAACTAAAGTTAAAGACCGTCCTTCATTTTGGGGGATATATTGTAAATCTTCGAAACTCGAGAAGTTATTTTGACTTTGACAACTTTTCTAGCAGAAATGAAGTAATCATAACCACCTGCTGTTTGCTGTTTGTTGTTAATTTGCATTTATATTCTTAGTAATTTTGACTCGTCAGCGTGGCTATTTTCAAAAAATTTATTAGGTACCTAAATCATAAATTATTTTTTTTTATAAACGTAATAATATGGGTGGTTATAATTTTTTTAAAAGTGTAAATATTGTTAATAATTTTTAATTACAAAAAGAAATTCTTTAGGGAATAAAATAGCGAGTATCAGTATCTTGGCGTATTTTAGATTCCGGTGGCAGATGGTATTTTAATTGAAAATTCCTTTTTCGTTTACTTTTTTTATAAGACCCTTTCGAAAATATTGCTATATTAAATAACAAATCGAAAATTCTTCAAAAATATTTTTTTAACGTTCGTTAATTCGTGTGTCTTAAAACTAGTTAGTTATGTTTTCGTTATTATTATAAACATTTTTTTCTATTCTTCTTCTTTTTCTTCGACATAATATCTATTATCTAAGCTCCCGAGGCTAAATCGAGTTCTGTATATAGAAACATCACGCTTCATAATAAAGCGCCTAAAAAATATGTTAATCTGAATATAGAAACTACCTGAGGAGATTGAGCGAACACGGCCTCAACAGATTGAATCATTATTTGTTTCAAAATGAAGGCAATCTTCTTTATGGCCGATTATAACAAGTCTCTTTCACTACAAGTGTATATAATTTTATATATTTATTAAGCCATTTGTATTTATTTTATATTACATTGCTATTTTATACCTATGGAAGATTTTTTTTTCGTTTTGATTAAAAAATAAGAAAATGTGTGTGTGAAAAGAATTTTAATTAAGTTTTAAAAGTAACGATCCCGTAAGTAATCGTGTAAAATACCTTGTGAAAAAAAAATAACCTATCACATCCTTAAGAATTTTCAGCTTTTCTTTATGGAAAAAAATATATATTTTTCTCCTTAGAATTTGTATTTTATCTGGAGACCCATCAGTTTATTTACAGTGAATGCATTTTTCGTTTGTTTGAATTCCGGCGTTTGAATAAAGAGTGTTGTTTATTTGCTTATTAAGTTTTGACTTAAAAGGTTTGCTCGTGGCATCTTTCTTTCATCTTTCCTTTTTCTTTTTTAAAAAAATTAATATTAAACTTGAAGTCCGTTTATTTTTAGTGTCATATTAATAAAACTAAAATTTTTTAATTAAAACAATACTAAAGTTATGTTTAACAACAAAGCAAATTTTGCTATTACCTTGGGCAATATTTTTAATGTTTTGATTTACATGGCTTACTTTGATCTTAATTCCCTTGTTGCTATATTAAAAAGCGTGCAACGTTTTACAAATTAATGATTTTTGAAAAATTTTATCTTTGGTTAATTTTCCTATCCGTTGTCATGGCAACGGAAAATTTCTAATTTTAAATGCTCTGAAATATGCATTTGTATATAGGGTAAATGGTAATCAAATTAATTTTAATATTTTAGAACTAGTAAATAGAAAACTTATGTGATGGCACATCACTCATTTGTTTAGTACCATCAAATGCCACTCTATGTAAAATTAATAATATCAATTTCATTTGAACAATTTGACATTATGCGTTGATTCTAAAGTTTTCCTAAAGGAATTACCAATATTTATGATTCATTAATATTGATTGGAATTACTTGTATCTAAATCATAAAAATATACAGTTGCTATACTAGGGGAACGCCCGTTTTATTGTCAGTTTAATTAAAATAAAAAAATAGCGGAGGGGTTAGTGCGAGATGAAATGGAAGGGCGATGTAAGCATTTTTTATGTTTGATGATGTAGAAAAGTTAACATAAGAGAATTTATTAGGGGTCTTCTTATAGAAGAATCATTATTTTTTTAATATATTTATGAGCACCTTATAATTAGACAACAGACAACTCCCAAGCATTTATGATTTCTAAATCATCTCATATCATCTTCATTAAAGCTTCTTTAAGCTAGTTCTACTTCAAGAAGCTTTGGAGTTTCATATGCTTTGTTTTGTGTCTCGCCATATATAGAGTGCCTCTCTCTGCTTAAAAGCTTAAATTCGCTTCTTGTGTAAACTCGTGACTATTAAATTTGCCTTTTTAACTTGAAAATTTTTATCTTCATATTGGCACTTTTTTTTAAATGATTATTGATCAATATTTTACTACATTTTGTATTATGGAAATGCTGAAAAACTTGATGGTGCATAAATTGTTTTTAGGTAGAATAATTTCTATTATTTGTTTATCTCATCTAACTTCAGTGTTATACTTCGTTAGCTTATATAATATAATTCTCCACAATTTATTATTTATTGTGTAGTACAGGAAGTCCACACGAGTGGTTAGCTCTCAAGCGATTAACACACTATTTTACGACATTTTTGACTTTTTCTAGAATGTTTATTACAAATTAGTGGTTAGAGCTTTATAAAGTTGTAAGTTTCAAACAAAGCTTGTATAAGTATAACATTTTGCAAACATTTTTCGTGTCTGTGGCCCGGATGTGGGTAAAAGCAGACATCCATTCATTCGTTAATTTTGCGACAGAAAATAATCTATGGGAATACGAGCAACACCCAGTAACAATATTTCCAAATTTTTTTTAAGTCAGAGAAGAAGACCAAACGTGACCAGAAGTGAATGAAACCGTTTAAGAGGGCGATATTTAACAAATGGGCGGGGAAGTTGATATTTAGACATTCCGCTCTTAAGCTTCAGCGCCTTTATTACCCGGTTGATATCACTAATATTTACAATTCCTGATAGGGTAAAGTTCAAAGAAGGCACTAAAGTGTTTGTATATAAAAAATAAGAGCCTAATTAGTGAGAAAAATGCAGTTGAACTTGGTGAAATTCAAAAAAAACAACGGATGTTGGGTAGAAACAACATCCTGTCTTTTTTTAAATTTCACCAAGTTCAACTGCATTTTTCTCACTAATTAGACTCTTATTTTTTATATACAAATACTTTAGTGCCTTCTTTGAACTTTATTCTATCAGGAATTGTAAATATTAGTGATATCAACCGGGTATTAAGGGCGCTGAAGCTTAAGAGCGGAATGTCTAAATATCACCTTCCCCGCCCATTTGTTAAATATGGCCCCCTTAATAGGGTTTACCTATAATTGATTAAGCTTTCTTCTACTCATAACGTTCAATAATAATTTAATTCTTCTCTTTCATTAAACCTGGGAGAGTGGAGAAAACGTCCCACCAGAGTCATCTACAAGCTGTATCTATACCCAGAGTCGGACTGGCCTCATTTGGCCCTGTCGGCAACAACTGTAATTTGGCCTGATATCTGACTCCGTTTGGCCCCAAAAAGCATTTTTTGGCTTTGGGCCCAAAAAGCATTTGGACTTGCCGCCCTGTCCAGTCCGACCCTGTCTATACCAAGTTTTCCTATATTTTATTTCTAGCTACATTCAAGGTCGGACTGGCGACGTCGGGTCGGTAATTCGGCCATGGATGACTTTGCAAACTGCACACTAATTAGTTTTTACAGTTGAAAAATATTCACCCGGGCATTGGATGCCAACTAGCTCAAGTGGGATCTTTAAGTTCAAGTGGAGATTCCATTCGCGAGTTTCTTGGTATTATTTTAGGTAAATTAGATCCCTCCATTCCTATCACATCTGTAACACACTTCTTCTGCTCTTGATTAATCTTAAACCGCTGTCTATAACCCAAACCTGATTTTCATCAGAATTAACAGATGGAAGTTACTTCATCACCCGTTTTACGACCCAGACTTGATACTGATTAGTTTATCAACAGTTTATTCTGATAAAAGTGATGATATTCGGACGGGTAGTGTTTCGAGATCACTGAGGAAGAGAACAAGCGTGGGACAGGTTAGCTCAATACATATCCAGGCGGAAAGCTTCTATGGGAAAGACGACTGTGTTGCAAGTGTCTTAATCGGGTAACGACATCAAGACATGAAGAAGATATACACATTTTTAAATTTTTAAACAAATTAAGATGTTTATTTACGAAAGAGAAATGAGAATTTATACGGCATTTTACAACACAATAAGGAAACATTATTCTTAGTAAAGTAGGTAATATTTTTGGTAGAAAGTTTTTTAACAGACACGCAAATATATGACAATGAACGTCATGCAACCTAACAACTCAATCATGATGATTCAATAGACGAGGCTCTGAATTCTAATGATATAAAGTCGTGAGTAGCCATGAGTTTTATTCCACCCACAAGAAGTATAGGTTAGCGTTAAGCCGTTAAACCACTCACCACTGCGTTTTCCAAAGCGTTCTTCTGGTACCCCCGATGCAATGGATAGGAAGCTTTCAGTGGGTATACGTAGAAATGCGGTTTTTAAATATTTTATTCAAAATTATTTTTTTGCTCTATGCTCCTCAATTATTTTTTCAAAGTTGGTTCTGCTGCCGCTGGTACACTTGTCAAATCAACAGTGCAATAAATAACAGGCCCGCAGGGCCTACGTCGCTGGAGGGCCCCAGGATATAAAGGGTCCCAGAAACATTGTTTAGTATGAAATTTCGTTATAAAATCTAATTGTGTTTAAATAAAATGATTATTAACGGAAATGGGTAGGAGCCCTACTCTGGATTTTGTGAGAGGGCCCCCAAACTCTTAGTTACGCTACTGCAAATCAACGTTTCACGAAGTAAGCTCATGTTAAATTGTAGAAATGTCTTGGTAGGCGACTTCCAAGTTTAATATAACGTCCTACTTGTAGAACACAAAATAATGGAATTCGCTTCACCTCTATAGGAGTGCTAGTGACATCTAGTGAAAAAAATTGTTTTCTGCATTAATTTATTAATATCAATAGTTCCTAATTAACGACCTTTTTTACTTCGAAAAGGTATTTGCACAGTTTCAAAAAATATGCGCAGCTATGGCATGTTATGATATCATTTACTTTCGAGTACAAATAGAACCTTTCGAGGCGCTGTAAGCGACGTTTGGTAATACGTTGTGATTGGTGCAGTTTTCACGTCAAAGTGACATTTGCATAAGGCCAATAAAGACAAAAAGCAACTTTGACCCAAAGACCCAAGAAGGCTAACGAGTCAGCTAAGACAGTACTTTGACTTAAAAATTAAACCGAGTTATTGATGGTTAGAGCCCGGATTTATAAGCATTTATTATTTCAAAATAAGCGCTTAAAATAACTTAAATAAAGCCTAAAAAAGGCTTTAAAAAAGTCAAAAAAAGCTCTTTGAAAGCACTAAAAATCCAAAATTGATCATCAAAATTTAATTTTTATTCAAAATTTGAATTCTTATCATTTTGAAAGAAAATTAAGTATTCTATAAAATTATATGTATTTTCCAAATTATTCATTGAAAAAGATTGTAGTTTGTTGTAAGCGTCTCTCTAACTCAACTGATGTAATGGGGGCTCTGATTAGGTGTGCGGGGGGGGGGGTACAGATTTAAAGCACTAAAGAAAAACACGAGTTATTCAAAGTATTCGAATTTTAAGAGAAAATTAATTTAAAAATCACCAAACTTTGGAAATAAAAGTTCAAAAAAGCACTAAACTCTCTTAAGCAAAATTTTTCAGAAACGTAAAAATCCAAAAGCTTCATCTGGATTGACCTCGTGGCTGCTCATATTTTTCAAATTGTGGAAGTATTTAAATTACTTTTTCAAATTTAAAAAATCCATTAATTAAGGACTATTTAGTATCAACAGGAAAACAGCTTTCTTTCAAAAGATACCCATTGCTTCTCTTGTAAATTAATTGGTGAAGAACCAAGCTGAAAATAGACGAATTTTTATTTGTCTATGTCCCCAAAATGTGGCCACTGTATGAAAGAGAAAGTTAACTTTCGAACAACAAAATTTTAAAAATTACATAAAAGGTTAGTTGCAAGCCTTTAGTTTTGCACTTTACAAGTAAATCTCAAAATTTCATTGGGGCAGTTTAGAAAGGTATAAATTTTAAAGTAATATTTTTAAAAGTTGTAATTTTTCAAATGTACTACATAAGCACTTATACTTTATTCTAAATACCATAAATAGTTTGAAACGTATTTCAATGAATGGCGCATTGCAGAACATAAATATCACTTGGATACTATCAAACACTTTTGCATATGAATTTCTAGTCGGAAATTGCTTTCCTTTTGCATCCTTTGATGAATGTTTGTTAGTTTTACTTAAATTTTACATTTTGAATATTCATAATGTAAACAACTTTTTAAATGGGCTATTTAAAATAAAAGCTTGTTTAAACTTATGTAAATATTGTAAAAAGCTTTATTTAAAATAGTACAATTTCGAGTGTTTTTCACTTTTTTTATCTAGTTGCGCTCGTTGGGAAAATTCTATTTTTGTACATGCATTGTAATTATAAAAAAAAGAACAAGTAATGATATAAAAGTATTCAAACAACATAGCGTGTATGTCAAAAGTCGTGTCGAAAATATACACACACGCTAAATTACAAAGGAAAACCTTTCCATGAACTTACAAAACATCAAAGAGTTTCCTTTTTCTTTGATATATACATCTACCTACCTATTTGTCTAAAATAAACATAGCAAGTATACACTGTTAAACAAAAACTTTATCGATTATTTAGTGTTAATTATACGCACACATCCAAATTTTGTTTTATTTATCAATTTGTAGTAAATTGGGTTTAGTGTGTGTTGCTTTTAAGTACCAATTACTCCAACTGTAAACTCACATAATCAATTTACGTTAAACAACTTCTATCCTCTTTCAATTTATCATTTTGTGTGTTATAAAAACGAATAATTATTTTTTACAATTCCCCTAGTTTAAGTTTTCTCGTCAAAGAAACAAAAACTTTGGAATTCATATTTTGTGATTCCTCTATTTTCAAAAGTAAAATTTCAAGAGGGATCTCTATAACCCTAACCCAACATTCCAGTGCGAGATTTTAAATCGACGATGGCACTCAATTTTATTCAAATGTTCATTAAATTTAAGGGTGGGTGCAGGTTCAACCTGCTCTTACTCTGAGATTGGGGCTAGTCGATTGAAATTTTTCGCCTTATTCAATTTTCTTGGTGCCAATTATATCATGAAGGTATTTCACATCAGATTGTATTCTAAAAAAATTCCAAGTGACACTTGTGAAGGATTTTGTAGTCCTCCGAAGCTACTGTCCATGATAGCTCAGGTTACAGAGGCGACTTGTTCTGAAGAATTGAGAAAGTCAGAACACTTTTTAAATTAAAAAAAATAGAGAGCTTAGGATCGGAGGTTGACTTTTTGTTGTTCAAGGCCATTATTTTACCAACCTCTAATGCTGCGCGCGATGCGAGAAAAGTCTCGCTCTCGCTCTGCGAGAGTAAGCTGTAAAAGCGATTTAATGTGGGCAGTTATATCTTTTTTTAACGATGATAAGGCAGGGCGGGAAAATGTATTTTATTCTAATGGTGTGAATGAAGAAAATATTTTATCAGCGAGAGCAAGATTTTGACAGATCTCGCTCTTGGGAGAGCGAGAGGAGTGTAATTTGTGATGCGGGAGCTATTTGGGAGACTAGGTCACTCTCGCTAGAAAGAAACACTACCAACTTCTTCTGTAGGTTCATCAATCATTAATTTATTTCTTAGCAATTATTTCACCAACCTCTAATGCTGCGCGCGAGGCGAGAACAGTTTCGCTCTCGCTCCGCGAGAGCAAGCTGTAAAAGCGATTTAATGTGGGCAGTTATATCTTTTTTTAACGATGATAAGGCAGGGGGGAAAAGTATTTTATTCTAATGGTGTGAATGAAGAAAATATTTTATCAGCGAGTGCAAGATTTTGACAGATCTCGCTCTTGCGAGAGCGAGACGAGTGTATAATTTGTGATGCGGGAGCGAAAGCGAGACTAGGTCAGCCTCGCTAGAGCGAAACACTACCAACTTATATAGGTAGGTTCATCAATCATTAATTTATTTCTTAGCCATTATTTCACCAACCTCTAATGCTGCGCGCGAGGCGAGAGCAAGCTGTGAAAGCGATTTAATGTGGGCAGTTATATCTTTTTTTAACGATGATAAGGCAGGGCGGGAAAATGTATTTTATTCTAATGGTGTGAATGAAGAAAATATTTTATCAGCGAGTGCAAGATTTTGACAGATCTCGCTCTTGCGAGAGCGAGACGAGTGTATAATTTGTGATGCGGGAGCGAGAGCGAGACTAGGTCACTCTCGCGAGAGCGAAGCACTACTAACTTATGTAGGTTCATCAATCATTAATTTATTTCTTAGCCATTATTTCACCAACCTCTAATGCTGCGCGCGAGGCGAGAGCAAGCTGTGAAAGCGATTTAATGTGGGCAGTTATATCTTTTTTTAACGATGATAAGGCAGGGCGGGAAAATGTATTTTATTCTAATGGTGTGAATGAAGAAAATATTTTATCAGCGAGTGCAAGATTTTGACAGATCTCGCTCTTGCGAGAGCGAGACGAGTGTATAATTTGTGATGCGGGAGCGAGAGCGAGACTAGGTCACTCTCGCGAGAGCGAAACACTACCAACTTATGTAGGTTCATCAATCATTAATTTATTTCTTAGCCATTATTTCACCAACCTCTAATGCTGCGCGCGAGGCGAGAACAGTTTCGCTCTCGCTCTGCGAGAGTAAGCTGTAAAAGCGATTTAATGTGGGCAGTTATATCTTTTTTTAACGATGATAAGGCAGGGCGGGAAAATGTATTTTATTCTAATGGTGTAAATGAAGAAAATATTTTATCAGCGAGTGCAAGATTTTGACAGATATCGCTCTTGCGAGAGCGAGTAGTGATGGACTCGAGATGAGAAAAATCTCGTCTCGTCTCGAATTCGAGACGAGAATCGAGACGAGACTACTTTTCCAAAGCGAGACGAGAATCGAGACGAGACCGTTAAAAACTCGAGACGAGACGACACTACGAAAAAAAAATCTCGTCTCGTCTCGAGAATTTTTTTTTTTAATTATAATGAAATTAAGAAGGAAATGTTTTTTATAAATGTGTGTTCTTGAAACTGAAATTAATACTTTTGTAGTTAAATGATATTTACTATGGAGTAGAGATATTTTAGTAAATTAATTTTTGTTAACTGACGGGATTCCTCTGTTTTCAAATAATTTTTATTTTATTTTGTTTGTTTAAATGTTTGTTTCTTTAACTTGATCTTGTGCCCTTGATTATGGTGAGCCGGAAGTTATAAAATTTCAAGGAAAACCGAACAATTGAAGCTACTATCGGATTTATAGATTTCTGGCCCTTCACCCCTTCATGACAATTATGGTCAAGTTAAAACTATCGCAAAATAAACATTTTTAATAATTGAAAGTAATAAAAAATAGCACTGTTTTTGAGAAATAAATCTTCAAAATAAGACAACACAATTTATAATTCAGTAATTGCGATAAATATAGTTCTTTGGTCTTTATCAAACTATCAAAATTTCTCAAAGTTCATTGAATGGTTACATTCCGTATTTAAATTAGTTTATTTTTTTCAATAATTAATATACAAAAAAACGAGACGAGACGAGAAAATTAAAGACGAGACGAGACGAGACGAGACGAGACTGTAAAGGCTCGAGACGAGACTCGAGACGAGACTACTTACAAATACATCGAGACGAGACGAGACTAGCTCAAGTCTCGTCTCGTCTCGTCTCGAGTCTATCACTAAGAGCGAGACGAGTGTATAATTTGTGATGCGGGAGCGAGAGCGAGACTAGGTCACTCTCGCTAGAGCGAAACACTACCAACTTCTTCTGTAGATTCATCAATCATTAATTTATTTCTTAGCCAATATTTCTACTACCTCTAATGCTGCGCGCGAGGCGAGAAAATCTCGCTCCTCGAGAGCAAGACTCGGGAACTCGGGAGACTCGAGACTCGCGAAGGGCGGGAAAATGTATTATATTGTGTGTGAATGAAGAAAATATTTTACCAGTGAGAGCGATAATTTTACAGATCTCGCTCTCGCGAGAGCGAGACGAGAATATAATTTGTAATGCGAGAGCGAGACTTTCGCGAGAGCGAAACGCTACCAACCTCGGTAGGTTCACCAATCATTAATTTATTTCTTATCTGGCCATATTATGGCTTGATCAATTCTAATTCAAGGTAGATGTCAGTCTCATTACGTCAGTTACTCGGTTACTTCAAACATTGCTCATAGTTCTTTGTGCTGTTTTTTAAAGAGTTCTCAGTTAATTTTTCTAAATCTAAAAAATATATTTCTTACGAATCTGATCATATAGCATCTGAAGGGATTACATCAATGTTTAGTTAAATGTCTTTTGCTAGAATTAATAAATGAACAAAATAGGAATTATATTGTAGATTCTTGTCCAACTTTATATTCTTATGTTTGTGGCTATTTTTGCTTCTTTTTCCAAACAAAATACGAAATAAGCAAATAGGATTATCATTCTTAATATTTTGTGCATATAAGCGAAGTATAAAATATAAACAAGGAAATATAAATAAATTTACTTTAAAATTTGTTTGGAAGCAGCTGCACATTTTAATGCCATGCTATATCTGCTTCAATTAGGGTTGTTATGGAAATTTATAGAAGTTTCAAGTATTTCAAGTAAAGCTGAAAATTGTCAACATTCAGACAATGTGTATGAATTTAAACTAGAAGAGCGTCGTAAGAGTAACTGTTGACAGTATTTAAATTACAAAATAAGAATATTTACTTCAAATATTGGTTTTATACACAAATGTTTGGATTAGGAAAAATTGTATCCTTTTGCGCTTTTTCTCAAGAACTCAAGAACACTCATACACATTACACACATCACGTTCTTCTAAGCAATGTTATTACCAAAACGCTTAAAAGTAAACTAACTGCAATTAAGTTCAAATTTGTTTACTTTCAAAATAGTTTAAGAAAAACTCCTTTAAAGTTTCAAATAGGGTATTTAAAAGTTCGGTGCATTAACCTGGTTTTAAAAAACTGCTATTTAAAGTTAAACAGGACTTTTATAATATATATTTTGGTAGATGCTTGTTTAAAATCCCTTTATACAAAATCTTATGTGTTAAAGATGTTGAGCATTAAATTTTGTTTGTAGTTTATTATTTTTTTTATAAAAGTGCTTATTTACATATTCTTTGACGTCAAAAGGGCTTTGTTGTAAGATGATGTTTCTAGTTTATATCTAGCTTGATCGAATTATTTGATAAAATGAATAAATTTCCTCCTTAATAATCTTAATATTGAAAGATTTACCATAAATACTTTCCTGAAAGTACGAACTTTTTTCTATTGAAAATATCTTTCATTAGTTTGAAAAATAGCGATAGCTATGAGTTTTCTTTTAATAATTCTTTTTTCAATCGTCAAAGAACTTTACGTTTACTGCATACATAAGATTAAAATTATACTTTTGTTGTACTAGTACAAAAAGTAAATTCTAACCTTACTTATTTATAATAAATTGGCGGTAACATAAAATGATAGTTCTAAGCATGTAATGTAAAAAGTTAAGGTTTTTTTAGTATTAATTTGTTCGTTACCTTTAATATACATAATTAAAAAATGTTTGACAACTCAACTACCTACAAATAATTGACAAGAGAGGGCGCTATTTAAAAATTCTTCACATTTTAATCAGTTGTAAGTAATTTTTGACATTTAAAAAAAATATTAAATATTTTTAGGCACATAAATGTACTAATACCGACTTACTCTTTACTACAAAAACCCATAATTTTAAAAATTACCAAATCCGTTTGAAAAAGTTTTTCCTGCTTACAAGCAGACAGGTGGAGTGTACAATTTATTGTACGTGAGCCTCTATTTCAATAACGTTAAAAAATTATTGTAAATTATGTGCTCAAAGATAGGTAGATGGATTTGTTCTGAAAGTGATTACTTGAAAAAAATGTAATTTCAGCAAAACTTGTTTACTGATTTTTCTGATATAAAAAACAAAACAATATTAAATTTTTTATCATAAACCCCTTATTAAAGTGGATATTTCGCTCAAAAAAATTTTAATTTCCTTTAAATCTCGTATAGCTTTTCCTATGTTTTATTGTAACAACGGGTGAGCACTAGGTTAAATAATATCGCGCTTAACAATCTCGGAAAATTATGTTTTATTAATACAATTTTTCACGGAAATTAATTTAAAGATATATTAAAAGAAAATTTAATTTTCCAAGAAAGTTGTACTCGAGTTGACCTTTTAATAAAATAACATTGAAAGAAAATATTTTCGCACAAACCCTTAATTAAATATTTGTATTTATTATTTTCTGTTTTCTTTGGTCTAGTTCAGCCAACGATGTTTATAAGAGTATCTGGCTGACGTGGGAAAAATTGGTATTCACGCATGTAGTTAAAACAAAACAAAGGTTTTTAAAAAAACGCTATTGCTGATAAAACTGATAAGTCATCTCTGGCAAAATTTCCCATTTAGAGTAAGTTTTTTCAGTAGGTAATCAAAAACTGGCTCGTGTTTATATCTATTTGGTTTTACAATTTGTAGTTGAAATAGAGATAAGACTCAGTTTGTAATTAAAAGCCAAGGTAGGAGCATATTCATATTCTCTGTCACTTGTTTACTATTTTCGGCATTAGTTGCTTTAGTTTGGCTTTCAATTTGGCAACAAAAGCACTTCTGTTCTCTAAAATGCACCACATACGCCAAACAAGACTCATTTATTAATTTTATTGCTTGTATCAAAAATGTTTTTGCAATTAGTCGTTTTTAATTATTTTAATAGGCAATTTTTTGAAATAAATAAAAAGCTTTTTGAAAATTCACTTTGCAAATGTTTGAGTTTCGAGCTGAACTCGGCGTGTAAACTAAAATAAGTGATGTAGAATCGAAATCTAACTTTCCAACTTAATTTATATTTACAACTAATTTAGATGAGTTGAAACAACCCCTTATTTGGCACAACTTTTGGCGTTTCTAAGAGGGCATTACACTTGGTTTATTTTAACAGGATGTATGTTGCGCATAAGCGCTGAAAAAGGTAAGTTATGCAAGTTGATACATAATTTCACGCTATTTTTTTTCTTGTCGCACGTACGTGACTGGTAAATTAAACAACTAAATTAAAAATTACTGATAACATAATTCGTTTATTATCAAATTTTTTACACCCCTATTTAGAAATTCTTGAATGTAGACATTCGGGAATTTATTCATAAGCGCTTGTAACAAGGTGAAGCCGTTATTGTAACAACTGTCACCAATTTTAACATAAAAGGGACCATTTTATAATTATTTGGTTCTAAAATTATTAGAATTAAATATTGTGGTTAACGTTTGTTTGAAAAAAATTTAACAAAAAGACAACAAGCTATTTTTATGATGGAACGTCAATAAAGCAGTATTGTAATGAGCTCTAGTACAACCCTATTACTGTAATGATTTTTGACATGTGAAAATGGCAGATTCACAAATTCATAATTTACTATTAATAGTTATTTAATCAACTAGTGCGTTAAAAAGGCCGATTAGTAATCGAGCCATTTTAAAGCGCGAGAGTAGCGAGCGCTTTAATTGTTGAGATTATTAATCGGCAATTAACACACGAGTTGATTACTAAATTTTTCCGTCGATCGCCTCTCATTAAATTGAAGAAAATCTAATTTTACTTTACGACAAAAAATCAAGTTTTCAATAATATTCTACAATCAAAGGTACCATTGAAAACAAAAATGACAACAAATGTCACAATTTCAATGCAATATTGGTGTGATTTGGTTGCCTATACCATAATTGATCGTTAATAGAAAATTGATCGTTGGGATCGAGGGGTTATTAACGATCAATTTCTTATCGGTTAATGACATCCATTAACAATCGATAGACTGAAAAACCCATTAACGCCTAGGCAATTTTTTTAATTGTGTTATTTACTGAAAGCACTATTTGTAAATCAGCTATCAGTCGTAAAAAGCAGAAAAACTTGATATAAACCACTAGACGACGCGTACTGTGTTTACTATTATTATAAAAAATATAAACAATTAAAATAATATCAGATCTCATGCCCCAAAAATTTCGAAATTATGTAACGTAAAGTAAGTTACGTGCACGATGGAAATCCGGCCGAGAATTCCAAGCCCACATGTCGCTATAAATAAAATTGAAAATTTGCTAATTTTATATTACCAAACTACGATTTGACCTCGGATAAATTCCCAGAAGGCTGAATTTTTGTATGGGCCTTGATATTGTCCTTTTAAACAATGTCTCAAAAGTCCCCATCGATCCGAGTGGAGCTAAAAATTTTATAGGTGGGTGAAGGTAAGAAAATACAGTTTTTGCCAATTAACTCGTAAACTATCGATTTTTCGATATAAATAGCGATTACCAAAATTGTAGATCACAAAATTTGCTACAGGAAATGTTCATTACTATTACACAGTGTCCTAAGTTTGCTGCACATTGTGTTACTTAAAAAGAAGATATCCTCTAATGCTTAATTGATTCGTATCTTCCAAGGTATCCAGTTTAGGGATAGTAAACCCCAACACAATTTGAAACATTATTAAATTCTTTATTACTCTACGCAAAAATATACAGAGTGCTCCATTTAAGAAATCAAGTTTTCATCACTTGAAAATGACCAAGTTTCTCCCTCTAAAAAAACACCCTGTAAAATAAAATCAATTTCTTGTGATGGGAAAGCATAAAGAACAGTCTTAACTATGTCTCCAGCAAAAATCTTTTCTTAACTTGTAAAAACAACCACTCTGGGATTTTTTTAAGCAACTATCCTTATTATATTATATTATATATTATATTATATTATATTATATTATATTATATTATATTATATTATATTATATTATATTATATTATATTATATTATTTTATATTATTTATAAAATAATAGTAGTCAAATTTGGATTCGTATGTTCGTCTACGGAAAAATTTCCAGAAAGCTGGATTTTTGTGTGAACCTCGATATTGTCGTTTTAAACAATGTCTCAAAAGTCCCCATCGATCCGAGTGCAGCTAAAAATTTTGTAGGAGGGTGAAAGTAAGAAAATGTAGATTTCAAGAATATCTAGTAAACTATTGATTTTAATATTTAGAAAACTTTTTAAAAATAATAATAATATCCCTTTTATAAGAAATTTTATAAACTACAAATTTGATAATAGCTACTTTGGCTAAAAAATCAATAGTTTACGAGATATTCTTGAAATCTGCATTTTCTTACTTTCACCCTCCTACAAAATTTTTAGCTGCACTCGGATCGATGGGGACTTTTGAGACATTGTTTAAAACGACAATATCGAGGTTCACACAAAAATCCAGCTTTCTGGAAATTTTTCCGTAGACGAACATACGAATCCAAATTTAACTACTATTATTTTATAAATGCAGAATAGTTGCTTAAAAAAATCCCAGAGTGGTTGTTTGTTCAAGTTAAGAAAAGATTTTTGCTGGAGACATAGTTAAGACTGTCCTTTATGCTTTCCCATCACAAGAAATTGATTTTATTTTACAGGGTGTTTTTTTTAGAGGGAGAAACTTGGTCATTTTCAAGTGATGAAAACTTGATTTCTTAAATGGAACACTCTGTATATTTTTGCGTAGAGTAATAAAGAATTTAATAATGTTTCAAATTGTGTTGGGGTTTACTATCCCTAAACTGGATACCTTGGAAGATACGAATCAATTAAGCATTAGAGGATATCTTCTTTTTAAGTAACACAATGTGCAGCAAACTTAGGACACTGTGTAATAGTAATGAACATTTCCTGTAGCAAATTTTGTGATCTACAATTTTGGTAATCGCTATTTATATCGAAAAATCGATAGTTTACGAGTTAATTGGCAAAAACTGTATTTTCTTACCTTCACCCACCTATAAAATTTTTAGCTCCACTCGGATCGATGGGGACTTTTGAGACATTGTTTAAAAGGACAATATCAAGGCCTATACAAAAATTCAGCTTTCTGCTAATTTTTCCGAGGTTTCGCTGTAATTGTGTTTAGTTTGACTGGATTATAAGGCCATTTTAAATTATTTCCAAATAACATAGCAAAATGCATGATGAATGCATTAATTGTAATTGTAAAATGTGGTAGGTATACAGGGTGAATCCTAACCTACGGATCAAACTGATAGGGCACTTAAAGGGGACCAAAATATAATTTTTTTTAAAGTAAACTTTTAATCAAAATCGAATAACTACAAAGTTACATGGGTTTTAAGTTCTTATAAATTATTACCCACCTATTGAGTACCGCTGTGCATATACAAAATAACCTATTTAATTTCTGACATTTGATTAATTTTGACTGATTTTGACGTACATGATTGAATTAAATAAATCAGCGGTTTCCAATAAGTGGGCACCCAAGCTGAGTGTTTTAAAGAACAATTTAAATAGGCATAACTTTCATCTTATAAAAATTTTACTAAAATTTTAACTGAACTTCGTTTAAATAATTCTCAAATATTCCAAATTAGAATTCAAAACGTAAGTCATCACTCTATTTTAAATAAAAAATGCTCAGGTTTACAAGAACTTAAAACCCATGTAACTTTGTTGTTATTCGATTTTGATTAAAAGTTTATTTAAAAAAAAATGATATTTTGGTCCCCTTTAGGTCCCCTATCAGTTTGATCCGTACGTTAGGATTCACCCTGTATATACAATACCACATACAGCATTTTATGACGTCATAATCGCCCAGGTCGTCATTTGACTGCAACCCTTTTTATCGGCTCTTGATCAAAATTTTTTTGCTGAATTCTTAATTTATAATTTTTTATTTATTATGTGGTTCTTTCTTTATGCCCTTAATTTTTTTTAGACACATATTTTCGTATGTTCACTTAAAAAAAATTTTTGTAAACTCGTAAAATCTGCTTCGGCGCATGATCAAATACATTTTGATTTTACAGCTTTATTTCGGAAAAAATAAGGCCTAAAAATTAGCATCATTCAACAACATTATAAATAATAGAATACCTTAAACCAAATTTTAAATATCGATTCCACAGTTGTTAGTAAAAAAATTCAAAAGTTAATGTCGTTATATGACGACACTGGGCGTTAATGGGTTTTAAGCGCATTTTGAGCAGTTTCCAGAGCTGTTATATTATACGGGCCTCAAAATCATGTATTCGATGTGTTTGTTCTCCTGGCTCCAGTTCTTCTCTCTTATTCTTCTATAATAATTTTTTTTAGCGTCTATAATTTATTATTTTCGTAAAATGGCTTTGACCTATCGGTGCTAACTTGAGTTATTTTCTATCCATTTCAAACAGGAGGTTGGCCTTCTCGCTACAAAAAAAACTTGAAAATACTTGAATTGTTTTGATCTTCAATAAAGTGAGTGCTCTCGAGACAAGTGTTGATCTATACATAAATAATAAAACCACCAAGATGAATTCGTTTTAAATAACTATTAAAACGGTATAAAGTATAATAAAAAGATGTATGAGAAATTAAGCATGAAGATTATTGTACTCGTTTGGATGCTTATGTTTTGTTAAAATGAAATTTGTTAATTATACAAATTATTCTTAAAAATAATTACGCTCGCATGCAAAACTTCATTTACAATTCAAATACAAATAGTTAACAAATTTATTCTCTGCGTAAACATTATACGATAAGCTCGTAATTTTTTATTATTAAATATGCATTAATGGTAAATGGCGTGTCCAAATTTTTTTCAATTTTCTATAATATACCTAAAATTTAATGGTGGTTATAATAACATAGTTTATATTGCATAAAAGTTAACCAAGTTGTGGTGGGACAACGGAAGTCATGTGTGACCTGAAATGGCCGGTTCCGGTAGTAGATCCGAAACAAAAGCGGCCATAACCCTATCGCAAGCATCAATTTACTTTAAATTAAAAAAAATTATTTAAGCGAAGCTATAACAAAAGAAATGTTTAATTTAAATTATCAATGTTTATAAGGAAAAGTAATTTTGAAAGTTAAAAGATGCTCGAGTTTATTGCCCAAAAAGAGATGTTTTTCTTTATGTTAAAAGAATGAGAAATTTGGTTTTATAGCTTTTTTATTAATTTATTTTTTTTTACAATTTGTATTTGATTTTCTTGTTTTTTAATTAAAATCGATAAGTGGAAATTTTCTCAATTTCCTTTATTTTTTTTTCTTAAATCAAACAGAAGGTAAAAATATTTATGGTTATTGTTTATGTATTATTTAGCCTATGGTTGGTTATTTTATCGATTTTTAATAAAATGGAAGTTGATATAAACATCTATAAAATATTATGGTTTTGGTTATAACGTTTTTTTTATTTAAGTGAGGTAATAAATACACCATTTCGGACCACCCACCTCGATTTTTATAATAGTAGATCGCAGCTAGCAAGAAATAAAAATGCTAGGCAACTTATCGTAGATATTGTTGTGATGCTTGTCTCGTGATAGCGTATTATATCAACATGTCTTACCATAAGGTTATAATAAAGGAGGTTTATTACAATTTTTATAAAGAAAGTAAATCGCTTAGTTAATGAACGTATTAGATTAGGTGTGATGAAAATTAATACTTGTGGAAAGCTCAGAAAAAATCTTTGAGGAAAACCGATTTGTTTTTTCAAATACTTGCGAAAATTTGATTTTCTTGACCAATTTGCCTTTCCTTTGAGTAAGGAAATTTCGTCGAGTCGTTTTATTCAAAATGAAACGTTTACACATAGAAACACCGATTCAATTTTAGTACAAAGTGTAACCTGTTGTCAGCAACTTACATTATTACATTTGCATACATTTGATATATCGACGTAATATCCCTCCCTATTATGAATTGACGTTAATTTGTAATAATTGATACGAGTAGTTAAAGTTTAATCAAGAGTACAACTGCCTCTGCCAGACTAATTAATTATCGTCGATAGGAGTTCCTCGATTCTATCTATTACAACTTAATTCTTAGCATCATCCCTAATCTAATGCTTCGACTAATAACTAAACTCGCAACTTTCCGTGTTCAATCTTAACCCTTCCGGTGTGCATCTGTGCTTTAGGAATCTCATTAGTAAGCAACAACAGTACTAAATCATACTCGAATTAATTACATTTCATTCCGTTATCAAGTAATCCACAAATCAGTGCTGTACAATCTGTTAGAAACTGATTTGACTGTAATTACGAACAATATCAGATTGATAGCTTCTCTACTGTCCACAGTCAAGATAGATTACCTTACCTGCGCTATTTTTAATTTAAAATTGCAATTTCCTACTTTCCAATAAATTTAATCTTTTTATGTTGTTATAACTCTAAAAGCAATTTAAATTTTAAATTAAACACAAATATAAAATAGTCTAAATTGTTGTTGAATACATGTGGTTAAATTTTGTTTATTGTTTCAGTTAATCGACGCGAGCTACCGCAGCAGTCCTTCCTTTCAGACCTCGGCTGTGATAGCACTATGTGCTGTACTTTTAGGCTTGGCTGTGTTCATAGGCATCATTCTAGTTTGGAAGTAAGTAAAATTTATTATTATCTATTATAACATTTTATCATAATATTTAAATAGCAGCTTTCTGCACCTCATTATTAAGTGTTTACACTTTTTTAGAGGTTGAAAGTTTAAAATGGCAACTTGTGAGATGATTTTAAATTATTCCAGGCAAAATAATGCTACTATTATTTGCTGTTTTATTTATATCAAAACTTTTAAGGTGGTTTAAGAGGCGGTAATATCGGTTTTACGACAAAAATTTGTCTGTCTGTTGTTCTGTTGCCTTTCTCTGGTGATTCAGTGACGTTGCTCGTTATTGAACTACTCAGATAAAAGACTCAATTTCCAATCCCAAATTGCCGCTTTGCTAATTGCTAATTTACTCGAATTTACAACAAAAACGTCCTCTTTTGTCAGAGGCGGCGCGAGGCGGTAAGCTAGGTAAGAACCGTGCCGGGGGGGCACCTTGTCTGATGGGGCGCCAACGGCACCCATTGTAGTGGGAATAATTATTAGAAAAACTGTAAATTTTTTTTTCAAAAAAATTATTCAATGGAAAGTTAAAAACGAAAAAGGCGCCAACGGCGTTCCCTGATGTAACAAGCATTACTAGAGAAACCTTGTATGTATTTTTTGAATTTTCAATAAATATTTAAACATGAAAAGCCTTGTTATGCTTGCAAGCATTGTTACAGTAACTGACGTATATATTTTTTGAATTTGCAATGGAAATTTAAAAATAAAAGGCGCCGACGGCGCCCCCTGACGTAAAAAGCATTATTACAGTAACTGTGTGTATTTTTTGAATTTTCAATAGAAATTTAAAAATGAAAAAGGCGCCAAATGCGCCCCTTGATGTAACAAGCATTATTAGAGTAACTGGTGTATGTATTCTTTGAATTTTCAATGGAAATTTAAAAATTAAATAGGCGCCAACGGCGCCCTCTGATGTAACAAGCGTTATTACAGTAACTGTGTGTGTATTTTTTGAATTTTCAATGGAAATTTGAAAATGAAAAAGGCGCCAACGGCGCTCACTGACGTAACAAGCATTATTAGAGTAACTGCGTATGTATTTTTTGAATTTGCAATGGAAATTTAAAAATGAAAAAGGCACCAACGGCGCCCCTTGATGTAACAAGCATTATTAGAGTAACTGTGTATGAATTCTTTCAATTTTCAGTGGAAATTTAAAAATTAAAAAGGCGCCAACGGCGCCCTCTGATGTAACAAACATTATTACAGTAACTGTGTGTGTATTTTTGAATTTTCAATGGAAATTTGAAAATGAAAAAGGCGCCAACGGCGCCCCCTGACGTAACAAGCATTAGTAGAGTAACTGCGTATGTATTTTTTGAATTTGATATGGAAATTTAAAATTGAAAAAGCGGCAACGGCGCCCCTAAATGTAACAAGTTTTATTACAGAAACTGTGTGAATTTTCAATGGAAGAAAAAATAATTTTTAGAGTACCTTGTAGTAACAATTAGAATGCTTCATTTTGATGGTTTACTGGACCATCGTTTTAATAATGCTGTTCAATTTTTGCTAAGCGTTTGATTAGGTATCGATATTTGATAATTCTATCTTTCAAGCCGTTTTTCTTCTTCGGCTTCGGCAGACAGCTCAAGACTGTCTGCAAGAAACTAGTTGCCAAAGACTGTCTGCAAGAAACTAGTTGCCAAAGACTGTCGCTAAGAAGACTACGTGTGAATGGGTTCAATTTCCTAGACAGTTTCCTCAGTGGCAAAGCGGTTTTACTGTGGCCTTTTACATTGTGCGTTTAAAGCCATGTCCTGTTTATAACTCCTCCCCCTTTATAACTTTCCAACAAAATTAGTTCAAAACTCAATCTCTGAATTTAAAAAGGGGATCATATTTTACTTTATTTGATGGATTTTTTAATTCTCTATTCCTATACACTATACAGTCATTTTTGAAAATTTAAAATCCCATTAGTCTCCTACAAGCCCCCCTTCTCATTTTAGTTGGCTCGCTCGCTGTAATTTTAGTTTTTAAGGGAAAAGCGGCGTCGTTTTTGCTTTTGCAAAGGGACACCATGCATACTAGCACCGTCTCTGTCTTTAGTAAACTATGGAAAGACATTAGGTATCCTACGTGAATTTTTCCCAAAATATAATTGCATTGTCGGCTTTAAAAGGGGTTATCAAAACAGGAGCTTACACGTCTTCATATACATAGACTTACGTTTACCATAAATTATATTACTCAAACTACCGTAGGGATTCAACCACTATCTATTTTATACTTCGAACGCCTACTAGATATACATTTATTGCAATTTTGATTGTACGGCATCATAAAATATAATGCAACTATCCCCTTGATATTCTAAAACATAACATTCAGAGATTTAGACCATGTTAGCCTAAGGGTTAAAACGATCTTACTGAAAATCCCAACTAGAACTGCATAAACTACAACGAAATTAAGAGATATACTACTTGAATAAATCTTATTTACTTAGCATAGAGCACCTAACTCATTAACATATAGATTATATCGTATAACATTAACAATTCATGATTTTTGCAGAAAACTACATTTTAACATAATTGAAGATTCAAGTTTTAAGAATAACGTGCTCTAGAATAATTACTTTTTTTACAAATTAGATTACTTAAAAGCGGTTAACTAACACATTTATGGCGGTAATAATCGTTTAACGTTAAAGTAACTATTTTAAGGTGGTTAAAATAAAATAAAGCTTTTTTGTGTTTAAATGAACGGCTAATATGATAAGCATTTCCCTAAATCTGGTTTAGTTTTTAAAATGTCATTAAGGTGTTCTATAGTGGCTAATAGGGATTTAAAATATGGAGCCAGAAGGAAAGTAGTTAAGATAGCAGAGTGTCTTGATTTCTGTCACGATGCTAAATAGAATCTGAGAGTTTTACCGCAAACGGTGTATTCCTTTTAAGAGGGCGATATTTAACAAATGGGCGGGGAAGGTGATATTTAGACATTCCGCTCTTAAGCTTTAGCGCCTTTAATATCCGGTTGATATCACTAATATTTACAATTCGTGATAGGGTAAAGTTCAAAGAAGGCACTAAAGTATTTGTATATAAAAAATAAGAGTTTAGTTAGTGAGAAAACTGCAGTTGAACTTGGTGAAATTCAAAAAAAACAACGGATGTTGGGTAGAAACAACATCCTGTCTTTTTTTAAATTTCACCAAGTTCAACTGCATTTTTCTCACTAATTAGGCTGTTATTTTTTATATACAAATACTTTAGTGCCTTCTTTGAACTTTACCCTATCAGGAATTGAAAATATTAGTGATATCAACCAGATATTAAAGGCGCTGAAGCTTAAGAGCGGAATGTCTAAATATCACCTTCCCCGCCCATTTGTTAAATATGGCCCCCTTAAGGTTGCACTTATAATCAATTTGGTTGGAGATAATGAGAACGTACAGATTAGTTTAACGATTTTTTTCTGAATATTTAAGTAAAGGCAATTTATTGTAATCTTGAAAAGTTGGGGTTATTTTATTGTTATCTTAATGAGAGGATGCGTGATACTGGCCATAGAATTTTACGATTATGACTTCTTTTCACGTTTTCTGAGCAATTTTCTTAAAAAATATCGATTATTTATTTATTATTAACAATGATTCTAAACTTCAATAAGAGACCTTTAAAACTATATTTACAGGATGATTTTTTAAGTGGTTAAATTAGCAGAAAGTTGCGTATTTTTATGATCTTTATAAGAATCCGTAGCAAAAATTTTAGAATTCAAAATAGTCAATGAGATAACGCAAAAAAACTGAAAACTGGGAAGGTAATTCTTCGACTGCAGTTTGAAAATGGTTTACTTTAGAAAATAAATTCTCGGGTAAAATTTTCAAGAGGTCAAAAGAGCTATCAAACGATACTAAACTCGACATTTTATCACATCGATGCTAAGCGTCGTGACGTTCATCTTTTAATTTTCCAATGAGAACTTCTAGTTTATTTGCACTACAGTGCATTTAGCATTAGCCGTGGGACAAATTAGTATAAAGCTGAAACCTTTGATATTGTATTGTACTTATAGCCCTTATTATAGTACTAAAAGTCCCCACCCTTCCGAGGGCTGGAACACCCCCAAAATTGCGTTTGAATCTCAAAAATTACACTTTTTATCATATTTTTGCAATTATCTCGAAGACAAGGTAGTAAGCGTAAAATTATAAAGAGTCAAAAATTGAAGAAGATAAAATCATACGGCAAAAATCTCATTTGCAATTTTTCAAAATATTTAATAGAACCTATTTTGCGCGTATTACAGTACTCATGGGTTGCGCGATCAAAGTGTTGCTGAACGCCCTATTTTACATTATTGAAAATTTCTCATTATCTATCAGATTTAGAAAAAAACAAAAAATATGTAGTTGAAGAGGACATCTTCAGCTTTAAATTACATGCAAAATATTTTGATTTTAAGTAATTTATCATGGAGAAAAAAAATAATGAATGTAAAATAACCTAATTTTTCTTAAAATTTAAAAATCTCCTAAAGTAATTGAGGAAATATAAAATCTATGTAGGATTACTATCTTCATGATGTATACTTTAATGTCCTAAGAGCAAATTTTTTTTCGAGTTCTATTTTGACAAAAAATTGGACTTTGAAATTCATAATATTTAAAAAAAAATTTTCTTAGATATTTTTCTATCTTTAAAGGACTGTCAAATAATATAGAAGAGATCTAAGGCCATAAATTTTAGTTCGTAGAAAGCCTATAGTATACGTTTTAAGAAGCCATCTTAAAAATTTACATTATTTAACGTTTTCATTAAAAAATTTTCAACAATATGAAGAAAGATCGAAATACGTAGTTTTTTTCCGAAATTGATCATTACTCGCTTAATTTTTGAGAATTCAAACTTTTTCTTGAACGAAAATAAAGGTAATACTCTAAAGGTTTTTTATCTGCTAATCGCATCTTGATAGGAATTCTACTTTAGAAACGACAGCAGTTTGTACGATGAAGAAAATGAGCAAAAAAATTGTAGTTCACTGCAGTTATGAAATTTTACATATGGTGAACCTGGAACAAAATTATCTAACTCTAAAATTTTTGCTATTGTTTAGTACTTATAGTCCTTATTGTCATACTAAAATTCCCCACCCTTCCGATGGGGGAAACCTTAATTGTTCAAATTTGTGTGGAAAATGTTTAGGCAATTCCTGCAGCAATATATTTCAAGAACTGGAAGAGAGCGTCGAATTATTAGAAGATTAGTTTTTATTTTATTTCGTTTGTGTTAATACAGGGTGAGTCTGAGCGATGGGTCTATTAAGTTCAAATCGAGCTGTGTTAATTTTAGAAGAAAACTATCAAAGCATTAGTTACTATTGACGACATGCTCTACAATTTAAAAATATTTTGGTGTGTACAGAGTTAAGTACATCAGGAAACACCCTGTATATTCCAAAATATTTTGGATACAGAGCATTTCGTCAATAGTAACTAATGTCTTGATAGTTTTCTTCTAAAATTAACACAGCTCGATTTAGACTTAATAGGCCCATCCCTCAGACTCATCCGCTATTTAAATTATAAATTATTACAATATTAATTTGTGTCAAGTACCTATACGTTTTATCTGCGTATGTAAAAGAATTTATAATTTTCCTCTAAGATTGGAGGGCTGCATTAGTTACGATTTTTGAGTTCAAATAAAAATGGTGAATTTTTTATAGGCTTAAATTTTTATCTCTTTATTATTTTCCTAGTTTTCCCGATAATTTCATAAATATGCGTAAAAGTGCAATTTTGGGGGTTTTCCCCCATCGGAAGGGTGGGGAATTTTAGTATGATAATAAGGACTATAAGTACTAAACAATAGCAAAAATTTTAGAGTTAGATAATTTTGTTCCAGGTTCACCATACGTAAAATTTCATAACTGCAGTGAACTACAATTTTTTTGCTCATTTTCTTCATCGTACAAACTGCTGTCGTTTCTAAAGTAGAATTCCTATCAAGATGCGATTAGCAGATAAAAAACCTTTAGAGTATTACTTTTATTTTCGTTCAAGAAAAAGTTTGAATTCTCAAAAATTAAGCGAGTAATGACCAATTTCGGAAAAAAACTACGTATTTCGATCTTTCTTCATATTGTTGAAAATTTTTTGATGAAAACGTTAAATAATGTAAATTTTTAAGATGGCTTCTTAAAACGTATACTATAGGCTTTCTACGAACTAAAATTTATGGCCTTAGATCTCTTCTATATTATTTGACAGTCCTTTAAAGATAGAAAAATATCTAAGAAAAATTTTTTTTTTAAATTATGAATTTCAAAGTCCAATTTTTTGTCAAAATAGAACTCGAAAAAAATTTTGCTCTTAGGACATTAAAGAATACATCATGAAGATAGTAATCCTACATAGATTTTATATTTCCTCAATTACTTTAGGAGATTTTTAAATTTTAAGAAAAATTAGGTTATTTTACATTCATTATTTTTTTTCTCCATGATAAATTACTTAAAATCAAAATATTTTGCATGTAATTTAAAGCTGAAGATGTCCTCTTCAACTACATATTTTTTGTTTTTTTCTAAATCTGATAGATAATGAGAAATTTTCAATAATGTAAAATAGGGCGTTCAGCAACACTTTGATCGCGCAACCCATGAGTACTGTAATACGCGCAAAATAGGTTAACTTTCAATAACATTTTTCTCAAAAACTATTAAATATTTTGAAAAATTGCAAATGAGATTTTTGCCGTATAATTTTATCTTCTTCAATTTTTGACTCTTTATAATTTTTCGCTTACTACCTTGTCTTCGAGATAATTGCAAAAATATGATAAAAAGTGTAATTTTTGAGATTCAAACGCAATTTTGGGGGTGTTCCAGCCCTCGGAAGGGTGGGGACTTTTAGTACTATAATAAGGGCTATAAGTACAATACAATATCAAAGGTTTCAGCTTTATACTAATTTGTCCCACGAGCACTATGTAAAATTTCAGTAGTGCACCGGACTAAATTCGAATACTAAATGAGAACTTTTTATCTGATACTTTTCTTACTTTATACAACTTATTTAGGTTAAGTTATGTTACTTTATGTCATTTTTTACAATGAATATTAACGACTAAAACTTAGTTTATTAGACAATAGATTTAAGTCAAATTATTATTTATTAAATTAATGAAAACTTGAAAAACAAAGTTTTAGTCGCTATTTTTCATCGTAAAAAATAACATAAAGTACTTAATGTAACACAACATCTAGAAAAAATGTGTAAATGAAGAAAATACAAGATAAAAAGTTATAATTTGGTATACGAATTCAGACAAGCCAACTGAGTAATTTTCTGCAAAAAATAGTAGATTCTCATAAGAATATAAAAAGTTGAACGTCGCGACGCCTAGCGTCGAAATGATTAAATGTCGAGTTTAGTATCGTTTGATAGCTCTTTTAAACCTCCTAAAGTTTTACTTATTTTGTTGTTGTTAAATGAAAAGGTGAGATTGTCGAACCTCTTATACATACAACCCTTACTTCCAAACTATGTGCTTCTGATAAGTATATCAAAAGTCAAGGGG
The DNA here is from genome assembly GCA_963924605.1 of Malthinus seriepunctatus. Lineage (NCBI taxonomy): Eukaryota > Metazoa > Arthropoda > Insecta > Coleoptera > Cantharidae > Malthinus > Malthinus seriepunctatus. The sequence continues at coordinate 92,034,400 of OZ004600.1, forward strand.
TAAGGGTAGATAGTCTGTATGAGCTTCTGTCTTTAAAAGCTCTTATATTGACAGAACTCCCTTTGGGTATTATCTGCGCGTTATAGGGATAAATAGCTCGAGTATTCTAAAAACTTCCTATCGCAACCCTTTCATAGCGTTCTTCAATTAATTTTTTTTAAATTTAATTTTTACGCTAGACATTCGCTTTCAGAAAGTGCTAACAATTTATTTTTTAAATATGATAAAAAAGAAATTCATATCGTATAAAAAAAAAGACTGAAATAAATGGCTTGAGGAAACCTAATATTTTGACAGTTGGCAACTTAATTTGTAAATGATTTATCTACTGCGGTGTACTAAAATTCACTTCATTTGTTCTTACGGGACTAAGCCATGGGGCGGAAACAACCTTTTCTTTAAAAAATTATTATTTTTTCTGAATCATAGATTACGAAAAATTCCAATTGATATTTATAAATAACTTTTGACAGCCTCATTGACTACTCAATAATTAAAAAGTTTTGAGGCACCAAAACAATTAAAAAACGGTGCAAATGTTTATTTTTTATATCACTCATAAAGTAGTCCTAACGAAAGATGAGTACACCAGGTGACCAAATCTGCGCGGGGTGTGGCTTCAGAGCCCAGTAGCAGAGCTAATTATTTCTTCTTTTTAAAAATTATATTGTGAATGAGATCTTCACATTATTAAAATGCTTTTAATTATTTTGCTTCGACAAAAGTAATGTCATAACAAAAATACTGCGCAGCTTTAACGGTATACGGTAATCACGTGGTCTACTCATATTTTCTTGGGACTACTTTACCTATTAGTTTTTTGATGGTGAATCTATTATTTTTTACTGTCAACTGTTGTTGCTCAACCTGATGTATATGTGCATGCCTTCCTCTACTGAATTTTCTCTCTTGTTTATTTCAATTTTTTGTTATTTAAAATATATAGGGCCAGGGGCCTTTTTTATAGTCAATGTAATAATTAATGGGGCAATTTAAAGAAATGTTCTTCACATGCACGCATCATTTCAAACATAATAGATGTTAATTACTTCTAACATTTTTTCTAATTTCCCACCCATTAGAGAAGTATTATCTTTCAGTAGTAAAATAAACGTTAAACTGCATGTGTCAAAAATAAAAGCACAAGTTAAACAAAATGCACTATATTTAATTGACGAACGTATTTGTTAAACCATGTTTGCTTTATTTATTAATTTTCGTTTTACACACGGATATAGTCGGTGTTGGTAGCGTATTGGACATCGGTCTTTTGGGAATATTTATGATACGTCAGCTGTAAATTGAATTTTAAACTTCCTGCAGTTAGTGGCGTTTGGAGAAGACAAAATTTTATAAAAGTTAGATGTGTTATCCGGTTTTGGTTACCGCATTTAGCATTTGACACCAAAAAATAAAAAGTGCCTTCCTTGTAAAACAACTCCTTCCTGGGATCATCTTTCTCGTTCGTTTTAATTATAAAGTACCCTTGAACTTTTTCAAATGTTAACCGCATTACAACTGGAGTTGTTACGTTGTTGTAATTTTACCTTCTTGAGATTTTTCTTCCTATTGTTTAGCTGTCGTGGAAATGATATTTAAGTATATCTCGCTCGGGTAGTTTAATTGTTGAGACGACTTAAAACTTGTGATAAAACTCGATAACAGAATGTGTACTGTAGGTAATTAATCGAGACAGTCACATAACTCATTATCGTAAAGTGTCTATTATAAACTCGAGGAAGTCATTAGAGAAGAGGTGTTCCTTTTAAGGTACAACATACATAATGATCAGACAGAAGACTTAGACACTATCTCTAATAAGAACTTAATTCAACTCCTATAAGTCGATACCAAAAAAATTTGGTTTAATTAAAGCTACTGTTAGCTATTAATTCAACATTTTTTTTTTAATTTTAACAACTTTAGTTAATTTTCAAAAACAACAGTTGAATGTTATATCCTTTTTAAGTACCATTCATTGTTCAGTTGTAAACAAACACTTAAAAGCATTTAAATGTTAAGTTGTTGGGTAAATTCATGAGAAAGTACTTCTTCCTGTTTTAAAATTAAGAAGAAAAATTTTAAAGTCGCGTAATTACATTTATGTATGTATTTTTTATTTTTTCCCTCATCATTTTCTCGCCACAAAAATTATTTAAATTAAGTATCCAATTAAGAAACGCTTATAAAATCCCTATCCTACTAATTTATTGTAAACTACATCAGATTAAAAACGTATAAAGTCGAAACCTTCTTGAGCCAACAGCTGTTTTTTACGTTATATGCGTGTTGGAATGTGTAAAAATCATTAATGAAATCAAGTTATTTCCCTGTCTGTATACTATTGATATGTTGTTACAAGATCATTTTATTTTTTATTCGAATAAAAACAACATTTTTATAGACGCCATTATTTTTAAAATTATTTCGACTGACCAATGGGAGAATATCATCGGTCATCATCAACTTTCACTTCACTCCCTTCACCCATTTTACGACGATATGTCTTTACGTGACCGCGCTATTCCCCACAAGAAGAAGAAGAAACCATTTCCTGAATTTGAAATATTTGTGCTTTAAATCTCCAACCCTTTATTTATATATTTTTTGACTTTAAGTCTTAAACGATTATGTTGAATCTTCGCCGTTTTAACAGCAATAAAAAGCTGATAGTAGTAAATTTTCAAGTTTAATGTTGCGAAAAAGAACAAAGTGAAGTGAAAATAATGGATTTCCTCTGAGTAAATACAATTAAATTCAATTTTCGGTAAATAGGAATTAGTTTCCTTGACGAGTCCTACTTCAAGTGTTACTTTGAATGCAAATTTTCTCAAGTTTATGGTATATAAATATTTAAATTGGCTGAAATTTAACTCAAAGTTGCAGGCGTTTCGTCACGGATTCCTTCTAATTGAGTAAAGTGAAAAGACATTTTCTGCTAAGCGCGTTAATTTTAAGTTTGTTCAAAGGTTTATTCGTTTCTTTCTATACACCACTATCCTTACATTCCTAAGGATTAAAAATCCGGGTCAGATTTATTTTAGAAGCGTCGTGTGATTCTCGCAAGTATTTCTTTGTTTCGCTCGTTTTGGTTTTGGACATTTTAGCTTTGTTTCTTGTCCTAGAACCGCGCCTGCTGTTAAGTTATAGACGCTTCCGCTTATCTCTTCTTTGCAATTGAAACGGCACAAGGGTAGTAAATTTATGTTGCTTTCTAAATGCTTTTTTTTCGACTATTTTAATCTAACTTTTAAATTATCTTTTGTCTTTTCTTCATTAGTTTTTGATTAATTAATTTATTACTCTTGGTGCACAAATCGTTATTTTCCATTATGCTCTTTCTAAATTTATAACTTCAAATGCTTTTATATTTATAAACAGTATGTGCATCATGTTTCAATTTGTTGTCCAAAGCTTTCTTTTTAAATGCGTCCATCCAGTGTATGATAGATCCATGATCTTGGGGAAGTCGTTGAAAACTGAAAAAATCTATTTTTATGGTTAAAATAATTGAGTAAATATTTAACGTAGAAAAATAACAATTTTAGTAGATTAAGATCTGGACAACTTCAGTTCTTTTTAGATAAATCGTGGAAGACTAACTACTTATACTTCTGTTGGTTGGAGAAATGTGTTCCTTCGATTTCTAAAAACACTTTAACTCTATTTAGTGCGCTTTCCATGGTGCACATAAAGCTCAAAGGTCTTCATTCTTTTGTTTTTACTATCAACAAGTCTTAAGTCCGCTCTTCCACTAAATTTAGACAGTCGTTTGTTTTTCTAGCTTAAGGTTGTGAATTGCCGAGCTTAGACAGATATTAGCATGTATTTTTGTTTAAAGAAATACTTCCAGACTTTACAGTTATTACAGAAGCTTGGATTATTTTTGAACAGTTTTTTTTATTCATTTTGTCATAATATCTCTGTAGGTAGGTATAGTTTATTCCGTGAGCTATGACAGTCGTTATAACCGGTTTTGACAGTATATATTTCGTAAAATTGGAAGGTGAAAAGTTTTGAATATTTAGAAATAATCATTTTATAATATTTTCATTAAATTTTTCTCAATGATTTCCCTGCAACCCAACCCAGCGAGTGGCTAATAACAGGTAATAAGGATTTAAAAACTACTTTTATTTTCCCATAGCGAACGAACTATACTTTCGTAAGGTACAGTCAGCCTCATAATTAATGGCCACCCTGGCTATACGTCTAGCACGAATTGTGGATGCAATTATCATAACACCCCCTACTTAAATTGAGAGGTAACTTTATTTTGCCAACAAGTAGTAAATCAACAACCTCCCCTTCTGTCCTTTTTTGTCGTTGTTGGCCAATAATTGTGAGGCTGACTGTACACCTTGAGTACACTTTTTTGTTTAAATTTTGAGTTTAAAGGTTTAATGTTGGGAGAAAGGGGTGTCCAAATTTATTTTGGGTTTCAAAGGGCAGTCTGGTATGGAGAAAAGATAGACGGGAGAACGTTGTCGGTATAGTCGAACGTTGTAAAACTTCTGTTACCTTAATCTAAAGGAAAAAGTGTAAAAATAAGATCAGAATAGAACCCTTACGGTTTTTAGAGTAACCCTTGGTCATTCTTTCTATTGAGAAATCTAAAAAGCTTGAAATCGGGAATTCCAAGAGCGGTTTTAAACAAAAAGTTGGGGGGGATTAATGGTGAAAACTGTTGACTATTATTGGGTTAGTAAAAAATAAAAACAATTCGAGGAGGGGGTTACTTTTTGGGGGTATGTAATATTACAGTTCTATCTAAATGTATGAAATTTCTAGTATGGGCTAAATTAAAATGGAACAAAAATTTGTATTCTTTTACATTTAGGATGGAATATTCAGCATTCTGCTCACAAAAAATAATTTCAAAAGTAATTTTTGGCAAATTTTTATTGTAGCTACCACCACTACCATCAGATGTACTTTTCCTACAGACTAAACCAGAGCTATTTTTTGAACATGTAAAAGTGGTGAATACAAAATAAATACTTTCGCCTAAGAAAGAACCAAGAAAATACAATAGGTCATAAATGAACGGTACCCTTTTTCAGCAAGATTGGATACATTTACATATTGCTTACTTGGGTCATCTTTTAAAAGGTTTTACGACTTTATTTACCCTTACTTATATTGTTTTTAAATAATTTAGAAAATTTAGACTTCAAGGGTGGGGTGATTACCCTCTCCTCTCCCATACCACCGCTCTTGGGGGATACGATGAGTAAACTCTTATTTTGAGATTTATTAAAAAGAAACACGTTAAATTAGATCAACCTACAGCAGAAGTATAACAAAATATACTTTATAAAATATCTAAATGCAGCAATTAAGGCGTAGTAGTTAAAATAAATTAGACACTTACATCCCCATCATTTTTCCTGACGTCATAAGTCACGCCTCTTGGCCAGGGGTCACTACTTGTTTGGCGGATTTGAAATGCCGCATTATTACCAATAGCAATTTTTTTGAAATTCAAATTTTCTGTCAAGTAATTGGTTGACGGAGTCTGATTGTTTGGGGGCGTGGCTTATGACGTCACAAAAAGTGGAGGGGTCTAAGTTTCTCTAATATCTCTCTAGGTACTTAAAGTTTTATGTTACTGGCATTACCTATTACCTACTTGAATTAATTTATGCTAACTTTTAAACAATACTTTCCAGTTTTCTAACTAAAAAATTGTTCCACGTATCTAATTATTCATGTTTCCTATTTTATGAAATGTCCATGCACTACTACATAAGTTTGATCCATTTTATCCCTATACCTAGTATTTGAAAATGCAATTTTTAGTAAAAGCTCACGTTACTTTAATGATAAATTTTAAGTAAGAAATTTATCGATTTTCTACATTACATTGTATAGAAAAATTATTACTTATTAAAGCGATGAATTAGTAATAGCTCTTAAATATTAAAAACGACACTTCTCGTTCGAACGTGTATGAATAAATACTTTATACTCTCGTTCAAAAAGATACAAATTAAGAGCCGTTTTTAACCAGTAATTATTAGTTACATGAATAAATTTAAAGTTACTCATGTAAACCAGTAATTTACATGTATTGCTTACGAATACGTGTATTATACCATACCTAAAATATATAGGCACATAAATTTTATAAATGCGCCTATATTTAAAGTATGTATTTTCAATTTCAATTCCATTTAAAGGAAATAAGCCAAGTTCGTTTTCACATAAATTTATAAAAGATTTAGAAGCGCTTGATTTTGTATTGCATAAAAACTTTTTTTTTCTAATTTTTCCATACACGTTTCCCAACTTTTCCCAAAGTCTTACAACCTAGTTTGCTTATTTTGAATAAATATGCCAACTTGATTGAATGCTAGTAAACTCATAATTTAATTGCTTTTAAAAGTTTGACGTAGAATTTTGAACTATTAGCTCGTCGAACAAATTTATAATAGTACTTAGCATGTGCAAATGGCGTAAAGATGATTTCTCGTGACTTCAGATTTATTGCCGTCTTTGAATTTATTAACTTTCTTACGCCAACTTTAAAAATGAAAATTTTGTATTTTACAAATTTATTGTGTACGCTATTTTGTTATAAAAAGTTTTTTTTTATTTCATTTACATTTTCATATTTAGCTTACAGCGTACAATGATTGGGGTGCTGTAAAAATATCAGTTAACATGCAAATATACTTAAAATAAAATGTTTGTGCACAAACATTTGCATTAAGTGCGCGTTCAAAGTGTTTACAAATTTTTATGTCTATTTAATTATTTTATAATCTTTAAAGGATCGCATTAAAATGTAAAATTGTTAAATGAATAGAAATTTATTTTGATTTGCAGTCTAGACTCGCTAGTTCCGGATAAAATCCGGCAGCCTGGTTCGGAATAACATATATAATTGTGCACTTTTTTGTGAGTTTCGTCTAATTTAATTTAAGAGCGAAATTTAATTACCTCAAGTTACTGTGGTTAAAAAACATTAATTATTAATAAATGAAGTAGAAATTTTAAAGGTTGTTGGATAAAATCTAATGGGTTTTTAAAAATTTAATTAGAATTTGTCAAATGGGTCCGTAAGCGTGTACTTTTTAAAGTGTTTTTGTGTGTTGTATAGGTTGGGTTTTTAAACAAGAAAAAGTTTGTTTTTAACACGTAACACCGTATTGCGTTGACACTTTCGTAAAAGAATAAGCATTGGAATAATAATATACAATGAACGCCTAAAGTATGGAATGATTGAATTATTTCCTGATGGGAATATCAAAAAACGGTTAGACCCGTCAAAATGATTTACATATTTCAAGACATACATTTTCTAATCATTTTCATTTTTTTATCACTCACTCTCTTCGAACAGTGACGTCATCGCACATTTTTTTAAATTCCAACGCCAATTCTTTGGCAGAGAATTAATAATTTTTCAAATTCCCTTAATTGTTATAAACTAATTACGACAGCTAGGACAAATATTTCTATGTGTTTCGAGAGAGAATTTTCTGCAGTATAATTTTCATTAGAAGTAAAATTACAGCGAGACTACTCCCTAAGGAGTTAGAGCCTCGAGAGACACTGTAAAATCTAGAATTCGACTTCATATAATTTTTCAAATTCGCTTAATTGTTATTAATTAATTATGATAGCTATTACAAATATTTGTACATGCTTCAATAGAGAATTTTCTGCTCTCTAATTTTCATTAGAAGTAAAATTACCGTCAGACTCCTCCTTAAGGAGTTAGAGGCTCGAGAAGCACAGCAAGTTGTAGAATTTGACTTATTATAATTTTTCAAATTCGCCTAATTGTTATAAATTAATTATGATAGCTACTACAAATATTTGTACATGCTTAAATAAAGAATTTTCACCTCTATAATTTTCATTAGAAATAAAATGACCGTCAGACTACTCCTTAAGGAGTTAGAGGCTCGAGAGGCACAGTAAGTTGTGGAATTCGACTTATTATAATTTTTCAAATTCGCCTAATTGTTCTAAATTAATTATGATAGCTACTACAAATATTTGTACATGCTTCCATAGAGAATTTTCTGCTCTATAATTTTCATTAGAAGTAAAATTACCGTCAGACTCCTCCTTAAGGAGTTAAAGGCTCGTGAGGCACAGTAAGTTGTGGAATTCGACTTATTATAATTTTTCAAATTCGCCTAATTGTTCTAAATTAATTATAATAGCTACTACAAATATTTGTACATACTTCCATAGAGAATTTTATGCTCTATAATTTTTATTAAAAGTAAAATTACCGTCAGACTCCTCCTTAAGGAGTTAAAGGCTCGAGAGGCACAGTAAGTTGTGGAATTCGACTTATTATAATTTTTCAAATTCGCCTAATTGTTCTAAATTAATTATGATAGCTACTACAAATATTTGTACATGCTTCGATAGAGAATTTTATGCTCTATAATTTTTATTAGAAGTAAAATTACCGTCAGACTACTCCCTAAGGAGTTAGAGCCTCGAGAGGCACTGTAAAATCTAGAATTCGACTTATTATAATTTTTCAAATTCGCTTAATTGTTATTAATTAATTATGATAGCTACTACAAATATATGTACATGCTTCAATAGAGAATTTTCTCCTGTATAATTTTCATTAGAAATAAAATGACCGTCAGACTACTCCTTAAGGAGTTAGAGGCTCGAGAGGCACAGTAAGTTGTGGAATTCGACTTATTAGAATTTTTCAAATTCGCCTAATTGTTCTAAATTAATTATGATAGCTACTACAAATATTTGTACATGCTTCAATAGAGAATTTTCTCCTCTATAATTTTCATTAGAAATATAATGACCGTCAGACTACTCCAAGGAGTTAGAGGCTCGAGAGGCACAGTAAGTTGTGGAATTCGACTTATTATAATTTTTCAAATTCGCTTAATTGTTATTAATTAATTATGATAGCTACTACAAATATATGTACATGCTTCAATAGAGAATTTTCTCCTCTATAATTTTCATTAGAAATAAAATGACCGTCAGACTACTCCTTAAGGAGTTAGAGGCTCGAGAGGCACAGTAAGTTGTGGAATTCGACTTATTATAATTTTTCAAATTCGCTCAATTGTTATTAATTAATTATGATAGCTACTACAAATATATGTACATGCTTCAATAGAGAATTTTCTCCTCTATAATTTTCATTAGAAATAAAATGACCGTCAGACTACTCCTTAAGGAGTTAGAGGCTCGAGAGGCACAGTAAGTTGTGGAATTCGACTTATTATAATTTTTCAAATTCGCCTAATTGTTCTAAATTAATTATGATAGCTACTACAAATATTTGTACATGCTTCAATAGAGAATTTTCTCCTCTATAATTTTCATTAGAAATATAATGACCGTCAGACTACTCCAAGGAGTTAGAGGCTCGAGAGGCACAGTAAGTTGTGGAATTCGACTTATTATAATTTTTCAAATTCGCCTAATTGTTCTAAATTAATTATGATAGCTACTACAAATATTTGTACAGGCTTCAATAGAGAATTTTGGGCTCTATAATTTTCATTAGACATAAAATGACCGTCAGACTACTCTTTAAGGAGTTAGAGCCTCGATAGGCACAGTAAAATGTAGAATTCGACTTATTATAATTTTTGAAATTCGTTTAATTGTTAAAAATTAATTATGATAGCTACTGCAAATATTTGTACATGTTTCGATAGATCATTTTCTGCTTTATAATTTTTATTAGAAGTAAAATTACCGATAGACTACTGCTTAAGGCACTGTTTCTCAAAGTGTGTGCCGCGGCGATAATCTGCAAGTGTACAGACTGAGAAGCAATGGTACGTCCATTATTTCCATGATCTGCCCAAGTCTTCTTGAAACTACTGTAGTTTTGATCGCACTTATGTGCACAAGTTAGCATTTAACTGTTTAACACAAAGAATTTGATGAAAATGGTAAATTTATGCCACTAAAATTCGTCTTTTTGTACTAAAAATTTTTTCGAGCCATAAATAAAGGTGTTAAATAGCTGAAAGTGGTAGCGAATTAATTATTATCAAAATACAGTTAAAAACGTTTCATTTAAGAAGACAAATTAGTGCACTTAAATATGTCGTAGAATCTAAAATATAATATTTTAAACGTTAGAAACAAATTTTTCACAAGTAAAGCTCATTAACATTTCCTGCACTATACTAAAAACATTTTCTAAATTTGTTTTACTTTGTAAATGCACTTAACACGTGTTGAACAATTTTTACACCTATTCGCTCTTATATTGCTTTAATTTGTAAGTTAATGGAGTTATTGAAAAATCGATTACCTTTAATTATTCACACCTTTAATTAACGAAGCGGTGTTTTTTAATCTAACAACAATATCGAAGATATTAGAGCTCATCTGCTCGTTCAAAATAGAAAACTAAATTTGAGTCTGTTCTTCCATAGTAATTACTTAGGCAAAAACTGAAAAGCTATCGATTATGTGTCTGTAAATTGCTGGGCAATAACACCTAACACTACAGACGCTTCCACAACAAAAGTCGGCCAAGAAATCCACTTGAATTCCCATCCCACCTCATATTATGGGCATTGAAGTTGAAAAATATTTAAAAATTCATCTTCCGTTTTGGAATAATTAAATTAATTATTCTAAAAATGTTTTGGGTCTTCGTTGTCTAATTAGCACTAATTACATTTTAAGTAAATTTCAATTAGAAAAATTAGTTAAATTTGTTTTGTACGTAGAGGTTTTTAGTATAAAATTCAGGACTTTTTACCTTTTTAATATAATTAGTAGAAAACATTTTACTAAATTACCTAAATGGAACTTGATGCACATGTTAAAAAACCCCTAAAGTTAAAAAGAAACATTAAACTATAAGTGGTGGTTTAATTTTAGATAAGTCTTCTTGATGTCTTTCGTTACCAAAATTGTCAGATCTTGTAACTCTTAAAATGAGTGATTGTGCACATCTTGACAAAGAGAACTATTTTTAAAAACATTCTCCCGGCTTGTGATAATATAACGCCGAATTATAATAAAATTGAATTTAAACAAAATATTTCGTTTACGATTTAATCAACGAAGTATAATCGAATTGGGTCAAGCGGAGTACGCAGATTTTCTCTTTCAATAAATTCTAAAATGTTTTTTCCTTCTGGCAGTAACTGAACAACGAACCAACTGTTCCAATAAATCAGGCTAGTTTTCAGGTTTTCTAAACGAATTATGTGCAGTTACTTCTAAAATATTATCACATAGTCGACTACTAATTCAGTGTGGTTTTTAGATATAATGTTAAAAGTTAGAGGTGTTTTCATAAATTTAAATAAGCTGTTTTGACGTTTTTCTATTGCAGTAAGTCGTAAAATTCTTTCACAGCCCATACTTAAATTATTTAAAACAAATTTCTCTCAAAACAGGGCTAGTACTCTTCATTTTCATCTATAAAAAATTTTGTTCGTACACTTGTCTGTCTGCCTGTTCGCCTTTCCACCTATCCGTCTGTCTGTTCATATGCCTGCCTGTCTGCGGTGAGGAAAAATCGTTATTCCAAAACTATAGCTGGTAGGTAATAAAACGCTGGTAGAAATACTCTACAGACATTTTCGATGCAAACATCAGCAACTTCCAATTATTTCCTACCATTTTCTTTAGAATTGTCATCTGCAATGTTAAATGAGCGTAAAATTAACGTCAATCTTTAAAGCTTAAAGTATGCGCACTTTAATTATGTGAATTGCATGTAGTTTTACTTTTATTATTTTTTTAACTTAAATTCTAATTTTACTTCGTGTTAAACAATAAGAGTCAAATACTTAAGCTTCTTAAGAGTTCTTAATTAGAAATTACCATAGTAACACCTTTGGACAAGTAATTACACGTGCAAAAGGGACAATAAGACATTTATAGGTAAAACATCTAAGGACATTAATTGGAGAACTCTCAAAAGTTGCAACTTTGTTTTGTATAGAGAAAACCCTTTGCCTTCTGTGCTCTTACAAACAAATCATGCATGTTTTAATTAGAGAAAGGTAATTAAATGAGAATTTAATTACGTTTGTTTTTGAATTTCTCGAGCTGAAAGTTTTAAACGTTTTAATTATTATCCTTTATTAATTATTTTGAGAAGTTTGTTAATGAAAATATTTTTTTTTTCAGACATAAAAGGAAAGTACAAAATTTTCTTCCTTGCAAAAATTCACCCCAAAACAACTGTGATGGAACTAATACCGTTGGTGTATTATATGAAGATCCACACGATCTACCGTGTTCTCCACCGAATCATCATCATCATCATCACCATAATCCTAGTGGACATATCGTTGCGCCTTCAATAGAGGTAAATAATCATAGAAGAACAATCGTAATCAATATTGTGTATTCATGAAGAATTAATTTTTTTCCATAACGTGAATAATTGCGTTTTTTATTGCGTTTACAACAAAAGGCAATCAAGTCGATGTTAAAAGCTGAGTTGCAGAAGAGCTCCATTTATAGTACACTGTTGTAGCAAAAGTGCGTGAAATCAAATTTTTCCGCTGGAAACAACAAATTAGCAACAAGTGTTAACTTTTACCATCATATTTAAAATAAAACAATTTCATTTACTTCCATGATCGGCGTATCACCATAACAAAAACGTATTACCTGAAGCATTTCAAAAAAGTAGCAAAACGAATCGTGAAAATGTCTTCATTTAAGAGCTCTTTCTAATGCATCCAAGTTTTAATTATTATTAATTTACGTTCCATATCTAATATCTTGATTTTAATCGTAGCTGACTCGAGTTATCAACTCTTGAGTAATTACTCATAATTTTATTCGCGTTATTCATCCACAAAGAATATCGTTGGAAGGTTAGTGCCTCAGACGTTCTCTATAAAATAAGATATCAAATGCAAATTTTAAAAACTGCACCGTGATATGCTCGAAATTATAAACTGCATAAAAAAGTTGCGAAACAAATCACTTCGTTCGTATAGGCAACCTTCGCTCGGATCGTTAAAATAAGAGTTGTTTCAAGGAGAAATTCTTCAGTTTAAAGGAAGATCAGATATTAGTTTAGATCTTTTATTCGATATGTATCGAGCTGGGTGCCAATTTAATCCAAGATCGTAAGAAACTATCACTTGAAATCATTTTTTTAATCGGCTCCATATTTTAAGATCAAGCTGATAATGGTACCGCAATCGAAACATTTTAATGATTATTCTTTTACGTTTGGGAATGCATCAGAAACTGATCATTTGATAACTGTTTTCGCTCAGTATCTACTTGTAAATCTGTAGACATTGCGTTAACCTGGAAGAGATCGAAATTGGTCACTCATGGCCATTCAAGTAGGAGTAGCGTAAATGTCAAACTTCTTGATTTTTCAGTGAATGATTTCCATATTTTGGCCATTTTTGTCAATAAAAATATTTTTTATCCAAAAAATAAGAAATTTGTTATTTTCTCAAAAATCTATTAAAATCTCCATGATAAAGTGACATTTAATGATGAAGATGGATAAAACGTTACTTCATTCACTAGTGAATAATTAAGCAATTTAAATATTGTTTCTACTGATAATGCTGGCAGCTTAAGTGGAGAAAAGTTTACCTCTTTATCCTTTTAAAATAAATAGGTGTTGTGCACTTCCACGATGTCAGAACGAATATTCAAGACCTTAGAACATAAAACATCCGGAAGGAGGGTTAGCAACCGTTGCCGAAAGAGAAAATGAGACGGAAATGACAGACATTTTATAAATCCATGAATGACTCATTCATTCCGTCGAATTATCATTGGCTGTCATGCTCTGACTTTATAAGTGGGAGTATAAGCAGCAATTTCTATTGGAGAAATTGACCGGAAATTGTTGAATTTACTCGTCCATTGCGATCCCTATTATTAGCCACTCTTTCCTGGTAGAGTAAGGCGTATTATTTTATTCAATGTTCAAGACGCTTTAGTTTTTTTATGGTTTTCCATGGCAAGAGAGATTAAGTCTCAATCGTAGGTATAATTTAGTTTTAAAATTTTAAATATTTATAAAATTTTGAGACTCTCAAAATTAGTTCCATGTGTTAAAGCATCAGGGAGCAGGAATCTTAAAAAATGTTATTTTACGTGTTAATTTCCTATGTTCTTAGTTTTAGTTGGCATCCGGTATAAGCAAATCCCAAGATTTTAATTATTTTTCTAAAACACGCTAATTCAAACAGCAAGAGAACTCCATTGCAACTGGTGATTTTAGAAACCAAATTTTAACAATAATTGTTTTATTTCGTGTTTCCTATTTATTTTTAAAATTCTTGATAATCCGGATTCACAAATTGGAATTGTCCGGATTGTAAAATAGATTGTTTTTAAAATGTATTACGTTGTGCTTCTTGTGGTAGAGCATTTAAAGCTTTTGGTCCTCATGTTCTAAAGTCTGCGCCACACACACACAGGCTTGCCTTCCGATTTAGCCTGCGTAGGGGGCCTGTACGGACTTTGACTTGGCCTGTGCAGGCCGGCTATTTTCAAGCGTTGTTTTAAAGCTCGCCTGCACAGGCCAGCGGAGTAAAAGCGTGTACATGTGGACGCAAAGTAATAGTTCCGGCTTGCCTGCGCGGGTTTGGCCCGATCGATGTCCAGACGCCGGAGCGTGCACAAGCGGCCTGCACAGCTCAAACCGGAAGGCAAGCCTGTGTGTGTAAAGGCTCGTCTTCACACACACAGGCTTGCCTTCCGGTTTGACTGTGCAGGCGGCCTGCACAGGCCAAACCGGAGCATGTAGACATAGAGTTCAGGCGGCCTGCACAGACTAAACTGGAGCGTGCGGACAGCATTGAGGTGGTCTGTGCAGACCGCCTACACAGGCAAACCGGAAGGCAAGCTTGTGTGTGAAGACGAGCGTTAACGCAGACGTTCCTTATCAATTTATTGATATGCCTTTTTTGTTTCTTTGAGCAATAACGTGGAGGTACTTAATGATATCTTCTACAGGCCTCATTAGCTCTCGTAACCAATTCTTTCCACTTCCTGAGATTTTTATATTTAATACTTGTCTTTTGATCAAATCTTTTGTTACCATTGATAATACACTTTGGACTCACTCGAATTATTCACCTTTATCTTCATACCTTTTCCTCACTGTGTCCAAGCGTCCAAACTTACAATTTGTCTGTAGAGTGTAGAGGGTTCACACAAGTTCTGTACTTATTTAATGTTTCCATTCAAAAAATAAGGAAATTTTATAATTTTTGTTAAAATGTGTCTGAAAGTTTGGCAGACAATTTTAAAATTTTTGAAATTTTTCCGAAGCTGATCAGTTTTAGAACAGAAGTTGTATATTATGCACAAAAATACACTGCAATTTTAATTAAAGTCAGTTGTTCTCTATTAATACAAACCTCGAGCTTTTATTAAGTTAATAATTTACAGACTAACGTATGTATAAAATGACATAATAAAACATTTATTTTATTACATTAAATATACATTTAATAGTCTACTAAAGACCAAACGACCTGCTTGAAAGTGTACTACGAATTGTATACTTAATTAAATTTACAAAAAAAGAAAAGTGCAGTAAACAACACCTTTTTTAAAAATTCTTTTCTCTAGAAATAATTATTTCATCTCTTTTTTTTATTTTTAGATGAGAATTTTTATGTTTTAAACCTGTAAGGCATGAGATTTTTGTATTCTTGTTGGTTAAAGAGTTTCCGTCTTACAGTTTTCAGTTACTTGTTTTGCACAAAAGGTTTTCTCCCCTTTTGCATATTTCTTTCTAAAACGAGAGCGCTACGGCATAACAAATTTATAAGTGCTTGATGTTACATTTCATTTACATATTATATTATTTGGTTTTAATATGAAAAACTTTTTTGCTAATTGATTTTGTTTCTCTTTCCAGATGATAGATGTAAAGAATAACATTCATTATCCTAGTGGTTATCCAATATCACAACATCCACCTGTATTTTTGTGTTCATCGCCTGGGCCGGATCCATACTGTTCGCAAGATCTCTACAATCCAGTATACGAGGAATTGAGCGACGGCGATAGCGAAATAACACCCGCTCATCATAGCGAAGACGAATTTGCCGAAGACGAGCTTAGTTTAGGCGATAATGGCGATCGTCGATTACACATTCCTCCGCCACCATACAGAACCGAACCTGCTAGAACGACTAGGTACAGACGACCTCAAGAACCCCTTCCGCCAATTCCGTGCAATAAAAAGACTAGAAGTTTAGACAAACAACGCAAACAGGAATTTCACGAAGGAATGCTTTTGGATGCTCTTCTTCAGCTATATCCGCGAGTGGGTAGTATCGAACCGCCTCATCGTAGACAAGCCGTTCCTAGTATTACGCATAGACTTCAATGTTTACCTCAAACACCGGGACCTTACGAAACCGTCCCCGTTTTAGGTCACTTAGCGACGTTTAGACCTGTGCCCAAACCTTATTCACAAGATTCCGCTTTTGGATCAGATTCGGGTTATAGCAATCACACGAGTGGAACTAGAGGTTCGAATAGAGGTCGTAGAGATCCTCGGAGGTTATCACAATTAAGTGCAGATTTAAACTTAACGTAGGTGAAGTGCAAATAAAGTTTTTGACATTTGTTACGCTTAGAAAAATTATCGGAACAAAACTATTAGTTTTCTTACCTATCTTATGAATGTGATACTACATTTCGTGCAACAATTAGCGACTTCTAAAGGACTTGAATAATATACGGTATTTTTTCGAAAATAATTAATTATATCGTATTAATGTGATGGTTGTGCACGCAAATATCATATAAGCAATACTTAATAATTAAATTGATCGTAATTGAACATTATTGATTATGATAAAGTTTATGATTATTTACCTAGTCTTTTGTTTGTATGATATAATCGATTCGTGATTCGGATGAATCGCAAAACGTATTTATTAAATATTCCAATATTATTGTAAAGCAAATTAAATTCGATATAAATAGTTATAATAAACACTCTTTTCTATAACAATTATTGGTACTTTTTAAAAACAATTTAGTAAAGTATCTAAGCCACCTATCGACGATTCTCTTTTTTGATTTTATTTTTGACTGCAATCAATAACATTCCAGAGTGGTGAAGAAAACGTAGCTTTACTACAATTTGCACGCCACTTTATTTTAGATTAGTCTCTATTTGTACATAAATATGTACATGTACAATTTCTTCTGTATATATAAATTCAGTTTTTTGCCAGCCAAAGTTATAGAATAGCTAACTTTTTGTACATTTGTTTAATAACTAATTTATTTATTATTGTACAGGATTTATTATTAAAAAAAGAATATTTATTGTTTTGTTCTGTATTATACTACGAGCAGCATTTTTATTATTAAACTTTTTAAACAAATTGCAAGGTAAAACCTAAAACCACATAGCCAAGTGTCGTTTTGTCTGTTTTCTAGGATTAAATATGAAGTAACAACTTGTCTGTTATAACAGAAACAGCGGGAGTAGATGATTTAAATATTGTGGATTTCAGACAGCTGCACTTAAAACTAAACTTCTAAATTGTAAAATAGTTTCATATATTTAGACATTTTGATAAATTTTATAGTTGTTTATTAGAGCAAAAGAAAATTTGACATAACAAACACCTACCTAAAGTTGAAATTTATAAGCTACTACGATTATTTTTTTGAAAAATTCTGACCAAATAGTTACTATAGCTCATTCGATCAGAGAAGAACCCGCACGCATTAGGGGGGGTTCTTCTCTAATGGAATTACCTATACAAACTTAAAAGTACTTACTTGTGGTGCATTTTTTAACTTTTGCTTATAACAAATTTGTTTTTATACCTCATTTTTATATGCACAGGGTCGTAGGTTAAGTTAACAGACGTCGTATTGATAGTTTTTACAAAAAACAAATAGAAAAGACAGTTTTTGATGTAAAATTAATTACTTATTATTTGTACAATTATTAAAATTTATAAATTAATGTTGTTCTATACTAGTCCAATTTATTTGCTATTTTCAATTATTCCTTATAAAATTGAAATTTTACACTAATAATTTTTAAATTTAAGTAGTTTTTTGTACACAAAAAAAAGTTAAGTGTTTATGGTTTAATTGAAAATGCATATCATTTTGTTATTGTTTTTATTGATTAATAAAATTATTAATTCATTTATAAATAAATTATAAAATATTTATGTTGTTTCTTTACTAATTAGCTAATTATAGTGAATATAATTTCAATTATTTTTTAATTGCTTCTTTTTCTTTCTATAACTAATCTGAGGCCAAGGGTATTTTTAATTTGTCTTTATTTGAAAGCTCTTTTTAACAAAACTACATTTTCTGTTCCTGTTATACCTAATTTTCAATAGTTTGTGTTTGTACCCTTTGGAGTACTTAAATAATTCAATTTTGTTCATGAAGTTAGTCCACTCGCCTCGCTCGTTTCGTAAACTTCTCCACTCACAAAATAAAACGTCCCTTTAAACACGTATATCATAAACTATTATCATCTGCTGTTTTTGATTCTAAAAATCTTCAACCCTTAACATCGTAGGTTCGTGAGTCGTCATCCATCTTTTCCTTTAGTAGAGACCTGCACTAAATTCACTTGTTTTTATTGTAATGGGTCCAAATTTTTACAATTCTGAAGGCCAAAACTTTGAAGAAAAATTTAAAGAAATGTTAAGTTGAGTACCACTTAAACATAAAACATTTTTGCTAATTGAACAAAATTGTTCATTAAATGAATCTTGGTAGAAAATTTATGGGGTGGAGGTGCCCACTTAAGACACTCAAATTGTCGTTTATGTTATCTTTTGAAACATTTCCTTGTTTTTGTGCTCTCGAGGTATCCTAAATTCTTAACCTTGACAGACACAAAACAGTTTGACGAATGAGAAATTAGATGAAACTTTTAACTACAGTTCCAGGGCTGGATTATGCACGAAGCATAAAGCGCACGCTTCAGAGCCCGGGGGAAAGGAAAAAACTCAAAAAACCTATAGGATTGAACTTGAAAACGGTAGGTCTTAGGAAAAAAATTACTTTTAGCAAAATGAAAACTTATCAAATTCCTATTTATTTTTTCTCTATTCTAGAGAAATTCTAGATATATCTACCCGTAAAAATCGTTAATGTATGAAAAAAAAATTTGCCTCACATAAAATAGTAAAGGAAATTTAAGGCTCTACAATTTTTTTACCGAAGACTTTTACTGTAAAACGAAGGGCTGAACTGCTAGAGGCAAAAGTTTCACGAAAAACGTGAGACAAAAATTTGTTTTTATACATTAACAATTTTTGCAGACGAATATCTCAAAAATTAAAGGAATAGAGAAAAAATCAATAGAAACAATCTTTTAGGAAGTTTCATAAGTTTTCATTGTGCTAAGAGTAATTTTTTCCATAGGATCCACCTTTTAGAGATATGAGTGAAAATCCCCAAAACAGAACCTTTTCACCCCCTCCCTCCAATAGCCTTGTAGCTAGGACCGGGGACTTTTAGTATTTTAATTTTTTGCCTCTTAACGAAATCCAAACACATTCTTGAAAAAAAAATTCACCCTCTTTCATGTTCTCTAGGTATAACACTTTCGTTGATTATAACTAGAGTATAAATTAACACTTGTTTTGTGGACTGTAGTGTGTTTTTTGAAGGGACCCGAAAATAATTAGCACCTCAGGCCGCAAAGTTTGTTGATTCGGCCCTGTGCAGTTCCTATCCATCTTTGCTTGTCCTAATTCCTAGATTTCTTTAAAAATAACGACGGGTTATCCACTCTGCGGTCAATGTACAAAAATTGAGCTATCAACGGTAGTTATCTGCAATCAATGGCAGCCATAGCATATGCACATGCAGTCATAGACAATCAACTGGGCTGAGTGTGCAAATTCAGAACAGTAGTTGGCCTCTTGAAAAATAAGTTGTAATAAATATTTCTTTTGAGTAAGGTAAGTTCTTATTTTATAAATGTTCTACTTCATAACTAATATTGTCATATTTTAGGGATTCATGATGAAGATGATGATTACTATCGTAAGCAATGTAATTGGCCCTCTCTTCCATTTCTCTTTTTGATAGAAGCAAGAGACCGAGCCCATCATTCCACTTTGGACCAATCAAGTGTATAGACTATAGGCCTAAAACAGAAAAAACGGGGTGATCGTATTCAGGCCCATCTTTTGGGAATAAGCTCTTTGAGTGCTAGCGAACACGAAAATCTAGTTGGCTTTCAATGGCACTGGCTTAAGCCCTCAGCACTGTTAATAAAGGCGGGAACCCACCTGAGAGGTATTTCTTACTTTTTTCCTTCTTTAAGAATTTCATTGAAAGAGGGCTTAAGCCACAAGCCAGTGCCATTGGAAGCCAACCAGATTTTCGTGTTCACTGGCACTCGAATAGCTTATTCCCAAAAGATGAGCCTGAATACGATCACTCCGATTTTTTTGTTACAGACCCAGTCTATTACTCAAATTTTTCTATGATGTTTTGTTTGGATAAATCGTACAAGATGGAGACCAGATACTGTTGAACCTGAAATTTCATGAGTGATGAATACATGAAGCTCCCATTTGAAGAATAAAATTATAAGCACTTATTGCTTTAGCAATAATGTATTTCTCCAAAGCCAGAATTTGAAAATATCAAAAATACTTATTTGGTAGATTTTCATGAAAAATTTTTCTAACGATATAGCAGACATTTTTGAAACTCCTTCCAATACACCGTGGGTGCAGAAATGATGCAAGGAAAAATAGGAAGAACAAAGAAATTTTGATTGATAAATAAGGGAACTGTGAGAGTACTCCTTCTATTAACTTTTCTTACAGATAATTTTTTAAATCAAAAATTAGACATTACAGAAGTTTTTCTTTCTATAGACTAGTTTGTTTAAATTTTTTCTAATAAGGCACTAGAATAATTCTAAAATTTGTAACAATACGTTGAAACTGAATTTTATTTTTGTATCCCAACGATCTTGCTACTTTATTCCTAGTCCTTTAGTCCTTAGAATGTAAGTACGTTTTACCAACAAGAAACAGACATTGTGGAAATTTTAGAAAAATATAATTTAGTGGTAAAATAAAATTTATTGTAAGAAATTAAAGAGCAGAAAAAAAATCGCTTAAACTATCAAGTAGGTTATTTTACAGACAACCAACTCTGCACTAAAGAAAAGTAATAACTTAAAAGTTTTACACTACAGCTCCTAGTTTATAATAGTTGGTTTTCGAGTTAAAATTTTTGGTTTATTTTTACCCATTTTCATGTAAATGTAAATTACTAAAGTTAAACCGTTCGTCAAGGTATAATAAGTTGTAAAATTTGTGCTATTCATTGTTCTTTTCTTACAAACTTTTATTATAAAAGGTGAAGTAGGTACATATATACCTACATAGTTTTAACAAAATTACTTGCTTTGAAAACAAATTGGTGTGAAAAAAAATGAGCCAATTCACTTGGGTTTTTGTTTTTAGCTCTAATTACTAACATTTTGTAATCTCATTATCATCTCAAACTTGTTGAATAGCCATACAAAAAACACTTTAACGTTGGAATACCAACAAGTAAGTCTTTTAGATCTGACCTTATACTTTATACACAAAGAGGAATACATTAAGTAAAACCATTAATTTGGGTATGTAAATTAAGTACAGGAAATGTTGAATGGTATTGAAATTTCTCGATTAGTCAGTTACACATTGGGGATGTAAGTTATTTGATAACTTGTTATTAATAATTGCCATTTAGTACGGTATTGACCACCATCAAAGCTAGATTTTTACCACCACAATTTGAGTGACTGTTGCCAAATGCTTGTTACAAGACCTCAACCTCAATTTGACGTTTAGATTACCTTCTAGCAAGCTAATACACGTGCTATTTCAAAGGACACGAAATACATGTTTGCTTGAACAACGTTCAATAACTTTGGTGTAATAAAAGCACATAGATTGAACCCTATTTCAAATCTAGCAAATTTCACTTGAGTAAATTTTACCAACGTCAAATTATTCACACACATTTATTAACAAGGATGTGATAGGATGGATACTATTGTTATTCACTCCTTAAACCTCATAGAGCTCTTGTGTGTAATTTGTAGATACGTGAGTACACATTAACTAAAGGGCTGTTTTAATGTAATAGTATGACAAGGGGTTGATGAGTAAGGATGCTTTGATGTCGGGCAGCGTCGCGAAGCGTATCGCACCATTAAGTGCAGATTCATGTCGCTCCGAGCGTCGATTGTCTACATCTAACAAATCTTCAATTATTAAATTTTCTTATAATAGTCGTTTATTTTAAATATTTTCTTTGACTCGAATTCAAATTCTCTAATAAGCGAAAAGTGCTTCTAAATTTGTGATGCCAATAAAATTTTAATAAGCGTCGAGTTACCCTTAACTACTATTAGTATTTATAGTAGGTAAGGTCTTTGCCAATTAAATTCGAATCTTTTATAATATTAATTCGAAGCCATTAGGGTAGTTTTATTAGTTTTATTTTAAAAGATAAATTTGTTTAATACAGTTTTAGAAAATGGTAAATTTGATCAAAAAATAATCAAGCAAAGAGTCGAAGTAAAAGATGCAATAAATCAGACATGAATACTCAATTAGATGTCCTATTTAGTCCTTTAGCTTTACAAATGTACGGTATCGTAAATTTACATTATCTAAGTTAAATGTAACTCAAATAGCTATCAAATTTAGAGATACGATTCGTGTTAAGTTCCAACTTATTTGTAATTAGTGAGATAAAAGTAAAATATTACCTAAGTACTGTCTTAATTTTCTTAAAATCGTAAAACTAATTTAATTTTCGTTTATTTAAGATTAGTTTTTCGCATTAGAATTATTAATTTAATTTTCAACGGTATCAAAGAGCAAATAATAGTAGGTACCTACTATCACTCTATCAAGAAGTGTTCCGAATTAACAGCTTAGCTAATTTTAGTGCAATTTTATTTTAGAAAATGTAACACAATCTTTGGAAATCAAAAATCAGCTCTCCGACTATCTTTTGATTGAGAAAATAGTTCAAAATTTTTGCATTCTGCCTGTATTTTTCGTCTTTTTTACGAAAACTGTGTATCTTAAGAAAAAGATTAAAAAATACTTTTCTTTAGATAATGAAATTGTACATTTAATTATGCAATAAAAAAAATGAAAAATGTTTTTTTCTCTTTTATAAATTAAAGAGGATAAAATTTTCTTACATAAACATTCAACAGGTTTGCTCCAACTATCTTGGTTGACCAGTACCATAACCAGTATACGTAGAACAAAGAAAGAACCCTAATTTGACTTATTTTCATACGCTTTCGACGTCACTTTCGAATGTCTATGTAGCTCCTTAAAGACTTCAATTACGCCAATTTGACTTCTTTTATAAACTATAGCCTTATAAACCTTCAAAAAATGAAGGGGTGGTCATCTGTTCATAACCCGATCACTTACGAAAAATAATGAGTTAAATTTTGAAAAAATTATTATTACAAGCACCCCAAGCACCAAATTTTTTGTCAGCGCCAACATAGATGATGGTAAGAACTAAAACATGGTTACAATTTAGAGTGGGGACTCGACCATCTATTTGTAAATATAATCTGTCATCTGTGATTCAACTTGTAAAACTAAAAACTCTATTGTTTTTTCATTCCCATAACAACAACTCCATCCATACTACTGGATCTTTTCATATCCAAGAGGTTTCCTTAGAGAGCACCCTGTATATCATCATTTGATATTAGTTTTAGTACAGCTGGATATTTTTAAAGCTGGATCTGGCTTTGTTGATGTTGAATGTTGAAATTCTCAGGTACAGTCTCAGAGTCTGTCTGATAACCCCGACTGGCATCATTTATCGCATTTTTGTCTCGTGCACTTTTAATCCAACTGAATTGCTTTTTCGATTAGATTGCTTTACGCAATATAACGTTTTAAAGGTGTAATAGTAATTAATACCTCTGATAACTAATCATTCTACATACAGTATTACTTAATTTTTTTAAGTTCCTGCAATAAAAATTACAAATAGAAAAAGGAAATAAAATTATTACCAATATATTCTTATAAGTACAATATTAAATTGTTATTTTATTTTACTAATTGATTTATTTTTATCGATCTTTCGAGTCTACAAAAATTCAAAACTTTTATCCACTTATTCGGGTCACAATGTCATGTGGTTCCTGACGCCAAGAAAATAAATCGACAAAAAACATTCGTTGACCTTAGCAAATAGCAACTATCCGTATTTTGAGAAGGTATTTATATAATTTTATATAGTGTATAGTATATGGACAGTTCATTAATACAATATAAATAGTCGTGCTGAGTGTGTCTATCTGCTTTCACCTCCGCGTTCAAATGTGCATGCAATAAAAGAGCAAGGTTGAGAAATTTATAAGGATTTTCACTAAAATGTAGGTAAGTATATTATATCAATGTACTTTTACAATTTCACTTCATTTTATTAATTATTGTAATATTTTCGTACAAAGTGCTCGAACTGGACTACCTACATTTTCTTTCTAAAATATTTTATGGAAATTCTTATCATTTTTGTATGGAAATATTAATTATTATTGTAATTAAAAGTTTATGAGCCATTATATGATATGCATGCGTTCGTGTAATGTTCTTGAAGGATTTTATAGCTGCAATACGGTGAATTTTACGCCTAGCGTATAGGCACCACTTCGTACACCTATTTTAAATTTATTTCTTATTGCTAAAATTGATTTTTTCTTCAAACGTCAGAAAAAGTTGCCTTTGTGTCACTCAATAGGTAACGGTGAAGTTTAACTTTCCCGCCGAGGCAGGAAAAATTGTCAGCAAAGTACTTTTCTCTGTCTAGACATACAAAGTAAAATCTTAACTCAACACAATTTTTATTTTTTAACGTAAAAATGTTTTGTAGGCATTTGTAATGTAAAAAATTTTATGTTTTTTAAATTTTCCTTTATAATTAGTTCGTTGGGTTTAATAATTAGCTTTTTTTTACAAATTAAAGTTAATTTTAAAAAATATTTGACAATTGAACTACAAGTAATTGACAAGAGATGGCGCTCTTTCAAAAAATCAGAATTTTCAGTGTTAAGCTTTACGTTTGCAGAAAAAATAAAATGTTTTATATGGAGTCAAAGTAGTTTTGTGTTTTGTGAAAGTAGTGTAAAGTAAAAAATGAGTTAGAATTGTTCAATGGTAGCTTATTGATGTAGACGATTATCTGTTTAATTGGTGACTGTATGTATATCTGTTTCAGTCTTGATAATGGCTTAAATATATTGCCGAAACTAGTCGACAAAGTATCATCTTGTTTTATTTAAATTGAAAAATATTCCACCTACAACCGAGAGTCCTTTGCTTCTAAATCTTACGGTACTTTTACATTTAATAATAATTGTAGAGAACCTTGTATATCTAATTCAATTAAAACAGTTGTCCAAGTTTGAATAATAATTCTTCCATCCAAATAAATCTTAATTAATAAAGCAGACAACCTAGTCGCCATCTTGAATATCGCGCTTCCGGTTTAAATTTCACTGTGGGTAACCGCAACTTTTGGATTCAGGGGGGTCGAAATATTGGGAAAACATCGGTTACCAATATGTTATATGAAATTCCTGTAGCATTTCGATACTGGGATTTTGTTCCAATTTCACGGTGCTTCTTCCGACTGTAGCTCTTTAAGGAGTGATCTGAAGATAGTTATACCTCTAATAAAAATTGTAGAGTATAAAATTATCTATCCGAACCAATAAAAATATTTGTCTTAATTGTCCATTATGATTCCATCAAAAATAACAAAGCTGACATCTTGGGTGTCATCTTGAATATCACGCTTCCGGTTAAGATTTTGCTTTGATAACCGCAATTTTCGTCTTCAGCAGGGTTGAAATACTGGGAAAACATCGGTTACCAAAATGTTAAATGAAATGCCGCTTGTATGGTTAAGGATACGTTTTTTCCGATAACAGTCCTAGTCTACAATTTTAGTGGTCGAAATTTTATTCTTCTTTTACGTATTTTTGAAAATTAATTATAAAAGCTCTTATTAACTATTTTTGAACATTTAAAATTGGTTTTAGGGTCACGAATTTAGACCACTAACATTGGTTTTGTGGGCAAATAGTTGAAAAATTTTATTTTTCTTTTCAACAAAATCGGAAGAAAAGGTGGTCTAATGTGATTGCCTTTGTTTTCATCTGAAAAAGCATTAAATTTCCACCATTTTAAAAGAAGACTTATTACGATACCAGCAATAGGGTATTTTCCAATTTTTTAAAATGTATCTAGAAAGTTACTTTATTGATAACGTAATCTCAAAACCGCATTAAAGAAAAATTGCGACTGTAGGTTTTGCCAAAAAAATTATTTGAAATTTAAACTATAAAGTTTCCCGCATAAAAGCGGCATGACGTCACGAGTCGTAGCTGTCAATATTCGTCAATATTCAACTAATGAGCTCCAACTTATTATAACCTTGATTACACATTAACTGACATTTAACACATGTAACTAAGCAACTAAGTGATGGGTACGACCAGCTACGTCACTTCCGTTTTAATTTTCACTTTGAACCTGTAGCATTTAATGCTTTTACTAAAGCACTTTTTAATAAAACTTTTTTGATTAACATTTTTTTAGTGTGGCCAAGTCATTGATAATCGACTTTGCTATGCAATAACGCAGCAATAATCGATATTTAAAAAATTGGAAAATACCCTATTCTCACAACAAATATGGAAAAGAAAATTTGAAGAAAAATACAAATTTTAGCCGTTGTTGTAAATAATTTTGGACCAATCTTGCTATATGGATTTGTTACTATATCAGCTACAACTTCCTAAAGTTTCATACCATAACATTAATTATTACTCAAGTTCTCTATAAAAAACTACGACATACCAATGACGAGAGTTTTGAATTTTTTTGAGGTTAGGAAATTAATATAAATTATTTTAACCTAGGCAGTTTTAAAGAGAGATTCATTACAAACAAAACGAAAATTTTTGGTCCCGATCCGACCAATACAAGCGAAGTTATTCAAAAAATAGTGAAGCGAAAACTTGAAAAAGTCAAAATTTTACATTAAAGTCGAAGAATGAGTGCCTTCCGGTCAAAATTGGGTTGAGACATTTTATACACAAACTTCACAGGACTAGTTTCGATCGATTAAGAAAAAAGTCCGAAAATCAGGATAAATTTTGGTTCGTTGACTACACTAATTGGATATTAAATTTATTAGTTAATTGTTATTAAATTTATTATTTAATTGTTGTTAATTTGGATATTATTATCTTATTCAAGGACAATTTGAAAAGTTACAAGTTGATTTGTTAATAACAATAATAAACTTTGAATTGCAATTCCGAAACAAAAAACTGCTACATTTTTTAATTTTTTTAATAATATGCAATATTAATATACTGAAGATGTACTTTGTACTTATACAGTTGGTAATAATTAAATCTAATGTACACTAGGTATTATAATTATGTGTACAAGCCCTATAGATAAAGTTATAATTAATAATTAGTTAAGTGCATCATTAAGTACCTACAGTTGTTTATAATTACAGATGAATTTGAATGATAGAAAATGTATAAAAAACGAAAAACTACGTAGTCATAAATAAACCAAATCAGTTTAAGCCTTTCGCAGTATCAGTTCCACTACGCACTACAACTAGTGTCGGTTTGGTAATTTTAAAATTATAATTTTTTTCAATTAATTCAATAGTTCGATTAATATCATCATTAATATTATATCAATAGTTTGATTGATGTTAATCATAATAATGATAGGATTTGTACTGTAGATATTTTGATAAGTAGTATACATTGTAAAATATTAAAAAAAAATGGGATTAAAAAGGGATTTAGCCGATAGTTTCTGTTTTAACAAGTTGCTGTCTATTGTGTGTGTCTACTGTCTACGCTAATGTTTGTACATACTTTTTATTCTGTTCATCATTGTATTTTCCATACATGATATCATTATCAGAGGTTAACTCACCTTAACTTATCTTTTTTTTGACGTAGACGACAATTTGAATTGATTAATATGTAATTACATCAAATTTTTATTTTAGAACAACTTTTGCAATTAAATCAACATGGAAATAGAAAGAAGTAAACAATGGCCCCAATTTTTAGCTGTAGTTTGTGGTAAGTGTATGTGTATTAATTGTAAGTTAAAACTTTGTAATTTGAATATTGAAGAGGCAAATATTAGAGGAATACCCGTTTAAATCACCATAAACAACAAATTTCAGGCTGTGTAAATAAAGAGCAGAAACTACTCGTCCGACGAAAAAAGTCAAGTAGACATAAATTGTATCTACGAGTACAATCACTTTATACATAACTGTTTTTGTCAAAAATTCAACCGGTAAGGAGATATTAGCGATAAACCAGTTTCTTGTGCCATTTTCCATTTTTTGTGCCAAAGAGCACCTCAAAATCTATAAGACTACCAATTTTCAAAACTTCTGCAAAACTTTCCACCTCAATCCCTATTTAAGCACCAAATGACTGAACTAAGTAATATTAAATTTTAATTTTTTCAGCTGGAATTTTGGCAATTGGAACCGGCTTACAAATTGGATGGGGAGGACCGTCAGTATTAAAACTTCTATCAAACGATTTAGGATTTGAAATTACCAAATATGAAATAGCTTACATCATGATGATTGCTCCACTTGGATATATAATTGGAAGTCCTCTAAGTAGTTCACTTTTAGATAGAATTGGACGAAAATACGTTTTGATTTTAATATCGGTTCCACAAATTATAAACTGGCTTTTAATTGCAACATCGACGAACGTTACAGCAATGTTGTTTGCTAGACTAATTTCTGGAGTAGCCGACGGTGCACTTTTTACATCTTTTCCAATTTACATAGGTGAAGTTTCTGAACCAAAAGTTAGAGGTGTTATTGGATCGCTTTTTTCAATCGAAATACTAGTTGGAATTTTATTGATAAATTTATATGGTTCATATCTGTCTATAAGAACCACAGCTTACGTTTCTTTATTAATACCATTTACTTTTCTAATTACATTTACATGGATGCCAAAATCGCCTTACTATTTATTATTAAAAGGAAAAGTGAATGAAGCACGAAAATCTCTACAAAGTTTAAGAAGAATTAAAGACGTTAGTGGTGAGCTGAACAGCATACAAAGTGCGATTCATCGACAAACTTCTGAATCTGGAAGACTGATAGATATATTTATTATTAGAAGTAATTTAAAGGCGTTCCTTTTGGTATTAGGACTGAGAACTACACAACAAATGTCTGGTTTGACTGCTCTGGGTGCTTACATACAATATATTTTTAAACAAGCAGGTGGAAATTTGACACCAGCTCAAAGTGCAATAATTTGTAGTGCAATTCAAATTCCATGTACGTGCCTTAGTTCGGCGGTTGTTGATCGATTTGGAAGAAAGCCTTTAATTATTTTATCTTGTGTTACGAGTGGTATTTTGTTGTCTACGATGAGTATTTTCCTTTATTTGCAAAAAGTTAATTATGATTTAGATTTTATTTCGTGGCTTCCTGTTATTGTTATGGTTGGTTATAATATTGTTTTGGGTATTGGGATAATTACTATACCATCAATAATGGCAGGGGAGCTTTTATCGGTTAGTGTAAAATCGAAAACTTCTGGTTTAATTAACATATATTTAGGAGTAGTTATGAGTGCCTCTTTAATGTCATTTCATTATTTAAACGATACTTTTGGAATGTTTGCACCGTTTTGCCTTTTTGCTAGTTTTTGTTTAGGGGGTGCATTTTTCTGTTACTTTCTTGTACCTGAAACTAAAGGCAAAACGTTAGACGAAATTCAGTTAATACTTAAAGACAATTATAAATCTAATAATAACAGAAATATTAAACTTGAAAAATTAGATAATATGGAGAAAGAAGAAAGTAAAGAAATGATGTTATTAGAAAAATGAAAACGAAAACCAAGAGGTACTTATACTACATCTACATGCGAGATTAATGTCCAGATGAGAATATAACATCATAGGAATAATTGTTAAACAGTATTCCCAACAACTACGTTTCAATCTCATAGAAATTTGTAATGTTGGTGGCTACCTAATTGAATATAGAGCGCAATGAGCTCCTGAAAAAGAAATGTTTTCAATGAGCTTACATATCTGTGTTAAATGAATTGTAAAATAACAAAATGTAAGATCATCAATGTGTTTGTGCAGTCTCTAATTAAAAATTTATTTGGCTATCAAAATTTAAACATTTCGAGAAGGCTTAGTGAGAGTTATAATGTGATTAGATCTGCAACTGTCATATATGCTATACAGGGTGGTTAATTTTTTACTGTCCAGCTAATATCTGCTGAAATATTGACGATACTTAAAAAAGTTAAATTAGAAACTTTTCAAACAACACCAATTTTGCTCTACAAAATAGAGCAAACAATTTTTTTCCATGGCCTACTTGTTTGGAGGGTAAATATGTAACTTTGGTTTTTTAAATAAAACACCCTGTATATTGTTAGAGAATCGTATTCTAAATCAATTTCTCTTTACAACGATGTATCACAAGTACCATTTTGCTTTCTAATAATTATGCCCAATATTTCAAAAAGAGGAACAATATGATGGTTGTAGTAACTCTTGATTAACATTAATTTATTTACTTTTTAACAAACTAAGAAATTTTGGAACAAACTGTAACACGTAATGTATTATAATGATTGTTCAGATTGTTCACCATTGAATTCAACAATTTTTGGCCCTCTTTGACTATGTTTTCTACAACACTCATCCTAGAAAATTTTTAAATATTGGAAATAATTAGAAAGCAAAATGGCACTTGTGATACATCGTTGTAAAGAGAAATTGATTTAGAATACGATTCTCTAAAAATATATAGGATGTTCTATTTACAAAACCAAAGATACTTATTTTCCCGCTAAGCAAGGAGGCCATGGAAAAAAATTGTTTATGCTATTTTGTAGATGAGGTGTTGTTTGGAAAGTTTCTAATTTAACTTTTTTTTGTATCTTCAATATTTCAGCAGATATTAGCTGGACAGTAAAAAACCAACCACCCTGTATAGTGTATAACTCTACTATGTAACATGATATGTTTTATAGTTTTATATTTATACCCTACTCCGCTACCCTTCTCGATACCTTAAAGACTTGGTTTTGATAGCCTGATAGACTAAATATTATAATCAATAAATATTGCAAGAGGTAATAGTTTTTAATACAGATTAGGGAGATTTATAAAAGTAAATAGATAGTTTTTAAAGTTTAAATTTAAAAGTAAATCTACAGGGGAAATTATGTACAGGGTGGACAAAATTGGATGTAATTACAACAGAATAACTTTGCTTGCCAAACAAAAACAGTGGAGAAAATGAATATAAAAAAGAAAAGTAATTTAATACATGCATGCATTGTATGAAATAGAATTGAATAATTTCAAATGCAACATAGAGTATGGGGAAAATGCAATGAGTTTTGTAATTGTCATGGTTTTCTAGTCTAAATGGCGCATCACGTGAAACATCGCTATTATCGATAATGTAAACGCGATGGAAAGGTAAAATGGCATTTCCGTCGCATTTTCTCCCATAGGCAACGGTTGTTAAGGCTCGTTCCTGATGTTTTATGTTCTAAACATTTTCCCCTACAGCTCCACCAACCAATTTTGTGTTACGGAAAATATGTCAACTAAAATAATTTTATTTATAATATTTTTTGCGAGAAAAGATTCGTCCAATCATAATCAAGAATTCAGGTTAGGTACAGGCATAGTTAAAAGTCGCGTGTATCTACAACTATTTTAGGTTATTATGATAAACCCACAGATTATAGATTTATATATTTAGAAATAGATGGCTGAGTCCCCACTCTAAATGGTAACCATATTTTAGTTCTTACCATTATCGTTGTTGGCGCTGACAACAAATTTGGTGCTTGGGGTGGTTGTAATAATAATAATAATTTTTGTTAAATTTAACTCGTTATTTTTCGTAAGTGATCGTGTTATGACCACCTCTTCATTTTTTGAACTTCCTGTGAAAATTAAAATAAAATAACTGTTCATTTTATTGTAATATATTTATTAACTAGTTGCTACAAAAATTAACGTAACAACTTGGTTTAACATTATTTACTACATTTCTACAAATTGGTCATTGCTCAACTTTGTTTTAAATTGGGTGTTTCCACAATCAACTAAGTATCAACTTAAACTTGTCTTCAATTAGGTTTTCATCCGATTTCTCTACGATGCCAATGTATTAACCAAGTTAAACCGTTTTGAAATTAGTAACTCTTCTTTTACACTCCTCGTCGAACACATCATTTATCATGCACTAAAATTCGCTCTTATTAACTTCATGATTTAAACACCGTTTTTTATTCAAACTTTAAACTGTTCTTTTTAATTTAGATGCCATATCAATACATGGTTTCTGCTTTGGGGATCACTACTCAAACATTCACACAACTGACAAATTATTTTAAAATAAACTTCAATTTTTACATTATATCACATTCCTACTTGACCCCTATGTATTAAATACGCGGAGCTCGATGCTGCCAGCGCCATACCGTGATGATGGTAAGAACTACCTACCCCCTTACCGATGATGGTAACCTACGTCTCACCCTAGCTACCGCATCTATTGTAAAATATATCTCAGTTATCTGTGGATAAACCCTTTCAAAATGACAGTAAGTTGTGCTTTTCAAATTCACTGTCTTAATATTAACCTATAATTAATTTTAGGGACAGT
Source organism: Malthinus seriepunctatus (assembly GCA_963924605.1). NCBI lineage: Eukaryota > Metazoa > Arthropoda > Insecta > Coleoptera > Cantharidae > Malthinus > Malthinus seriepunctatus. The sequence goes on from OZ004600.1 coordinate 92,067,151, forward strand.
TACTTGTCAAATTGAGCGACTGAAATACTTTTATATCGTAGTGTACTTCAAAATCTCTTAAGCTATAGTTGAGTTTCACAAATGTAGACAGTTATGTCATTTATAGAATAAAGACGAGATTACATCGAGATTTTTCGGTACAGCATTATGAACAATCGTTCGTACTCGGATCCACTTCTACTACTAAGCTTCTGTCAGCTTCTGTCAAATTATAGTAAAGTACGTTATTCTATTAAAGCGGCACGTGTTTTCTGCATCTATCTCAATAGAAGCCGCGCTATAGCTAGCTAAATTTTGTGAACACATATTAGGATGAGTCACTATCTCGAATTGTGAGATTGAAGTATAGATTCATAGCTCTCCGTTGATACGTTTCCGTTGGTACGTTGGCCAATCAGAGCAGAGTATTTTTTAAATTCATCCGTCATATTTGAAAAATGCTCTGCTCTGAAACGTATCAACGGAGAGCTATGAACCTATACTAAATTCAAGGAGACGAGATAGTGTTGCATGCGATGTTCACGTGCACGTGCAAGTTCTCACGAGCGCGGTTTTACGTAAACTTAAATTAAATACGGTGTAAATTTTTCAAAAATTATTAAACAGCCGGTTTCATAATAATTCCCTAAAAGATCCTTTAGTTAAAGTTGTCTCAATCATTTATTTATTTATAATCGATTACATTTTTCCTGTAATCGTCCCAGCTCTAATTGCCACTATAATATGAGTTATCCGCATCAACGCAGTTAGGTAACCATGCAACAAGCTTAAAATAAGTTTATACGTTAGAGCCAATCACAGCGCTAAACAGAAGTGTTCACGTGCACAACACGCGGGTTGTTTGTTTACATTCACTATCTCGTCTCCTTGAATGAAGTATGGGAACCTAGCTTTACAGCATTGGCCACACCCTCTCAGCTCGCTAATAAAGCTGGTGCGACTGTATTTTGCATTTGAAATTATTATCATAGATTATCCTGAGAGCCATGAATTTAAAAGGTAAAATTGCAGGTTTTACTTAAAAGATCTTTTTGAGACTTAATAATTTAACAGGGAAATGATTTTACCGCAAACGTATTTTTAAAAAATTAGATATCCGTAATTTGCTTGATTGAATTCATAGCTCGAGGGTTGTTATGTTAAGATTAAGGGAATTAATCAATTTTAATTCATTGGATTTGATTGTGTACGCATAGTGCGCTATAGGCATTTCTGTTTAATTACAATTTGTAATTACATCCTAGCATTGATCTCAAACATCGAATCTATTACTTTTTACAGGGTTTTGTCCATCATATATTAACATAATCATGTAATTATTACTAACTAGGAATCGTGTGGGATTAAAATATAAAGATATTTTTGCCTCTTTAATTTCTTTGAGGTTAAAGAATTTCTTACTGCACTGCACTCACTGCATTGAGTTATTTGTTAACGCTTAATTAAGAAACCAGTGGCAACAATTTGTACCTTAGCTGTGATGAACAAAAAATAAAGTTTCCTTATTTTTTCATTATTGTTATTTCTTAATTTTAGTTTAAGCAGTGCTACCTTTAGGTATCGCCGGCTCAATAAAACTCGGTCTGGTCTTACAGTTTTAACCCTTTCATTTGTAACGATATTGATTTAAGTAACTGAAGCCATTCCAAAAGCTTCTAATTGGCTTATAGTATTTAGGTATCTTCACACAATTTTGAAACGTTATACAGAATCAGAATGAATCTATAACATAATTAACCGAAGGAAAAGCTAGGAGTTCCAGAAAGCATACTAATCACCCCATAAGACATTGTTTTTTCATCTCTGTCGCTCAATTTTCTATTTATTAACATCGGGAATTGACAAGTCCTCACAACTAGTCCAACTAGCCCTTGCAAAGGCACAAATCAACGACCACGAGCTGCAAAACTGTCTCAGCAAAACATCACTGCAGCTTCAGAAGATTATCTTACTAGGGACTAACTTACAACTAATTTATGATGTTTCAACCACAAATGTAAGACTATTTATTACGCAACAATTCCGTAATGCTGTTTTCAGATTGGTTCATTTCATTGCCTCGCACATCGAGGCATTACAACCACTGCCAGACTTTTTATACAACTTTTCGTTTGGCCATCAATCAATGCGAATTGGCACAAATGGGCACAATATTGTCTAGAGTGCCAGGGTTCTAAGGTATCACGACATGTGAGCCGCACCGTCGCTTCGAACATGTCCATCTGGACATCGTAATTTTACTACCATTTGACCGCTACTGTCTCACCGTGCTGTGGTAGACCGCTTCACACGATGGCCCGAAGCCATCCCTCTTAAGCTTCAAGAAGTATCTACCATTGCTCGTGCCTTCTACGACGGATGGATTTCCCATTTCGGTTCACTTTTACGAATCACTGTAGACCAAGGCAGGCAATTCGAGTCGCATCTTTTTCACCATCTGATACAGCTGAAGGGCAATCAACACATCTATACGACGGTCTATGATCGACAAGAAAACGACATGGTAGAGCGTTGAACCAAAAGTGGACCCCATCACTTCCCACCGTTCTTCTGGAAACTGGTGCAGCTTGGAAAGCTGACATCAAAGGCACTGCAGCAAAAATTCGTCTACAAAAAACCTTTACGATTACCTGGTGAATTCTTCACTCCATACGAAAGTGACAAAGACACAGTGGAGTTCATCATCAAACTGCGAAAACGCTTCGCAAATATCCAACCGACTCCAGTTTCCCGCCAAACAGCAACACACGTTTTTGTCCGAAACGACACCGTTAAACCAATGTTACAAAAACCTTATGACGGACCTTACAAAGTTGCTCGCTATGGTTCAAAATACCTTGACGTGCAAATCAGCGGAACCACTGTGTCAATCAACCGCTTAAAGCCAGCTTACATTTTGGATGACAACATCAATCAACAAACAACAGCCAGCTCTTTTTAACCGACTCAACGACCAACAGACAACCCCGCTACACGCCCTGGAAGAAGAGCCCGCTTACAAAAGAATGAATGCCCACCAAGTAAGTGCTCACTTGATTTTTGGACGATAGTTACGTGCCTGATCACGTCTTTTTATGAAATATTTGCTTTAATAATTTTCACGCAAGTTCTAGTACTGTATGCTCTATGTTTTTGATAATATTACAATAGCTACTGTTGGAAGAAAGATTAAAGGTTCAATTATATCAAGCGACATTACGAGCTACTCGAATAAAAGTCGTCGAATAATTAGCAAAAAAGCAACCCAGTCTTCAATTCAACTCGCTTCATCAACGAGTAAATTCACAAGCGAGTAGCTTGTAAACTCGCATAATGTAAACAAATTTTGGCCACCCCTGAAAGAGGTAACGTCAATTTTTTATTCCTAAAACATCAAACTTTGTGCTTTTCTTTTGTGCTCATGTGCTTGCTATAAATCAATATGGAACAACAAAGTAAACAATGGCCACAATTTATTGCAGTAGCTTGTGGTAAGCGTATTTCTTCTATAAAATGTATCTTTTAAACATGACATTTCACGATTTAAAAGGCAAAGCTGGGTATATTTTTGCATAATGTATTCCTCCGTAAAATTTACCTTTTTAGTTTCTTAATACCAAAACATTTATTGATATTAAATCCATATATTTTCAGGCGGAATTTTGTGCATTGGTATGGGTGTACAAATCGGATGGGGAGGACCGACGATATTAAAACTTTTATCGAACGATTTAGGATTTCCAATAAGCCAAGATGAAATAGCGTCCGTCATGATGATTTCTCCGCTTGGAAACATAATTGGAAGTCCAATAAGTAGTATACTTTTGGATCTAATTGGACGAAAATACGTTTTAATTTTAATATCAATTCCTCAAATTCTAAATTGGATTTTAATAGCGACATCAACGAATGTTTGGTCACTGTTATCAGCAAGACTTATTTCTGGAATGGGGGACGGTGCATTGTATACAACTCTTCCAATTTACATAGGTGAAGTGTGCGAACCAAAAGTTAGAGGTGTTATTGGATCGAGTTTTTCAATCGAAGTCCTAATTGGAATGTTATTGATTAATTTATACGGTTCATATCTATCTATAAGAACAACGGCTTACGTTTCTTTATTAATACCTTTTACTTTTATAATTACCTTTATATGGATGCCAAACTCGCCATACTTTTTATTGTTAAAAGGAAAAGTGGACGAAGCACGTAAATGTTTACAAAGTTTAAGAGGAATAGAAGATGTTAGTTCTGAATTCGACAGCATACAAGCTGCTATTACGCGTCAAACTTCTGAATCTGGAAGGTTGATAGATATATGTATTATTAAAAGTAATTTGAAAGCGTTACTTGTATTACTAGGATTGAGAACGTTTCAACAAATGTCTGGTTTGCGTGCTATAAGTATTTACATGCAATATATTTTTAAAAATGGAGGTGGAGATTTTGAACCACATGAGAGTGCCATAATTTGTTTTTCCATACAAATTCTTTTTACGTGCATTACTGCAACGGTAACTGATCGATTTGGAAGAAAGCCTTTAATTACTTTCTCTTTTATTCTGAGTGCTATTTTTTTATCTATAATGGGTATTTTCTTTTACTTACAAGAAGCACATTATGATTTAGATTTCATTTCGTGGTTTCCTGTTGCTATTATGATTGGTTATAATATGGTTCTGGGTATTGGAATAATTACTATACCGTCAATAATGTCAGGAGAACTTCTATCAGTTAGTGTCAAATGTAAAAGTTCCGCTATAATCAACATGTATTTGGGAGGAGTTTTGAGTACTTCTTTAATCTCGTTTCAGTATTTTCGCGATACTTTTGGAATTTTTGCACCATTTTGTGTATATGCTAGTTTTTGCATAGGAGGTGCATTTTTCTGTTACTTTTTTCTGCCTGAAACTAAAGGAAAAACGTTAGAAGAAATACAGGAGAATTTAAGAGCTGGATAACTTGAATAATGAAAAGGAAATTCGGTTGTTAATATTTAAAGATCGTTAGAAATATAAAAGTGTCAATAACATTTGAAAAATTAGGCAATATGGACAACGAAGAAAACAAAGAAGACAAAATGTATTTTTTTCTGCATCCTGCCTCTCTCTTTTATAAGTGGTAGAAAAAATATTGGGTATGATAAGCAGAATATCAGAACTAATAGATTGGATGCTTGAACTACGGGGAGAATTCGTGACGACCTGAGAAATTGCAGCAGATTTTCATCCATCCAAAGTTCTATGATATCTATAAAAATAGAAGAAGATAAAGAAACTACATGTAGATGCTGATTAGCCGTTAGTGTACCTCATGAATATTTATGGAGAATTCAAAACTATGGCAGAATTCAAATTTTTATGTTTTTATTATTTTCGCTGTAGAATAACTGAATAATATTGTTCTCAATCGGTAGGTTTATTATTGACAGCGAATGTTAGTTCTATGGTTTTAGTTGTTATAAGAAGACAAAAGTTAAGATAATTTAGTGTAACCTTACAATCATTTTTGCAATTATTTTCTGTATTTACAGGCCCAAAAAAATGAGATTTCAAGAAGCACTAGAAAACTACTAGTGTATATTCGAGGGGTTATCCACTCTCTGCAGTCAATGTACAAACATTAAGCTGTCAACGGTAGTCATCTGCAGTCATAGCCATTGTACAAATTCAGAACAGTGGTTGACCCCTCGTACATACTTCTTTTTGTGTAGAATATTTAACTACTAATTCACTATCACCTCAGTAGGGGAATTACTAATCGAGATAAAAAAAAAAGCTGAATTGAACTATTTTTTTTCAAGATGGTGGTTCGGGCCTCACCAAGCCATAATGTATAGTGTATCCACAGGGACTCGGTTCACAAAAAAAAATTTTTTGTTGTTGATTGTGCTCTCAAAGAAGTTGTGGTTGATTTAAAACCTTCTAAATGCAAAAACATTTTGATATTACTTTTCAAATAATGTTAGTTATGCACGTTTCACAAAATTTTGAACTTAAAAAATTGTAATAAATTTTTTATATTAAAATCTAACTATCAATACACTATACTTTCTCCTTTAAATTCTCTTTCTAAACTCTTTATGAATATTTTCTAATGCAGCTGGCTAAAACATTGCATTTGCTCATTGGTGATGAGCGCACAGATTATAGATTTATATATTTAGAAATAGATGGCTGAGTCCCCACTCTAAATGGTAACCATGTTTTAGTTCTTACCGTTATCGTTGTTGGCGCTGTCAACAAATTTGGTGCTTGGGGTGCTTGTAATAATAATAATAATTTTTGATAAATTTAACTCGTAATTTTTCGTAAGTGATCGTGTTATGACCACCTCTTCATTTTTTGAACTTCCTGTGAAAATTAAAATAAAATAACTGTTCATTTTATTGTAATATATTTATTAACTAGTTGCTACAAAAATTAACGTAACAACTTGGTTTAACATTATTTACTACATTTCTACAAATTGGTCATTGATCAACTTTGTTTTAAATTGGGTGTTTCCACAATCAACTAAGTATCAACTTAAACTTGCCTTCAATTAGGTTTTCATCCGATTTCTCTACGATGCCAATGTATTAACCAAGTTAAACCGTTTTGAAATTAGTAACTCTTCTTTTACACTCCTCGTCGAACACATCATTTATCATGCACTAAAATTCGCTCTTATTAACTTCATGATTTGAACACCGTTTTTTATTCAAACTTTAAACTGTTCTTTTCAATTTAGATGCCATATCAATACATGGTTTCTGCTTTGGGGATCACTACTCAAACATTCACACAAGTGACAATAGTACATTGCAGTACATGGTCGGTAAGTGCATAGTTAACAAATCCAGAAAATGTTAGCAAAACGAGACCCGTAGGGTCGAGTTTTTCTAATTTTCGAGATTTGTTAAGAAAAGCACTTAACGATCCAAGTATTGCATACTATTTTTTGCACAATCGTGAAAAATAACTAATAATAAATTCATTTTTGAAACTGACACTAGTTGACAGTTGTAAATAATTTTTATAATTTTAAAGTTTATTCAAAATAGTAACCGCTAGAGAACAATGTTGTCCCAGTAACAAGAATAAAAGTAACAAATAGCTCAAACATCTGTTTCACTTACCACCCTTGTGCTTTTGGTTAAATATTTCGAAATCATTATTTTATTGTTTCTATGGACACATACAATGGTTTGGTAAAATCAACTTCCTATTAGTATAAACATTGTTGGTAAGTAGAGAATAGAACACGATTGTGCAAAAGTTATTTGTTTTATAAGGAGACAAAGTGACGTTTTGTGTGACAAGACTGTGTTTGCCTGAAGAGCAAGCGTAGCGAGCGAGTCAGGCAATACAGGCGAGTCACACAAAACTACTTTGACTCCGTATGAAACATTATATTTTTTCTGCAAACGTAAAGCGTAAAACTGAAAATTTTGATTTTTGAAAGAGCACCATCTCTTGTCAATTACTTGTAGTTCAATTGTCAAATATTTTTTTAAATTAACTTAAATTTGTAAAAAAAGCTAATTATTAAACACAACGAACTAATTATAAAGGAAAATTTAAAAAACATTAAATTTTTTACATTACAAATGCTTAAAAAACATTTTTTAAGTTAAAAAATAAAAAGTTTGTGCGGTTAAGATTTTACTTTTCCTGCCTAGGCAGTAGAAAAGTACTTTTCTGACAATTTTTCCTGCCTCGGCGGGAAAGTTAAACTTCACCTTTACCTATTGAGTCATTGAGTGACACAAAGGCGACTTTTTCTGACGTTTGAAGAAAAAAATTATTTTAAAATAAACTTCAAATTTTACATTATATCACATTCCTACTTGATCCCTATGTATTAAATACGCGGAGCTTGATGCTGCCAGCGCCATACCGTGATAACGGTAAGAACTACCTACCCCCCTACCGATGATGGTAACCTACGTCTCACCCTAGCTTCCGCATCTATTGTAAAATATATCTCAGTTATCTGTGGATGAGCGTATCCAAACAATTTTCTCAGATAATGTGCAGATAATTCACTGTCAAGTCACTGCCGTAATGGATCATGAACTGGACGTGGACAACGTCGGGTTGACAATAATCATTTTATCGGTTTTCTAAAAAATGTAAAGTTTCTAACAGCGCAAAAGAAAATATTGTAATATTTCCAAATAACTATTAATGCGAAGAATTCCATCGTTCATCCCTTCGAACAAAATAAAATGTAGCTACAGTCCCACCAACTTTATTAGTGTTACGTCAAATTTTTATTTCTAGAACGTCAAATTTCGTGCACTCGATTAAATCAACATGGAAGAAACTAAACAATGGCCACAATTGATAGCGGTACTTTCTGGTATGTATATTTCATGCATTTTCAAGACTTGACAGACAAAGCTTAGCGATTTTTTGGAATATTTTTGAAGTCATCTTAGTCCAGTTCAATTAAACACATAGCGAAATCTCGGAAAAAAACCTAGGAAGCTGAATTTTTGTGTAAACTTTGATATTGCCGCTCTAAACAAAATCTCCAAAGTCCCCATCAATTTGACCCTTATTATAAATTTTATAGGAGGATAAAAGTTAGAACATGCAGCTTTTACAATTGTCTCGTTTTTAAACTATTAATTTTAGGGCAAAAGTAGTTATTATCTAATTTCAAGCTTACAAAATTTTCTACAAAAAAGGTTCTTTCCTATGATTTTTTTAAATGGAATAGCTTGTATATTTTTAAACCAATTCAGCAATATAGTAGATCCTTTCTTGTAGGAAATTTTGTGATCTACAAATTTGATAAGAGCTGTTTTTTGGGAAAAATTTATAGTAGAAGATCGATGCAATATTTTTAGTTGTAATTTAATGCTCATCAGTTAGCATTACATTACAATTCACAATAACTCAGCTAAAATCAGTGCCCATATCCCAAAATACCATAAGCTACAGCAGCCGAGTCGCGGGGTAAATTATAAATTAATAAGTAGTATATTTGTAATTTTAGGCGGAATTTTGGCAATTGGACTTGGTTTACACCTTGGATGGGGAGGACCGTCAGTATTAAAACTTTATTCTAACGATTTGGGATTTCCATTGAGCGAGGACGAAATAGCAGCCATCATGATGATTGCTCCACTTGGATACATAGTTGGAAGTCCACTAAGTAGTATACTTTTAGATACAATTGGACGCAAAAACGTTATACTTTTCATATCAATTCCACAAATTGTAAATTGGCTTTTAATAGCAACATCAACGAACGTTTGGACACTGTTATCGGCGAGATTCATTTCTGGAATGGCGGATGGTGCACTCTTTACAACTCTTCCAATTTACATAGGTGAAATTTGTGAACCAAAAGTTAGAGGTTTTATTGGGTCGTTTTTTTCAATCGAAGTACTATTGGGAATTTTATTAATAAACATTTACGGTTCACTTCTATCTATAAGAACAACGGCTTACGTTTCTTTATTAATACCTTTTACTTTTTTAATTACCTTTATTTGGATGCCAAAATCACCATATTTTGAATTATTAAGAGGAAGAGTAGAGGATGGACGTCACAATTTACAAAGATTAAGAAGAATTCAAGATGTTAGTACTGAATTGAACAGCATACAAGCTGCTATTGTGCACCAAACTTCTGAATCAGCGAGACTGATAATGATAATGATAATAATGTATTATTAAGAGTAATTTGAAGGGCCTCCTTTTATTATTCCTATTGCGAACTGTACAACAAATGTCTGGTTTATCTGCTATAAATGCTTATATTCAATATATCTTTAAACAAGCAGGTGGAAATTTGACACCAGCTCAAAGTGCAGCAATGTGTGGTTCAATTGAAATTCTATGTACGTTCTTCAGTTCGGTAGTAGTTGATCGATATGGAAGAAAGCCTTTAATGATTTTTTCTTGTATTGGAGGTGCTCTTTTATTACTTGCAATGGGTACTTTCTTTAACTTTCAAAAAGCAGATTATAATTTAGATTTCATTTGGTGGTTTCCTGCTGCTTCTATGATTGGTTATAATATTGTTTTGAGTATTGGGATAATTACTATACCATCAATAATGGCAGGAGAACTTCTATCAGTTGGTGTCAAATCGAAAGCTTCCGCTTTACTTAACATGTATTTTGGAATAGTTATGAGTGTTTCTTTAATCCTGTTTCATTATTTAAACGATCAATTTGGAATGTTTGTACCATTTTATATATATGCTATCTTTTGTCTAGTAGGGGCTTTTTTAATTTTCTTGTTTCTACCAGAAACGAAGGGTAAAACTTTAGAAGAAATACAACAAGAGTTAAGAGGCAGATAATTTGAATAATGTATTCATATAAACTCGGTTCATATCTACTTAAAGACAGTTAAAAACCTAAACGTGTCATGAAGGATAAAAACACGTTGCTTACGATCAATGGAATATCAGAAATCATAAATTGGATAACTGAAGTACGGATGATTTCGTGAAGACATTTTTAACCGATCACAATGATACCAAGTCTTGAAATAGATGATTTATGTAACGTTTTGAGTGACTGTAAAGATTTTTGTTGAAAATTCTGCAAGTATTAAAAAAGAAGATACCTGTTCGGTCCGTGTATCTGTCAAAGTGAGAAAATAGTCAAGTTGGAACAAAATTTCCTTCGCGTGATTGGTCGGAAATCGGAATGGTTCTGTCTTCAAATTACTTCGCATATTTTCCAGGGTTTTAGCAGTTTTAGCAAATACATTAGAACATAGTAATACGCGCAGCTTCGACCAAAAATTGTAAAGCGGCGCACTAGCGCCACCTAAACCGCTGAGAGTCAATTATAGAACCGTCTTTTTGACACTTTCAAACTTCAAATTTCGTTCTTTAGTTTAAAAGTTAGAAAGTGATTAAAAAACAAGTTGAGCACGCGTTGTTTATAGAATTTTTGTGTGTAAAATTTCAAATATTTAAATTTATTCGTATTTAACGATGGTTAAATACTGGTGACGGTTCTGTCCCCAGCGCCATCACAATAAAATAATGTTTATATTTTGCGGATGACATGCACACTATGCTAGCCTGAATTTAAACCGTATCATGCGCAGCTCTGATTCGAACGCCTACCAATAAGATGGCGCTGTTTTGAAGGTTTACCTAAATCCCTATGGAAATTGTCAGGAGCTGCGCGTATTACTATGTTCTAATGTATTTGGTTTTAGTAAGCTTGGTTGGCACTGTAGTCAACTTTGCAATGTACATCTAGTATTATTATTCTATGGTAATTACAATCTTCTATTCTATGGTAATTATGTGTAATTAACGTCAAATTTTTATTTCTAGAACGTTAAATTTCGTACACTTAATTAAATAAACATGGAAGAAAGTAAACAATGGCCACAACTGATAGCAGTACTTTCTGGTATGTATTTTTCATGCATTTTCAAGACTTGACAGACAAAGCTTAGCGATTTTTTGGCATATTTCTGAAGTCATCTTAGTCCAGTTCAGTTCAATTAAACACATAGCGAAACCGCGGAAAAATTACTAGAAAGCTCAATTTTTGTTTGAACCTTTTGATATTGCCGTTTTAACCAAAAACTCCTAAGTCTCCATCAATTCGACCCTTACTACAAATTTTATAGGAGGATAAAGGTAAGAACATGCAGCTTTTACGATTATTTCATTTTTAAACTATTAATTTTAGGGCAATAGTAGTTTTATCAAATTTCAAGCTTACAAAATTTTCTGTTAGAAATATTCTTTCCTATGATTTTACTTTCCGATACCTTAAGGTAGGTATTATAGGAAAGTATTGTATTCGGGTCAAAAAAAATTTTGATACAACACCAGATATATCTGTTTTGAGGTCCCCCGAGACAATCAAGACCAATTTTAGAAAAAAGTTTGCGTGTGTGTGTGTGTTGTGGATGTAATCCGTCACGAAATCTCTGAAACGGCGGAACCAATTAACTTGAAGTTTGGCATAGGGTCTTATGAGATAACAACGGAGTGTAGAAAGGAGTTTTTTCAAAATCGGTCCACTAGGGAGCGTGCAATTAAGGAAATTTTTTTTTTTAAATTGCAGTAAGTATATAATTTTTTTTGCATCATCCGGTGGAGAATTGTTTTTCTCGTCGTCTGCGTTGATCTGTCGTAGTTTTACGCTACTATCAAGTCATACCAATCGCTCAAAATCGTGCGATGAGATATGCTGTGAAAATAAGGTAGATGGCTCCACTTAAGGGAACATAGGAATTTATTTTACCGATAGTCAATTAGACATTTTGTTGTGACTGGTGCAAATTTCATATTGACATTTGGGACACCAATCACAGCACAGTTAAATACATCTCGTACTCTTATGAGAGGAGGGAGTACAGTCGTTGTTTTCTGAATGTAGCTTTAATTTTGTCGTTGTCAAATAGACAGTGACAGTATGATGACATTACTCCAGTGTAAAACATGTTATTACAGTTTCCATTGTTCCCTGATGCACTAGCGCCTCTAGTTGCAATTTACTGGATTGGTATGACTTGATAGTAGCGAAAAACTACGACAGATCAACGCAGACGACGGTTTTTCTATTCAGTGATACAAAAATGTTTAACATTCTTTTGTTTTTAAAAGAGTTTTTATGCAATCAAATATCTGTAATTGGCAGCTGACGTTTCTGACAGTTGTCAAAAAATTTCACATTTATTTTTTATTTATAAATGCTGCGTTCGTTATATGCATCCAGGGATAGATGAGAGCTGGAGGTAAGCTAGTAGATTAGAAGTCACATGATCAAGAAAGATAGTAGAGCGATTCGTATTTAACGAACGGTTCGAGATCATTTGGATATGTTTATGGTTTTGTCATTTCGATTCGCCGAAGCTATTGTCACGATCGGGGGTTGATCATGACCTCTGGAATCTCAAAAGCTCCAGAGTTGTACCGAGATAAATAATACCAAAATAAAAGCCTAAAATATAATTTCTTTATTAGTGGGTCTTACCCAAAAATAAGATTTATCCAATTACAACACATCTTAAACACTACAATGATTATAATAATTAATCCAACGTTTCGCGTTCGCGAATTGTCCGATTGACAATTATTGACGACCAAGTATTAACTGCCTCTAAAACCTACTTTGGGGCCTTTTATAACCTTCGCACACGCGCGCCCTAAAACTGCGATTTATGCTTCATCTTACATTCTTCAACACATGACAACAGTCACGTATTGAAATACTCTTTGTACATTACATTCTTGTACTACTTTACTCAATAATTTCATTAAATAATTTGCGTAATAAATCTACGCGTGACACTATATCCACTTCAGAGTGGATTTAATTTTCAAACTTAAATCCACTACAGTTGTAGTGTCTTATTATTTTTACTTGTTAAAAACTTTATATTTTTTGGGTGAAGCTTATTACCTATGCACAGAATTTTAAAAAAATTGGAGTGATCTTCGGTTTTGGCATTCAAAAAGCAGATGGATGAGGATACTTGAAGACAAATAGCACATGAAATTAAATTAATACGATGAAGCGATTTAAACGAAATTCAATTAAATTCAGTGCAATTATGCATATTAGGGTGATTTTTATTTAACCCTTTTATGCATTTTATTTTTGCCGCCCCCTGATTTTATTGTAAAAAAAAATCAACTAAAATTTTTAAGTCTGATTTTAACTTTCTAGAACATCGCTAAAGTCCTCCTGTAAGGAAAAGAAGTTTCGTATGTAAAATACATATGATTTTTCCATCTTTTTCTATTCTTTTTATAGCGGATATGAAAAATTGAGAGAAAATTATGGTTTTATTATTGAATCAACTGGCATTGAGACTATACTTTTCAGGAAAAATTTAAAAAAAAATTTATGGGTCACTTTGCGAATTTTTAATGGGAATAATTTTTTTACAAAAATTTTTTTTTTAATTTTTCGCTGAAAAGTAGTAAAGTAAAATTTTTTATACTCGCTATAAAAAAAATTACTCCAAATTTTTTAAATTCTGTGCGGTATAACTTCACCAAAAAATATAAAATTTTTAACAAAAATATTACGACACTGCGCATGCGTAATGTCACTCTGGAGTGGATATAGCTTCGGCGATGTTTCAAATCTTAAAGATCTCTCTAAAATATCGGAGCGAAAAGATCTACATCTAACTCCTCCACATGCTCCACTTATGTATTTACCGAACGATCGTAATTTCATTTGGACACGCCCATTTGCAAAATACCGAACGATTTAGAGGTAAAAGAGGATAAAAATGCATATAACGAACGCAGCAACAGTGATTGTAAAAATGTATAGTATTCTTTTGTTTTCTAACTATTTTCGTCTTAGAATAATCAACTCAATCGCAAAGTCTTGTGTTGACACAACAGAGTTTTTTTTTATATTTTTGTATATTTTTGAACCAATTCAGCATTATATTGAGTTTTCTTCTTTTTAAGTGTTATTTTGAGCAGCAAACTTAAGATCTCAAGTGATAGTAATGCAACCTTTCTTGTAGGAAATTTTGTGATCTACAAATTTGATAAGAGCTGTTTTTTGGGAAAAATTTATAGTTTAAGAAATATTTGGGAAAACTGCGTTTTGTTACCTTTACCTTTTTTAGCAGTAGTTGGATCGATGCAATATTTTTAGTCGTAATTTAGTGCTCCTCAGTTAGCATTACATTGGGTCCATTCACCGGACGTAGCGCAAACGTATACCGATCCAACTGCTACATTAGTAGCGCTACATCGTCCGGTAATTTTGAATTTTATTTAAGTGTCAATTTTATAGTGACAATTTGTGCAATTTTGATTCAACAAATTGAATTTGGTTTTCAACTGCTTTCCAACTTTATATTTTGTTATATTATTATTATATTAACGTTGGACATCATAAAAATTAAAATAAATTTGTCAAATTTAAATACGAACAAGTAGCGCAAACGAAATGCGCTCGATAAAATGGCGACCGCTCCGCACACGTTCCCAAAGTAGCGGGTACGTCACCGGACGATTTGGTAACTGTTGCACAACTGTTACGTCCGGTGAATTCGCCCATTACAATTCATAATAGCTCCGCTAAAATCAGTACCTACCCATATACCCAAAATATCATAAGCTACAGCTGCCGAGTCGCGGGATAAATTAAAAATTAATAAGTAGTATATTTGTATTTTTTAGGCGGAATTTTGGCAATAGGAGCTGGTTTACACGTCGGATGGGGAGGACCGTCAGTATTAAAACTTTATTCCAACGATTTGGGATTTCCATTGAGCAACGATGAAATAGCAGCCGTCATGATGATTGCTCCACTTGGATACATACTTGGAAGTCCACTAAGTAGTATACTTTTAGATACAATTGGGCGAAAAAACGTTATACTTTTCATATCAATTCCACAAATTGTAAATTGGCTTTTAATAACAACATCAACGAACGTTTGGGCACTGTTATCGGCGAGATTCATTTCTGGAATGGCGGATGGTGCAGTCTTTACAACTCTTCCCATTTACATAGGTGAAATTTGTGAACCAAAAGTTAGAGGTTTTATTGGATCGTTTTTTTCAATCGAAATGTTATTGGGAATGTTATTGATTAATTTATACGGTTCATATTTATCTATAAGAACAACAGCTTACGTTTCTTTATCAATACCTTTTACTTTTTTAATTACCTTTATTTGGATGCCAAAATCCCCATATTTTGAATTATTAAGAGGGAGAGTAGAGGAAGGACGTCACCATTTACAAAGATTAAGAGGAATTCAAGATGTTAGTACTGAATTGAACAGCATACAAGCTGCTATTGTGCAGCAAACTTCTCAATCAGCGAGACTGATAGATATATGTATTATTAAGAGTAATTTGAAGGGCCTCCTTTTATTATTCCTATTGAGAACTGTACAACAAATGGCTGGTTTATCTGCTATAAATGCTTATATTCAATATATCTTTAAACAAGCAGGTGGAAATTTGACACCAGCTCAAGGTGCAGCAATGTGTGGATCTATTCAAATTCTATGTACGTTCTTAAGTTCGGTAGTAGTTGATCGATATGGAAGAAAGCCTTTAATGATTTTTTCTTGTATTGGAGGTGCTCTTTTATTACTTGCAATGGGTATTTTCTTTAACTTCCAAAAAGCAGATTATGATTTAGATTTCATTTGGTGGTTTCCTGCTGTTTCTATGATTGGTTATAATATTGTTTTGAGTATTGGGATAATTACTATACCATCAATAATGGCAGGAGAACTTCTATCAGTGGGTGTCAAATCTAAAGCTTCCGCTTTACTTAACATGTATTTTGGAATAGTTATGAGTGTTTCTTTAATCCTGTTTCATTATTTAAACGATCAATTTGGAATGTTTGTACCATTTTATATATATGCTAGCTTTTGTCTAGTAGGTTCCTTTTTCATTTTTTTGTTTCTACCAGAAACTAAGGGTAAAACTTTAGAAGAAATACAACAAGAGTTAAGAGGCAGATAACTTAAATAATGTATTAATATAAAACTCGGTTAATATCTACTTAAAGATAGTTAAAAACCTAAACGTGTCATGAACGATAAAAACACGTTGCTTACGATCAATGGAATATCAGAAATAATAAATTGGATAACTGAAGTACGGAGAGAATTCGTGAAGACCTTTTTAACCGCCCACAATGATGCTAAGTCTTGAAATAGATGTTTTATGTAACGTTTGAGTGCTTTTGTTGAAAATTCTGCAAGTGTTAAAAAAGAAGATACCTTTTAGGTCCGTGTATCTGTCAAAGTGAGAAAATAGTAAAGTTGGAACAAAATTTCCTTCGCGTGATTGGTCGGAAATCGGAATGGTTCTGTCTTCAAATTAGTTCGCATATTTTCCAGGGTTTTAGCAGTTTTAGTAAGCTCGGTGGCACCGTTGTCAACTTTGCAATGTACATCTAGGATTATTATTCTATGGTAATTACAATCCTCTATTCTATGGTAATTATGTGTAATTACGTCAAATTTTTATTTCTAGAACGTCAAATTTCGTGCACTCGATTAATGATTAAATCAACATGGAAGAAACTAAACAATGGCCACAATTGATAGCGGTACTTTCTGGTATGTATATTTCATGCATTTTCAAGACTTGACAGACAAAGCTTAGCGATTTTTTGGATAATTTTTGAAGTCATCTTAGTCCAGTTCAATTAAACACATAGCGAAACCTCGGAAAAAAAAACTAGAAAGCAGAATTTTTGTGTAAACTTTAATATTGCCGTTCTAAAGAAAATCTCCAAAGTTCCCATCAATTCGACCCTTACTATAAATTTTATAGGAGGATAAAAGTCAGAAGATGCAGCTTTTACAATTGTCTCGTTTTTAAACTATTAATTTTAGGGCAAAAGTAGTTAATATCTAATTTCAAGCTTACAAACTTTTCTACAAGAAAGGTTCTTTCCTATGATTTTTTTAAATGGAATAGCTTGTATATTTTTGAACCAATTCAGCATTATATTGGGTTTTCTCCATTTTAAGTATTATTTTGAGCAGCAGACTTAAGATCTCAAGTGATAGTAGAACCTTTCTTGAAGGAAATTTTGTGATCTACAAATTTGAGAAGAGCTGTTTTTTGGGAAAAATTTAGAGTTGAAGATATAATTGGAAAATTTTGTCTCCTTTACCCTCCTATACCATTTTTAGCAGTAGTCGGATCGATGCAATATTTTTAGTTGTAATTTAATACTCATCAGTTAGCATTACATTACAATTCACAATAACTCAGCTAAAATCAGTGCCCATATCCCAAAATACCATAAGCTACAGCTGCCGAGTCGGGGGGTAAATTATATATTAATAAGTAGTAGGTATAATTGTAATTTTTAGGCGGAATTTTGGCAATTGGACTTGGTTTACACCTTGGATGGGGAGGGCCGTCGGTATTAAAACTATATTCCAACGATTTGGGATTTCCATTGACCGAGGACGAAATAGCAGCCATCATGATGATTGCTCCACTTGGATACATACTTGGAAGTCCTCTAAGTAGTATACTTTTAGATACAATTGGACGGAAAAACGTTATGCTTTTCATATCAATTCCACAAATTGTAAATTGGCTTTTAATAGCAACATCAACGAACGTTTGGACATTGTTATCGGCGAGATTCATTTCTGGAATGGCGGATGGTGCAGTCTATACAAGTCTTCCAATTTATATAGGTGAAATTTGTGAACCAAAAGTTAGAGGTTTTATTGGGTCGTTTTTTTCAATCGAAGCACTATTGGGAGTTTTATTGATAAACATTTACGGTTCACTTCTATCTATAAGAACAACGGCTTACGTTTCTTTATCAATACCTTTTACTTTTTTAATTACCTTTATTTGGATGCCAAAATCCCCATATTTTGAATTATTAAGAGGGAGAGTAGAGGAAGGACGTCACCATTTACAAAGATTAAGAGGAATTCAAGATGTTAGTACTGAATTGAACAGCATACAAGCTGCTATTGAGCACCAAACTTCTCAATCAGCGAGACTGATAGATATATGTATTATTAAGAGTAATTTGAAGGGCCTCCTTTTATTATTCCTATTGAGAACTATACAACAAATGGCTGGTTTATCTGCTATAAATGCTTATATTCAATATATCTTTAAACAAGCAGGTGGAAATTTGACACCAGCTCAAGGTGCAGCAATGTGTGGATCTATTCAAATTCTATCTACGTTCTTAAGTTCGGTAGTAGTTGATCGATATGGAAGAAAGCCTTTAATGATTTTTTCTTGTATTGGAGGTGCTCTTTTATTACTTGCAATGGGCATTTTCTTTAACTTCCAAAAAGCAGATTATGATTTAGATTTCATTTGGTGGTTTCCTGCTGCTTCTATGATTGGTTATAATATTGTGTTGAGTATTGGGATAATTACTATACCATCAATAATGGCAGGAGAACTTCTATCAGTGGGTGTCAAATCTAAAGCTTCCGCTTTACTTAACATGTATTTTGGAATAGTTATGAGTATTTCTTTACTATTGTTTCATTATTTAAACGATCGATTTGGAATGTTTGTACCATTTTATGTATATGCTAGCTTTTGTCTAGTAGGTTCCTTTTTCATTTTTTTGTTTCTACCAGAAACTAAGGGTAAAACTTTAGAAGAAATACAACAAGAGTTAAGAGGCAGATAATTTGAATAATGTATTCATATAAAACTCGGTTCATATCTACTTAAAGACAGTTAAAAACCTAAACGTGTCATGAAGGATAAAAACACGTTGCTTGCGATCAATGGAATATCAGAAATCATAAATTGGATAACTGAAGTACGGAGAGAATTCGGGACGACCTTTTTAACCGACCACAATGATGACAAGTCTTGAAATAGATGGTTTATGTAACTTTTGAGTGACCGTAAAGATTTTTGTTGAAAATTCTGCAAGTATTAAAAAATAAGATACCTGTTTGGTCCGTGTATCTGTCAAAGTGAGAAAATAGTAGTCAAGTTGGAACAAAATTTTTACCTACAATTTTTATGTTTTTATTAGTTTTGCTGTAATTTAAGATTAAATAGCTGAATAATATCATTTTTAATCTACAGGCTTATTATTCTCACCCCGCTTACATTCCATAATACGTATGTGAGTGAGTTCTATTGGCCGCGTTCATACGAAAGAACAGTTGAGTTATCAGAAGGTATAATCATAGCCTGAACGGCATACTTTTCGGATCGGCCTCCCTATCTTCGCCGTAAAATAGACAAGAAAGAGATAATGAGCGATTAGTCAGCTGGTGGGAGTGATCACTCAACTGTTCTTTCACCTGAACTGGACCATTTGGGGCCATTAATTTTAGTTTTTTAGCCAGTGAGAAGAACTAAATTTTGATAATTTGGAGTAATTTTAGCAAGTTATTACACTGACACCAATATAATATCTGTCATCTATGAATGACACTAATATCTCGTGTCGTCATCTTAAATGTCAACCTTTACAGATTCACATTTTGATTGATTACAAAAGTTAACGGAAAATCTTTAATCGAACAAGATTCGCCTAGACCGTCTAGACGCATCTTCTTGATCAATGGGAAGCTTGCCCATCTCATCTGTCAATCTCATCTGTCATCTCATTTTATGTGTCAGTCTTTCTGTCAGTCTCATCTGTCATCTCATTTGTCAATCGCATCTGTCATCTCATCATTTCTGTCATTCTTCCTATCTGTCCAAATCATCTATGAGATGAGATGATATATGGCATGACAGATTTGATGAGAGATGAGATGAAAGATGGAATGACAGATAACCCCCCCCTTGTAACTAGCAACTTTTATGACAAATTCCCTCATTCCCTATCTCTCTAAACCGTCGTCTGCGTTGATCTGTCGTACTTGACACTACTATAAAGTCATACTGGTCATACCAATCGCTCAAAATCGTGCGATGACATATGCTGTAAAAATAAGGTAGATGACTCCACTTCAGGGAATATAGGAATTTATTTTACCGATAGTCAATTAGACATTTTGTTGTGACTGGTGCAAATTTCATATTGACATTTTCGACACCAATCACAGCACAGTTAAATACATCTCGTACTCTATGAGAGGAGGGGCACAGTCGCTGTTTTCTGAATGTAGCTTTAATTTTGTCGTTGTCAAATAGACAGTGACAGTATGATGACATTACTCCAGTGTAAAACATGTTATTACAGTTTCCATTGTTCCCTGATGCACTAGCGCCTCTAGTTGCAATTTACTGGATTGGTATGACTTGATAGTAGCGAAAAACTACGACAGATCAACGCAGACGACGGGTATAACTTTATAGTAGCGTAAAACTACGACAGATCAACGCAGACGACGCTCTAAACTAATCTCTAAAATGACATATAGAATAACAGATGTGATGACAGATGGTTTGACAGATGGAATGGTAGATATCGGACCTTACAGTGCATTCCCTATGAGACATGTGTTTTTTTATTTCAAAAGTCCATTATTACCATTGTCAGCCACATACATGTTAAAATGATAAACAGAATAAATAGGGTGCGTAAAAAAATATTCAGGGGGTGCCTTATCGTAATTTTTTATTTTTGGTTATTAGATATTGGTGGATATTGGGATATTGGTCATTTCTAAATATAAATCTGTCATCTGTATATTGGTCTATTATTATTTTGGTTATTACGTTATTAGCCTGTCACATCTAAACATCAAAATAATTACTAAAAACGTTTTCCGAAATGACAAATTTTTTTCGACCTATTTAAATACAATATGGACGAAAAAAGTAAACAATGGTTACAATATTTAGCTACAGTCAGTTGTAAGTACTAATAACTCTCTAATAACAATCTTACCAAATAAATTTTGAATTTTCTTTTGCAGCTAGCTTTTCGGCTGTCAGCACTGGATTTCATTTTGGATGGACTTCTCCCGCAATTCCAAAACTATTAAATAACGAATTGGCTTTTAAAGTAACTTCTCAAGAAATATCTTACATTGTAATGATAGGGCCATTTGGTTATTTAATTAGTGCCGTGTTTATCGCTTATGTTATTGATAAAATAGGACGGAAAAGTTCTCTCTTAATTTTGGCTTTGCTTCAAATTTTAGCTTGGGTTCTAATTGCAAACGCTTCAAACATTATTCCACTTTACATCTCGCGAGTAGTTGCTGGAGCAGCTGAAGGAGCAATTTTTACTGTTTTACCCATGTATATTTGTGAAATAGCTGAGCCTCAAATAAGAGGGATTTTAGGTTCGTTCTTTACTTTAGGATTAATATTGGGTTTATTGATAATAAACTGTTACGCATCATACACTTCTATCGAAGTCGGTGCATATATTTCAATAATTGTGCCTGTGGCTTTCATTATAACGTTTATTTGGATGCCAGAAACACCTTATTACTTTATTATGAAAAATCAAGTTGATGATGCTCGAAAATCTTTGAATTGCCTACTACAAAAAAGTAATGTGGAGAAAGAATTATCCCTATTAACTTCGTCAATTCAAAGACAACTTAGTGAAGATGGTGGTTTTTTAGAAATATGCGATTGCCAAAACAACTGTAGAGCTTTTATAATTATGTTAGGATTACGTATTCTTCAACAGTATTCTGGATATTATTCTTTTTGTTATTATACGCAGTTTCTATTTAAACAGTCTGATGCTTCAATCGACCCTGTCATAAATGCTATGTTATACACTTTATCTCATTTTATTTTTACAATTTTTGCATCTCTATTAGTAGACAGAGTTGGAAGAAAATTTTTATTATTGAGTTCTGTAACAGGTACAGCTTTAGTTTTGTTTGGTGAAGGTACATATTTTCTCTTCTATCAAACTAATAGCGATAGTGTAAAAGTTGTTAAATGGATACCGCTTACAGGTATGATACTCTACAGTTTCTTCTTTAATCTGGGCTTAGGAATTATTCCAAATTTGTTAACGGGTGAACTGTTTTCTCTTAGAATAAAATCAAAGGCTTTGGCAGCTGTGATTATTTTTTGTGCGTTTGGAATAAGCTCGTCTACAAAACTCTTTAATTGGTCAATCAATTTGTTAGGAATATCTGCTCCTTTTTATATTTTTGGTTGTATTTGTACGTTAGGAATTTTCTTTTGTTATTATTTTGTACCTGAAACTAGAGGAAAATCGTTAGAAGAAATACAACAAGATTTAAGAGCGATGTCGCTTGATTAATCTTTTAATAAAAAACTTTGTATAAAATTTAAATGTTTAATTGATATTTATAAATTAATCGTTTACGAAAATATGATCAAAAGAATTTTTTTTATTTAATTTCCATCGATATATACTTACAAATTTTTCTGCAATTGAGATAGCAAAAGTTTTGCTTTAAACGCCTAGAGCATAGGCAACCATGCCAACGTCAATAAAATACGTTCAAGTTACTATAGTTCTAACCACCTACCTAATAGTCTAGAGCTAGCAACGTTTTTACTTACGGAATTTCAGCAAGCATAATATTTTGTGGAGATATTCTATTTGGCTTGTGGAATACAGAGAGCAAAGTCTGGCTACCGGCTGCCAGTCACTTTAGGTCCCATGGACCTCTAAAGGGACGAAGAAGTTACAAAAATAAAGTTGCTTCAGTAAGTCTGATATTTTGGTATATTATACAAAATAATAATCTAAATTAAAAACAAATAATACCAGACGCGTTTATCGGTGTTAAGTCTGTGCCAGAGGGCCTTAAAGCTGCTGGAAATACGCAGCTAGCCCGTTCCAGTTGAATATCTCCACAATCCATTAAGATATCAACCTGAAATTTACTACGTGTTAAAGGGACAATGAGACGCATCTTTTAGTGTAACCACTTTTAAAATTCCTCCATTTTTGTAACCCTGATAATGTCATCGATATTATTTTTAAATACAACACCCTTGTATATTACGCGATATTTGGATACAGTTTTTCAGTACAATTTCAACGATACCATATTTAATGCATTTGTCTTTCAAGGCTACTGAGATTTTATCCATTATATGAAACTCGGCAATTACAATGCCCAAAGGGGCATTTACGTTATAGAAGTGATCCTGAATTTTACATATATTTTAAATAAGGCCTTTTTATTACTATAATTGCATTGACTGACCAAATGAGCGGGTTAAACATAGGTAGATATAAAAATCAGCTTTGCTTCTATGACGTAAGTGGCCTTATGGCACCGTAATGGCTGTCGGAGGTTGGTTTTCGACAAATAAACTGGTCTGCCAGTATGTTAAACTCGCTCATTTGGTCTATCATTGCAAGTATAGTTATAAAAGGGCCTTATTTAAAACATTTATATAAAAATCAGCTTTGCTTCTATGACGTAAGTGCCCTTATAAGACTTTTATATGATATGTCTACTGTATAAAAATATTTACAGTACTTTTGGAGATAAAGGGATTTTTATAAATTTTAACCCCAACTTTGAAAACCTATAACTTGGTAGAGATGAGGTTTTTCACATAATTGCAAGAGTAGCAAATGTTCTATTTGTCCTATTTTGGTCCCAGGAAACCACTGTAGACCTTTGTGGGTGTTATTCGGAAACACCCTGTACATATTTCCACCTTCTCTCTTCTTTCACTGCAAAAAGTTATAACACTGTCGAAGTTTAAAAAACACGGCTGTTACATTTCCCCAAATATCAAGAGAATTTTTTTTTATGTTCAGTAATTTTACTTTTTTAAATTTGTTTTTAAATTGCAATTTGGTTATAAAATTAAATACATTTCCATTCCTAAATAATAAGGTGCTATTAAAAACGAACATAGACTACTATATCGGACGTAA
The DNA here is from genome assembly GCA_963924605.1 of Malthinus seriepunctatus. NCBI lineage: Eukaryota > Metazoa > Arthropoda > Insecta > Coleoptera > Cantharidae > Malthinus > Malthinus seriepunctatus. The sequence goes on from OZ004600.1 coordinate 92,091,373, forward strand.
ATGTAAAATTCTATTGGTCGATTTTGAATATTGACTCAAGAGAGAAAGCACGATTGAAAGTGAAATTTAACCAAACAATAATTTAATAAAAATACCGTGTTCAAACGAAATGCAACATTACACCTTTCAAATTAAATTTTCCAAAACAATTAAATTATTAATAAAAAGCTATTAATAATTTCTTATTTATTTATTATTTATATATTTAGCTATTAAAATGTATTTCATTTATTTGCTAAATGTAAATATGATAAAAAAATATATTTCAAAAAGAAATACAGGGTGACAATAATCTACCCACGTTACATGGGTAACTTTGTTATTAGAAGAGATACAGAGTCGGTTAAATTAGCAAAGTTGGGCAGAATTATATGGCTATTCAAATTCCGTTAAGAAAAATTAACATTGTTGCCAAGTTTCTTAGTTATTTGACAAAATATAAAAAAATGATTTTTTTTAAATGCTTATAACTTTTTTATTAATGAAGATAATTCCAATTTTCAAAAAATAGGTAAAAGGCACTACTAAAAGCCAAATAAATTAATAACAAAAATATTTTTTTATAGCGCCCTTTTGGAGATATGATGCAAACTTATGTTTTTTTAAATACAAACCTAACCTCAATTTTATGTCATTGAAAAGCTAATTTTTTTCTCTTTTCAAAAATATAAAAGTTGATAGGGTTAATTTTTCAAAATTTTTTAATACTTTTTTCGAATTATTTTTCCACTCTTTTTGATATATTAATTTATTTAATTCACTTGTTTCTTTTATATTCGATTGTTTCATAGGTAATTTGATTTTTAAAATTTATTTTGACATAAATTACTAATTTATTTTATAAAATAAAAATTTTTTTTATTATACTTGCACTACAGGGTGAATCCTAACGTACGGATCAAACTGATAGGGGACCTAAAGGGGACCAAAATATAATTTTTTTTTAAATAAACTTTTAATCAAAATCGAATAACAACAAAGTTACATGGGTTTTAAGTTCTTGTAAACCTGAGCAATTTTTATTAAAAATAGAGTGATGACTTACGTTTTGAATTCAAATTTGGAATATTTGAGAATTATTTAAACGAAGTTCAGTTAAAATTTTAGTAAAATTTTTATAAGATGAAAGTTATGCCTATTTAAATTGTTCTTTAAAATACTCAGCTTGGGTGCCCACTTATTGGAAACCGCTGATTTATTTAATTTAATCATGTACGTCAAAATCAGTCAAAATTAATCAAATGTCAGAAATTAAATATGTTATTTTGTATATGCTCAGCGGTACTCAATAGGTGGGTAATAATTTATAAGAACTTAAAACCAATGTAACTGTGTTCTTATTCGATTTTGATTAAAAGTTTACTTTAAAAAACATTATATTTTGGTCCCCTTTAGGTGCCCTATCAGTTTGATCCGTACGTTAGGATTCACCCTGTATAATCTGCCAATTTCACACTAAAAAGCGTTCATAAAATCGTCTTTATAGCACAAGTGCTCTATAAAGTCGTCTAGGTAACAACAATAATATTAACTGTTGTGTGACTGTTGTTCTCCAATATAAACACAAGCATCTCTGTGGCAACAAATATATCCAAAACCGGCACGCTTAATTTTCAAAATTTAAATACAGATTTTTTCTCTTTTATAGAGGTTTTAGTTGCAATTATAATAAAAAATAGCGTATAATACTCGTGTATAAGTAGACTTTATCGCATACGCACCGTTACAAGCACTCGCAAGCTCGTGCTTGTAATTTTCGTCGCTAATGCGATAAAGTCTTTCTTATACACATGTATTATAATATACTATTCTCTAGTACTAAAAAATTTTGAAAAATTAACCCTATCAACCCTTATATTTTTGAAAAGAGAAAAAAATTAGCTTTTTAATGACATAAAATTGAGGTTAGGTTTGTATTTAAAAAAACATAAGTTTGCATCATATCTCCAAAAGGGCGCTATAAAAAAATATTTTTGTTATTAATTTATTTGGCTTTTAATAGTGCCTTTTACCTATTTTTTGAAAATTGTAATTATCTCCATTAATAAAAAAGTTATAAGCATTTAAAAAAAATTCATTTTTTTAGTTTTTGTCAAATAACTAAGAAACTTGGCAACAATGTTAATTTTTCATAACGGAATTTGAATGGTCGTATAATTGTGCCCAACTTTGCTAATTTAACCGACTCTGTATCTCTTCTAATAACAAAGTTACCCATGTAACGTGGGTAGATTATTGTCACCCTGTATATAAACAAACGATAACACATATTTTGGGTGTCAACAATTTTTCGTTAAATTATGACAGAAGATGATGAGCAAAGATGACGCAATTTCGGTTTCCATTAGAGCGGTGAAAAGTAGCTGAGTCGTGGCGACGCGCGACGCGTGACGCCTAATGGAAACTCACCATTAATCTACGAAGAAATAAAAAATTGTATACTCATGCATGCATATTCGGATATCAATCAATGCAAAATAAATAGATTACTCAGCATCATGTATAGTTTCTCTAATCACCCAGAACAGTAATGTAAAATGTAAGGCTTAATTTTAATGATAATTACGTACTTCAAACTAGTTTAGAATAGTCATCTTCATATTGTTATAATATTTGATAAGCACACATACCATTTCTTATACATTATTCTATTTGTGCAAATAATTCGTTTGTGTTATGTTTACCAAAACAGTAATATAAATAACAAATCTTTAACTGCATTTTAATTAGTGTTGTGCGAGATTTGTTGCAAAGTTATAATTATGAAAATTAATAAAGTTTGTGATATAGAAAACTCTCTAAATACAGTTAATTCTCAATGGCCACAATTTCTAGCAGGACTATCAGGTATCTATAATACAAATCACTAAAATAGTTATCGAGAAACCTTAGAAAAAAAATCATTCTTGTACGAATTGATTAAAACTTTACGCCCTCAAAACTGGGCGTAAAGTAAATCTTTTTGGCCTAGGACGAAATATGTTACTACCATAATAAAAAAAACAAAAATGTGATATTTTTTTATAGTATAGTAAACGTCAACTTGACAACTGAATTAATTTATGATAAATTTGAAAAATTCGGTTTTGAGTAAAGTAGTACTCATTAATCATGTAGTACAAAATTAATATTATTTGCACCACTGGAGTAAAATTCGATTTTGGCCCTAGTGTATGTTTTTCATTCGGCAACCACGACTCGTGAAACATGAAACATCTCTCACACTCTGGCCAAAATGTATAATTTAACGCTCTTGATACAAAAATAACTATTTTGGTTAATTATACGCCATTCCTTTTATTTTTATTGCCTTCTGTTCAATCGCTTTAGAATAATAATAAATTAACAAATAATAATAAATTAACAAATAATAATAAATTGTATTAATTTCTAGCTGCATTTTTATCAATTGGAGCTGGACTGTTATTTGGATGGCCTGCACCATCATTACCCAAACTATTGACAAACGATTTAGGGTTTAATGTAACTGTGGATGAAACGTCAATAGTTGCTTTAATACCTCCTTTCGGATACCTAATAAGTTCTCCATTATGTGCAATAATATTTGATAAAGTTGGAAGGAAAAAATTGTTGTTATTCCTAGGCGTACCTCAAATTACAGCATGGGTACTTATTGCACTATCAACTAATATCTACATGATATACGCTTCAAGATTTATTTCGGGAATAGCAGAAGGATTTTTATTCAGCACTGTAGCAGTCTATTTGTGTGAAATTGCCGAACCAAAAATAAGGGGGAAATTAACTGCGACCGTTAGTGTCGGAATGATATTTGGTTATACTCTCATCAACGCTTACGGGTCATATTTACCAATCAGAGTAACTGCCTACATTTCAATAATAATACCAGTTATGTTCATCACAACCTTTATTTGGGTGCCCGAATCTCCGTATTTTCTATTAATGAAAGGAAATCAAGAAGAAGCAAGAAGATCGTTACAAACATTGCGAAGAGTCAAAAATGTAGATAAGGAATTAACCGCTTTAAGTTTAGACATTAAAAGACAAACGTCAGAATCGGGAAATTTTAAAGATTTATTTCTTATAAAAAGCAACTTGAGAGCTTTCTTTATTGCAATGGGAGTAAGGACTTTTCAGCAATTTGCTGGTGTTTCCGCATTTGGAATTTATGTTCAAATCATTTTTCAACAGACAAAAAGTGAAATTTCACCATCTGAATCTTCTGTAATTATTGGAATCGTACAAACAATTGTTACTGCTTTTGGTTCTTACCTAGTGGATAAATTTGGAAGGAAGAAAATGTTTATATCATCTTGTGTAGCTACATCTTTTATTTTGTGTATTGAAGGATTTTACTTTTATTTTAAAAATAATAATTATGATGTTTCGGATCTATCTTGGGTGCCTTTGGTGGGTATGGTAGTGTATATTTTAGTATTTAGTGTAGGATTAGGTGTCGTTCCAAATTTATTATCAGGGGAATTATTTTCTGTTAATATTAAGGCAAAAGCTTTATGTATAATGAATATTTATTTTGCTGTTTGCATGTGTTCGAGTTTTAGAATATTTCAATATTTTGAGCTCACCTTTGGTATGCATATGCCATTCTTTTTCTTTGCAGTGTGTTGTTTGATTGGTGTTATATTTTCTTATTATTTTGTTCCTGAAACGAGTGGTAAAACATTAGAGGAAATTCAACAAATTTTAAAGGGGAATAAAAATAGTAAATGTTGAATGCTTTTTGTTAAGTACTTAATTTATTTATTTATTTATTTTAGAAGTATTTGATATTACAATACTTTATTAGAAGTCTTTAGTATCTAATTATTTAGTCTTATCAAAAATAAAATTGTGATATATCTTCCTAATGACTGTTAATACCTCAGTTGAGTACCAAAAAAAGTAAATTATTTTGACACGATTTATATATTTTTGCGTCTATTCTGGTCAGAATGTGAGAAATAAAGATAAAAGAATTAAAAATCAGTAACAGAGTTGGCAGTTTTATTTGAGTGTTTTTATTCTCTTGTATAATTTTTAATTCATACCCTATATTTGCTAGATTAAATGGTGTCATTGTAATTATGACATCATATCATTAAATTATTAACATAATTAAAGCAGATGTTTGGGAACAATAAGTTGAATTTTACAATAGATCTAAACTCCATTTAGAAATGTATGGCCTTTTTATAGAAATTGCAAATTTATAATACCGTTTAAACTTGTAGCTATGGCTATTGACACTATTATTATTATAAAAATATTAGCAGTGATGAATGAGGAGGTTTTACGTCAAATTAATTTATTACAGCATTGTAATAAGCGGTAAAACAATATTGAAATAAGCTAAATTAAATAGAAGGTTCGTACCAAGACATTATTTTTGAGGATTTTAAAATAAGAAAAACTTCTTTGAAAGAAAAAATTTTTTTGGAAGTCAAAAATATATTTTTGACTTTCAACAAAGACCATACAGTAAGAGACTACCGAAACCTACATTAAAAAATGTGAAAGGCTTTTAAGGTCAAAATTGCTTAAAATCCCTCGAAGGGTAAACTTGCTTTATCCATTTCAACGTTGCTCCCGCTTCAACAAGCTATCTTATTCACTCGAAAAATGCTTTTAGTGACTAGTGACATCTTCTTTAGCGGGAATTGTTGGTCACAGTCACATAAGCTATATCAGTCTTACACTGTATAGTCTTTGCTTTCAATCAGATGATGAGCAGAGTACATATCACAAAACAAACAAAATTGCTTCTACTTATGTAATAAGTACAAATTAACTTATCGAGGTCCATTTTTGCCGCCTACTACACGATATTCTTACCTCTTGGAGCAATTCTCAATCCTTTCAAGTCTAGGGTACTACGTATATGCCTTTAACGTCTCTAATGGCAACGAGTACGGGTCTCCTTCAATTCATGTCAAACTCAAAAGCTAACAAGGGCTAATAAACAAGGTCTCAGTTTATGTGGGACGAGAAAACAAAAACTCAAATTTTTATAGAAACATAGCAGGGTCGGACTGACCTAATTTAGTCCAGTAGGCAATATTTGTAATTTGGTTCCTTCTGTCCCGTTCCCAAAGTAGATCAATTGCAACATAAAAATTAATATTTTGTTTCAATGAGCTGCAACAGTAGAGAAGTCCCAACGAAAAAAAGCGCACCACGTGACCAAATTTGTTCGAGACGTGGCATCGTAGCCCAATACAAAACTACCGTGCAACTTTAACGGTAATCACGTGGTGGACTTTTATTGAGTTGGGACTACTCTAAACAAGTTGCTGATAAATCAATGTGTGCCGAGTTTACGCCGAAAAGAGAGTGCTCAAGTAATTCATATCTGCATTTCTGAAGCAGGTTCTTCTGTTTTGGATAATGGATATCTCGTATAGATTTTATACGGACGACATCTTTAATTCTATGGATTGTGTCCTGAAAAATATAAAAGCCGTACTTTGGAGATACATACAGCTTTTCCTCTTCTTAAGAACCGTATACTCACTGTTTGTCCTTTGTGTCGTTTGCAGCAATGAAAAAACCTCTCCTGAGTAGCTATATAGTTGAATAATTACAATGAGACCAATCTGTTCATGTCTTTACAGTGTGTCCTCGGATTTGATTCGCCATAGGAAACAAAATTTTATTTACTGCACACATTTCGAGTATCAATGCTATTTCATATAAATCCAGCTTGTACCAGTGTGTATAGTTTCTCTAATCACCGAAACAAATGGTAGGCTTAATTTAAATGACATTACGTATTTTAAACTGATTTAAAATAGTAATTTTAGTCACATTCACACAATTTTATATTGTTATAATGTTTGATAAGCACATACACTTCTATTTGAACAAGTAATTACTTAACTTACTTTGTTTGTCTTAAAAAAGTACTAATAAATAAAAAAATTTGTAAATCATTCTGTATTTTGTTTTAATTGGTGTTAAGAGAATGCTGAAAAATTAAAAATATGAAAATTTATAAAGTCACTGGAGTTGGAAACCCCTTAAATACAATTAATTCTCAATGGCCACAATTTGTAGCAGGAATATCAGGTAGGCTGGTGCAATATCATTAAAATAAATATAGAGATAGCTTAGAAATGAAATGAATGTCACTTTTCATTTATTTAAACAAATACACAAGCCTTCTCGATATTCATTTTATTTTTTTTGCTCCGTATGAAAAAGAAGTTAATATAAACATTTATCAATTCTTAGGTGCTTTTTTGGCAATTGGAGCTGGAGTTTTATTTGGATGGCCTGCACCATCTATACCCAAACTTTTAACTAACGATTTAGGGTTTAATGTAACTGTGGAAGAAACGTCAATTGTTGCTTTAATACCACCTTTTGGATACCTAATAAGTTCTCCATTGTGTGCAGTAATAATTGATAGAATTGGAAGAAAAAAATTATTATTATTTCTAGGTTTACCCCAAATAATAGCATGGATACTTATCGCATTATCAACTAACATCTACATGATATACGCTTCGAGATTTGTTTCTGGAATAACAGAAGGATTTTTATTCACCACTCTATCAGTTTATTTATGTGAAATTTCCGAACCAAAAATTAGAGGACAATTGGGTTCTGTTATTGTTGTAGGAGTAATATTTGGTTATACTCTTATCAACGCCTATGGATCGTTTTTACCAATTAGAGTAACAGCGTACATGTCAATTATAATACCAGTAATATTCATGTCAACCTTTATTTGGATGCCCGAATCTCCGTATTTTCTATTAATGAAAGGAAATCAAGAAGAAGCAAGAAGGTCATTGCAAACATTGCGAAGAGCCAAAAACGTCGATAACGAATTAAACACTTTAAATTTAGACATCCAAAGACAAACATCAGAATCTGGAAAATTGAAAGATTTATTTCTTATAAAAAGCAACTTAAAAGCTTTATTTATTGTATTCGGAGTAAGGACGTTCCAGCAATTTGCTGGTATTTCTGCATTTGCAATTTATATTCAAGTAATTTTTCAACAAGCAAATAGTGGAATTTCACCATCGGAATCATCTATTATTATTGGAGTCGTACAAACAATCGTTACTTGTTTTGGTTCTTATTTTGTAGATAAATTTGGAAGGAAGAAAATGTTGATATCATCATCTATAGCTTCGTCTTTTTTTTTGTTCGTTGAAGGATTTTACTTTTATTTTCAAAATAGTGACTATGATGTCTCGATGTTAACTTGGGTTCCTTTGGTGGGTATGGTAATGTTTATTTTAGTATTTAGTGTAGGTCTAGCTGTAGTTCCAATGTTATTAGCAGGGGAGTTGTTTTCTATTACTATTAAGGCAAAAGCTTTATGTCTAATGAATATTTATGTAGCTATTTGTATGTGTTCGAGTTTTAAAATATTTCAATATTTTGAGCTTTCCTATGGTATGTACATGCCTTTCTTGTTCTTTGGCGTGTGTTGTTTGACTGGTGTACTATTTGCGTATTATTTTGTTCCGGAGACAACTGGTAAAACATTAGAGGAAATTCAACAAATTTTAAAAGGAAACGAAAAAGGCAAATGTTAGTTAAATGTTTATGTCTTAACTATTATCGCATTCTTCTTTTGTTATAATTAATCTTACTGTTGTTCCTTACTCCATTATTATCTATAGGTGATAATGAATTCTGTTTGGTCTCAATTGACCATCAGAGAAGTGACCAATCTTAAAAGAATCTTTTACGATTGTTTTCAGCAGCCACGGCCGTTGGCTTAACCTGCACTCCGAAGTGCGGTGTGGAAAAAATGCTTTCACATTGGTCAAGGAATTGAATTATGAACCTTACTGTTTATGTTCAGCTTTCTCCATAGAATTCAAACTTTGTAAATATTAAGTTTTGGAATTTTAAAAAAAATTGTGATACTTAAATCTTTCTATGTATGAGGTAGGTATACCTCAAGTTAGTGTAGACAAAAGTAAATTATATTTTGATAGAATTTGTTATTTTTTGCCCTTGACTATCGCAACTTTTATGCGATTTTAAATAAATATGCAAATAAGTAATCAATCATTGATTTTCAGAATTTTTTTAGCAGTATACTAAGGCTGGGTAAAGTATCGATATTTATTCGAAGTATCGAAACCTTAGGTGGTATCGAATAACTATACCGAGCGTCGAAAGTATCGAAGTATCAAAAGTATCGAGGTATCGAAATTATCCAGGTATCGAAAGTATTGAGGTATCGAAAGTATCGAGGTTACGAAAGTATCGAGGTATTGAAAATATCGAGGTATCGAAAGTGTAGAGTTGAAGAAAATCTTTCTAGATCAGATAGAGGTTTTAAAAATTAGGGTTGAATTAATAATTAATAGAATAGCTGTAATTTCAAAAATAATGTAGCAACTGTTGAGGTTAGTTGTTACTTACTAATGTTGCTGACATTATTGCATTGCAATTTAATGATTTATGTCCGGTTCTTTGCAGGCGGGTGTAGTTTTTGTTCAGTTCAGTAAAGGTTCTTTCTAATTGACGCGAGAGTAGTGTGTTATTTCACTTTAATCCTTTGATATGTCGATAGTTTCCACACCTCGATACTTTCGAAACCTCGATACTTTCTGTACTTTGATACTTTCCATACCTCCATACTTTCGATACTTTCTATACCTCGATACTTTCGACACCTCGATACTTTTGATACTTTCGATACCTCGATACTTTCGAAACTTTCTATACTTCGATATTATCGATACTTTCGATACCTCGATACTTTCGATACCTCGATACCTTCGATACCTTGATACCTTTTATACTTCGATACATTCGATACCTCGATACTTTCGATACCTTGTTACTTTCGATACCTCTATACTTACGATACCTCGATACTTTCGATACTAACCAAATAATGTTTAACTCAGCTATACCTACAAAGCTTGATGGTTGGATTGATACATGTATACAAAATAGTTTCATTGATGTCGATTTCGCTATTTTCATATTAGCTGTATGAAAGGGCAACGGAGTCAGAAACTTTATTTGACCCCTTCTCCGCATTAAAACCTTCCTGTATAGGTAAAACAAATTTTAGATTTTAGCCATGGCTTTGTTGTTCGATTTTTGTCTAGATCTTGACCTAGAAAAATTAAATTGATATAAATTTCAATTAAACGCTATTATAATAGATATGACACGTTTCACAATATCCCTTGTGGGTCATATCCAAAAAATATAAGTTCCTTTGAAAGTTTTGTCTAAAAAGATCAAAAGCCACTAAATAGTTTACAACATACAATTATTGCAGTGCAGTCTTTCAGATTGATTTATCTCTAGAAAGGTCAAACTATAGCAGTTTTTCTTCACCCTATTATGTAATTAATTAGTTTTAAATAATTATTACTTCATGTTTATATAGTTTTTGTTATAGTATTTATACAACATTTTTAATTTAAATGTTAAGCATTAATTCCTAAACTCGAAATAGCTTATACCGAAAATTAAAGATTTCTGATATATTTTGAGTTGATCCGTAGAGCCAAACACTGAATGATAACGTCATTTGCAAAACTTAAAAGCATGGCAAAATGGTATATTTAAATAAAAATCTATTTTTTAACGAATAAATGGTTTTGTTACCCAATGACCACTAATAATTTTAGGAAGGTTCCTCAGTTCTATTTTTAATAAATCAAACTTTCGATTGTATTTTTAAAGTCGAGCAAGTTTTTCATATATTTAAATTTTATTTTCACAGTTCATAAATAAATTTAAAAAAAATAGAAACCATCGATTAAACATTGTAACAAAATTATCTTCTTTAAATGCGAAGTTGTTCAAATACAAATTAAATCGCTTATGCCGATCAGTTAATGAAGTGAGTAATGTTCAAATTAAAATCATAGTACATAAAAAATTAAAATTGTGTTCGTCAATTTGTTTTAATTCAGTGTTATTTGTGTTACTATAAAATGATCGTGCTGGAAAAATATATTCCTTTAGAAGATAAAAATAAACAATGGCCTCAAATCGTGTCTATTTTAATAGGTATGTGAGTAAAATTTTATATTTACTGTAAAACCGAACTAAAAACAATTTTTAGCGTCAATCGGAGCTTTAAATACTGGAGCTCTTTTTACGTGGCCTTCACCATCGATCCCAATATTGATCTCAAATGCTTCAGAAATTGAAATCATAACCATCGAAGAGGCGTCGTACTTTAGTGTAATACCTCCGATTGCTTCTGCGATTACATCTATATTTATTGCACTTGTAATCGATGTTATCGGTAGGAAGAAAACTGTCATGTTTATAGCCATACCGCAATTCTTATCATGGACGTTAATTGCATGCGCCGAAAATGTTTATGTTCTTTACGTATCGAGAATTTTAGCTGGTATAGCTGAAGCAACTGTTTTTGGTTCACTACCTACTTACGTCGCTGAAATAGCTGAACCAAATATAAGAGGTTCGTGGGGTAATTGCATTGCGATAGCTTTATATGGTGGACAATTTATGGTAAACCTAATTGGAAAATATTGCAACGTAAGAACAACTGCTATAATTTGGGCTTGTCTTCCAGTTATTCAAATAATTCTTGCATTGTTTTTATGCGAATCTCCTTATTACTTAATTATGAAACAGAGAATTGAAGAAGCGCGTAAATCGTTAAAGACTCTAAGATGGTCTTCGAATACCGAAGAAGAATTATTACTTTTGCAAAAAGATGTCGAAAGGCAAATTTCGGAAAGTGGAACTTATATAGAATTAGTTACTGATCCTGTTAATAGAAAAGCGTTGTGGATATCAACTATTATACGCGGTGCCCAACAATTAAGCGGTCTTTCAGCATTTGCTGTTTATACCCAGTACATATTTCAACAGGCCGGAACCCAGTTGCATCCATCTACGTGTGCTCTAATTTTTACATTTGTCAACTTAGCAGCTAATTTTGCTTTTGCATTTGTTGTAGATAGATTTGGTAGAAAATTTTTAATGACATTTTCATGTTTAGGATGTTTTGTTATGCTCGTAATTGTTGCTACATATTTTTACATTGGTCAACAATTAGGTAAAGATGTTTCTGGTTTCAATTGGGTGCCATTAACGGGATTGTTGTTGTATATTATTGTTTGTGCTTCAGGATTAGGAATTATACCTACTTTGATGCTTGGTGAACTTTTTTCTGCAAGTATTAAGGCAAATGCAATGTGTGTACTTAACATCGTCTTTTCTTTTTACGTTTTATCCGTGTCTAAATTGTATCAAGCGTTATCTACCAAATATGGGATGTTTGTGCCGTTTTATTTATTTGCGGGTTGTTGTTTTGCTGGCGCAGTATTTTCTTATTTTTGTGTACCTGAAACAAAAGGAAAAACTTTGGAAGAAATACAACAAATTTTAAAAAGAGGTCCTTCGCTAAGACGTAAGTCGAGAAGTGGTGTATGTTGATAGGATACCTATTGTACTTTTAACGAATTTTAGTTTATTTTACTTAAAATATATGATAAGTTTTTATTATTTACGTTTTTAATTAATTGATATAAAGCTGTGTATTACTGATTTTGTGATGGGCGTATCAAAATTCAAATAACTTGGAACGAAACAGCAAATTTAAATCTACAATACAATGTAATATAATGGAAGTAAAACGAATTATAACTAGAAGATTTATATAAAATACTTATAATAATGTGCGTAGAAATCCATTATAGTACCATTATACTCTCAATAATTCTATAGATATAAAGCGATACCAAGAAGTCAAATAGTGCAATGGAATTCGACTCACACTGTAAGTATAATGTATGTGGGTACTCTCTTCTGTGTTCTGTATTCTATATCTGTAATTTCTTAAGTTTAGTTTTTATTTAGACCTTACTAGTTACGACACTGACTTGTTTTGAAAACCAAAGTAAAGATTGTCAATAAATAAAAGATTTTTATGGCTTTAGTGGTGATTAACGGTAATATCAACAAAAAGAAGGGTTTACAATCTTCAAAGTACAAAATACCTTTTACCTGTTATTTTTAAAAAGACCACAAGTGTCTAAAGCTTGAAAAGTAGGGTTGTTTTAAGAAACACTGGTCTATGACAATACTACCTGTCAATCTTTTTGTACGCACTTTCTTTTTGGATGTTATTTTAAAAGTACGCCTATTGTTAAAGTAGGTACTTAAAGAATCAAAGTTATAAAAACTATTTATTTTTAGTTTTTCTATACCTAAAAACGTAGTAAAAAGGGTGTTAAACAGGTAAAAAACGACATATTTACGGACTCATACTCATTATTGGTAACGTGATGCTTCGAGTAATTTAGCGGTACAAAGAGAGTTTAAAATTAAATATAATTAAGTTTTTTTACAAATAATACCAAAATTTATCATGATTTTCGGACTTTTTTTGTAACAGCAATTTTTTTTTCTTAATCACACTAAAGTCGAAGAATAAGTGCCTTCCGGTCAAAATTGAGTGGAGACATTTTATACACAAACTCACAGGAATGGTTTCTTTCTACCGATTAAGAAAAAAAAATTGCTGTTACAGAAAAAAATCCGAAAATCAGGATAAATTTTGGTTCGTTGACTACACTATTTTGTATTTTTGATTTTTATAAATTAAATATGAACTTAAAAAGTGAGTGTATATTACTTTCATAATAATTGGTTAGTACCTATTGGAGCATAATTAACCCATTTTTATTAATTAAATTATTTAATTTTAAATTCAAAATTTAATTTTTGCGGTGGCTAAGAAATTATTTGAAAAAAACGCGGTTGCCTAAATTCCACTGTCAATTGTCATTTATTTTTACAAGTTGTTTACATAAATGTTAGGTTATTTTCTTTAAAAATTTTATAAAAATGTTATTTAATATAAAAATACCCAAAACAGTACTTTATACCAGTTCGGTGGCAGCAGTATTTGGTTGTGCTTGCTTAATAAAGTAATTATAAATTATTTTTAACCAACATTTCGAAATGTCGAATTTTCTAGAGAGACGATGGGAGGTAAACGATACAGCCGTGAAACATTTGTCAAATCAAAAGTAGCAGTTATTACTGGAGCTAATACAGGTATAGGTAAAGAAACAGCATTAGAATTGGCTAAAAGAGGAATGAAAGTATACATGGCGTGTCGAGATATGAAGAGATGCGAAAAAGTAATACAAATGTTTAGCTTAGATAACAGGAATTAATCACTTTTTGTAGGCAAGAGAAGAAATAGTTTTAGGTTCAAAGAACCAATATGTATACTGTCGTAAATGCGATTTAGCATCTTTACAATCGATACGAGATTTTGCAAAAGCAATGAATAAAGAAGAAAAACACGTAGATATATTGATTAATAATGCTGGTGTAATGAGAACCCCTGAAGGATCAAAAACAAAAGATGGATTTGAAATGCAACTAGGCGTTAATCACTTGGGTCATTTTCTTTTAACTAATCTCTTATTAGACAGATTAAAGGTAAACTTTAGGTTTATTAATATTTGAAATAAACCCATATTGTTTTAGGCCGCAAGATCCGGTAGAATAGTAAACGTTTCTAGTGTTGCTCACAAACGAGGCAAAATAAATAAAGAAGACCTTAATAGTGATAAGAAGTATGAAGCGTCTGCTGCATATTCACAAAGTAAATTAGCCAATGTTTTATTTACCAAAGAACTAGCAAATCGACTAAAAGGTAAAATTGATACTTTTAATACATAAACTAACAAATGGCCAGTTGCTAGCTGCGTAAAGTTTTCTTAAATATTTTATAATGAATTTAAATCTTGAAGTACCTAGTCCTTGATTTAGATTTGAAGTAAAAGGCACAATGACTTAAGTATTGTATCAAAGTTAACTATCACTTAATCCCTCGAATACAATTAAATATAAACTTTATACTAAATAATAGTAAAAGAGAAACTTAATTTAAGAAAATTCTACAACCAGTGGGTGGTAAATTCTACAAAATTTAAAATGATAATATAAAATAGGTACAAAAGTAACTGTGAATGCTGTACATCCTGGACTCGTTGACACTGAAATAATTCGGCACATGACTTTCTTTAATAGTTGGGTAGCTACAATATTTGTAAAACCTCTAGTTTGGCCTTTTATTAAAAGTCCTATACAAGGAGCTCAAACAATAATTTATGCAGCAATTGATCCAGACATCGAAGGAGTTACAGGAAGATACTTTTGGTAATTATTAAATTAATTGCTAAAAAACAATAATTATAATAAGGAACTTTTGCAGTGATTATAAAGAATCAGATGTTGCTCCAGCTGCAGATGATGTGAGTCTGGCAAAATGGTTATGGACGGTTAGTGAGAAATGGACAAGGTTGACAATGTAAAAAACGTCATGAGTGATATAAATTGATTGTACTTTTTAATTACTTTACAATAAATTAATGTCTTTTGACTAACATAAAGTGTCTTACAAGTAATTTGAAAATGATAATGAATTGTAATATAAATTGTATTTTTATTTCTTTCACCCGTTTTGTTGAGATGCTAAAGTATCTTGTACATTCTTTTGTAATTTGCACATTTTGAATGTAATATTGTACAACTTTTTAGCTAAGTCATCATCACAAGCTGTTACCGATGGTTGGCTTATAGTGCAGTCACTAAAAAAATTAATTAGAAATGTTCAAAGAATCAAAAATATTAATACTTGAAATATCCGCAAGTTACGGCATTTAAGGTTGGTTCTACAGCTGTGTAAATTATGGTTTGACTTCCTTGTTTTGGAGATTTCATAAAGAGCCAAATCCAAGGCCATACTGATATTTTAGTAGTCATAGATGTCATCATCGTTGATTTTCTCAAATGGTCTGTGCTACGCACTAATCCTGGATTAACAGCATTAACTGTTACTCGAGTAGCTATCAAAATTAAAAGAGCAAATGAAGTTATTTGTTTTAATAATAATTTTCTTACATTTAAGTAATCTTCCAAAATGCCGTGTAAATAATATTAACGCCAATTTCGATTGTCCAAAAACTGCTCCACAACTAAAATCTGCTTCATTATTTAAATCTTTCAGATTTATTTTAGCTGAAGAATGCGCAGCTGCTGTAATGTTTATAATTTTACCATTATCTGCTTTAAGTAACAAAGGTAACAATAAGTGAGATAGTAGGAAAGCTCCTAAGTAATTTGTTGCTAATGTTAGTTCAAAGCCCTCTGCAGTTTTTTCATACGGATGAAATATTATTCCAGCGTTGTTAATCAATATATCGATGCTTTGATATTCTTTCTCGACATCTTTGACAAAATCGCGTATGTTCTTTAATGAAGAGACGTCCAATAGTTTTAAATTTACTTTAGCCGATGGATGTATTTCTAAGATTTCTTTAAGTGCTATTTCACCTTTTTCTTTATTTCTGCAAGTTAATATTAATGCAGCTCCTAGAATGAAAAGTTTAATAATTACTTAAAGTAAAAGTTTAGTTTTTACCCCTTTCTACTAATTGTTTAGCAGTCGACAACCCTATTCCTCCAGACGCTCCTGTTATTATTACAACTTTTCCTGTAATTTTATTTTGACTTGGACAAGCTTGTCCACCCATGTAAAGCCTATGATTTTTTTAGTTTGTTAATTGTATAAATGTTTAAAGTGTTTTTACCTTATTGATATGATTACGGTTAGTACAGAAGCGCAAATTGTAGGCCACCAACTATTTAAAAAATAACTGTCTGGAAACCAACTATCCATTTTTGCTGTAGATTGAGGATTCAAATTGTCTGTTTTTGAAAAGATCGTTGTTGAACGGAAATGCTAGGTTTGTTAATAAACATTATTATAAGTATTAATAATTGAACTCAATTTATTCCATTTAAAAAAGGCGGATGTGAGAGTTTTACAATTAATTCACTAGATGGCGCTAGGTTATTTGAATATTGCGATGTATGACACAAGTTTTGTAATGGCTGAGCCTGATTATGTGTGACTGTTTTTGAGTAATCCAAGAAGTGAAATTTTGTTACGTGGTCAAGACGTTTGTATATTATGTGATGGTTAATTTTGCTACATTTTGGCGATTTTCCTAATTACAATAGGTAAGTTTAAAAATCATGCTTTTTTTCGTGTTTTAGTAAGAGTTTAAGTGAAAGTAGAAGTCTTTAACCTGTTTTTATATTAATAAAATTAGGTAAATCTAGTTGGTACTTGAAAAAATTATGTTTTTCGTGTGTTTGATTAACGATAAGATTTTCGATTCTGTATTATATTTAATTTTGATTACTCGAAGCATAGTAAGCTTTGGCTCGTGTATTAATGCACGTCATTGTAAATTAAGAAATTAATATTAAAGTGACATTATATTTTAGTGAAAGTTGCAGTTTTAAATAATGTAGGTATTTTCTAAACGAAACAAAATCGTTTTTGATAATGGAAACAAAAATTTAAATAATTAAAAAAAAACAGTGGCGGTTCACGTACTACTTTCAGGGGAGATTGTTGCGAATACACGTATGCAATTATCTTTCTATAATACATTAAACATAAGCATAAGATGAAATATAATTTCCAGACTTACAACAGTGCATTGCAAGTATCTTATTTCTTATAATTTGTAGTACACTGAGATAAGAAAGTATTGAGCCACTATTTAAATTTAGAACAGTAAAGATGTGTTCCTATAGAGAAATGAGGCCTATGTGTTACAGTTTCATAAATTTTAATACTAAAATATCAAAATAATCGCCTTAATTAAAAAGTACAATTATCGAATCCGTATTAGTGTGTTAAAAATAATTAAATGTATTAGTTGAATTGTATTTAATTCTGATGTCATCAAGCACACAGCACACTACAATCAAGGAATCAAGTTATTTCCTTTTTATCAATTATGCATTAATTGAAGTCAAGTCTTGTAAAAAAAGCAATAATTAAATCGACAAATTAAAAATAATTTACCGAGTATAGATTTTTTTGTAAGTAGCAGAAAAACTGAAATCAGAATTAATTTTTTTTTTGTAAAAGTAAATAAATACTTCACGAAGTTTTTTTTTTAAATTTTTGTTTACTACTAAGGACTTACCTACGACTATATTAGTTGTCATAGTTTACAAATTCAATGTCAAGGTTATTAATTGCAAAACAGCTAGTATTAAATTCAAGGTACATACATATTAAGTGACCATAAGATTAAATTTTTAACACGAACACGAATAAAGTAATAAATGAGCTTGTCAAACTTAAAATCATATTAGCAGTAGAAAACAACGGATGTGGCCATACGAGGAACTTTTTCCTGTTTTATTTTTTTAAATTGCTGTCGTTCGGGATCGAACCTACCACTTCTGCGTGCAAGCAGAATTTTTACACATGAACTGTCTGAAATGCTAATTTCATTTTTTTTAAATTTAGCATAAATTGAAGTTAAAAATATACATTATTTAATATGTTCAGAAAGCTAATTTTACGAGCTTTCAAAATAAAAAGATTTGATCCCATTTCTGGTTAAACCGGAAATCAAATATAAAGTGTTTGATATCGTATAATAGCTAATTTCACTAGCTTTCAAAATATTTAAAAATATACAGGGTGTTTTTAAAAATTTTGATATTTTTGTAATTTCCGGTTTAACCGGAACCGTTTTTTAACCGAAAATACTGTCAAATAATAGATATTTATGGGATTGATAAATATATCCATTTTCAAGTTTTCATTTTTATTACAAAAGAAATTGGAGATTTTTGAAGTTTTGACATTTAAAAAATCATTACTCCAAAACGGCTCGAGCGATTTTGATAAAAATTTATATTTCGATAGAGAATTACATTTTCTGTAACATATCTAAAAAAAGAAAAAATATGGCAGAGGGAATTTTGAGAAAATCCGTTTCAAAATTTTGACCTACTTTGGCCCTTAAAGGTAGGCAAATTTGAAACAATTTTGAAAATCGATTTGTTTAGGACGAAAGCCCTATATTTTGGCTGTACAATGCCGTTTTTAAATTTTTATAATAGTAATTACCGGCCAAGTTGTAAGGGAAAAACCACAAAATGGGACAATCGTTTTATTGGCCGCCATTTTGAATAAAAAAATTTGAAATTTGTTTTTTCAATTGAAGCTCACATGTACTATCTTATAGCCAAGTAAAATTGAATTTGGCCCAAATTTGCAAATATACGCCCTAAATAACCACCTTATTTTTGGACACCCTGTACTTCTTAATATTTTTGCATTTTTGGAATCAGCGTAACTCAAAACGTCGAGAAATGCAAAAAAAAATTTATTATTATTATTTTTTGTCTCGATTATAACAACTTTTTCTTGGATTGGAAAAAGTTAAAAAGCAATAAATAAATTGAAGAACAACGTCTAATAAGGTGGGTTACTATCTTTTATTTTCATTCTCCAATATATTTAGCATACATTTTAGCGTAGGTTTTTTAATTCATTTTTCATTAAAACCTTGAACAAGTTCTGGTCGGCTGAAAATTTGCATACTTACTCAAAGAATAGTCTGAACCACATACCAAAAGTTACACCAAACCCAGTGTGTGCGTACCCATTTTTCGCAATCACAGAAGATAAACTACCTCCTTCAAGTAAATGTAAATTCCTAAACGTTTTTTTAAATAGTCCTTTTAGATCAGGTTAATCTAAAATGAGAGATCGAACTAGAAAGGCTCACTAGATCATAGCAGGGGCGGCTAATTTCTGAGAAAATGTCCATTTCTGGCCATTTCCAAATCATCATTAATTTATTAATTTATTTCTTAATTTGGTTAAAATCTTATCTATTTATCCATCTGCAAGGATATTACGATATTAACCTCTTCTGATGGGCTACATATTCTTACTTAACATGATGGATTGGTAGAAACCTCAATTTCGAAAGACAAGCACTAGAGAATGTTTGGGAGTTAATACCTTAAGATTGCCGAAGTGGGATTGGCGAATTGATGTCTAATGTTGCAGCCAACTAAAATAAATTGATCTGTTGTGACCGTGAGACGACACCCGCGAGAGGTTCAAAAGTTCAAAATATTCTAAACTAGAACCACTCCAATAGATAGTATAATCAGTTTAAGATCTCTGTTATGTAGGAGGGGAATAGGGAGAGAAAGTACGGAACTTATGCGAAGAATAGGGCGGAGCCATTTTAACTAATAAGAATAACCAAAGACCATAATCAGACTCTCGAAACTCATAAAAAAATGTGAGAAGCTTTAAGGTCAAAATCGCTTAATCCTCGTAGGGTAATCTTGCTTTTATTCCCTTTTTGTTGCTTCCAGCTCAACAAGCTGTCTTATTCACTTTAATATACCTAGAATGATTAGTGACAGTGAATTTTTTTATCTCATTCGGTTCTATAGCTTCCAGAGCCTTATACACTTCTACAGTGAGGTTTAAAAGTGTGGAACGGCTTTAATATCACTTCTAAACATGCAAAAAATAAAAGATCCAGAAGCTTCTGTTATTATCAGTTTTCTAAAATATTTATAATGAGGCTATCCCGTGGCGTCCTTAACATATTGCCCCCCCTAACATGTTGCGCTCCTATGCCTCGCTTACCGTCTAGCACCGTCCCTGTCTGTACTACTATATTGGATCTGCCCTATTCTTCTTATAAGTTCGGTCTATACGTTGAAACGCATTAACGCCCAGTGATCTCATATGAGATCAGACACTTTGTATTTTTGATGACCATTTGCAACTTTTGACATTTTTTATTTCTTTGAAATACAAAATTTTGAAATTTTGTGCTTGGGCGTTAATGGGTTTAATCCGACTCTTGAATGTCCAAATTTACTGATATCGGACAATTATGAGACATTTTATGTACAGTCAGCCTCACGACTAATGGCCACCCTGGCTATATGTTTGGCACAAATTTTGGATGTAACCATCATAACACCCTATACTTAAATTGAACTTTATTTTGCCAACAAGTAGTAAATCAACTACTCTTCCTTCTGTTCTTCTGTCGTTGTTGGCTAATAACTACCCTGGCCAATAATTGTGAGGCTGACTGTACATGCTATTGCGGAGAATGTTCTTGGTGAACATGTTCTATTCCGTTGCTATTCCGAATGAATGTTGGGCTCAGAACAGAACAAAGTAGAATTTTTGAAAGCAGTATAAGAAGAAAGTTACATTCTTACCGACTGCGCCATATTATATCGATAGTCATTTTAGTTATATTTTCAAACGTAGTTCTTTTTTTTTTTGTTATGTACGCTCATAATGTTATTGTCCACAGTTCTCGTAAAAAATTGTAATTTACTTTCTATAACGTTGATAAGAACTTGCGGTTAATAGGAACTTGCGATTGCGTGCGGTCTTGCTGGTAAATAAACCACAGGTGCGATGTATTGTACTTGTGTAATTATTATCAGCGGTATAAATTAATAAATTAAGATAATTGCTAATAAAATCAGCGATGATGTGATGAAGATGACTAACCATACCCTTTGTAAATCAGAATAAGAAATTATTTAGTGTTACATTCCCATTTATCGATGATAATGCAATTCATTTTATATTCTTTTGATCATCGAGAAGCTATTATGTTTTGTGTTGGGAAATTAAATTAAAATCAAAATTACACTTGGTTTGTTTGATTGGTTTTTCTATTCACCTCACATTTAAATTTGCGAGTAAATTTGTCACATTTTTAAAATTTACACAGGAAGATATTACACAGGAGATTAAGAAATTTGAAATCGAAAAAGTGTTTGTATGTTGTACCCCAATTCAAATGTTTGGCAGTAGAAAATGTCTTGGTAAATGAACTACATATATTTTGACCCTAATTTTGACATAAGCATAAGATGAGCTGCAGTTTCGAGCTCATTTTTATACATATTTTTCAGGCTGCACAACCGCATGTAATATGAACCCTTTTTATATATTTTGTTTTCAGCATAGATTGATGATGGTTATAAATATCGTAAAAAAGAAATGAAAATTATATAATTTATAATGAAAATTGCTGGTTTCATGATCGAACTTTTGGTATTGACGTTCTTTAAGGATTCGCCTAAAAATAGATTTGTTATAAACCGTAATTCCGCCGTAAGCATCGTGTAACAGAATAAATTAATACAGGGTTAAACAAATTTGCCTGAAACTTTAGAAATACGAATCATGTTTTTTTCTTAGTAACAAGATGTTCTACTTTTCTCATTTCATTTTCTTCTATTTGAATATATTTCAATATCGTCTCATCTCAAACGTACAAATGAAATCAAATCCAAGGGTACGCCAGGACAGGTCAAACCTTCCCTGAAAAATTTTGAGCCTGTGCTAACCAGAGTTTGATAAAGATTTCGCAATAATGGTAAAACGATAAGCTCCTTTGCAGTTTCCAGTGCCGAAGAAGAAAACATTGATTTAGAGAAACCATAAGAGAAAGTCAAATTTTTGCAAACCTTGAGTATAAAACTGTCATCTTCAGAAGAGATTACGGTGGTCAATAGATTTATAAAAACCCAGCCAGAAGAGTGGGAACCCTGATTTAGCTGTCTACGATATCATTTTCAGTAATCCACTGCAGTCGCCGAAACGTTTAATTTATTGGCGACTGCCAGAGTTTTTGGTTGTAGCCCAGCGACTTGCGAGTCCACTTTCTCTGCGTTGACAAGGATTAACCGCCCACAGCGACTCTCTATGTGCCACCAACAAATGTCTAATTTGGTCCGTTTTGCATACAGTTTATGTATAAGTAGAAGTACTAACAAAGTATTGCGAAAGAAAAGCTCTTGGTGTATGTAAATATAAATGTGGAAAATTTCAGTTGCTTTAAAATTTTTCGAGCCTGCCCTGATAGCATAGTCTAGCTACGGCCCTGAATATGGCTCGATGTTTGGTGTTAAATTGGGGTAATACCGGATTATGTACTTTTGATAAAATCTAACATTTCATAAATATCTTACCCATTTAGAAACCTATATATCAACTTAGACTTGGAGAAATGATTACAGCATAGAAAAATAACAATGAGAAAGAACAGTTGTTGCGGAACAAAAGAATATCAAATCCAAGTTTAGAGATTTTTTTTCTGAATCAATAATTTGAAGTAGAGATTGATCATGAAAACATTTAAATGTAGGGTACCATTTAGTGAAAAAAAATCAGCGAGACCTTGGTAAACAAATGAGAAGGAATTAAAATTCATTAACAATGTCAAGAATAGAGTTGTTTTCTTTATTTTTTATTAATAAATTACACTTCATTTTCATCATTCAAATTCAGTACATATTATATTTGATTAGGTAAAAATTTAAATTTGTTATTGAATGAATCGTATCCTTTTGTTTCTGAATAAAAATTCCGAATTACTCCAAACTCTTCTTCATGTAGTTGTCTTCTACATTATTTGCTGAACTGAATAACATTTTCAAAAATTTTCTACATACTCGCTCAATGCAGCTGTTTTTCCAAAACTTTTCAATTGACTGCATTTTATAGGTATACAATATTATTAACACCAAATAACTATTTTTTTAATTAAACCATGATCATCATATGTTAGCCTTGAAAACCAATATCCATGTCCAAGTTTATATTACGAAATTACGATGACTAATTTTGCTGTATATTATAACTTTCTGATCGGATAATCAAGACGATTAATAATAATATACTTAAGGTAGGTAAGGTATGCAATTAACATAAACCTTCAAACGAAACTTTTGTGGACCTCTGTCGCATGTCGCAATTCTTTCCAAGTTCAAGGCCATCCCAATATAGCTACCTACGTTGTCCACAACAAACGAACTTTAAAACAACTTCGATTTCACGTTCGATACAATTATATTTTCCTCCAATTTCCAATTGGGTATATCTATCAACTTTAATATTTTTGTAAGTTTTTATTATCTGCAATAATTAATTAATGACGGGGATCTTAAAGGCAAGTACCTATGTGCATGCACTGAACACGATCCATATGTAAATTTTGGTTTATTTTTGAGTTCGTTTAGTATTTGACGAATTCAGTTAATGTATTCTAAAAATATATTTGTGGTAGTGTTAAACATTTACGCAAATTTATGGAATACCTCTGGCCTAACACTGTATTTTCCCTGATTTATACTGCATTTTATTCAAGAAATACTCTGCTGTAGACTGCAGTTTTGGCTTTTTAGTTGCTAGGTATGTATGTTCCATTCATTATTCATTGATACAAGTCGAAAACGTTTTGACGATCTTAAAATCTGATTAGTGAAATTCTGATAAAAGCAATTGCCAATGGTTGGTAATGCAAGTAAGCAACCTAAAAATAACAAATTGGAATTTTTATTTAGATGTTTATTTCTTATTGTGTATCTATCTATCTCTAATTAGGATTATTATCTGTTTTTTTTTAATATCAACTGCTTTGCACTAGTTTTCGTTTTTAATTTCCTTGTATATCATGTAGGTAATCAGTGCACTTACACTTTGTTTACCGTTCTCGTAGATTACATTTTAAATGTTTTATATACTTACTCGATTACATAAACATGCGGAATAATTTAGAATAATTCTTATTTTATGATGATGTTATTACTATAGCCTAGCCAAAAGCCGCATAACACTGGGTATTGTTTCTATAGTCATTTGAAATTTTTGATGGCTTTTATTCAGGCCCCTTGACAAACTTTGGCAAAATGAAACTGAAAAATGTATATGTATTATATAATTCTGCTAATTTTAAAACCCCAAGTGTGGCACTTAAATATTAATCCATTTATTATATTTAAATTATAATTTTGATAAACGCACATTTTTTATAATTGATTAGTTTATGTGCAATTATGGCACAGTGAGTGATTTTTGCAAGTTTTTCCCATGATGAGATAATCTTTCAAGTAACCCTGAAAATCTTTGATAAGATAACAATTTAATATTACGCAAAATTATAATCAAGAATTTTGCAACAACTATAAATTATAAGATCACTACTACGTTAGAACTACTAACTAGTTGTTGAAATTATAATTTTAGTACGTATGTCGTTTAATTAAAAATGATGGGTTTTCCTTCTTTAGAGGAAAATAAAATAATGATAAATATTTAAAAAATTTGCGGTTAGAGGGTTCATCAGAGACAAAACTGACCATCCGTGTACAAGAACTAACGTAAAAGGTTTCTTACAAGAGTTCGTGTTACAATAACTAATTAAAATCACTAATCGGCTTCGAAATTACTTTAAACTTGTAGTAGAAAACGCATTAAAGATTATGCAATATGCAATTACAGGAATGTAATAAAAACTCATTATGGAAACGTACTGATAAGTTGCGTACACTTTTTTTTATTTCATCGATATTGTGTTTGAAAAAGGAAATCATTTGGCCTTGCATCTTAAATTAAGGATATTGCAAAAAGCTATTATTTATTGTTTATTATTAACTGTTAACATCATATACTAAAATATAAAATCAATAGAATAGACGAAGCCTGACTACGTATTTATTGGTGTATCGGTATCCAGGATGGGTTTAGTTGGGTCGTGGAGGTCTAGAAGAGCTTTAATGGTACAATCCAGAAACCTGCAAAGAACAAATACAATATGACATGGATAACAAATTTTGAAATGTCACTGAACAGCCTTAAGCCGTTTTCACACACACCGGCTTTGTGCCGGAGCCGGTTCCGGCTCCGGCGAGGGTTGTTTTCACACACCCCGGCATTACCGGGGCCGGCCAACAGTTTGAATTTTAACGTCGAAGGAAGATGTTGTCAATTGTAAATCGTAAACGAAACTTACTTGTTTTGTTATACCTTCGACGAAAATATCGAAAACGCGTTAAAAAGTACTGTACCCCTGCTGTAAATAATAGAAACTTTCACTTTTAATTCCTTCAAAAATATTTTATTTGTTTGAAATGCGAACCCAAAATTTTTTTTAAAACATTTCAATTACCTACCTACTTATCTAATAATAATGGAGCTAAAGTTACTATTTACTAATCGACGTATCTACCTGCAACCTTCGATAAGTAACATTAACGGCCAGAGTCGTCATAAGACCACAGGAAAAAAAAGCTGTTTCTTATGACCTTTTGCAACTTTAGGTATATTAATTTTTGTGAAATCAAAATTAATAATATTTCTAATATCAATTAAATCTCTGAAATATCGAAAATTATATTGTGTGAGTATATTATGCACATACTGCATTCTTCGCGATCGAGGAGAAAAAAATGCAAAATTACAAAATACACGTATATCAAAATTCTTCGCGATCGAGGAGAAATGAATGCAAAATTACAAAGTATTAGCCGGCACCGGCACGCGTGTGAAAACGCACATAAGATTACATTGAAATCGACAAGAAATTTA
The DNA here is from genome assembly GCA_963924605.1 of Malthinus seriepunctatus. Taxonomy (NCBI): domain Eukaryota; kingdom Metazoa; phylum Arthropoda; class Insecta; order Coleoptera; family Cantharidae; genus Malthinus; species Malthinus seriepunctatus. Next base: position 92,117,603 of record OZ004600.1, read on the forward strand.
CCGGAACTGGCTCCGGTTTGTCGAGTTCAAGTCCGGCATCAAAATTCTCTCCGGACGGTAGTCCGGCCAGCCGGAGTAGTGTGAAAGTGCTCATTTGATTACATTGAAAACGATTACCGGAGCCGGAACCGGATCCGGTTTACCGGTGTGTGTGAAAACGACCTTAGGGTCATTTTACATGCCCATAGGATCCTATGATATGTGTTAAATGACCTACTAAATTTTTAGTATTGAATCGGTGCAAAAGCATTTTTTACGGGAATTTAAGAGCCGTTTGACATAGCTTAATATCGTACTTGTTAGTAAAGAATAAACTGAAGAAGCAAAGTCTAAGCTTTAAAGTCATGCACGGTCGTGCGTGTGAATTTCTACGTACGACGTGATAAAGCTTAGATTCCCTTGCTTTTGCCCATTGAGTACTAACAAGTTAGTACGATATTTAGTCCATGTGAAACGGCCCTAAGCTTTAAAGTCGTGCGTCAGTCAGCGGCTGAGATGCTTAGTTATTTACTGTCTTGTAATTAGTAATAATAATAATAAGTTAAGTAATTGATAAGAAATGAATAAGAATAAGTAATTGATTGCTATCGCTCAACATCTGAGCCTCTGACCATCTCTGAATGTTTCCATTGGTTCACAAAAGGTGTATTTTTTATATATATTTTCTTGCGAGGGTATGGGAAACAAATTGTGTTGGTCTAAGACACCATTTGGATCTACTAGCCGCCCCCGGTTGAGAAACACTTCCTAAGTGTTTCTAGAACCTCTGAATGCCATCCATGTCATATTTCCTCCAGTGTATAAGATGCCCCTTCATCAGAAGTGACTTTATTTCTCTCTTTGCTATTCCATAAGGCAGGGTTTCCCAATCTTTCTCTCTGATGGAGCACTTTGAGGGTCTTTTAATTTTGACGGAGCACAGTTTTAGAAACCCTGCCATAAGGAATGCTAAAGGTTGGTTCTGGTCTGCTGTATTAATATTTGAAGGTTCCAGCAGCATCCTGGGTGTTCCTAGAGCTAGACAATTGTAGTTGGTTGGTATTTTAGTTTGGTCACATATTTTGTATTTACTTATACATATTTGATGATCTAACCTAACTATTGTGTTTTGCATTTGCTAATCTCATTTCCTAGTTTAACATTTCTTATCTATCGATAATTGGTATATGCCATAAACCTAAAATTTGATACTTAGAGGTTGCATTTGTTCATTAAAAATAAATGGTGTTTGGGCACATTTTTATTTCCCTTTTTTATGTAAACCAATGTCTCTATGGCCAAAATTCAAAAAATATGTTTAAGGTTGAACGTAGATACTGATACTTTTCGTAATAGGTACCATAAGTACTAGAATAGGTAGACATTTATTATCCCTAACTATGGAGGTTGGTCAAATGTTCTGAAACAAATTAGGTCCAATTAGAAAAAACGTCGATGTCTTCACCACTTTAGGGAAAGACACTCAAACAGATGAAGAATTGGCACGATAGTAGAAAATTCTTGATGTAAAGGTCAGATTTGAAGAAGGCCAACTATTTGCCTATAAACGAGCCGTTGTGGAAATCATGCTGAACCCTGTGGTAGTCCTGTAGAATATGTGTATGATGTTGCAAGACGACAGGGTGACAAAAGCTGTATTGGTAGAAGAGAAGATGGTACGAAGAGAAAGAGAGAGGTCGAGCGCAGAAAAGTGGATGGAAGCAGTAAGGGAGGATCTCGTAGGTGGAAAAAAATGACAGAAGAATATGGAGAAAAACATTAGAAGCCTGTGAGGCCTATAAAGCCTACATGACCATTTTGTGTACAGTAGTTCAATAATTGATACCAAAATCACTGCAATTTCCAATTTGTACCGAAAGCTTCCAGCTACTGATTCCTGTGCATTTCTGAAGTTACTATTTTTTACCTATCGATGGTAAACTGTTCAAGTGGGTCATTTTAATACCAAAGTACCAACTTAATATAATACATACTTTTAACCGTGTATATTTCTACCATGGCTTACTTATATTTGAAACAAAAGATCAATCTAATCTACATAATAAGAAAGATATTTAAACAACAACAAAATTATATTATTAAAAAGCTTTAGGAATTAATTTCAACAACCTGATTATGACTTAATTGATTGTTGACAATTTAATTACTATTTTCCCCCGTTACGTACGTTAAATACTTATGGGCAAATTTTTTAAACCGGATAACTTATTGTTTTTTTGGAGCACCTCTTAATAAACGTTATGGTTTATAACGATAAACTCGATAACTTACGTATAAAAAGCTAGGAAATTTACAAGTTTACCCCATAAGTAATATATTATCTTAATATGAATGAATTTTAATTTATATAATATAATAATTATTTAAAGAATATTAAAATAAATATCCGAAGTTGAACGAAGTGTTGGAGTAGTAAAGTAAGTTTACGTGAAACACACGTGGTCATTTCGCTATTCGCCTATTGACGAGCGGTTCTCAATATTATTACTCTATTGTTTATTGAAACTTTGTAATTTGTTTTATAATTGGTTATAACATTGCATCTTTTATGGTCTTTTTAAATTACGATCGTAATAATTTTATAATAATTTTAGTAATGTGCGAGGTGTGTTGGAAAATTATTACAAACGCAGTTTTGAAAAATTATTAGTTTATCATCGTTTTATTATAATTCATGTGTAAATTGTGTTTTACTAAAATGGATAGTTGGATGCAAGACGTGGTATGTATTATTTTGAGTTTGAGGTTTTATTAAAAAAATTTTAAATTGGTTTTTCAACACTATTATGACATTGCAAAATATGGTTTTTAAAGTGGTTAAATTGCTTTATTAATATTCCTTAAATACTCACATTATTAAATTAAGTAGCAATGTAATTGCTATTTGTGGAGGTGATTTTTTTACACAAAATGATTAATTCTTTCATTCGAACTTATTGAAAATGAAAAGCTTGTGGATTTTCCTCTTTTATAGATAAATTTAATTTTTCTTTAAGTTCTTACATTCAAAGTTTCTGAAAAGCTAGTGGATTTTTCTCTTGTATAGATAAATTTGATTTTTCATTAATTAACAATTTCAAAAAATTAGCACTTCTATTGTGAAAGTATAAGAAGCAAATACAATAAAAATAAAATAAAAATTAACGAATACTAAAAAAACAAAATCTTGATTATCTCACCGAGATTCCGGGTAATAATTAGAATTTAGAGGAACGAGGCACTAAATCAAAATATTTTTAAGTTTTTTTTTTCCAAGACCAAAGTTTTTGTTTTGAAAAACTTTAACCATTTCTTGATGTATTTGTTTACAATGTATAATTGGTATAATGTATATTTGATAAATTTGGGATTTTCCCTAACCAAAACTTTTAATTCTTGTAAGTGGTGTATTTTTATTTTTATTCAAATTGTTTTGTAAAAAATGCAATTTCTTATTGTATAAAATGAAAATTTACAATCTCTACTCAACTTGTCTCGGAAACACTGTTATTAATTTTGAATAGTTGTCGTGCTACACTCGCCATTAAACTTTTATCAAAAAACGATCGTTTCTGATTTGTGCCATAGTTTAATGGTGAAGGGTTTCAAGCAAAAATAAAGTCAAGGATTCGTGATGAATCTGATTTTGATTTTGATTAATTACTAATTGACCGTTGGAAAATTTCAGTTTGGTTTGAAAAAATCAAAAGTTTCGAAAAAGTTCTCCATCGTCTTCTGCACAACATTCTCGTAGATCAAGTTTCTAGTTTTAATACTTATACTTGGCAACCAGATTATATTTATTATTCAAGATCAAGGTTAAGCAAAACACAGCTAGACGGGTTAAAACAGCCTTGTCGGCCTTGCTGCACCGGTGCATCACAAATCTTTTTTGTATTAATGTATTCTTCAAGTTTCCGTTTCAACTGCCGAGTGAGTCATTGATGGATTAACCAACAATTGTAATTATTGCTTTTGAATTTGTTTCTACTTTGGAAGTTTTTGGAAATTAGCTTTTCACGAGCAAAAAGAATTGTTTATTTTATTTCTGATATTCAAAGGCTCATTATACGTTTCAAAACCACGTTCGATAAAATCATGTTTATTTTAGATGTGAAGGAAATTGAAATTTGAACTGATGAAGATAAGATTTTCCAATAATAGCTGACAAGCACTAGAAGAAGATACTTTAAAACTGATAAAATGTAATATAAAGTTGCAACACTCAACAATCAGGAAGTTGCGCTGCTTGCTCATCCTTCTATACCTATGCTCTTTCAAAACACTTGGTCTAAATGTCTAAAACCCAGATCTAAAAAGTTCTACCCTCTCTCATCCAATTCCGTGATGTGACTTGAGAAAGTGTCGCTTTTTATAAAACGCAGCTTTATTTGCTCTATTTTATGGCAATTCTAATAATTACTCATAAAAAATAAATTTTTTCTTCAAACGTCAGAAAAAGTCGCCTTTGTGTCACTCAATAGGTAACGGTGAAGTTTAACTTTCCCGCCGAGGCAGGAAAAATTGTCAGAAAAGTAATTTTTGTCTGTCTAGGAGGGAAAAGTAAAATCTTAACCGCACATTATTTTTATTTTTAACGTAAAAAATGTTTTTTAAGCATTTGTAATGTAATAGTATATTATCCAACGAGCGGGTAATGAAGCTCATTACTCACAAGAATGAATTTGCGACACGAGCCGTATGCGAGTGTCGTAATCATTAGAGTGAGTAATGAGCATTACCCGCGAGTAGGATACTATACTTTATCCACGACTGCAAATATTATGAACCAAGTATACATTGAATACGCGAGTATTTAAAAAAAAAATTTTTTATTAAAAAAAAAATTAATTTAAAAAAAATTAATTTTTTATGGAAATGTATTCAAAATGTAATGTAGAATTCAAAAATGTAAAAAAATATATGGTGTTGCATTTAAAAATCTAAAGTTTACCTCATTTCCGGCGAAATCGGAAGTGGAAGAATTTTCAAAAGTAGTTAAACAAATTGCAATTTATATGACTACAACTCACAGCAAATTTCATTTTGATACATTGACAAATAACGGAGCTATAAAAGTTTTCCAATCCCCTGTGTCGCCCGGTAAACCATTGAGTAATGTAATAGTCATTGAGTAATATGTATATTATTCAATAGTGAGTAATGACACACATTACTGGTCAAAAATCATAGAGTAATGAACTTATTATTGGACGGTCGTGGATAAACAATTTAATGTTTTTTAAATTTTCCTTTATAATTAGTTCGTTGCTTTTAATAATTAGCTTTTTTTACAAATTTAAGTTAATTTTAAAAAATATTTGACAATTGAACTACAAGTAAAAGAGATGGTGCTCTTTCAAAAATCAAAATTTTCAGTTTTACGCTTTACGTTTGCAGAAAAATTTTAATGTTTTATACGGAGTCAAAGTAGTTTTGTGTGACTCGCCTGTATTGCCAGACTCGCTCGCTTACGCTCGCTCTTCAGCCAAACACAGTCTTGTCACACAAAACGTCACTTTGTCTCCTTATAAAACAAATAACTATTTATGATCTAAATTTCTTACAATATCCATAGAAAACAATTGATAATGTACCTACTTAGAGCTGGTTCGCACACGCACTATGAACTTTTTGTCGGCTAAATTTTCTATTGTATTTGAGTCAACCAGGCACGTAACTAGCTTCCTAAAATCAGGTGGGCACTTGGTGGCCACAAATTTTTTTGGATGGGCCAAATACATAATGTAGCCCATAAAACTTTTTAAAGATGAAATATTTTGTGTGGAATTCAGATTACGCTGTAAATATCTGAATTTTCGCTTATTATTGTCATTTTATCAGGGTCGGCACAAGAGTGTAGAGTGTAGTGCCGTACCTGGAGTTAACTGTTTGTTTAGACCAGGGGCGGCCAACCCAAATGATCTTGCGGGCCACTTTGGAAATGTATTATAACTCCGCGGGCCGCAAATAAAATTATAATCCGCTTATTAGATTTAGATACACTATATAAATATAAATATTTATAGGGACTTAGGAACCCTAGGCCGGTAGCCGGTAGGGACTTAACCCTCAAGAAGGGCGTATGCACCGCTTTATGGATAACGGTGTCTAAACGAGAAGCCTTCAGCCACTGCGTGACCAGCACCTATGGGGGGGGGCAGGTGCTAAAACTGGTGCCGGATCTGGACTCCACCCCTCCCACAGCACCGAAATGTTTGCTAACTTCTGAAAGCAACTTGGATCGGTAACGGCCGGGCACCTAGGCCCCTAGGTTATGTCAGATTAGGTTCCAGATAGATTACGGTCAACCGATAAACATATCAAAAACTCACATCTTCACGTCCCCCGGTCTATTACCAGTGTCCCTATCACCAACCAAGAGTTTGAAAAACTCAGTGCTACTGGTGCGTCTCGTACCTGACTCTACGTTAGGAAGAGATAGCAAGCCGAAGCTAAGAAACACACCCTGGTGGTCTTATGCATTCTGCCGTTACATTAGGTTAGGTTAGATGTGGGCTAGAGTCTCCACAACTACTGTCACAACTCATGACACAACATGACCTACAGGCTTTTGCCTTCGGTCGAACAAACTCCCGGGTATACTCAGAGGTTAGGTTAGTTCAGGGCTAGGTTATGCTGGGAAATCTGCTTCCTCTTGACCCCTCCACCAGACACTGAGTCGAAGTTCTCCCAACTTTAAGCGCTTACGAGCCGTCCATTCCTTGGATACCAATACGAGATTGGGTAGAGTCACATAAGCTAGTCATACTCCATTGGTTCGGTTTATCACCGCGGTGAGCATGCGAGCAGCCAGTTTTGTAATGCTGGTCACCCGCCGAGCCCGCGACTCCTTTCATGCGGCACTCTACTCATTTCATTCTACTGTCAGAGGCACCCTTTTCACCCTAGGTATCCTCCTAGGAATCAGAGTGCCCTACTGGCAGTTTTACGGGTGCATGGGAACAAGTCCAACATATACCCCCTACTACCCTTGTAGTACAAAGGCCAGTTTTGTAACGCTGGTCACCCGCCGAGCCCGCAACTCCTTTCATGCGGCACTCGACGCATTTCATTCTTACTGAGGGTGCACTCCTTTCACCCTAGGTCCCCATAGAAATCAGAACTGCCCTACTGACAGTTTTAGTATTTTTTTAATACATTGTTTTTCACTACTTTGGCCATTATAAAATAAGTATATTTTGTAAAAGTGTGATGAATCTCGTGGGCCGCAAAAAAGTTCAAAGCGGGCCGCGGGTTGGCCAACCCTGGTTTAGACGGTAAATACGCACACTCCCATATACATAGGTACAGTCAGCCTCACAATTATTGGCCACCCTGGCTATACGACAGGGAGGTTATTCGGCAACAACGACAAAGGGACAGAAGGGGAGGTTGTTGATTTACTACTTGTTGGCAAAATAAAGTTACCCCTGAATTTAGGTAGGAGGTTTTATGAAGGTTGCATCCGCAATTTGTGCTAGAATTATAGAAGGGTACCCAATAATTGTGAGGCTGACTGTACTGGCATTCTGCAGTTGTTCTCACCTAGTCGACTAAACTGTTGGACGACAAAAGTTGATTCACACAAGGTCTTACAATCCACGAAAAACAATTGAAGATTTTCTCAAAAACGTTCCTTAACTGTAAACTTGTTAATTTCGTCAACTTTATATTTTATAGAAAATGTGACAAGGCCCAAAAGTTTTATTTTTGACAGGATGAGCTGCGCTATGCGCACTGATAACGCCGTAACTGTCGAGAGTAAAATATGTCTGACTTTCAAACGTAGGCACTTTCCGCCTAAACTCAAAAAGTCAACATGTGATTACATAATGGTATAGATCTACGTTTGGTTTCTTTCGTTTCTCACTAAAATGGACTTGTGTAGGACTTTTATTCAGGGCCGTAGCCAGGCTGTGTTATCAGGGCAGGTTCAAAAATATTCAAGAGAGGCTAAAAGCTAAAATCAGGGTTTTCTCTCTTCTGGATTTGTATAAATCTGTTGACCACTAATGTAATCTCTTCTGAGGATAGGAGTTTTTTGCCCAAAGTTTGTAAAAATTTGACTTTCTCTAAATCAATGTTTTCTTCTTCGGCACCAATTAGGAACTTATCGTTTTAATATTATTGCGAAATCCTTAGCAATCTCTGGAAAGAACAGGTTTCCAGGTCAGGCTGAGCCTGCCCTGGCCACGGCTCTGCTTGTATTGTCCTTGGTATAGAGGTCCCTTTGCATTTGTAAAGAGAAAATATATCTTATCTTGTGTATTCAGTCAGGGTCGGACTGGACAGGTCGGCATGTCGGCAATTACCGACTGGGCCAAATGCTTTTTGGGGCCAAACGGAGCCAGATATGGGGCCAAATTACAGTTGTTGCCGACGGGGCCAAATGAGGCCAGTCCGACCCTGTATTCAGTATTTAATTGTACATTTTCATCACAAACGACAGTTGAGTAGTAGCTGGTTAGCTGCGATTCATGATCCAAAGGTCTTGAGTTGACTCGTTTTCAATTGTCGTACATTTAGATTGCATTGCATAGAATTAACATTGCTGTTCCAGGAGGCTTAAAGAAACAATAACCAAACCCGCTAATAACCATATAGCAGAAATAGTTGATTCCACACGGTTAATTAAAAAAATTCATCAAATACATAATTAAAAATATTAAGTAGGTATTTACGCAAAAAGTGTGATAGCCTTGATTTTTGATTAGGTGAAATAAATCAGAAACTTCGACTATGAAAAATGACGTGATTTATTTTTAGGCTTCTCCGAAAACCCACCTCAGAGTGACTTAAAAGTAAAGTTTGGTGCCAATACTTTCTAAATTTAAAAATGTTTTTGTCAGACAACTTGGTGCCAGTTGACTAAAAAAAGTATTATAAAATAAGACAGAAAATAATTACGTGAACTTTGTATGAGTTATGTAATCGAATTTATACAAGTGCTTCCTTTGGTGAGCGCTAATAATATAATGTAAAATCTTTTAATTAGGAAAAAAAATTCATAATGGAAACTTTTATAGAAATGTCCATATGACGTTCATTAAAATTATTCTTAAGTGTTAATGAAATCCGCGTTTTTTGCTCTGGAGTGATGGAATCACTTTTCGGAACAAAGCGTTGGTGAATAACTAAAAAGCACGGTAATAGATATAAAAGGTATGCCGACGGACTATATTCCCATTTAAGATAATATTTTCGCTTTAGTATAAAAAACTGAAATTTGGGGTAGACCTTTAATCCCTTAAATCTTAAATCAGAAGGAGTAGAGCGGCACCTTATTTTAAAACCCATTCAATCGTCTTAGTATTAGTAGTGGATTGGCCGAAGGAGAGTAATCGAATGGCCACTAAAGTCTTCTGATTTAACTCCACTAGCCTTTTCTTTGGGGACACCTTTAATCTGTTGTTTACAAAATGCCTCCTGATGATCTTGAAAATCTTAAAGAGCGAATTACAGCGAATCTTGCTTTCAGTTATTTGATTTTTTACCTTTTCCTTGAGGTACCATTCAACCCCCTTCCCGCAAATATTCGATAAAGGTGTCCCTCTCCCTCTCATTATTGAAACTAACGGGTTTCGCGGAATTTTAATATTTTATAGTCTAAGGCGAAGATATAAGAAGTCCTGCCGTGTATGTTGTTACAGTTGTTCTAGTAGAGATCCATACAAGAAAAACAGAAATCCTGATAATCATTCTTAACATTTCGGTAGACCTTATTCGAGTACAACCTAGTTATATTAGTTATTGCTCTTCCTTAAAAGTTGCTTAAATAGTTGCGAACATACCCTCGAAGTTTTTTCAAGTTTTTTGTTTCCACGCTGTATAATAATTTAATATTTATCAATGTATTTGATTAATCGTAATCTTCATACAGGAAGAGTTTGTAATTTTTTGCCATCTCAAGGCAACAAAACCAATTTCATGTTTAGTAAGGGTTAATGAGTTCAATATTTGAGTAAATTTATTAAACGTACTATCTCTAAAATGTTTATTTAATTACTGAAATTTTTATGGACATTATCTAATAAACACGTCTTCTATATCTCATTATAAGCATGATCACGAGAGTTCCCAGTTTTTCTGTACGAATTCTAATCAAGGCCAAGTATTGCATCAATAAGTATATTAAATACTATTAGGCTATCTCATTATTTTTAATTCCTATTTATTTTAAAGTACATACTACTCGACATTATCAAGTAAGTAACAGCATTAGTAGTAGGTATACTTTTAATGTAGATTATAGGTGTAAATAGTTCTCTTCTACACATATTTGTGTTGTTATCAAAATGTAAACAAATAATGTCAAGATTATATAGGCGAATAATCTTTTGGTCAAATAAAATGATCGAAAAAAATAATTAATTTAATAATATATTTTTTGGACTTTTTAAGTCCCTCAAAATCCAAAAATGCAAAAAAAGACAGTTTTGAGGAACACCCTATATGTTTTTGAATATTTTGGGAACTTGTAAAATCCATTGAATAAATAGATCCGGAAAAGGTTAGCAACCTTTGCCTATAAGAGAAAATGCAACGGAAACGACTTTGGAAATCTATGGATGACTCATTCATTCCGTGGAGTTTACATTATCATTGGCTGTCATAATCTTTCCTTATAAGTGGGAGTGGGAGAAAGCAACCATTTCTATTGAAGAAATTGACCTGCAATCGCTATATTTAGAAAACCATTGCGATCAATATTATTAGCTAAATGGCTCTTTCCTGGTATAGTAGGGGGTATTTCTTTATTCAACGGTAAAATCAGTCGTCAGTAGTTGATACCAACAAACACTTACCATTTTGACTTTTGCTTTATTCAAAAGTGGCAACTTCCTAATTTGAATAGAAACTAGAAATAGAGAACACTCTGTGTATATTTTTACATCTTTGAAGTCGGGAAAACAATCTGAACATATTCTGATACTATTTCTGTTTCCGATTAGATGGAAGCGATTTTCAATATCTTGAAAGCTCGTTAAAGCTAGCCTAACGTACTAAAAAATCCTGTTTTGTTTCAACTTCGTCTATTTAGAAAGAAAATTTGGATGTAAATATTACCTAATGTTCACAAGCATCAAGCATCGTCTGATGCTTACTTTGTTTAAGTTTAATACAGGATGCCACGAAACTCGTAGCGCAGTAGCCCCTGATGATTTTTGAATGCCTGGCCTAGCCTGCCCTTAAGCCCGTTCTAGACAGAGCTTGCTAAGGATTTCGCAAGTTGATTTAGAGAAAGTTAAATTTTTGCAAACTTCGGACAAAAAACTTTTATCCGCAGAAGAGATTACAGTGGTCAACGATTTATAGAAACCCAGAACAGGGAAAACCCCGATTCTAGCTTTTCATCCTCCATTTTTTAGTCTGTCCTGATAACACAGTCTGTATAGGGCCCTGTTGCAGTCCAAAATCGTCAGAGGCTACGAGTTTCGTGGCACACCCTGTATATTTATCTTATTTGATACACACTTCAACCAATATCTTATTTCTAACAGAAATTGGTTTGATAGTAATGTAAACTAATTCTCAATTTACTCTCCAACTAAGGAAACTGAATTCGAAGCCTAAGTGGTCTTGACAAATGATGAAATGATCATTTACATTTCTTAAAACTTAAATAAAAGGCCAAGAAAGCTCATTCTTTTACCATAAATAGGTTTAATTTTTTTGTGTCTAAAGTCTAGACTATAGTAAGCCAAATTTGGATCTTGATAGGTTCTTTTCTTGAATTTGATTGCAATCACATTTTCGTGTTTATTTTCGCATCTTCAATAACCTTAGATAAGTTGAGATACAAAATTTGTAAATACGTTTTAATGCGCATTGATTTTTTCAATCAATTAATTATTGACTGATTAATCGCAAAAACCAATACAATATTTGACGTCAAATCCGCTTTTTTTTTTAAATTTAAAATAACAAATTTTTTTATGCAAAATGCCTTGGCAGATGAAAAGGCGTGTTTTGAATGTGGTTATAACATGTGTTGTGGAAGTTAAAATAATTACATGGAAAAAAGTCTACCCTAGCTTTAGCTTTATTTTAGCAGTTGCAATGTCTTCAGGACAAAACACCCGTTTGTGTAACTATAGTCTGGGTAACACACATGAAGTAGGCCTTGAACAAGTCAACCTCGACGAAAGTATTATTTTTTGTACACACGGTTCAAGTGCAAGGCCAAAGTTGCACCTCTATCACCAATATTGTTTTAGGTATACTCATACTGTTATTGTTTCAGATTTTCAAACTGTTGCAGTTTGTTCAATCTCATTATACCAATGAGCAATGCAACCCCCATCGTCTTGTTTGTGTAAACTATTTATCACCCCTGAATTATTTTTTTGTTACGCTTTTATGACTTAATGGCTTTATTGTGTTATTGATTTGAATTCTTCCAATTTAAAATTTTAACTCTTCGTTCTTACTCGTCATTTTAAATAACTTTGAGTCACATTTTTGTTGCAGCTATCTTTATTATGGTTATTCACTGCAATTTAGGTACAGTTTTAGTGGTAGTGATGATAATCATTGTTTGAAAAGTATTCGGCAGGACCTTGAAATTTGTCTAGACAGCGTGGCCCATGCGCTCGTTGACTACTGTTTTGATTGATCTGGAACCAACCGCGTGCTTTGTCATTAATTTAATGTTGTAGACATTGCATATTGATCTTCTCAAATACTTTGTATTTTTACATTTTTATTGACCAAAAAACTGTATTTTTTAACGTTCATTTCTAAAAATATTCGACGTGCCTATCAAACTCTGTATTTAACTGAAAACAATCAGATTAGCCAGGACTATTTTAAGAACTACAATAGCTGCCCAAATAAGTCAGGGGTAGCCCATGAACTGCCGATACCATTGTTACCCTTTAATGTTTTTAATTGTCTTATTAAAATATAATTTGACCTGGAATTTTATTATATTTATTTTGATGCCTACCAGTCTTTGCTACCGGGAGAAAACATTTTCGTCAGAAAGAATCATCACAATTTTATAGGTTTCCAATTAAATTAAGAGGGTGATTTCTAACGAATAGGCGGAAAAGTTGCTATTTGAATATTCCGCTGGTAACAGTTAGCGACTTTAATATCCGGTTGATATCACTAACTGTCATAAGTCCTGATAAGAGTAATGTTCAAAGAAGGCAATAACAAATTTATATATGGGAAATAAGAGCCTAATTAGTGAGAAAAGTCCAATTGGACTTGGTGCAATTTTTAATAACAGGGGATGTTGTTTTTACCCAACATAATTAGACTCTTATTTCCTATATACAAATATGACATTGCCTTCTTTAAACCTTACGCTACCAGGAATTATGTTTATTAGTGATAGACTAGGACTGTTATCGGAAAAAACGTATCCTTAACCATACAAGCGGCATTTCATATAACATTTTGGTAACCGATGTTTTCCCAGTATTTCAACCCTGCTGAATACGAAAATTGCGGTTATCAAAGCGAAATCTTAACCGGAAGCGTGATATTCAAGATGACACCCAAGATGTCAGCTTTATTATTTTTGATGGAATCATTATGGACAATTAAGACAAATATTTTTATTGGTTCGGATAGATAATTTTATACTCTACAATTTTTATTAGAGGTATAACTATCTTCAGATCACTCCTTAAGGAGCTACAGTCGGAAGAAGCACTGTGAAATTGGAACAAAATCCCAGTATCGAAATGCTAGAGGAATTTCATATAACATATTGGTAACCGACGTTTTCCCAATATTTCGACCCCCCTGAATCCAAAAATTGCGGTTACCCACAGTGAAATTTAAACCGGAAGCGCGATATTCAAGATGGCGACTAGGTTGTCTGCTTTATTAATTAAGATTTATTTGGATGGAAGAATTATTATTGAAACTTGGACAACTGTTTTGATTGAATTAGATATACAAGGTTCTCTACAATTATTATTAAATGTAAAAGTACCGTAAGATTGCTTATTATGGAGCGAAAGCCAGCTAAAGACATCGTGTGCGTAAAAATCGTCGTAATATACATGTTTGCTCTTTTTATTTATTTTGATGGATTAATTATTATGGCAATTAAGACAAATATTTTTGTTAGCTCCGATAGATAATTTTATGGTCTACAAAAAATTACAGTAAAATCACTCTTTAAGGGTCTAGAGAGTCGGGAGAAGCACCGTGTGTTGTCAAAACAGAAGACGCAATATCCTCTTTATGATCGACTTTTATGGACTTGATTTGCTCTGATCATGTTTTAACAGATACATCCTAGCTGGATACTGGGAAAGCTACCTCGCTGAACTCACCAAGATGCTTCCATATACTGCTTTATGTATTAAGACGGTTTATACAACACTGGTGCTTTTATCGACTCTAGCTCTTTTAGGAGTGATCTGAAGATAATTTTACTTCTAATAAAAATTGTAGGGTATAAAATTATCTATCCGAACCAATTAAAATATTTGTCTTAATTGTCCATAATGATTCCATCAAAAATAACAAAGCTGACATCTTGGGTGTCATCTTGAATATCACGCTTCCGGTTAAGATTTCGCTTTGATAACCGCAATTTTCGTATTCAGCAGGGTTGAAATACTGGGAAAACATCGGTTACCAAATTGTTATATGAAATGCCGCTTGCATAAAATACTTTAACTTTTGCGCCTAGTCTATGATATCAACCTGATTAAAGGCGCTAACGGTTACGAGTGGAATGTCTTATCTTTCCCGCCCATTCGTTAGAAACCACCCTCTTAAAGAAATCTAGAAGGCGCTGTAGCTGTGTAGTCAGTGGCGTAACTAAGAACTTGGGGGCCTTCCCTCAAGAATCAGATTGGCCCCCTAAACATTTTTTGACATTACCAACATTTAAAATTTATTTGAAAATTTCAGAGTTCCAACTTAAAATAATAATAAAATTAATTAGTGAAAAACAAATACAAATGTTTAGAAAAACATTTAAAAAAACAACGGATGTGGCCATACGAGGAACTTTTTCCTGTTGTAATTTTTTGTGCATTTCTTTAAAAGTTTATAGTTTGAAATTTTCTTTAATGTATTTCATTTATAAGATATCAAATTAAATTTTAATAAAAAAAATATAAAATTATAATATTTGACGGACAGAAAAAAGTTCTTCGTATGGCCACATCCGTTGCTTTTATTTTTATGTTAATATACCGGGTGTCCCACTTAGCATGCTCACCATGGGGATCTCGTAAACTGTAAGAGATACGAAGTCGGTTAAATGACACTAAATGTAGCCTCGAGTTGGCCATGAAAGAGGCTACATAGGTGTCATTTAACCGACTTCGTATCTCTTACAGTTTACGAGATCACCATGGTGAGCATGCTAAGTGAGACATCTTGTATACATGATAATAAATTGAAGTCCAAAATATACATTGTTTTATTTGTTTAGAAAGCAAATTTTACGAGATTTCAAAATATTAAAAAATATACAGGGTGTTCCATTTAAATTAAGAGGGTAATTCCATATTTAACAAATGGGTGGGGAAGTTGATATTCAGAAATTCCGCTCTTAAGCTTTAGCGACTTTAATATCCGGTTTACCCTATCAGGAATTGTAATTATCAGTGATATCAACCGGATATTAAAGTCGATAAAGCTTAAGAGCGGAATGTCTAAATATCACCTTCCCCGCCCATTTGTTAAATATCGCCCTCTTAAGAAATTTGACTTCATTTCCGGTTAAACCGGAAGTCAAAATATAAAGTATGTATTTGGTATCGTGTAATAGTTAATTTTACGATCTTTCAAAATATTGTAAACTATCCAGGGTATAGTTTTTCCTAAAAGTTTTGATATTTTTGTAAGTTCTGGTTTAACCGGAAGCGTTTTGGTTACCGAAAATAGTGTCAAATAATAGATATTCATGAGATTGATATAAATATCCAATTTCAAGTTTTAATTTTTATTACAAAAAAAATTACAGATTATTGAAATTTTGACATTCAAAAAATCATACCTCCGAATCCGCATCAGGCAAGTCTTTAAAAATTTAAAGTTATACTAAATTCAAGGAGACGAGATAGTGTTGCATGCGATGTTCACGTGCCCGTGCAAGTTCTCACGACCGCAGTTTTACGTTGACTTAAATTAAATACGGTGTAAATTTTTCAAAAATTATTAATAACAGCCGGTTTCATAATAATTCCCTATAAGCTCCTTTAGTTCAAGTTGTCTCAATCATTTGTTTATTTATAATCGATTACATTTTTCCTGTAATCGTCCCAGCTCTAATTGCCACTATAATATGAGTTATCCGCATCAACGCAGTTAGGTAACCATGCAACAAGCTTAAAATAAGTTTATACGTTAGAGCCAATCACAGCGCTAAGTAGAAGTGTTCACGTGCACAACACGCGGGTTGTTTGTTTACATTCACTATCTCGTCTCCTTGAATGAAGTATAGATAGATAATTACGCTGCCTATACAGTGAATACCATTAACAACGCAACATAGCCAACATAACGTCGATTGTAAGATATTGTTACAGTTCGTTTATATGACAACCTCTGACAGCAATGCTAAATCGCGTTCCATTTAATTTGCAACACCAACATCGCAAAAGCTGGTGTCAAAGTTTTCTCGTAGGTGTTCTTTGAGAAACTTCACGTTTTACACCTCTTCTTAGACCAAAATATTTTTTTATAAGATTGAAAGAAATGAAAAACGTGAAAAATACAAGTCTTAGGTATCGTTATTGAAACCACCACAACTTATACAAGGAGATGAGGAAACGCTTATGGACTTCTGCTTTCCGACTTGTGGTCTGCTTTCTGCGGTCAAAAGGATCAACAATAGCCCACAGGATTTTTAAATAAAATATTATTTATCGATGAAGCGAGATCTCGCCGGCAATTAATTTTACCCCCTCGTCCTATCCAACGACGTAGAAAAATTTGGTTTAAGTAATTTCGTACTGCCATTGTGTGGTGAGGTGGAGGCCCGTAGTGCTGAAACTAGATTTCATCCATATTCAAATGTATTTCTCACGAGAAATAATTCTATTATTCAGAAGAATATTTTTGTTCGTTTAAATTGCCTTTAATAAAAAGAATGGTCCTATTATATCATTTTCTATTAACCTGTCCAAACATTCACTTTTTAGGGTCTGTTGCTTCTTGACGTAAGATGCAGGTGCAGTTGCTCCAGTATCAAACATTTTGGTGATTTTACCTCTTCACGTAAATTGAAAGTTATTGCTTCATCCGTAAATAATATGTTTAAAAATCGAACGTTGGAAAGCAAAAGTCCGTACGCGTTTCCTCCTCTCTTTGTGTAAGTTTCTGGTGGTTTTGAAAACGATAAGCCTCGTATTTTTAATGTTTTTCATTTCTTTCATTCCTCCTAAAAAAATTGGCCTAATGATGCGTATAAAGCTTTTTTTAAATTAAACCTATGAGAAAGCCTTACACCAACTTTTAAGATCGTCTAATTTCGATTTTAATAATTATTGTTATCTAAAATTAATTTACTGCATGTTGGTGTTGCAAATTAAATGGAACGCGATTTAGCATTGCTGTCAGAGGTTGTCATATAAACGAACTGTAACAATATCTTACAATAGACGTTATGTTGGCTATGTTGCGTTGTTAATGGTATTCACTGTATGTGCCTATAACATCAAAATATTAAAAAAATGTTCTGACCAGTTTTTGGGAAAATCGATATTAAAATTTTGACCTACGTGGGCCCCTGTTTTGAAAATCGACTTTTTTAGGGCGAAAGCCCTATATTCTTGCTATACAATGCCGTTTTGAAATTTTTATAATATTAATTACCGGCCAAGTTATAAGGGAAAAACCACAAAATGGGACAATCGTTCTATTGGCCGCCATTTTGTATAAAAAAAAAATTTTTCAGTTAGGGCTCCTGTGTACTATCTTATAGTGAAGTAAAAATGAATTTGGCCCATATTTGCAAATATGCGCCCAAAATAACCATCTTATTTTTGGACACCTTCTTTTTTAAACTCTCAAATACATACAGTCAAAACCGGTTATAACGACATCGCTTTGTACGACATATGGGATATAACGATGAAATGTTGAAGACCCTTTTTTTGCTTTTTGCATAGTTTTGCTTAAAAACATAATTGCTTAGTATGACTAACGGTTATAACGACCGAATTTTGCGGTCCCTTCATAGTCGTTAAAAGCAGTTTTACTATAATTACAAGAACAGACGGTTTTTAAAGTGCCTCTTTATGGTACAAAGTACGAAATTTTTCGAGGGTCGCTTTTATTTGGGAACCCTCCCGCAACGCGGGCCCTGCAGGCCCGTTATTTACGCCACTGTGTGTAGTTTTATGATAACCTCCTATAGGGGCTACTAATTTTTTAAATAGGGAGAGTAGACAATAGAACACAACAAATATTTAACTTCCGGTACCTAGCTATAATTTCTTTTACTAAATGAATTAAAACTAATCATATTTTTCTTTTTCAGGTATCCATGATGACAGACTCAAGTACGACATGCGATGTAGTAACCGCTAGTGGAGTTCCACATATCAAAAAAGAAATGGAAAATGTTTTTAACGAATGTTCTCCATCCAACAGTGAGATGTACTCACCATCAACAACTGTAGTCCATGACGTTAGGGTACGTTGTTTCCAACAGTATAAAATTTTAAACTCCCCCAAATTCATGCCCATGTAACCAACACCAACAATAAAAAACATCATTGCTTTCCAAATAATAATTTTAGTGCATTTTCTTGTAGATGGAATTTAGTGCTGACGCTGGAACTCAGTACGAACCAAAACTGCGATCACCTAGCAGTCCCGAACGACAGTATTGCTCTTCAACTACTCAACCTCATACAGACTCGGGAATAGGTGGACACGTTGAAGTAAGTGAATTTTTGTTTGAAATGAAAATATTTTAGCGTTTTTTGACTTTTAAAGAATGGAATAAAAGAAGAGGACTCTCCTAGACGGCTGTGTTTAGTATGTGGAGACGTTGCTTCGGGTTTTCACTACGGTGTAGCATCATGCGAAGCTTGTAAAGCATTTTTTAAGAGAACCATACAGGGTAATATAGAGTATACTTGTCCTGCAAATGGTGAGTGCGAAATCAACAAACGAAGACGAAAAGCGTGTCAAGCATGTAGATTTAGAAAATGTTTACGATCTGGAATGTTGAAGGAAGGCGTAAGGTTAGATAGGGTAAGAGGTGGAAGACAAAAGTATAGAAGAAATCCAGATATGCCTTACCAAATTCAAGTAATATCTGCTCAGAGACCATCTGTTTCTTTGGAAGGTAAATTAGTTGTGTTACTTTATTAAAGCAGTTACTAATAATGAAGTATTTACAGATATAAAAATGTTAGAAGTATTATCACAATGTGAACCGGATATTCCATATATGAATAAAACTTTAGAAGATTCGAAAGACCAATCTCTATCAATTTTAAGCGATTTGTACGATAGAGAATTAGTAGGTGTAATTGGATGGGCTAAACAAATTCCAGGATTTACTGATCTCTCATTGAACGACCAAATGCGTTTATTGCAAAGTACGTGGGCCGAAATTCTTACACTAACGTTAGCACATAGGAGTATGCAGTTGATTGGTTTAGGAAGATTAAAATTCGCATCTGATTACACACTCGACGAAAGGCAGTCGAGGGATTGCGGTGCAATCGATTTATATCAAACATGTTGCCATGTTGTTGAACGATTAGATCATCTTTCAATATTAAAAGAAGAGTATTATCTTTTAAAAGCGTTAGTTTTGGCAAATTCAGATGTTCGTTTGGATAACTACCATTCCTTGAGGAAGTTTAGAGATTCAATATTAAACGCTTTGACAGATGCAGTAACCATATTAAGGTAGAATATAAATTTATTTAATTTGCTTTTAGTAAATTAAATTTTTTGTTTAGGCCTGTCGGAAGTGCTTTGAATCATGTTCAACAACTCTTGTTGTGTATGCCGGCATTAAGGCAAGCCGATCAAGTGATTAGAAGGTTTTGGTCAGATGTCCATCAACAGGATCTTGTTCCTTTAAATAAATTATTTTTAGAAATGCTTGAAGCTTATTGTAGGTAGCCTTTAATATAACATAAGTTCATGCAGGTGTATAATAAAATTACTTCAATAATTCTATTGTATCGGTAATCTGGATGTATTCGGTATTGTGTTTTGGGTTATGACAAAACTTTGTGTTGTTCATTAGTAGATTATTATAATTGTTGTATTTCAATTTGCATTAAGCGGTAAATAGATAATTATTTTTTGTAGAGCAATAATCAAAGCATGTATAAAAGTTTGTCATATGTAAGAACAATTTACTGCAACCAGACTACAGGCATGTTTCTGTAATACAAGTTTCATCCATCATCTAGTTTAAGTTATTTTTAGGTTTCAGTGATAGTTACTTGTAGAATCCTAATTTTTTTAGATTTTTGGCTAGAATTTTATTGTATATAGAAAATTGCTATTTTAAGAAAATAATTTTTATCTTGAAGTTACACTATTGTATACTCTTTGTTTTTCATTTTTATGTAAATCGTGTAAAATATTATTGATTTGTTAAAACGTTGAAAACGTACGTATACATTTATATAAGTTTTTTAAATTTTACCAATATTAAAATTGATTGACGAGTATTTTGCGTCTTGTTTTACATTTTACAACAATACTAATTATATTTGTGAATTGAGTCATCTTTCATAGTTTATTTAATAATTGTATTATTATAAACAAACAAGTATGAAAATCATGTATTATAGTGAACTGTACTAAAAACTTTCAGTGCATACGTTTTGAGATATTTATATTGCACGGTTTCATCGCGATAATATACTATCCATATATTCAACACTGAAAGTTTTTACTGGAATCTACATTAGTCACATTGCATAAAATTGACAGATGATATTTATACAAAGTTCTGGGACACTGGTTTATTTTTGAATAAATGTTAAATCTAAAGCTTTCAGTTTCATTTAACTGTTGAGGGGCTTGGAAGGCCAAGGGATCGAGGTAGAAAAGTAACACTTCCGAGAAAATTAACTTTAAAGTTTATCGTTTATTTTCAGTTTCTGCATTTAACTCAATTTTCTACTTGGGTCCCTTGGCTTCTCATCCCCTCAATTGCACATTCGAGTTCCTTTTAATTATAGATTTTAAAAAGTTAAAGCAGATGTAAATTTCAGAGCATTCTTGAAATAATCAGAAATCAAATTGTTCCGAGCTACTTAAAGTATTCTACTTTTTATAAATGGAGGTCGACTATTCTGATCCTGCACCCAAAATTAATTTAGATACAGAATTTTATACCTTAAAACCAAAAATTTTTACCTGAAATTTTTTTCTAAAATTAATAGAGAAGCAGGAAGTCACTAAAATATGGTTTTATTTTATATGAAGAATAGTAGAAATGAACGCTTTACACCGGTCAAACAAACGTTGACTGACAGTTTCAAGCAACCAGTGCAAGACGAACAAACGAACTTATGTTAAATCCCTATGACAGAATTTTCGAATTATGAACTTGCAAGATCATTGGGAAGTACCCCAAAGGGTGGTGGTAGAGTACTTATTTTTACTACAAACGCTACTGCCACTTTAGCAGTACCTAGATACGACAGTTTATAAAAAGCTGAGTTTCGCCATTAGCACTTTCGATTGGAGTTCGAGAGAAAATTTAAGGGTTGCTCTTGTCGAAAAATAAACTTGGATTTAAAAAAAAAGTTTATTGTTGGATATGATTTCAAGAGGACAATTGTTGCGTTTTTCTTTCAGGGACTTACTGTAGAAGTTTGTCGGTCTCCTGAAGAAATACTTTGAATACAATGATTATTGTAAAACAATGTAACTCGTCTAATGAAAGTACTTGATTTAACTTTAACATATAATATGTTAAATTTAGTTTTAATTACTTTAAAATCTATTAATTAAATACATATTAATTTATTAGATTTTCTTTTCAAAATTTACTAATTTAATTCAATTTTGCACCTTTTCTATAGGCAACCCAGTATACACATTCTAAAGTTACATTAATACTCGAATACTATTGGTTGAATTTAATAAAGAGGGGCGATAATCACCACCAAAAGTTAATAAAAGGCCGAGTTTCGCCATAAGTTGACTTTTTTATCAGCAACTCAGATCTTCAATTTTAAGAAATTTAAGGGTTACTCTTGTTGAAAAACAACTTTGCTTTTTGAAATTTTTTTTGATTGGAAGTTGTTCCTAATATTATTCTAAGCGTTCCTACCAAGTTGTTGATCAAAAAATTCATAAATAAGTCTAGAAAATGCAACTTACTAAGTAATAATTAATTGTAAATTTTATGCTTAAAATTTAATTTTAATGAATTGCAATAATTACTTTGTTCAAAAAAAAACTAAAATTCATATGATTACCTACTTATTGTAAAGTGTATAATATATTTTTAAATTTGATTGTACTTAGATCAATAATTAACTTGTAAATAAAAACTTTTGTGTTAATTAAATACTGCTATTACTTAATAAATGTATTGAAATTATCTGTATTTTTTTCTGCTCATCCACCTCAATAAGCTGATATAAAATTAAACCCTGTACTATACTATAAAAGACTGTACTATAAAAATTATTCAAATGGGCTCTAAAGAAGATGTAAAAATAATATTAAAATAAATCTATTATATTTATTTAAATAATGCACGGCCTTATCTTCACATAAAAAGATGAGCTTTCCATAAAAGCTTTTACCTTTTACGTAAAGCTCTTTGCGAATTTAATTTAATATTTTTACTGATATCGTATAACACTTCTACTCTCCTAATACAACAACTGGTTTATACGCCGATTCTTAGCCAATTTTAACAAATTTGGTCAATTATTATGGCAAAATAAGTTGATTTTTACACTAAACTTTTTAATTAGAAGGGATAGAAGGTTGATATAAAATATAGGGGTAGTCAAGACGTTGCATAAAGATGCATATAAATCAAAATTTGATTATCTACTCCCTAATCAAAATTTTAGATAAATAAGCACAAATTACCAAATCTACAAATTCTACTTCAGGCTATACAGGGTTTCTTGGTCAATATTTAAGCGATGTTATTTAACTGTTAAAAGTAATTACTGATTCTCTATCGTCTACACTAATTAAATTAGTCATAAAGGCTCTCTAAAAGCAAAAAAAGGCAACAATAACTCTTATGGGATTTTAACATGGACAAGAAAATGCTCGTAAATGTCGATTTTTGCGAGTTCATAACAGGATCACAGGAGTGCAAGAAGATGTCATAATAATATTAAAATAAATATATTAAATTTATTTAAAAGACTATTAAATGCACGGCCTTATCTTTACATAACAAGATAAGCTTTGATAAGCTTTCGATTAGAAGAGCTTTAACGTAAAGCTCTTTGCGAATTTAATTTAATATTTTTATTTTTACTGATATCCTATAACACTTCTGCTCTCCTAATACATCAACTGGTTTATACGCCGATTCTTATCCAATTTGGACACATTTGGACATTTTTATGTCAAAATAAGCTGATTTTTACACAAATATTTTGTTTTGTCCCTCTATCTCTTCTAGACCACAGGTTTAGTGTAAAAATCAACTTATTTTGACATAAAAATGTCCAAATGTGTCCAAATTTGTTAAAATTTGCTAAACATCGGTGTATAAACCAATTGATGTATTAGGAGAGCAGAAGTGTTATAAGGTATTACTAAAAATAAAAATATTAAATTAAAAGAGCATTAAATGCACGGCCTTATCTTCACATAACAAGATAAGCTTTGATAAGCTTTCAATAGGAGCTTTTACGTAAAGCTTTTTGCGATTTTTATTTAATATTTTTATTTTTAGTGATATCCTATAACACTTCTGCTCTCCTAATACGTCAACTGGTTTATACACCGCTTCCTAGCAAATTTTAACAAATTTTGACACATTTGGACATTTTTTATCTCATAATGAGCTGAATTTTACACAAATACTTTATTTTGTCCCTCTATCTCTTCTAGATCAAAAGTTTAGTATAAAAGTCAACTTATTATGAGATAAAAAAATGTCCAAATGTGTCCAAATTTGTTAGAATTTGCTAAGAATGAATGTATAAACCAATTGATGTATTAGGAGAGCAGAAGTGTTATAAGGTATTACTAAAAATAAAAATATTAAATTAAAAGAGCATTAAATGCACGGCCTTATCTTCACATAACAAGATAAGCTTTGATAAGCTTTCAATAGGAGCTTTTACGTAAAGCTTTTTGCGATTTTTATTTAATATTTTTATTTTTAGTGATATCCTATAACACTTCTGCTCTCCTAATACGTCAACAGGTTTATACACCGCTTCCTAGCAAATTTTAACAAATTTTGACACATTTGGACATTTTTTATCTCATAATAAGCTGAATTTTACACAAATACTTTATTTTGTCCCTCTATCTCTTCTAGATCAAAAGTTTCGTGTAAAAGTCAACTTATTATGAGATAAAAAATGTCCAAATGTGTCCAAATTTGTTAGAATTTGCTAAGAATGAATGTATAAACCAATTGATGTATTAGGAGAGCAGAAGTGTTATAAGGTATTACTAAAAATAAAAATATTAAATTAAAAGAGCATTAAATGCACGGCCTTATCTTCACATAGCAAGATAAGCTTTGATAAGCTTTCAATAGGAGCTTTTACGTAAAGCTTTCTGCGATTTTTATTTAATATTTTTATTTTTAGTGATATCCTATAACACTTCTGCTCTCCTAATACGTCAACTGGTTTATACACCGCTTCCTAGCAAATTTTAACAAATTTTGACACATTTGGACATTTTTTATCTCATAATAAGCTGAATTTTACACAAATACTTTATTTTGTCCCTCTATCTCTTCTAGATCAAAAGTTTAGTGTAAAAGTCAACTGATTATGAGATAAAAAATGTCCAAATGTGTCCAAATTTGTTAGAATTTGCTAAGAATGAATGTATAAACCAATTGATGTATTAGGAGAGCAGAAGTGTTATAAGATATTACTAAAAATAAAAATATTAAATTAAAAGAACATTAAATGCACGGCCTTATCTTCTCATAACAAGATAAGCTTTGATAAGCTTTCGATAAAAGCATTTGCGTAAAGCTCTTTTCAAATTTAATTTAAAATTTTTAGTTTTACTGATATCCTATAACACTTCTGCTCTCCTAATACATCAACTGGTTTATACACCGATTCTTTTTTAGAGATATCCTGAACTCCTTCTGCTATGATGTCACTTCTAATGGTTCTTAGTTGATTCTTATAAAGTTCTGCTATTATTTTTGTTAATAAGAACAAACTCAATACTAATTAAAAGATCTTTATTACTGAATAGATAATTTACTATATTTACATTGTTAGAGATATTACATTATACAAATGTAAATTAATTAACTTAACATTTATAATAAAATTCACAATAAATGAGAACTTATAAAGCAAATCTTATATTAAAATATAAACAACAAGTATTAACATTAATTTCGTTTACATTATAATGTGTTACAATCAAATAAAAAATACAAAATTTACATAAAATTTTAGTTTTTAAAAATGTATTTTTTACACTTAATATTGAAGAAAATGATTTAATATTTAATATACATACTTAGAACAATGCTAAGAACAATTTCCAATCAAAAAAGATTACAAAAATCAAAGTTGATTTTCAACAAGAGTAACCCTTAAATTTTCTCTCGAACTCCGATTGAAAGTGGTGATAAGCTTTTCAACTTATGACGAAATTCGACCTTTTATTAACTTTTGGTGGCGATTATCGCCCCTCTTTATTAATTTGAACCAATAGTATTCGAGCATTCAGTTAATTAGAATCAACACCAATGCTCAATGTAACTTTAAAATGTGCATAATGGGTTGCCTATATGACAGGTGCGAAGTTAAATTTCATTTAATTTTGGAAGAATTAAATACTTTTGAGCTACTTTCAAAGACAAACTTCTCGTTTTATAATTGTTTATTGTAGATAGACGTTAACAACATAATCTCCAAGTTTTGTAATTAGCATAAATTATGATTTGGTGGTCTCCTTTAATTATAATTTTTAGTTTATGTGCAGTACTGGCACTGAATCTAATAAATTAATCTCTACTAATTATATAACATAAGTAATATGTAAAGATTATCAAGTAATTTTTTTAAACTAGTTACATTGTTTTACTATTAATTAACGGAATTATCATTTTATCATTACTTCAACTTTACATTAATTATTCAGAGTTTTCTAGCAGGAAACTTCTGCAGTAAGTTTCTGGAAAAAAATGGAACATTTGTCCTCTTGAAATCATAATATCAAAGAATGCATTCCTAAAAAGTTATAGGCTCTCACAATTGGGGTTAAAATGTTAACTTTAACCCTTAAGGAGATGGAGCTAACTTTTAAACCCTTGAAATGGTAGTTTCTTGCAAACTAATTTAAATTTGAATACTGATTTCAAAATCGGAAAATTTTTAATTTTGGTCCCAGGAATTCGATGCAGAATTTTTCAGTTTGCTCCTGGTTTAATCTTTTTATTTAAACCAAGTATCTATAATTTACTACAATCGAAAGTAATGAGAGATTAACGAAAATTTTAACAACTTCTTCTTCTAAAGTCTTTTTTGCTCTTTAATTAAAAGTATGATAAAATGTAATATCTCTATCATTTCTAATTTTTAATTCTCCATCACTTTTGGCTCTTTCACAGGGCCGAACTGGACAGGTCGGCAATTGCCGAAGGGGCCAAATGCTTTTTGGGGCCAAACGGAGCCGGATATGGAGCCAAATTACAGTTGTTGCCGACGGGGCCAAATGAGGCCAGTCCGACTCTGCTCTTTCATGTTTACTCTAAAATAATTAGGGAAGCAGGAATTTATAAAAACGTGATTTTACGTACTATTGCCCTATTCATTCATTCAACATCCGGTATATTAGGTGTTATGTGCCACAGTGGAAGGCCTTCGTTTGGCCTTGGTAAGCAACCGCCGCGCCGGTCAGTCAGCAAATTAGATTTACCCATCCAAGACAAACAATTTTTTGTTGAGCTTTGAACTATTGTTTATGTTTTTTCACGGCAGGTTTTTCAATTCGTTGAGTCGTTGTTCCCATTTTAAACTCTATTCCCTTTTATATCTGGTTCCTATTTTATAGCTGAAATTAAAACATTTAAAACTTAATGTATTCACTAAAATGTGCAATTAAATTATACCTATAGCTTTCGTAGTAAGAATTTAAAAACTATTTTCTTCAAAGTACGATGCAGACGATAGTTATAAAATGTGGTTTAGATAGACAAAAATCTGCTTTTATTCTAACTTTATCTTCTAAGCATTTTATCGATTATTAGAGAATGTTTCCGATATGTAGGTATAAATTCATACAGCTGCTTTTTGCACTTGTTTTTCATAACAATATCTTAGATGGTAAAATACCGATAAACACATAATGAATCTTTCGATGGTAGCTACCACTAGTGCAATTTAAAAATATTGTTAAGTACCTGAACATTGGGGAGCACTTCTCGATATATCCAATTTGAATTCTTCTTGTTCTCAATAAGCTTACCTAGTTTTAATTTAAATTACATTTCATATAATAACAAGTAACATGTGAGATCCATTAAAAGCTTCTCAAAACTTTAGAACAATAGTAAACAAAAGTTAATTTAAGGTTATGTTTCTTTGTTGAGATGAGCTACAAGATAAAAGCAAAATATTATTCAAATTTAACGAACGCCTATACTCTTCTGTGCTCCTGTTACTTCTAATTGTTCGTGGACTGCGTTTTATCAATTTTTAGCGAATTTTTATTAAAATTATCTGATCTGGACCTTCAACTTTTGAACCACAAGAGCTGGAGGGTTCAAAATAGACACCGGGCTAGCCGAGGGGTCATATATAAACGTTGTTTTTTCAAAACTAAAATAGCTACCCCTCAAAAAAAGTTAGAGCCCTTAAAAGTTTCAAAGCTTGTACGGCTTAATTCTTTAAAGTAGAAGGTAGAAACTAATAAAATTTTGTACAAAGATAGAAGAATCATAGCTCAAATATCTTCTTTAATTGAAAATAAAATTTTAAAAAGTACGCCCTTATTTAAAGTAGAGCTATAAAAGTCATAAAAATCAACAAATATATTACACAGGTATGAATAAACTACCCATTTATGGCCGTGTTCCCAAAATTTTGACTTTTATATATAATTAAAGAGGATGGGTGCATTATTAGTTTAGGGTTTGTGACTATCTATAACGTCCCTTACGCACAATTTCCAATTTTAAGACAGTTTTCCCAAAATTTCTCTAAGGCCGAGAAGATCTTGAGAGATCCTTCAATAAAATTATTAGAGAAGGAAAAAGTAAGAAATATGACAGCATTCTGCATCCCCGGATGCAGCATTGATATATTTTCATTCTTATAAAAAGAATCGACAAAGAAATTGGGTACTCCAGTGCTGGATGATCCATGAAGCGCGTGCTTTAGGGCCCCGGGTGTTATGAAGGACACGGAAAAAAGTAAAATAGTTAAGGAAATTCAATGCTCTATAACTTCTTTTCTGAAGACTTTTCCTGTAAAACAAAGGGTTGAGGTGCTAGAGGCAAAAGTTTGATGCAACGCGTGAGGCTTATTTTTTTGCATTTATTAACGATTTTTGTAGACGCGTATGTCAAAAACTATTAGGAATAGAAAAAGATGTAGCAAAGCAATCTTGTAGAAAATTTAATAAGCTTTCATTTTGCTAAGAGTAATTTTTTTCCTAGGATACAACGTTTTCAAGATATAAGCGAAAACCCCAAAAACGGGACCTTTTCACCGCTCCCCTTAAGCCTGGGTTACACTAGGCTGCTTGCCAGCCGCTGCTGTTCAACGGCGGGCGGTAGCACCAGCAAGCAGCGGCGGTCAACCCGGTCACACTGCATGCTACTACTCGCCATTTTGTTTGGTCGCTTTCAGCAAGCATGTCGTCTGTGGGTCCACGTAAACAACGGTTTACTCACCGCTGATGCGCTGCTTGAGTGGTCAAACTGAGCTGCTCGCTGGTGCCAGCGGGTGCGAGTGGTCACGTGACCTGCTAGTTGCCGCTGCCTGGCTACCAAAATAGAACATGTTCAATTTCACCAGCTTGCCGGTGAAATACTCGCCGGCTGGCAGCGCCAGCGGGGAATTTTATGCCTGGGTCACACTAGGCTGGTTGCCAGCCGCGAGTTGTGGAAGCCGCTACTGTCAGCCATCAATCAGCTTAGTGTGAACATAAAATTCGCCGCTCGCGCCGCCAGTCGGCGAGTATTTATCAGCGGCTGGTGAAATTGAACCTGTTCTATTTTGGAAGCCAGGCAGCGGCAACTAGCAGGTCACGTGACTCGCTCGCACCAGCTGCCACCAGCGAGCAGCGCATCAGCGGCGAGTAAACCATTGTTTACGTGGGCCCACAGACGACATGCTTGCTGAAAGCGACCAAGCAAAAAGGCGAGTAGTAGCATGCAGTGTGACCGGGTTGCCCGCCGCTGCTTGCTGGTGCTACTACCCGCCGCTGCTCAGCAGCGGCTGGCAACCAGCCTAATGTGACCCAGGCTTTATGCTTACACCAAGCTGATTGATGGCTGGCAGTAGGGGCTTCCACAACTCGCGGCTGGCAACCAGCCTAGTGTGACCCAGGCTTTATTCGCCGCTGGGGCGCCGGCGAGTATTTATCAGCGGCTGGTGAAATTAAACATGTTCTATTTTGGTAGCCAGGCAGCGGCAACTAGCAGGTCACGTGACTCGCTCGCACCCGCTGCCACCAGCGAGCAGCGCAGTCTGACCACCCAAGCACCACATCGGCGGCGAGTAAACCAGCACGTGGCCAATAAACCACCATTTACGTGGACCCACAGATGACATGCTTGCTGAAAGCTACTAAACAGAATGGCGAGTAGTAGCATGCAGTGAATCTGTGATGCAGTGTGACCGAGTTGCCCGCCGCTGTTTGCTAGTGCTACTGCCCGCCGCTGATTAGCAGCGGCTGGAAAGCAGCCTAGTGTGACCCAGGCTTTAGCGTTGAACCTAGAACCGGGGTCTTTTAGTATTTTTACCTCTTAACTAATCCTAACACATTTCGCAGAAGAAACGCACTTAGACTCATAGACTGAAACAGTTACTTCAACTTTAATACGATTATATTAACTAGGCAGAGTCGTCTTATAGGCGATAGGCGTCTTTGTTTTGCAATTTTTTTTTACAATTATTATTTTTAGAGCCTTTTCTTTTTAAACTTTCATTGAAAATTCAAAAAATATATACAGTACCCGTCACCTAGATTGGTGAGAACTTCTAACGAGTTATGGTATTCCATGCACCTTTTCAAAACTCCAACGTCCACCTACTGCTGTAGTAGTGATGTGTCCCATAAGTACTTCCATTTTAAAAAGTTGCACATAAATCAATCTTTAATTTTGTATGGAAGACTAATTTAAATAAGTGCACATTACAAATGGCGAATTTCCAGCTATCACTGTATTTTAGTGCTCTTGAATAAACGCTGTTGCATGCATATTATACATATTTCAGAACATCAGTCCTTGTTTAGTAATAACTGATGATTTTAGTCCAATTTAATACATAGTAGTGCCTGTAGGCGTAAAACTTATAACTCTCATTAGTTACATTGAGTAATATAGGCAATTGTATGTAAGAAATAAAATTTAATGTTGAAAATATAACACATCTGAAATGAGCATTTGAACTTTCAAGTTTCCTTAACATTATACTTAAATATAAAACCTGGACCTATTTAATTTTTACACAGAAATATTTAAACATAATTGGCACAAATTATTAACAACGATAATATCTACAATTTATTCTAAAACTTTATCATACGTAATGTAAAAAATTGAACTTATTAAATGTGAGCAAACATTCTTACCAAAGACTCAAACATACAATACATTTCTTAAGTCTTAAGTAATGTAAAGCTGTACGATTTAAAAATTTAAAAAATTCTAATAAGTTACAAAAAACTTTAAAATTCCTGAACAAATAAAGTTTTTAACCATGAAATTAAATTATCCAAAAACAACAAATTATAAATTTTGATTATCTAGTTTCTTCTTACTACCTTATGGTTGTTCATTTTCGATATTAATTCAAAGCTGCTCTGTTGCTTTACATTAAAAAAGATTTTAATTTAGCTTTAGTGCAAAAAATATTATTTCACATTCAATAAGACACACATTCAGATTTAAACTGAATTGATGTGATGTCATGGATTTTGCATCTTGTACAATTTTGGCTTGATTCCCATCAAGTTGCCTTTACATGAAATGTATGTGAAGTCACTAAGTAGCATGTCCTTCATTTACATTTGCTGGAATAACATGAACTTGTTGTCCTTTGCTAACATTATAAACTTGTCCAGAACTAAAAGGAGCAAGTCGGGGATGACTCTCAACCGATTTCCTTGGCTTATCTAAAAAAGTAAATGATAAAAAAATTAATTACAAAATTATTTATCCTACCAGAAGAATTTGATTCTGCCGGTATATATTTTGATAACCGTACTGAAGGAAGTGGTAAATATCCTGTATTAAGTGGCATAACATCTAACACAACTGATTGAGGTTCCAAATTTTTTTCAAAACCAACAACTCCTGCTGTTCGTCCACATATTGCCCACACACTTTGTTCGGCAAGTACTTCATACATTAAAGAATTTCCAATACTGGATTCACTCAAGTTGTGTCCTGCTTGTTTAATAGATAAATGTAAATTACACAGAGCACCCACTCGACAAAATTCGTTTCCTTTAGTTGGTTCTACATGAGCTTCCACAATATACATTGTCTAAAAATATAAATATCAATGAAATTACTTTTTCTAGAGATTTTTAAAAAGTTATAATACGCACTTGATAATCTGCAATATCAAAGTTATAATTGTAAACTCGACTACAATCCTCAGAAGATTCGTTTTCTTTATTGATAACCAAGTAATTTACAGAAAATTTAGATTTTAAAGGTGGAAATTCAATTCCAGAAATTAATAACTCCCAAGCATAAGAACTACTCAATCCACTTGTAATGATCTAATTAAAAAAATCATTAATTATTAATATATTAATTGAAGTTCGAAAAACTTACTTGAGAAGACATATTTTCAATTTTAAGTTCCACAATTTTAACTTTGTCTCGAGAATCCAAATGAGGTTTACTAAATTTCAATTTGTGTTCAGTTTCTCCTGTCACGGTTATTTGTATAAATTTTCTATGATTGACAGTATGAAGTCGCCACGATATTCCAAATAATGGTGTAAAACTTAAAAGAACTGGAATTGGTTTACTTATGCAAGCACAACTCAATATAACTTGATGATCCTTAGATGGAAGATCGGCAAATACTCTTAAAGGTATGTTAGTTACAGCAAATGATTCGATATTTTGTATAGGAATCTCTAAATTATTAGTAAGGGGTTCATTTGGTAGATGTTGTATAGTTAAACCTTTTGACGACGTTAATTTAATAGAAGAATCCTGCCAAAATATTTCGTTAATGAATAAGGCGAAGAAAAATATTGTACAACTTACTGCGGCTATAGAATAACTACCAACTACCAATGATAACTGCATAACTTGTTCAACACCAGAAATGAGTGCAGCCGATCCTTTATCTAACCTTAGAACTGGTTCCTCTCTCTTGATTTCTATTAATAATTTTGGATTTAAAGCAGTCGAAACAAGTTGTAAATTATTAATGTGAACTATTATTTGTCCCAAATAATATTTTCCAATATGACTAGCAATTTTAGTCAGTCTTATTACATTAACTCCGGGCGTCAGAACGAATGGCTGTAAATTTTTGAACATTAAGATGGAACAAGAACTATAAAGATCACTTACCGAATTGCATGTTTCTAGAAACTCTTCAAAATTAATAGTTTGTGATGTAACAGCGCTGTTTTTTCGTTTCAACGGTGGATTTTTACAAACTACACTAGCACTCGATAACTGTTTGTCCTGCTTATAGTCCAAATGTCGTTGAATGTTTAATCTTTGTAAGGAAATATCCTGTACTTTTACATTACTGGAAGTCACATTATGTCCATTATTTACACTTTTCTCTCTACTTTTTTTATGTTCTTTATTTTCTAATTCTAACGAAATTATCACATTGGTACACAAAATTTCTCTAGGAAAACTAGAATCCACATGCAATTCCACTTCGATAGTGTCATCTTGCATAACGTCTCCGTTATTTTTAACACTTACACTTATAATTTTAATAATATCCTCAAAAGGCACCACTAAGATACTATCTAAGTTTTTTATACACTTTTGCATTTCTTCAAAATAACTCCAACGTATCAAATTATCAATTTCAGGTGCAGCACTAACTGCTGCACAAGCACATATAAATTTACGAGTATCATTTGATTTACGATAACATTCGGCTAGTTCTATATGAGTTTGAGCAGCTAACTCGCGCCACCCATTTTGTTCCACTGTGCGTAATATATCACTTAAAAAAGCTGCTGATTTTTGAGTCTCTCCTAATAACATATAAAATGAAGCTACTTCACGTCCTACAAGCCTTGCTGATCTCAAATGACCAATATGTTTGTAAGTACCCATTGCTAGTTCTGCTAATTCCTAAAACATTAAAATACACATTACTACCATGACAGTAATTGTTAAAAAATCTTGTAATTTTGTATTAAATTTATTTTTATATTAATGTAAATTAAATTATTATTACAATATTACATGATATAAAAATTTTTCTTTAATTGCTTCTGACAAGGATTGAACCTGGGACTTCTGTGTGTAAGCAGAATTTTTAGATATAAACTGTTACAAAAATTTCATTTTTTTATAATATTGGCATAAATTGAAGTTCAAAATATACATTATTTTATATCTCCATAAAGCTAATTTTATGAGTTTTCAAAATATTGAAAAATATACAGGGTGTTCTATTTAAATTAAGAAATTTGATCCCATTTCCGGTAAAACCGGAAGTCAAAATATAAAGTGTTTGGTATTGTGTAATAGCTAATTTTACGAGCTTTCAAAATATTTAAAAATAAACATGTTCTTAAAAATTTTGATATTTTTGTAATTTCCGGTTTAACCGGAAGCGGTTTGTTAACCGAAAATAATGTCAAATAATAGACATTAATGGGACTGATACATATATCCATTTTCAAGTTTTCATTTCTATTACAAAAGAAATTAGAGATTTTTAAGTTTTGACATTCAAAAAATCATTATTCCAAAACGGCTCAAGAGATTTTTATAAAAATTCATATTTCGATAGAGAATTACGTTGTCTGTAACATATCCAAAAAAGAAAAAATATGGCAGAGGAAATTTTGAGAAAATCCATTTCAAAATTTTGACATACTTTGGTCCCTTAAAAGTAGGCAATTTTGAAACAATTTTGAAAATCGATTTATTTAGAACGAAAGCCCTATATTTTGGCTGTACAATGCTGTTTCGAAATTTTCATAATAATAATTACCGGCCAAGTTATAAGGGAAAAACCACATAATGGGACAATCGTTCTATTGGCCGCCATTTTGAATAAAAAAATTTGAAATTTTTGTTTGCAATTGGGGCTTACATGTTCTATCTTATAGACAAGTGGAAATGAATTTGGCCCAAATTTGCAAATATGCGCTCAAAATAACTAACTTATTTTTGGACGCCCTGTATAGATTTCTTATTAAAGCTATTTTTGCCGATGAAATAATTTTAAAGTGGTTAAAATAAAATGTCATTAAAATCGCTTCGGTAGTTTTTGCTCTAGGAGGGGGGGAGACTTACATACGGACATTTCAGTTTAAAAAGTCGAAAAATTTTTTTTGCATTTTTGGAATCAAAAAATTTTATTTATTTTTTTTTTCGATTATAACAACTTTTTCTTCTATTGGAACTTTTTCTTGTATTAGAAAAAGTTAAAAGAATAATTAAATGTTAAATGTAACAGATTTTAAACTCACCAAGTAACTTTTATTAAATGCTTCCTGAGATGAAAGAGCTTTTTTAAGTTTATCAGTAGGCGATAGTTGCCCTGAAGTTCCAGGACAATCTCCCATACCGGCAGAGAGTCCTACAACTATGTGTAGTTGCTCCGAAGTTGGAATTTTCCCTGGCATTAAACCACACAAATCTCCCAGTTCTCTTAACTTAAGAAAAACATGATATAAATCTTCGTCACTACAAGAACTCTTATTCTTACCTTTTGACTTGCATAAGCCCATAAACATGCTGTATTTTTTGAGTAATTTTCTACTTGATCTGCTTGATTGTGACGATCACAAGCATACAAAACTTCTACACTGGCTAAAAACAGCCAACACGATTTAGCTCCTGCAGGTGCACTTATATCTAATAAAATCATTTCTCTTGTACAAGCATGCAAAAATGGTAAACATCTACCGGCCATCTAAAATAATAATTTAAATCCAAACATAAAAAAAATAACAGCAACGAAAGAAATGAACTTACATCCCATACTTTATTTGTAAGTAACAACATGTGGGCTTGTTTTGCAAATAAATAAGCTCGAAGTTCTAAAAGAGACGGATCTTTTCTTAGTTTACTAGATCCTAATTTTAAGCCGTGCCATCTTTCTAAAGGCCTTTGAAATTGAGTTAACCAACTTGCAGAATCACCAACATGACCATTTACTACAAATTGAGAAAATAAAGCATCTAACTCGTCATACTGCACTAATGCTTCATCATATAATCTCAACATTTCTAATACTTGAGCCAATTCTTCCTGTAAAAACAAAACTTATTACTAAACTCTAATTTATTTCTTTGTACTTACCTGAAGGTAAAAATATTGCATAAAATTCCAGCCGGGTGTATTTCGTTTTTCTCTCTGTAGTCTAACATGATCTTCCAATTTCATTACTGCTCTTGCGTATGCAACTAATAAAAGATGACGAAGTCGTCCAACCAATCCTCTCCATGAATCGGCAGATCTCGTTTCGACACGGCCAGGATTTATCACAGATATACACCGATCACCTAAAATCTTAATATGAACACTTTAGCTCTAATAATATAAAAGTAAGTCAACCTTGTTTAGGAGCAAAATCAGCTCTTATTTTATCCAACACTGTGGTTCTAGGTAATAATTTATTGGCACGTTTTGAGTCATAATTTTCAACTACTACAATAAGCCAATCTGGAATATATCTTGCATTTATTTCTTTAAGCCAAGATTCTATATCGTCTTTAACTGTTGTCTTATAAAGATCTACATCCTAAAGTATTTAATTTAGCAAAATGAAAATTACTTTAAGTTTTAGTACATACTGAACATTCCGTCCAATAAACATGAAATAGTGGTTGCCGAATAAGATCCCACTGATTTTCTTTCGGAAGACCGGTTGGACTAAAAGGTGTAAAATTAGCACCAATATGCACTGATCTTATTGGCCTTCCTAGAGATCTACGCCACTCACAAGAATCTTGTGGTAGAGCTTGTGACAACGAATCTTCGATAGCCGAAAATACTTCGAGTTCTCCAGCACCTACAAATTAACCCACTTAATGTTTAATACAACATATATAGATTTCAGATTACATGTTATTATTGGACGCCTATCAATTGCACCTTCTTCAGAAACGTCAAATCCATTCATGATTACAATTTAAAATTTCAACCACAAGGCACTAAGTTATACATTGTTGATATTTTAAAACGTTTTTGCTTATTCTTTTACTTAGCTTTAGCTTTACTGTTCTCGGAATCTGAACTTGTAAATGTAAATTAACTTAAAATATTGGCAAACACTACAATTTTGACAGTTAATCAAACGAAATCCACGAAACATGACAGTCGTCGGTGTCGATCGGTTTTTTAGGGTTAATTGAATTGTGATGTTGCCATTTCCAATTTCTCTAAAATCTATTTTGTTTTGTAACAAAGTAGCACGATCTAAATTAAAATCTAACTATTAATTTATTTATTAAATAGCCAATTTGCACTATTTACAGATTTTCGCAAATTTTCACGTTAATTACAGTAAACGAATGAATTTGAAAATAGGAAAATATAATTTTTTATGGCAACAATGGAATAATCTAATCGTTTGATTGGCTGTCATTGGCTGTCATCTGTGATGCTGTGATAAAGAAAATGATGTAAAAGACAAAGGTCTTCCTGTATCAAGTCTGTATTGTTTTAAGTTCTTTTGTGGTTTTCCCCTAAAAATCATATTATCTTTAGTTGTTTTATGATAGTGTAGTGAATCTAGTAAAAGTCTAATTTTATTTGAAATCGTTACAAATCTTTAACAAGATGCCTCTAAATCAAGTAGAACTATTAAGTGCAGCTCGTCAAATAGCAGAAAATGAAAATTTACAAGTTACTATGAAAGAATCGCTAAAAGGAGCATGCATTGCTGGAAGTGGTGCTCTATTTGGAGGATTATTAGGAGGCCCAATTGGTTTAGCTATTGGTATGTACAAACTACACATAAATAACAAATCTCAAACTATTAATATTTATTTAAGGTGGAACAATTGGCTCTGTTTGTGCAGCGTGGAAGGGATCAGGAAAATATAAATCTGTGGCCCTAGTTATTATGGAAGATATGACTGAAGCACAACGACAACAATTGGCAGACTCATTGACTAATGCCTTACGAGATATACAAGTAGAAGATGCAATTATGTTGAGCAGTTTGCTATTGGGAAATACTGCTGTAAAACAATTAGTTATTACAGAACTTTGTAGATTTTTAAGAACTGAGATGGGATTAGCTATTAGCGTATAATCTGTTTTGATATTATCTATAATATGTTAAATGTAATTGATATTAGAATATAAGTTTTTACAAGGGATTATAAATTTTGCTTTAAAGTTGTCGAAGTAGTACCACAATAATTTTCATTCCTTTCAGAAAAAAGCCGGCCTCACATTTAATGGCCACTCTGGCTATACGTTTAGCACGAATTGTGGATGTAACCATCATAGCAGCCCTTACTTAAATTGAGGGCTAACTTTATTTTGCCAGCAAGTAGTAAATCAACAACTTCCCCTTCTGTTCTTTTGTCGTTGTTGACTAATAACCACCTGCCGTATAGCCAATAAAATGGTATTATAAGTACAACCTGGAATGAAACAGAAAAATTTAAATCAACGACTGGTTTGCAGAAGATATATCAGTTCTTTGCAATAGTTACAAAATTATACCAATTCCTAATGTAGTTGAAGAGTTTAATCAAGGAACATAAGTTTAATTATGGTAATTCCCATTTAAATGTTTTAATAACCACTAACAAACTATTACTAGTTGACTAGCCTTTATAGTTCAATTAGTGAAAATGAGAAATGAGTCAAGTTTCCTGAGGTAGGTACCTATTCAGATAGTTTCGAATTTCTGCAACTTTTTTATTTTATTTTTTTTTCGAAAGTATAAGTATCGCTGATAGATTCAATTTTTTCTTCATTATTTGTACTGATAGATCTTTCCTATTCTAATCTAATCTATTCATTTGGATTTTTAAATATTCAAAAGCATTAGTCAATTTCAAGCGCTTTATTGCAATTTATTGCGCTTTTCTCTATTTTTATAGTCTTTATTACGAATATTCCATAATACAGCTCCACTGGCTCCACTAATCAATTTTGCGTTACGGAAAATATGTCAACTAAAATAATTTTATTTAAAATATTTTTTGCGGGAAAAGATTCGTCCAATCATAATCAAGAATTCAGGGACTGTACCACAGACTGTACTTCGCAATCTTTTAAAAAATTCAGTCGGCGCCATTTATAATCAGATAACTAGCACACAAAGTAGTCTTCCAGCCAGGGCTGGGCAGTCTCAAAATATATGTATTTGAAATACATTTGTATTTTAAAATTTTTATTAAAGTATTTTGTATTTGAAATACAAAATATTTGATGATTCTGTATTTCAAATACATATCGCGAAAAGAACAGTTTTTTGGCAATTTTAGACAGAAAATTTTATAAAATTTAAAAATAGTACTTTATGCAACGAGCATTTAATGATGGCTATTAAGACACAAGTATGAGAATTACGACACAAGCCTTGGCGAGTGTCGTAATGAATACGAGTGTCTTAGTCTTAATAGCCATCAAATGCGAGTTGCATACACTATTATTTCTACAACCAATCATAATAATCACCGAATTTATTTGCAAAAAGCGTCGTCTGCGTTGATCTATCGTAGTTTTACGCTACTTATTGGTGGAATGCTGCATTTCTATTGGTTATAAACTTGTATCTTAATGAAAAATTTGTATCGTAATGAATATCATTAAAGTACAGGTAGCAAATGTATATTGAATCAATTACAGTATAGGAGTAGAAAAACAAAAAAAGATGACAATAAAATCAATAGAGGCCAATTTTTACAGTTCGAAAGTTTGATTGTTTATTGTAGCATTTTTATTGCGCAGAGGAATAAAACTTGTCAAATTTATTCAAATTAGTATTTGTATTTTGGTTGAAAATGAAAAAGTATTTTGTATTTCAAATACTGTGTTTTACACTAATAGCATTGTATATTAACTTATTGTATTTTACCCAGTCCTGCTTCCAGCTTTACTACACCTTTTCCAGTTGTAATTCAGAGTATTTCAATTGTAATTCAGATAATATCAATTGTAATTCAGATTAGTCAATTGTATTTCAGAAAATGATTTTCAGAAAACATCACTTGTAATTCAAAATAGTCAATTGATTTTCAAAACATATCAATTGATTTTCAGAAATTCTTTCTGAATATTAAATGACTATTCTGAAATACAATTGATGTTTTCTGAAAATCAATTTACTATTTTGAATTACAAGTGATGTTTTCTGAATATCAATTGACTATTTTGAATTACAAATGATATTTTCTGAAATACAATTGACTAATCTGAATTACAACTGGAAAAGGTGTAGTACTACATAGTAAAATACGCACGCTACTACACCTTTTCCAGTTGTAATTCAGAATATATCAATTGTAATTCAGATTAGTCTATTGTATTTTAGAAAATATTACTTGTAATTCAAAATAGTCAATTGATTTTCCGAAAACATCACTGGTAATTGAAATAGTCTAATAGAAATACAATCGACATTTTCTGAAAATCCGTCGACTATTTTAAATAACAAGTGATATTTTCTGAAAATCAATTGACTAATCTGAATTACAATTGATACACTCTGAATTACAATTGAAATACTCTGAATTAGAACTGGAAAAGGTGTAGTGTACTACATGGTTTACATTGTGCTTGTAACGTTCGATTAGTACTAGTTAACTGGTATGCCATGCTTAAAGGTCGATTTTCACATGTAGGACTGCGCTTATGTAGTGCACGAACTGTCCACATACCGTGATGTGCTTGCGAACATTTTCTCATATATAGGACCGTGTTGCGCTCATGCTGAGGGCATGTCGTAATATTCTTGCACTAATATAATTAACCCTTCTTTGTTCTTATTAGGTTTATTTATTATCTAAATATACACATTTGACACTTACCCTGTACAGAGTTGTCACATGAAACTTTAAATTTGGAACTATAAGCAGCGACCAGCAGGTTGTGGTCAAGTTGTTACAGTGGAAAGACTCAGATCCATAATAGCGCGACACAATCGTAGCCCAGTCGTAACTCAGTCCCGCATGTGTAAATTGAAAACTACACTTCAATGTATTTTATAGAAAGGGCAGTTTTCTGATTGACATGGTATGTGCACAGCTTGTGCACGACATGAGTGCAGTCCTACATGTGAAAATCAGCAATTTTTGCGCCCTAGACACAAATTTTACGGTCTTGATTCCATTGCACACATAATGCTGAACAGACTAACTTTTTTCATTGTTAACTTTGTTTATTATAATAGAGAATAACTACTTAAAACTTTTAATATAAAACAAGCAATCCCTAACAAATAAGTATTCCTTATATTAATTTTGTACTTAATGATCTAATATACGCATATTGCCAGATACAATCTTATTTTCTAAATTGGCACCTGAAGGTATATCAATTCGATCTCCGTGATTTGCAATTATAATAACAGTACCCTAAAAGTAATAATTATAAGTAACATCTTGTAAAAATATTTAATTACAATAACAGTACCTTCAAAGAAACTTTTCCACCAAAAGTTACATCTCCAGATACAGTTAGATGATCCAATTCAATAATGTCGGGAATATTTGCAAAACGCCCTAAAAATT
This sequence comes from Malthinus seriepunctatus, assembly GCA_963924605.1. Lineage (NCBI taxonomy): Eukaryota > Metazoa > Arthropoda > Insecta > Coleoptera > Cantharidae > Malthinus > Malthinus seriepunctatus. Next base: position 92,158,802 of record OZ004600.1, read on the forward strand.
CTTTTACATTTGCAAAATGATTGTCTCCCAACTTAACCAAAGGTGTCGTAGGAAACATTCTTTGAGGTGACATTACTAGAGAGCCATTTTTCAAACTGTACAAGTTGCTCATAACCAACAACAAATCCGACGTTTTCTTCACAGGCAAGAAACGCCTACGAGGTACGTTAATACCTATACTATCTTCAAAAGTCTTCATAGCAGCACCTACTGCAGTTTCCAACTGAATAACATTTACACCTTTAGGTAAAGATTTATTGTTTATTATTATTTCCATTTTCAATGTATCCTCATTTAAAACACGTTCGATAGCTATAAAAGAACACAATAATAATAATAAGTAAATTAAATAAAGTTTTTGTTACCATCAAGCTTTGCCCAAATATTATTAGTATTGAAAAATTTGAAGGTTTTTACGGATTTAAAATCATCTACGTGTTCTTTTGGAACTTGTGCAATTTCAAGCAGACGCAGCTTATTCTCATATTGTATTAAAGTACCACCCTACAAGCTAACAACTCAAAATCTACTCAAGAATTTTAAAATTAATTTACCTTAACGTCAGCTCTAGTTTTATCCGTAACTTCCATAACAAATTCGTGTTGAATGTTATCTTTAGGATTTAACAACAAATTTAATATATTCAAATCAACGGTTGCACCCAAATTATCGATATTCGATATAAAGCAATATTCTCTCCCTTGTTCAATAAATTTGTGCAATAAACCAGAATTTTGAAAACTTTTGTAAAAGTCACCGTGTCCAGGTGGATACCAATCCTCTAAATTTTCATCAATTTTATAATTTTTTGCAATCGGTAATAAAGTTTCGCGATTTACTCGTGGATAACATGATTGATTGAATGTGTGTATCTCTATTTTAATATTTTTGTATTTTCTTAGTACTTTTTCCGTATCTTCATCTGTGTTGAATGAGTTCATTAAAATTAATGGCACGTTTGCTTTGTAAGTTTTATTAAGATGCTAAAAGAATTAACTGCTATTAGTAATTGCTAAGTTTTAAGGGTGCATTTATGAATAATAGACTATGGACCTAGAACAGAAAAAACGGGGTGATCGTATTCAGGCCCATCTTTTGCGAATAAGCTATTTGAGTGCCAGTGAACACGAAAATCTGGTTGGCTTCCACAGGCAGTGGCTTAAGGACTCAAGACTGTTAATAATCAACTTCTAATTGGCGAGGAAGCCAACTGAAGGAGATGCCAAAGTAAAATCTTACTTTTTATGTAAAAAGTAGTTACTTTGGCAGTGGACAACTCAAATACCGTTTATGAGTCACGAGTTAATGTTTGCGGGTGTGTAGCATAAAGACATTATTTCAGTCCAGCTGTCACGCTCTCAGAGATATTGTAGAAAGTAGCCAATTCTTTTGGTCGATTCTCTTTATAAGAATGATAAAATGTCAAAGTTGCATCCCGAATGTTGTCATATTTCTTACTTTCTTCCTTTTTTAAGAATTTCATAGAAGGATCCTGAGGCCTTAAGCCACTGCCAAGGAAGCCTACCAGATTTTCGTGTTAACTGGCACTCAAATAGCTTATTTCCAAAAGATGGGCCTGAATACAATCACCCCGATTTTTCTGTTATGGGCCCATAGCCTATAATTAATGACTGTGAGGTGGATATTGGAGAATTATTTACCTCAATTTGTTGTACTGTCAAATCCAAGAAAGTCAGATCGTTTCTAACAGCGATAATAGATTTTGGACCGTGGCAACCCATAGATGTACCAAGACCTCCATTAAGTTTTACAACTATCAGCTTTTCAAGCATTTTATGAATAATATCAGTTGTTGGTGTTTCGAGAGTGTTATAATCTTTGACTGCATCATCGGGTAATTTTTGGATGTTATCCCATTCGACTGAAGGACCTTCTTCCTCGAGAAAACGTCCAAATAAAGCGGAAAATCCATGTAGTTCCTTTTTATACAGTTCCTTCTTAGCAGGAGGCGCATTATCGATGAGTTTATCTAACTCTTTATGTAACTGATTCAAGGCATCGCGTTTTGTAGCTTCACGGAAGTCTCTCGAATCGCTAGCATTTCTTGTATGGCCACGAACCTATTAAATATAATTTGTGAGTTATAAATTTAGAAAAAATTACAAAATATTTGCTGGAACTGAGAGCATTGAGATTAAGTTGTCACCTGATCAATTAGTCCGCACATTAACATTTTTTTTTATTTTAAAAATTACTTTTAGGAGATTAAAAATTTGTACTCTGTTAGTGTTACAAGATTTATAATTACTTCTACAACTTAGAAATTATTTACGTTTTTGTTACTAAAATAAAAAGCTACGATCTATAAAATAATAAAAATGCGGTAATTGTTTATTGTGTATGTAACAATTAATTCGGCATTTTTATTTCTAAAATAAAAAGCTAATCTATAATAGTATATTATAATACATGTGTATAAGAAAGACTTTATCGCATTAGCGACGAAAATTACAAGCACGAGCTTGCGAGTGCTTGTAACGGCGCGTATGCGATAAAGTCTACTTATACACAAGTATTATACGCTATTTTTTATTATAATTGCAACTAAAACCTTTATAAAAGAGAAAAAATCTGTATTTAAAATTTGAAAATTAAGCGTGTCGATTTTGGATATATTTGTTGCCACAGAGATGCTTTGTGTTTACATTGGAGAACAACAGTCACACAACAGTTAATATTATTGTTGTTACCTAGACGACTTTATAGAGCACTTGTGCAATAAAGACGATTTTATGAACGCTTTTTAGTGTGAAATTGGCAGATTATAATGCAAGTATAATAAAAAATAATAAACGTAGTAATCGCTTATTGTGTATGTGATCGTATGGTAATTTGGCAATTTCTTTTAATGTTCAATATGGAGATCTCAATATCTCGATCTCAATATGTGAAAGCTGGAAAATGACAAGTTTTAAAAGGTTTAACGTCTATTACGTTCTCTTGCTCAATTAACTTTGTTCAATCCAAGAAATAGTTATTTTTGTATCAAGAGCGCGAAGTCAGTGTTTTTAGGCGCGAGATGTTACTTTGTCTTTCGAGCGCACTAAAAACACTTCGCGCTCGTGATACAAACAATATTTTTTGTACAACTGTAAAAAACCATCCAAAAATAAAAAAATTAATCAAAATCATTCAACTGACAGGAGAATTTAAATTTTCAAAAAAAAACAATTTTTAACGCAAAACAGTGAAAAAACGTTTTTTTTCTTCAAACGTCAAAAAAAGTTGACATTTTGTTACTAAACAAGTAAGGTTAAAGTTCTACTTTTACATCCTAGGAGGTAAAAGTTCACTTTTGCCTCCTAGGAGGTAAAAGTAAATTCTAACCCTAAATATTTACAAATTGTAACGTAAAATGATATTTCTAAGCATTTGTAATGTAAAAAGGTAATGTTTTTATAAATTTTCTGTTATAATTTATTCGTTGCGTTTAATAATTAGCTTCTTTTTACAAGTTAAAGTTAATTTTTAAAAATATTTGACAATTGAACTACTTACAAATAATTTTCAAGAGATGGCGACACTTCAAAAATTTTTATTTTTGGTTTTTCTACGTTATACGTTTGAAAAAAAAATAGTGTTTCATTCGGAACAAAAGTGACTTTTGGTCCTAATAAAACAAACTACTATTTTACGGAAATGAAAAACACTTTTTAACGTTGTTAAGGTAACAAACTAAAACATGCTACTATTAAAAAATAGCAAACTTCGCGATTTGTAAATGATATTAAAATTTGTCGTTTTTTTGACAGTTGGACAAAAAAGTTGTCATAATCGAGAAAAAAAATATAATAATAATAATTTTTTTATTATACTTGCATTATAATCTGCCAATTTCACACTAAAAAGCGTTCATAAAATCGTCTTTATAGCACAAGTGCTCTATAAAGTCGTCTAGGTAACAACAATAATATTAACTGTTGTGTGACTGTTGTTCTCCAATGTAAACACAAAGCATCTCTGTGGCAACAAATATATCCAAAATCGGCACGCTTACTTTTCAAATTTTAAATACAGATTTTTTCTCTTTTATAGAGGTTTTAGTTGCAATTATAATAAAAAATAGCGTATAATACTCGTGTTCGTGTATAAGTAGACTTTATCGCATACGCGCCGTTACAAGCACTCGCAAGCTCGTGCTTGTAATTTTCGTCGCTAATGCGATAAAGTCTTTCTTATACACATGTATTATAATTTATACTATTATAATAACTTAAATATATAAATATTAAATATTCTTTAAAATTTTAATACACAAAAATAACGTTTATTACAAAATATAAATAAATTATTTAAATTCCTTATTGTTTATCGCATGTTAATATGTCATATTTTTGAAACTTTTATCAAATTTTTAGCAAAACTTCCAACAAATCATTGTCGACTGAAAATTTCCATACGACCATCAAGAGCCTACGAAGTCGATCAACTATCTGACGAAACCCTACACAACCTTTGAAAAATTTAAAATAAATGTAGGTACTGAATTGAAAAATAACGGCTTTAGCTTAACAATAATTATTTAAGAGAGTAATTCCACAATTAATCGATGTTAATTTATATTTTTTTGACCTAAATTCTTATCACTCAAAAAAGTGTCTTTAAAAATATTCAAAAAAGATAAATATTATGTAATCAGTGTTTTTCAACTAGCTTTTGTAATAATTATACATAAATTATAATAATATTCTTTAAAGTTTTGCGCACTATAATTTTAACAGTATAATATTATAATACGTGAAAGAATGTGAAAAAAATATTTTATTGTAATTCAACGCGCAAATTAATAATTTAAAAATAAATAAATAATAAATTGCTTAATAATAAACGATTCTACGGTTAACAAGTTTTGAATCAATGAGCCATACCCTATTGAGTAATACTTCCATAGTCAAAACGCAATAATTTTGATTTATTCACTGCTCACAAAACAAGATTTAAGTAATAAATGAATGCTCTCAGTTTAGCATTCAAATAACATTTCAAATGAGATAATATTGATAAATTACTTATCATCGATGGAACGTATTCAAGAGAGGTGAGTACTACACCATGTAGTAGTGAGTAGTCACAATGATATGTACTTTTTCACTAAACTATCTCTATTTAGCAAAACAATATAAACAATATAGTAATTAAATACCTAACTGATATAGGCTTTAGCAAACTTATAAACTCAACTTTTCCACTTTCCAGTTTCTAGCTACTTGAGAGTGACACTAACACAAAATTTAAATTACTTTTGAATAGTCAAACAGTTAATTTATATTCAAAAAATTTGCATGATCTTTAGTTTTGGCCCAATAGTTTTGAAGAATTTATTTTGAATTTTTTGGGATACATTTTGTTTAAATCCATCTCTGTACAATGATTATTATTATTTTGTAATTTTGTTTTAGTTTCCTAGTATAAATAGTTAAGATGTAAAAATATCCTGTTCAAAACATCAATAAATTATTAACAAAACCAATAGTAGGTAAACTTAAAATCTTTATAATTAATCGTGTTACGTAAGATGTTATTGCAATAATTAGTTTTGAAATAATATAATTTGATGCAACAAATAATATCAATTAACAATTTTACAACAGCGTAGACAGTTATCTATTAATAAAATCAAACAAATCTATAGGGTGTTCCAGAATAACACCGACACACGTCTACAGGACCTGGGACCAAAATAGAACATTTGATCCTCTTGCAATTATATGAAAAAACTCACCCCTACAAAGTTATATTCTTAAAATTTTCAATTTTTGCCAAGAACGGTTAGTTTTAGAAGAAAAATTTAAGAGACACAAAATGTTTATTTTAAAATTCCCGATAATATTAATCCACCGAATTTAATATATTTTTTAGCAAAAACTAGTATTTTAGGGATTCAATATTAGCGACACCCCGTAAAGGGGTAGTTGTAGCGTTGCGATTTTGATGCAATTTCTACCACAGGATGACTTTTATAAGATATCTACTGTACAAAAATCATTAAAATAGTTACGGTGCTTTTGGAGATAAAGCGCTTTCTATAAATTTTAATCCCAACTTTGAGAATCTATAATTTTGCAGTTGTGAGTTTTTTCATATACTCGTAATTACAAGAGGAGCAAATATCCTATTTTGGTCCCAGGAAACTACTGTAGTCGTTTGTCGGTGTTATTGGGGGACACCCTGCATACAAGGCGTTATAGCGATGTCACGACAAACTTTATGAAGTAATTCATTTTACCAAAAAAACAAGAATAACATTTTTTCTAATGTTCTTCCTAAAGAGCACTACTTTCTTAAAGTAAAAAGAAAAACAGCATTTTGAAATTAATATTGAAATTAATAATATTTTCTGGGTGCAGAAACTGAAGCACCCCGAAACCTTTCCAATCACCAGCATTTTTAATTAATGTTTCAAAAACGGTTAAAGCATAAAGATAAGAAATTCCTACTGGATGCAGAAGCTGAAGCACCCTGAAACCTTTCCAATCACCAGCATTTTTAATTAATATTTCAAGAACGGTTAAAGATAAGAAATTCCTACAGGGTGCAGAAGCTGAAGCACCCTGAAACCTTTCCAATTTTTAATTAATATTTCAAGAACGGTTTAAGATAAGAAATTCCTACTGGGCGCAGAAACTGAAGCACCCTGAAAAACCTTTCCAATCACCAGAATTTTTAATTAATATTTTAAGAACCGTTTAAGATAAGAAATTCCTACTGGGTACAGAAACTGAAGCACCCTGAAACCTTTCCAATCACCAGCATTTTTAATTAATATTTCAAGAACGGTTTAAGATAAGAAATTCCTACTGGGTGCAGAAGCTGAAGCACCCTGAAACCTTTCCAATTTTTAATTAATATTTCAAGAACGGATTAAGATAAGAAATTCCTACTAGGTATAGAAACTGAAGCACCCTGAAACCTTACCAATCACCAGCATTTTTAATTAATGTTTCAAAAACGGTTAAAGATAAGAAATTCCTACTGGGTGCAGAAACTGAAGCACCCTGAAACCTTTCTAATCACCACCATTTTAAATTAATGTTTCAAGAACGGTTTAAGATAAGAAATTCCTACTGGGTGTAGAAACTGAAGCACCCTGAAGGTTCTTGAGTTGCACCTGATGATGAAGCCCCTGAAGTCTTTCCAATCACCATGACTCATTCATCGGTTACACTCTGTTGAAACTTTCCAGCAAGGCCCTCACCTTTGAGAGACTGAAGCAAATTAGAAGAAAATATTTCCTATTCTTGTTTTGCTGCTTATTTTGGCGACAGGACTTGGTTCTTAGGTTTGTCGTGACATTGCTGTTTCACTCAGTAGGTATGTATTCACATATCTCATTATTTATCAATTACACAAATACACTGCTCCAATAAATTAGCGGAGCCCTACGAAAAGTATGTGTATTTCCTTTTAGCTTGTAAAAAGAACATCAAAGTGGAGTAGATTAGTTACCTTATCGTTGATTTATTGTAAGATAGGTCAGTTTGAATATTTTTTTAAACTTATCTTCTGTTATCGAACGAGTTATGAATCGATACTTAGAGACTGACAGTTATGGTAGAAGAGCTGACCAGGATCGAAAACGTTCCACAGCCCCTCAGCAAAACATATTTTTGTGTCATTGTGAGCTTATAGACGTCGCACTTCTACTGTTAAAGACCTGCGAAGTGACCTCAGAAGAGCCACTGGAGACTGGAGTTAAAATTTGTACAGAAACCATAAAAAAAAGGTTGCGAGAAAGCAATTTTAAGTCGAGGAGGCCGGTTCTTAAGCCACAATTGACTTTAAAACGTAAAATAAGCTGATTTTCAAGCAAGAACATGTAAATTGAAGGATCAAGCAGTGGCTGCTTGTATTATTGAGTCCAGATTTTGGTAAGTGCGTTGTTATAGTCGTCTTCGAGTTTGGGCACGCATAAGTGGACGCCATCGTGAAGGATTGGTTCAGGAGGTAGACAAGTTTGGAGAAGAATCTCACATACTGTGGGTAGGTATCTCATTTAATTCTCGTACAGACCACGTTGTTGTACCTAGGCAAATGAATGCTGATTGATATATTCGATGACATACTAACAAACCATCTGATAGCTGCTGAAGGTCTCGTAGGTTCTGGATTTCTGCTCCAGCATGATAAAACAGGACTATATGTAGCAGATCAAACCCAATAATGAATAATTCCTATAACATCAAATTTCAGTTATGAACTGGCTACCTCTTAGCCCAGATCTCAATCCAATCGAGCACTTATGTGATAAACTTGATCGAAAGATCAGGAACAGACCTGTGGTCTCAGAAACTCTTCAAGAGCGTTTGATAACTTTTCAATAAGAATGAGTCAATATACCCCATGAAGACATTCAGAGGTTAATTTAAGGTACGCCGAGAAGGTGTCAGGCCGTCATCCAATTTCGTATAGGTCATACGCGTTAAAATTTCATTCGTTGTTTAATTTTTTCAGTTTATTAAGTCTAACACTGTAAGCTAATTTAAGTCTATAACTGTATGAGTCTGCCATGCTTGTATGCATGTTAAAAAGGTTAAAAAGTCCAAATTTATTTAAATAAACTATAAGGTAACCAACTTACTACATTACAATATTTATTTTTCACCTACAAAAAAATTACAGCTAGTTTTCGAAGTGTTGCCCTAATTTATTGGCGCAGTGTATCTAATCTGTAACGCTCGATAAATAATAATTTCACTTCGTTGCATACTAACTGACATAATGCAAATTATGGATATCTCGAGATATAAAATTAATTGAGTTGAATTTAATGATTTGATCGCCATAATAGCTTAATGAGCGACTACACCAAGAAATCTTGATTTCAAGGAGTAGCACTATCATTACATTATTTGTTATTATCCTGTCGCTCGTGTTCTAATTTACATTTCGCAACTTTGGTCCCTCCCGAGTCAAGGTAGGATAAAATAATTGACGCTGTAATATACATCCAACAACCACTTCCTGTGGCTTCGACTACACATAAGTCTTCTAAACAAGCTTCGGGGTCATTTAAAAGTAATGATTTTAAATAAATGTGATAAGCGCTTTGAACTGGATACAAGTTCTGATTGGCAGCTCCCCTAATGATACCACATCTTCAAATTCTATTGGATAATAAGCGACACGTATTAAGTTAAATTTTACGTAATGCCATCAAGATTTAAGATCCTTTAAATTAATGTTACGCCACTGCTAAAACAAGCATACTTCGCATACTTCTTTTCGTCAAAGAAAATACCTAATGTAATCACAATGTAATGATCAAAATCCAATGATCAAGTATCAAGTAGTTAACTCAAGGATACACGAAACCACAGAAGTGATTATCACTTCTAATCATTAAAACAAGTGACAATAAAAAAGAATATGATCTAATTTGATTTCAAAGCTCATATTTTAAAAAACTTTTTCGATATTAATTATTGAATTTTAATTATTAACAAAATACAGAGTTAAATCTGTCGTAGCGGTCGCACGAAGGTCGTGTTGAGGGCATTTACAAAAAATAAGGTAAGATAACCTATAAAATTAATGAGGTCACTTACTTTTTTATCTCCATCAATTACTTGCAGCATAATTTAATAATTATAAAATAATTTCAAATTATACGTTTTGACTGAAATTACTTGGAACTTGACAGTAATTTTTGACGGTAGCACAGGCGCAGTTTATGATCACATGCAGTTCTTTATTTTTAATTAACATAAATACCTACTTATTATTCTTATTAACATACAGGACCGAATTACAAATCTTCTAATACTTAATTATTTCAGTATGCCAATTAAAAGTTTACCTTATTTTACTTGCGGTGAAGTAATCAAAGGATTTGGAAGAGGATCGAAACAACTCGGTATTCCGACTGCAAATTTTCCATCGAGTGTTATTAATACATTACCCGAAGAAGTTAAAACCGGTGTTTACTACGGTTATGCTTCTGTTAATAAAGGACCAGTTTACAAAATGGTTATGAGTATCGGATGGAATCCATATTTTCAGAATATAGAAAAATCTATGGAAACACATATAATGCATGATTTTGACCAAGATTTTTATGGACAACAGTTGTATGTAGTAATGTTAGGGTTTATGCGCCCTCAGCAAGATTTTACGTCTGTGGACGAATTAATTACAACGATTAAACAGGACATCGCTATTGCTAACGAAAAATTAGATTTAACAGAAAACTTGAAATACAAAGAACATCCGTTCTTTAAATAATAATAACATAACTAGGTACTTTTTTAGATCCAATTAAAACAGACCAACAGAATGTGATAACCTAACAACATTTATGTATAATAGGTAAATTCGAAGCTTTTAAATAATTACCGTTGTAACATTATTTTTGTCATAAGTTGTTACTTGGCATTTCATGTTAATTAATATTCTTTTATTGAGCAGTGGAAAAATATGATTGCTACAGATTTATGAAAGGCTATTGTCTGGTTTTCATCTTATCAATGTTTAAAACATTAACTTAATCGTTAATATTATTTATCAATATATGTATTTTTATTTTTTAATGTATTAGTACTTAGTCGATACTGATAGTAGATAGGGCTCTGGGATATTACTTAATAGCACTAGTCATTGTGTACTTTTTTTGTGTTTGTAGAATTAGAATTTTATACACACATTTATATATCGTTAAGTTTATAAATATTGACATATTTTATTTCTAGTTGTTGTTAAAACTTTTGTAAGAGTCGCCAATAAACTATAGTATATTTTTAACATTTTGTCTTAATGACAATTCAAAATACACATATTCATTCACAAAGAGAGAAAAAGTTTAGTTATTAGATTGTGTTTGTACCTTTTACCTATTTTATTTCCCTTATAATTTGGTTTGATCTTTCCTGTACATACTTAGATTCTAGAAATCTCGGATAATATAAATGTTATAGATTCTGATATGTATTTTAATGACTAGTAATTTTTTATACCTGGTGTTGAATGAACTACCGATACATAGGGCAATAGCACGTATAATCACGTTTTTATAAATTCCTGCTTCCTTAATTTATTGTTTTAGAGCAAACATGAAAGAGTCAAAAATTATGCAGAATTAAAAATTAGAAGTGAAATCTATACAAGGTGTCCAAAAATAAGGTGCTTATTTTGGGCGCGTATTTGTAAATTTGGGCCAAATTCAATTTTACTTGGCTATAAGATAGTACATCTGAGCCCCAATTGAAAAATAAAATTTCAAATTTCTTTATTTAAATTGACGGTCAATACAATGATTGTCCCATTTTGTGGTTTTTCCCTTATAACTTGGCCGGTAATTATTATTATAAAAATTTCAAAACAGCATTTTACAGCCAATATAATAGGGCTTTCGTCCTAAACAAGTCAATTTTCATAATTGTTCCAAAATTGCCTACCTTTAAGGGGCCAAAGTAGGTCAAAATTTTCAAATGAATTTTCTCAAAATTCCCTCTGCCATAGTTTTTCTGTTTTGAATATGTTTCAGATAACGTAATTCTCTATCAAAATATGAATTTTTATAAAAATCTCTCGGGCCGTTTCGGAATAATGATTTTATGAATATTAAAACTTCAACAATCTCTAATTTCTTTTGTAATAGAAATGAAAACTTGAAAATGGATATATGTATCCATCTCATGAATATCTATTATTTGACACATTTTCAGTTAACAAAACACTTCCGGTTAAACCGGAAATTACAAAAATATTAACATTTTTAGGAAAACCCTGTATATTTTTCAATATTTTGAAAGCTCGTAAAATTAGCTATTATACGATACCCAACACTTTATATTTTGACTTCCGGTTTAACCGGAAATTAGATCAAATTTGTTAATTTAAATGGAACACCCTGTATATTTTTCAATATTTTCAAAGCTCGTAAAATTATTAGAGCAGACCGAGCTGGCGCACGAGTAGGGAAAATTTTCCGACGCGGTTTCTTTCATGATTCGTATTCTTGACACTTTAGACAACGTAAAACTGCAAGGTGCCGGCAGTTCTTGTGGTCACGTTTCCCTAGGACCGCTGTTGAAAATTGCAGACGATTGACGTCATTATTTCAGAATTTGTTCATCAGATTTCTAAAAAAAAATTTTTATCTGAAAGCTTATAAGATATTATTCATAATTTGTTATTATATATTTTTGAATATCTCCTCTAGTTATCTTGAAAAACTTCAAAAATCATTAATTTTTGTTAAAAAAAAAGTGATATGTCATCACTTGACTTTTTCATTTTAGAGTGCCCCCTAGTGAGGGGATTGTAATCAAAATCATATGGCTTCGACTCACAACTTCAAGAAAGCTCTATATGAAATTTGAAGTCAGTCGGTTAAGTCAGTCCAGAGTTAGCTGGCGGAGAAGAACTTCTCTAAAATTCATAGAAATTATGGAAAGTATGGTAAATTATATAAAGTCTTTTTTAAGGTACCAAAAGACGTTTCTTGAAACAAACTTTACATTATATTAGTTTATTAATGTTAGGTACATATTCGGTAGGTAAATTAACACTTCAGAAGTATAAACAAGGTCTCTAACACAAAATTTAGCCGTACAGCAAGAACATACGAAATAAACATAAATTCACATAAACCATCATAAAAGAAGAAAATCGGGGCGAATTTTGAATATAATTTTTTTCAGGAATGAGAGATAAGTATAATGTCATATATGCATGCTCCGTAGAATGTGTGCTTTCCTGGCAGAGGTACTGAAGTCAATTAAAGAGCACCAAAATTTATTAGTTGCTCTTCCTATTATTATTATTATTAGTCCTTTCACGACTTCGCAATTATCATTTCATACACCACCTGTATGAGGTATTAAAGTAGTATCTAAAGCTACCCCTATACCCAGAGAACGTGAAATGCACATTCACAAGTAACGAGCGTCGTCAGCAGTCTCATCTGATTTATTAATTAATTTTAAATATATATTTTACAAAGATGATAATTGCGAAGTCGTGAAAGGTAGTCCATTTCCCAATGGCATAAAAGCTTCTTGCACTTCCCTCTTCTTTACAATTTTAAATCCAGCATTTTTTGTAGATATTTTGCTCGTTGTATCGCACCCTGTAAAAGCATGGAAAGCAGGTAAAATATTCGTAATTGTGTCTCCTAGGAGACACAATTCATTATAATGAATTAGATACTAAGGCCGAGTTTTTCATTAGGAGTTTAAACTACGTTCCATCTGAACGAAGATCAATCTCATTCGCTGTTCTTTTACTGTAACGTAAACGAGTTACGGCGCATGAGCTTGAACTTCGTTCAGATGAAACGTAGTTTAAACTCCCAATGAAAAACTCGGCCTAAGTGGCAACCAAGTACACGCGATCTTTTGGACGTGATTTTTAGCCAAAGACCCAAACATTTGAAATTTCTAAGTTTTGGCCAAAAATGTATTGATAGAATACAGGTGGTGTGGAAAAGTAAACGTACTTACCGATCGTTCCGCCGATCCGAGACGGATCGGCGTTCGTCATAGACCCAGCAGTCCGTGCCACTTCCTTAGAGGTAGTCATGAGCCTTTGCCGTAGCTGCGACCTCGAGGACTCCCTCTCCCGGCTTGGGCTCCCCTCCACAGGCAACTTAGCCGCTCTACGGGAGCGCATCCAGGAAGCTGTGAAGGAGGATGTATCCGCTTCCACCATGCTGCGGTTACTCATTCAGCCCCCAAGCCGCTCCCGACGCTCATCTCCGCAACGACTCTCTCAAGCAACCCAGCTAGAAGTGCCACCAGCCGAGCCCAACCTCGACTCTGTAGCTACCGTCAACCTACAGGTTCAGGCGCCCCCCTCACAGCCGCAATATCCCACCTCCAATCTCGTCCCCTCGTTCCTGCCTCGCGCAGCTCACCTCTGCGAGGTAGTTCGTAAATGGGGGCTGCGCTACAACGGAAAGGGGGACGTAAACTCATTCCTGGAGGATCTGGAGGAAAAATGTCGGGCGTACGGTTTGAGTTGCGAGGACCTCCTGCTAGCTGCGCCGGAGATACTACGTGACGATGCATCGTTGTGGTGGAGGAATCAACGAACTTCCCCCGTCACGTGGGATCTATTCAAGAGAGCGATACGCCGGCAATATGCTCCTGTAGAAGACCTCTGCGAGCGCCGTCGCAAGGTCCTATGCCCGGCAGCAGGGTCCACAGGAGACCGCGGCACACTACATAAACTCACTGTGGACTCTAATGCGTCGAACGGAGTTTCCGGCCCTCGTGGAGCTCGGAGTACTCTACGGTGGGTTACGAACCGAATACAAATTTTATATATACCGGGACTCTGTGGCCACCGTCGACCAACTGCTCGACGCGCCAGAGACTTTGAAAAGATCCGGCAAACCAACTCTCCCAGTCGCGGTCGTCCTCCAGCAACGACTCAAGTCCCCTATGCTTACCCAGCGGCTGGAGCCCCACCAGAGGGTAACAGTCAGTGCCGACAGTGTTTGTCGTGTGGCAGGCAGAACCCGAACGGGCGGACCTGTAAGTGCTCGGGAAATGCCCAGCGCAAAATACTGAATTGAATTCAATACCTCTGCCAGGAAAGCACACATTCTACGGAGCATGCATATATGACATTATACTTATCTCTCATTCCTGAAAAAAATTATATTCAAAATTCGCCCCGATTTTCTTCTTTTATGATGGTTTATGTGAATTTATGTTTATTTCGTATGTTCTTGCTGTACGGCTAAATTTTGTGTTAGAGACCTTGTTTATACTTCTGAAGTGTTAATTTACCTACCGAATATGTACCTAACATTAATAAACTAATATAATGTAAAGTTTGTTTCAAGAAACGTCTTTTGGTACCTTAAAAAAGACTTTATATAATTTACCATACTTTCCATAATTTCTATGAATTTTAGAGAAGTTCTTCTCCGCCAGCTAACTCTAGACTGACTTAACCGACTGACTTCAAATTTCATATAGAGCTTTCTTGAAGTTGTGAGTCGAAGCCATATGATTTTGATTACAATCCCCTCACTAGGGGGCACTCTAAAATGAAAAAGTCCTGTGATGACATATCACTTTTTTTTTAACAAAAATTAATGATTTTTGAGGTTTTTCAAGATAACTAGAGGAGATATTCAAAAATATATAATAACAAATTATGAATAATATCTTATAAGCTTTCAGATAAAAATTTTTTTTTAGAAATCTGATGAACAAATTCTGAAATAATGACGTCAATCGTCTGCAATTTTCAACAGCGGTCCTAGGGAAACGTGACCACAAGAACTGCCGGCACCTTGCAGTTTTACGTTGTCTAAAGTGTCAAGAATACGAATCATGAAAGAAACCGCGTCGGAAAATTTTCCCTACTCGTGCGCCAGCTCGGTCTCGTCTATATAGCTTTCTGTAGATATAAAATAATGAATATTTTGAACTTCAATTTATGCCAAAATTATATAAAAATGAAATTTTTGAAACAGTTACCTAAGAATTCTGCTTACACGCCCAGGTTCAATTCTTGGCAGAGGCAATCTAAAAAAAATCTTTTTAATTATTCAAAAAAATTTTTTTAAATGTAATTTACATTATACAAAATTACAAGACTTGACGGACGAAAAAATTTCCTCATATGGCCACATCCGCTGTTTTTCATCCTGATCCTGACTTTTAACGTACTGATGCGTACTGACTACATAAAGGTGTGGAACAAAGAATGTAGGTATTATTATTCTGTACTTACAAAAACGACCAAAACATTTGATACACCCTGTAGAAACGAACACCTAAACCTAACTTTATATTTATAGGTTATGTTCAACGTTTGATGATCTAGAAATAAAAAGAGATTGATTATTTAAAGCATTTACTAACTACTTATTAAAATGTCCTTATCATTTGCCAGTAAATATGGATTACGTTTTTTACAAGTTAGTAGCTTTTCTTACCATAATCTTTTGTAAAAGAGTTATTTTCAGGAACCTTCATTACGACTCTTGGTTCCACTTGCAGCAAATACCAATATACAACCAGTAAGATATAGAAGAACTAAACATTTTAACCCAAAATTTAAATTGTTACGTAAATTAAAAGTATTTAAAGTAGAATTACCGAATTATAATGAAAAGCAAGAAGACTTAACAGAAGACCAAATACGTTCAAAGTTGAAAGAACGAGGATTGTTACCTCGTCGACCTTGGGTGGAACGCCAATTTTTTATAAGTTGTACAGGAGGCACTGTAGAACCGTATGTTCCTCCAGAAGGTGATGGGAAAGTATCATCCCTTACAGCACAAGGTGCTAAACAGAAAATTCAGTTTCTTGAAAAGAAAACTAAAACCATGATGGCTATTCGTAAAATACGTTCATTCGAAGAAGACTTTGATACACCAGAATTCTGTAAAGCTGCTGAAAATATATACATAAAAGCTCACGAAAGTTTGGTGAATAAAGACAAAGATGAACTGCAAAGATACGTTACAGAACGTGCTTATCCAGAAATTTACCACAATATAGAAAATAAAACGATCCACTGGAAGTTTTTGAAACAGGTGGAATTACCAAGAGTAGTTCATGCTCGATGTACAGATGTTATAACCAAAGAAAACATATTTGCACAAATTACTGTTCGATTTCATTCTCAACAGGTTAATATATTCAAATCAGTTTAAATTTTAACTCAAAATTACATTATTTTCAGATGTTAGCAGTGTATGATAGATTTGGACGTTTAATACAAGGAAGCCAAATAATTGCAAAAGACGTTTTAGAATATGCTGTATTTGAAAAGCACCTAGCAAATGAATATGGTATATGGCGTATTCATGAAAAAATTATTCCAGATTGGTTACCAACTCATGAATCCGTCAAAAGAACTTTTATAAAAGCGTCAGAACCTGTAGAAGAAATTACTACTACAGCACTAATTGAAGCAAATGATAAAAGTGGTGAAATATCACAAAATGAAGATGTTAAAACAATACCTGCATAAATTTATTTTATACATCAGGAAAAATATACGGTTTGACCATTCACCAGTGTTTTTTAGTGATCGATTAATTGACACCAGCGATTTGAAAAACATAAATTATAAAGTCGTTACTTCTAAAAATTTAGTTAATAAAAAACGGTTATAAATAATATATTAAGTTTTTAAAATATAAATAAAACCTTTTGGATTTGTATTATAAAGGCTATTATAAAAACAGTTCTTAACTCTAATATTTACAAAATATATAAGAAAAAAATTGTTAAATTCTTTTTGATCACTGTTTTAAGCTTTTCAAAAATTACCTAATACAATAAACTTAAAACAATATTATTGAACAATTAAATATAACAACATTGAGATAGAGAATCAAGTATTTTAAATAAACTTTATACACAATTTTAATAAATAACAAAAATCACTGATTTATACAAAGCTGCTTGTCGGTTGTTCTAAGTAAAGATTTTGTTTCGAAGTATCACTTCTAGGTATTCGAGGCACTTTAAAAAGTCCATTTTGTCCCCAATTAGAAGGTTTCATTGGAAGAATTTTAGGTTTTGGTGGCAAAGGTGGGGGTTCACTATTTTTTAAATTATCAACGTTATTGCTTTGTGCACTACACTGGGAAAGCGATGGAGATACTACCGAGCTATCGTCTGAAGGTAACTTATTAGGTGAATATATTCGTAGCTGATTTTGATTAAAATGTCCTAAGTTGTTATTATTGACAGAAGTATTATGACCTTTTGGTACAATGACATGCCTATTTTCATAATTGGATTGTATTGCTAGTTTAGTATTAGTAACATGAGATGATGCGTCTTCATCGGTGTCTTCTATACGTTTCAACTTTCTTCCCCTTTGGCATTTACGATCAGCATTTTCCTTATCTTTTAAAAAATCAGGTAACTCAAAGTTAATTTCAGTTCCACGTTGATCCTCTATTCGAGAATTTTGAGCTCTGTTTAATCCTTCATATAATTCTAATAAATATAAAATTTAGTAACAATCAAATTATGATTGAAAATCTTACAACTTACTTTCATTTTCGCTACAACCAACATGTAACTTATTAACTCCCGACTTCCACTTTGCAATCAAAGGTTTTTTAACAGTAATCATAGACTGTTCAGCTGAAACGTCTTCAACGCTGCTATGGTTAGAATTATTTTCTTTTACACGAAGTGCTAAACATTTTTTCTTCTTTTCATGAATACCAGAATCTCTTCTTAAAAATCTTCCTAGAATACCTGATGAATTTTCAGATCCCCAATCTTCACTCTATAATCAAAACTTTAAAACCACATTTATACAACTTTTCTTAAATTTTTACCTTAACAGATCCTCGATCTGATGCTAACTTTGTTTTCTTATCAGCTTTTTCATGAAGAAGTTCTTTAAAAACCTTATTTGTTAGTTCATCTAAAGAAGTAGAATTAAACACTTTAACATTGTTGCTCCTTTGATGATCTACCGCATCGGGTTCTTTAAAATCTAAAAACAGGTATTTTTTGTGCAAGTTCGCGATTTAAAAAAAGCATTTACCTTCACACAAATAAACATGCAGTCTCATTCTATCGATAGAAGTCACAGGTTGTGAAATATCGACAAATTCCATCGCTTCAGTTGTAACTTTAACATCTTCTAAACGATAATTGTATTTATTTAAAATCGGCTTAAGAACATCAATAATAATTTTAGTGTATTTTGATTTCACCGCAATAATTTTTCGATTTGGTAAGTCCAATTTAAAAATTACCCTTTGTTCAATTTTAACTTCACAACCTGCTAATGCTGTCGACGACTCACTTATACCGAGAGCCTGAAAGAAAATTAAAGCTTAATTTGTTAGTTATTCGTAGGTTAATCAAACATACCTTAGGATGTTTATCTGTGTAAACTTCGAACGACGAATATGATATACCACGTTTATCGAGAACACGATGAACCAACTCTTCAATTGTTTCAGCTTGTTTGATTTGTACTACTGTTGTACTTCCATTACATAAAATGACTCGGCATAAAGGACCTCTAGCAGCTGCTGATGACGAACTGAAATCTTCAGGGAAACCTTTACTGGATTCCTAAAAGTATTTTTTTAAATGAAATTGCTACTGGTAGAGATTAAAAAAATTACCAATGATGTTAATGAAGATTTGCTGCTATGTACATCATTTTTTTCAATCCCACTATTTTCGATACTATCATCATTCTTTTGAACACCATCCGACTCATTTCGATCTTTTGATTTTGATCTAGATTTTCTATGCCAAGGTAACAAAGATTTTCTTCTTCTGTCCTCTGCATTACTCAGAGACTTTTTTAATTTTGTAGGAACTCCCCCACTTGGTTGCAAAGATAAACTACTATCGAAACATATTTGTAAATGTCCCGATAAACACTGCTTATACAAATCAGATTTCAAAAATCGAGGATAACTATCAAATTTCATCAAATTGAAAATTTGCTTTTGGGCTTGTTCAAATAACGAATAATCGGCTTCTTGTAGAGATTGTTCTGTGCATTGTCGCGCTTGTGAGTCTACATTTACAGGCTCTACCGCACCTACACATAAGTGTTTCTGATAAATTCTCCGAGCTTCTCGTATTCTTTCAGAAACGGACGATAAGCGTCTAAACCTTTCACAAGCGGTCCAAAAATAAATATTTTCTGCACTAAATTCCTTTTTAAGAAATTCCTACAATAAAGTTGTGTTAAAATGCTAATGAAATGTAATGAAAAATTTGTCTTACAGCAAAAGCTTGTAATCCTACTGGATCTTCGAGAAGTTTTTCGAACGAAGAAGTCCACGTTGCAGCAGCTTCAGCTTGTTTCGAGCTCGGAACTCCATTTTCTTCACACTGTAAAAAAATAACGTAAATTTCAAATTCCTTCAATATTAATTTAGCACTAACATGCAAAGGTTAAGTGGCTTAATATAAGTTAACACGTCTAAGATATTAGAAAAATAGACAATTTAAACAAACTATCGAGCATTTACAAAAATACTGTTTTGAGAAAGCAAGTCTAATTTTTAAGCTCAGACTAAATTATTAATTAAGATAAATAGTAAGTTCAGCTGCACTTCCATTAACAATGTAATTTACCATTTAATGAAGTTTTATAAAGCAAGTGCAAGTTAGTAAGCCAGACATCTAAATTCTACTCAATTAGTTTAAGGAATGCAAGTTAATTTAATTAAAAATACCAAAGTTTTTAATTTAAGTTATTCTCCTTTATGTACACTTCCCATTATTTTAAACAACTTTAAAATACTATTTGAATTCAACTGGCATTAGTGGTAACATACTTTTTTTGGGAATTAAATAACGTTTTATCCGAACAACAATTACTGTGACTCATCTCATAGCAGGAATTAAAATTTAAAAAGTTAATAGTTTCGCAGTTTAAGGAAATTATATTTTAAAATAGAATAGAGGAAAAAAGAATAAAAATCGTGAAATTATATAAGCTGAAGCTTTAGTGCTCTGGAGTTTAAAGATTAAAATCTATCTTTCAAGAAACTTTATTTTTATTTATGTATATCCAACGTGATTCTTTTAGTAAACCTTGTTGGTCTTGAAATAAAAATTCGTTATTATTGTAATTTTCTGTTCAAGAACCTTCCTAATCATTTATTCTATAAAACAATTTTATACGAGAACCAACGCTTGCATTTCAAGAGCCATGGTTTCATACACTGACACACTAATCTTAGGGCTGTTTTAGGGCCATTTGATATGGACTAAATATCATACTAACTGTTAGCAGGGCTGGGCAGTCTCAAAATACATGTATTTGAAATACAGTATTTGAAATACATTTGTATTTTGTATTTCGTATTTTAAAGATTTTTCATAAAGTATTTAGTATTTTGTATTTGAAATACAAAATATTTGATGATTTTGTATTTCAAATACATATGATGAAATTCATGTGCGCGTAACACAAAAGATCACTTTTTTGGCAATTTTAGACGGAAAATTTTATAAAATTAAAAAGATGACAAAAAAATAAAATAGAGGACAATTTACAGTCCGAAAGTTTGATTGCTTATTGAAGCATTTCTTTTGCGCGAATGCGCAGAGGATTAAAACTTGTCAAATTTATTCAAAAATCGTGTAAATACGCATGCGCGCAATTAAAAAGTATTTTGTATTTGAAATACTGTATTTTGTATTTGAAATACTGTATTTTGTATTTTGGTTGAAAATGAAAAAGTATTTTGTATTTTGTATTTCAAATACTGTGTTTCGAGTATTTTGTATTTCAAATACACTAATAGATGTATTTTGCCCAGCCCTGACTGTTAGTAACTGAATCAACTCTATGAGCAAAAGCACGGGAATCTAAGCTTTAACGTCGTGCACGGTCGTGCTTCAAAATTTCTACGCACGACGTCAAAGCTTAGATTCCCGTGCTTTTGCTCTTTGAGTTGATTCAGTTACTAACAGTTAGTATTATATTTAGTCCATGTCAAATAGCTCTTAGATAGACTAAATATCGTACTAACTGTTAGTTCCTGAATCAACTCAAGGAGCAAAAGCAAGCCTTAAAGCTTACATTCCCGTGCTTTTGCTCCTTGAGTTGATTCAGTAACTAACAGTTAGTACAATATTTAGTCCACCTAAAACGGCCCTTAGGGCTATTTGACATGGACTAAATATGATACTAACTGTTAGTAACTGAATCAACTGAAGAAGCAAAAGCACAGGATAATAGAGTAGTCTATTAGATAGATAACGGTCTAATAGAAGTACAATTGCTGTTTTCTGAAATACTCTGAATTACAACTAGAAAAGGTGTAGTACTAGTACTACTATGAGAGTCTAGTAACTCGACTGTCATATTAATATTCTAAAATCGTCCTTACAAATTCCATACAAAACCAATAAATGTCTTGATTTGATTAATCCAACTTCGACTCTGAATCTTAAGTACATTAGTAGAAGATTTTACATAAATTGAGTTTTAATCGTTTTTGGAAAGAGGACATTCTTACGAGTATGTTCATTCTAACAGAACGTCGTAGGTGAAAAAATACAATTAAACTGTTTAAAATAAAAGTTTGTTTTTATAAAATGTATCGTTTGTATAGAGAAGTTAAAACTAATGGGTGGGCCACACTACATGATTTCTCATAGGAGAAGTCATATGACTTCTCCTATGAGAAATCATAGCAAAATAATAACCAAAAATTATAGGGAATTTTCAGAATAAAACTGTTGGTTGTTTACTATATTTGGTTATTTACCCCAAATATTTGGTTATTTACCCCAAATATGGTAAACAACTAACAGTTTTATTCTGAAAATTCCCTATTATTTTTGGTTATTATTTTGCTATGATTTCTCATAGGAGAAGTCATATGACTTCTCCTATGAGAAATCATGTAGTGTGAACCACCTTTAAATCGCATTTTTCTTAACCCATTACCAGCCATCGTCCGAATTTTGGGACGCTAACATTTTTAATGATTTTTAACTATTGATTTATAAAATTTACAATAAAAGTGCATGAAAACAAAAAATATGCTAACTGCAAATTTCAGTTACGGCTGGTAATAAGTTGTTTCATTCACATACGACCTTCTGTCATTATAGTAGCGAAATATGAACAGTATTTTGTGTTCATATAAAAAAAAATTAAAACGTTAGGACTGGTTTTAAAACTACATACATTCAATCTTAACAACGACAATACCGACAGTGAAATAAAAGAAGTTCAGGTATAACACGGATTATTGTGAGCTCCACCTTAAGATACAGATGCTCCGGAAATGCTGAAATTTGATTACCACCCCGTCCCACCCTAAGTGCATTAATTAGAAACAATTTGTATGTACATTAATATTGATGAAGATTACAGATGTGCTTTTTAACATTAGCACTTAAGTACAGGTACCAGGAATAAATTCCCAAACACCACAACGAGATTCATTCAAATAGTGGAAACAGGCGAAACAGTTACAAGAGTCAAAGCTACAACAGAAGATTACAATCTTAAGAAACATCAATTCTCATGCCCACACACATTACAAATTTTGTTAGTAACAATTTTTACACATAACGTACCTGAGCTATTACATCGGGAGTAGCAAGAAGAGATGCAGGTCGCCTAAATGAGCGACAAGAACCTCCTCGTCGAAAAGAACTGTTGAAACTTCGAAAAGGAGGCCTGAGAGCTATCGCCAAGCCCGTACCAAAGTTACTGCTCTCACTACTGCATGCGACCACAACCAAAATTAAAAAATTAGTTCGTTTTAAAATTAGTTTTTACTTATAACTATTGTTAAAAATTATTTTAAATTTATTGTAATTAGTACCCCTTAGTTAAGAAGCTTTTTGGGACTTTTTTAAATTTAACATTAATTTGTCTAAAAAACCATAGCTTTAAAAAGAAACCTTAAGCTGGGTTCAGATTACATGATTTCTCATAGGAGAAGTAATATGACTAATTAATGTAATGACTAATTACATTATGAGTACCTAATTAATAAGTACATATTAATTTTTATTTTGTTAAGTATTATTTTGTTTTGATTCCCATAATACAAAAAATCTGATAGTGTGAACTTCAGCATAGTTCTCCTATGATAAGTCATACTACTTCTCCTATGAGAAATCATGTAGCCTGAACCCACCTTTACAGTTTTTTAGTTTCAGTAATATTAGGTAACCGCACTATGTACAGCACCAATTCCTTAGAAATTATAGAAGATTATCTTTCAAAAATAAATATCTATTCAGTTCTATGTACAGTCCTCATTATTATTAGCCACCATGGCTATACATTTAGCACGAATTGTGGATACAACCTTCATAACACCCCTTAAGGGTGGGTCACACTACATGATTTCCCATAGGAGAAGTCATATGACTTCTCCTATGAGAAATCATAGCAAAATAATAACCAAAAATAATAGGGAATTTTCAGAATAAAACTGTTAGTTATTTACCATATTTGGGGTAAATAACCAAATATAGTAAATAACCAACAGTTTTATTCTGAAAATTCCCTTATTTACCCCAAATATGGTAAATAACGTAAATAACTAACAGTTTTATTCTGAAAATTCCCTATTATTTTTGGTTATTATTTTGCTTCTCATAGGAGAAGTCATGTAGTGTGAACCACCTTTTACTTAAATTGGGGGGTGACTTTATTTTTTCCAACAAGTAATAAATCAACAACCTCCTGTTCTGTCCTTTTTGTCCTTGTTGGCTAACAACCACCCTGGCGTATAGCCAGGGTGGCCAATAATTGTGAGGCTGACTGTACAGAAGACTATTTAAATGTTCATAAAGTGCTCGCCAAGTACGAAAGAACAACGCAGGCGACGCTATGAACTCATTCTCATAGCCTTCTCGAATCCATTGCAATTTGCAAGAATCTACGATTTTCACATTTCCAACAACTTGAGAATATGCCAGACTATTTTTTAAGAAAAATTGCATTGACTCGAGTTCTTAAATAACGGAATGTATGACAATGAGCGCAGCAAATGTTAAACATAGTTTAAAAAGTAAATTAACAAAATAAATACTTCTATTTGCTTTACTTACACCTTTTATTGTGTTAAGGCGCATTATTTACCTTGATCAAAGAAAAACTGACAATAATTTATAAGTTCTCAAATATGGTTTGAAAAATAAGAAAATAATCCGATCGTTTAACACGCGAGCAAGGAATTAACCTTTGCTATAATAAACTACGTCAATTAGTACTATTCAAAGATTGTCTTTTTTAAAAGTATTAGGGTCCCCATAATTTAGCTAATTTTTAAAATCAAATATGTTAATCTCACCTAATTTTATCAAAAAGTTGAGAAATTCTCTTCATCAGTTAACTGTTCCAACGTACAAAATCAACCATTTTAACACTAAATAACTTTAAAACTAAAGATAACAAAGAATACTTATTAGAGATTACTAATCTAATCTTAAAAACGTAATTTTTGAAGGCGTGGGAATAAATTTTAAAGAAACTGAACTATCTGATGCAGGTAACGTAAAATAATCGTACGAAGTAACGTCAGAAAAGTAGTAAATATAGTAATGTGAATGAATAATACTTTTAAATTACACTATTAAAATGTGTTATTGTTTACTTAACTAAGACTTCAAGAACAAAATCATCGTCATCATATTGCGTAACAATGAAACAGGGAACTCGGAAACATGTAATTTTCTTTAATTAAATCTACCAGACCAGAGACTCCAATTATGCAGCTTGAAAATTAAAAAAAATTTAATATACATCTTCAATAGATTCAAGAACTCAAGAAGTGTTAATTCCGGGATCTTCTAGTTTGGCCAAATTCTTGATAATGACATAATCCGACCGTACAGTTGGGCCAAATTTGAAACTCGAGAGGATTAAGAACTAACTATACCTGTGGTCTTTAATAGCATTGCTGTTTTATGACAAATTAAAAATTTCTCTTGCAAATTTTTTTTTAAATACTACTTCATATAAATAATAGGAGTATTATAATATCACTTTTAGTTTAATTAAGCCTACATTATTTTTAAGGAGCTTTTAAAACGATGGAAGATAATAAATAGAGAAACCAACGCGGATTCTTTCAGAGCGATCCATTGACCCAACTGTTCGATAGGATTAAGTAAACCTCTCCGTGAACCTCAGGTAAAATTTGGCCCAACTGTTCTATCCCCGTTGATTCAGGACTGAAGATTGGCCCTAGCCATAGAGGTAATCGCCAAAGTTTTGGAGGGCATACATCTTGAAAAGATCCATTGAATTCGCACAAACACATCAAAAATAAGAATCAATTCTGGCAGTAAGTTTGTTCTCGTTTTGACGTTTTTACTTCAAGAGCGGTCATAGATCTCGAAAGCATTAAAAACAATTATCAGCGTCCTCCACAACACACAAAAACAGGACCTTTAATTGAAATGTACCTTAATCAAAATTAATTTATGAATAACAAGGGGGCAAATGACTGATGATAGGGTCTTGAGGGAGTGAACAGAAGTCAATCATATACACGTACACCCCAGAAAATTGCTTCTGTAGCCATACTCAGCAGCTCCATTAGTAAATCTTTCTATAACATATTTTTAGTCATAATACCATGGCTAAAGCGAATTTTGGACAGCTGAAAAATGAAAGCTTTCAGCTAATAAAGACATCCAGACATCCAGTAGTTAATTATGTTAAAAGAAACGCTATGATTGAGATCTCTGCCTATGGCACCAGAAAGCCTTGGACATACCTTGAATATGTTATATGTGCTTTGTTATTATTCTGACTTCCTTACAGTTGCATAATAATTAGTCATACTATTGGAGGTCGTTACGGTTTCTTCTTAGGAAGGGTCTCAAAAGAAATATGAAACATTGCAAGAGATAAATTCAACAGTGGTAAAATATTTAAAACACTACTTCAAAATAACGATTTGGGAATTACTCTTTCTAGTCTAAAATCTTCTCTTTAAAAATACATACTTTACAAGTACAAATTACGAAGTTTTTGAAAGTCTCTAATTGTGGTTCTTATTCTTTGTTGCGATTGTAATCAGAATAAACTCAATTTTAACTATTGTGGAGCCCTTAAATAGACCGTTATTCTTTATGGTGCAGAACTGCATAATCAAGTAATAGTAATACAGCCTAGTTAAAAATTTTCACAATGTCAGTGAAAATCCACTGTAAATAACTGCACTATCATGAAGATTAAAACACCCACTTTTGTACATAATGCAACAATTGCCGTAAGCTTGAATAAAATAATACTAAAATTATTAGAATGGTCTTACATTTTATTATCCTTAATTACAAGATTTAAAAATTCTCACCGAAAGATAACATTCAAATCAATTTTCATAATCAAAAAATTACACCCTCACTAGACACCAAGCGGACAAGACAACGGTTACAAAAATACTAAACCAGCTCCAATTCTCCTCCTATTATTTAGAAAACGGATGTAATCGTTTTGCAGTACACAAAGTACTCAAATTTAAGGGAGTGACTACATTATTCCGTAACGGTGTGTGTTGTATGAGAATAGAATATTATTAGCCTTAGCAGTTTGAAAAAAAACATACCTATGCTGCATGATCAAGTAGCAAAACGAATTAACCCCCTAAACTAAATCATTAACATTTGCCGTTGCCACAGGTGTTGTTTCAATGTCATGTAACAGGTGGAAATTGATTGCATGCAACATTATACGTTATGACAATAACGTACGAATGAATTTTAAATAATAGTAAAGTACACAAAATTCCAAATGGTGGTTAGAAGAGTCAGTGGTCTAAAGCTTCAAAAAAGAAAAACTTTACTAAATATATTTTTGATTTATTTTGTTGTGGAGAACTTCTAATCTAATCAATTACCTAAATATTAGAAGGAAATGCCGGTTGGTTTTACAATGCAACAATATTTTTATCAACTTTCACGGAAATAGTATGTGACCTTTAGTAGAAACTCGAGAAAATTATAACTTATAGTTTAAATAATAATATTACAACAAGGAATTCGTTCGCTCAAGATTTTACATTTACAAAATCATAATGATGAAGAAAATCATGTTTTAGTTAAAAAATGCTTTTCTTCAATTTACAATAATCTCATTAGCAACGCATGACATCACTAAATAAGTATAGACCATACAATAAAATTTGTTGTTATCTATTGTATTTTAATTGTAACAGTAACTCAAAACAGGTCAATTATTCTTGTGGTTGTGATAAGTTGCTCTCAGTACCAGTGGAACAAAATTATGAAAAATCAAAATTCGACTAAATACAGGGGCAACACTTTTAATTAGGTGTTCCACACCATAAATATTACATGTGCTATAGGTAAATAAATAGATTGTGACTAATTTTGAACGATGGAGTCTTCAAGCATACGAAACTAAAATATTTTTTCCATGTAAAACCACAAACATTTTGCACAAACTAAAAAATTGCCCATTAGTAACCTTCCACATACCTATCTAAAAATTTTACATAATGACGATAATAACCCTGAAACTAATGGAACCAAGATGGAATTATGACAAAGAAAAAGAATCTTTTCCCACCGTTGTTCCGTTTGCTACAAAAATTACGTAAATGTCAACGTACAAACTAAGAACACGTTTTTCTAGAAATACATTACAGAAATATGTAATGACAAGTACATTTTTTGTAAAATCAGATACTCAGACGACTTTGCTATTTCCAACTTCCTTTATAAGGAAGAAGTATGAATTTTAAAATGCGAAAATGTTTGGAATTTGAAAAACTTGGAATTACATTTTTTGAAAAGTCACAGAAATAACTGTGGATGAAAGATGTTATTTTTTTAGTGCAACATATTTAAAAAAAAACCTGCTGCAAAGCATTGCCAAAATTGCTTCCTCGACTATAATAGTACTATACCTCTAAAATATTTATCTATTGCTTTATTATTTTATTTTCAGCCCCTGAAAACGAGTTGTATCTAGGGGCATCTAGGAGTACTTCGGGACAGTTCATTATTATTTATATTTAGTATACGCAAATTGAATTTACCGCCAATTCTTACATTTAAGTTAAGGACATCAGGAGCATAGCACATTCCATCCAAAGCATAAAGACTAGTGTTTTTTGAAAATAGCCCTGTCTTGTGTTTATGTTACTCTCTTCCCCTCACTTGTATATGTTGGAGACAGTTTTCTACCACTCTAATTCATATGTGTGCGGTGTCCATCTTGATTATTGGTCTGAAGACGGGAAGATGTTGTTATTAAACTTGATGTACCTCATTTACTAAGTAGAACAATAAGGAAGTGCAAGGAATTTCGATTTACAATTGACTTATTGGGTTTTAATTTTTAATCTCGGGTAAACTTACGTGTCCCAAAGTACACACCCAAGCTTGTACTTCGGGACAATTGTCGAATTTATTTTATAAGACTTTGAAAATGGTTTCTGATGTTCGTATGTGAACGATATTTTGGTAAGGTGTTCCTAAAGGTCCTATACTGTAGTAAACATATTTGAAACTTTTTATTTCTCTAAAACTAAACTTCTAAACTAAACTAAAAAAATCGAAAAAAATAATTTATGAAATTTGTTCCGAAGTACAAGGATCTCCCCGAGGATCTCCCCTACTAACAAAAGAACAATTAATAGATTAAACATATTTCATAAAATGTTACAGGAAAAAGATGAATAGTACTAGTGTATTTTCTATTTTGCATTTGCTTGAATCTCTCCATAAATGGACACACAGTTGAGTAAGGAATAATTGCTAAGAAAATTTTACTAAATTTTGCAAAACTTGAGTAAACAAAAATTAAACGAATTACGAAGGATTTTACGAAATGTGCGGGTTGTATAAAAATAATTGGCGCCAGTAAAATTAAAAAAAAAACATAAATTACTCATTTTAAAGCGCACTGCAATGTCATTGAACGCTCTACTAATTTATATTTAAATTATACAATAAGGTACTTAAATATATATAATATACTAAAATAATTAACCATTATGCACTCCTCTTTAAAAAACAACGGATGTGGCCATACGAGGAACTTCTTTCCGCCCATCAAATCTTGTAATTTTGTATTTTTATCTTAAAAATTTTTATATTAAAATTGAATTTAATATCTTCAGAAAGCTAATTTTACGAGCTCTCAAAATATTGAAAAATATGCAGGGTGTTCCTAAAATTTTTGCTATTTTTGTAATTTCCGATTTTACCAGAAGTTCTGTTAACCGAAAATAATGTCAAATAATATATATTCATGGGATTGACACATCTATGAATTTTAAGGTTTTCATTTTTATTACAAAAGAAATTAGAGATTTTTGAAGTTTTGACATTGGAAAAATCATAACTCTGAATCCGCATCATACAAGTCTTTAAAAATTTACAGTAGAAAGAAAATTACGTTGGCTATAAACATACCCAAATGTGTATAATTCGGCAGGGCCAGTTTTGGAGAAAATCCATTTTAAAATTTTGACTGATTTTGGCCCCTTAAAAGTAGGCAATTTTGAAAGAATTTTA
Source organism: Malthinus seriepunctatus (assembly GCA_963924605.1). Classification (NCBI taxonomy): domain Eukaryota; kingdom Metazoa; phylum Arthropoda; class Insecta; order Coleoptera; family Cantharidae; genus Malthinus; species Malthinus seriepunctatus. The sequence continues at coordinate 92,188,765 of OZ004600.1, forward strand.
AAAATCGACTGGGATAGGACGAAAGCCCTATATTTTGGCTGTGCAATGCCGTTTTGAAATTTTATAATAATAATTACCAGCCAAGTAATAAGGGAAATACCACAAAATGGGATAATTGTTCTATTGGCCGCCATTTTGAAGTTTACCAATGAAATAATTTTTAAGTGGCTAAAATCAAATTTGATCAAAATCGTTCGAGTAGTTTTTGCTTCGGGGGGGAGGACATCCATACATACATGGTTCAAAAATCGAAAATTTTTTTTTGCATTTTTGGAATCATGGAGACGCAAAACGTGGAGAAATGCAATAAATTTTTTTTTATATTTTTTCTCGATTAACTATTAATAAAAACTTGAGGCACACTAGAAATCATTGTATTTCTGAGCCCTAAAAGAAGTGCATTTTTTTAAATAAATAATTTGTAATAAATACACTACAAAACATGATTGTTTATTACATTATTACAATAATAAGTTTGTTGCTGTATTTAGTCTTAATGACTCAATCAACGGAAGTACGGTCATAGGAATTAATTTACTAACAATAAATTTAAACAGAAAAGAGTTAATTGCCTGACAATTGATAAATAATGCAATTTTGATTGGATCCTCCCAGTTCTAATAATAGTATTTGTCAATAAATAAGCAGTTCTGGAAGATTTGTAAAACCCTTGTTTTCCATACATAAACTGAATGAAAAATTAAACCCAATTGCTTTTGCTACAAAAGGCTATTTTGGATTTTTATGACTAAGTTATTAATTTTTGTTTTATAAGAAGTATTTTTCCATATTTATTTTTGATCTGACCATGGAATCCTGGCGCTTTTGCAGTACAACCCTGGGACGTCAGTTTCAATAATAAATAATAATTTTATATTTTTACTTGCTCAAAGAAACAAAAATAACTAAAATATTAACTTATTTTTTTTTAAAGTGCGGCTCAATTATTGTTTTATCAGTATATAATCTTAGGGGAGTCATGATGTCATGAAGAATTAACAAGTCAAAATTATTATCGTTTCAGGAAATTTCATTATCAGTATCTACATAGAAATCGCGCTGTTTACGCGTAGAAATCCTTCTTTAGACGTGATTTAATAAATTATGACATCAAAAATGATGAAACCTTAGACAAAATTTGGAACATTTTAGTCAACTAACTAGAGGGTCCTAGCGTGTATTTATAAACTGTAAGTTTATTAGTTATTACACTGATTACATCCTCGTCCTTATCCCTTGGACAATCAAATTAGTAAAATATAGATGTAAAAAAATGTCCCTACACACGAAAAGTCTGACTCTAAATCCCCAATAATTTACCCAAATTCTCTTAACCTAATTATTTGTATTAAAAATTTATATTTGAATGTAGAATACTGTTTTTTAACTTTTTTAAAATTAGATCAACAACTAACAACGATGTTCTCCCATGTAATTGAATGAATGAGACAAGATTACTCAGCAAAACCATGAGAACATGCGGGCTTTACTAATTATAAATAATTAAAAATACAATACTCTCGACATTCGGTAAAAGAATGAAGCAATTTTTTTCGTCATAAAAGAAATTAGTGAAGACAATACAAAATTGCGAACTTAAAATACACTTTCTAAAAAATATCAATATTACGCCAACATACAACTTCTTTTAAATCTTGACATAGTTCTTATTAAAAAATAAATTTTAAATTACACCAAACATCTTACATGCATATTTCCATGTCCTCGAATATTGTTGCATTTGCATCAGTGAATTTAAATAAAAACTCCACTAAATTGACGATGCACCGAGCCACAAATTATTATCCCTCATTCAATAACACTTAATAAACTAACTAAGCACATACATAGTTTAAAAACAGAAGCACTCTGTTAATAGATTAAATGAAAATGAACTAAACATCCGCATAGTCGATTACGCTAAAACGATCTTAACTCAACAACACCACATTACACACTAATAACTCGCGATAGCGGCCGGACTAGATTACTAGAATTACAAATAAGTATTCGTGGTATTACGATTCACATCAAGCGGAATAATAGAAAATGATAGGTAGGGGATTACACACCCATCAGCCCATCACATAACATCAACGAAGAGCGAAGAGGTCCTCAATAATAAGTACATACTTTCAAGTGGTTCACTTTAGATGAGAAAAAACGTTTGCCTTTTCAATAGGAAATGCTAAAAATAATTAATTTATACATTTGGATTGGTCATTAAAATTAGAATTAATTATTATGATAACAAATTTTTTAGAGTCGAACCCGAACCAACGTTTATAATCTAATATCTAACATCGAACTGAAACTTTGACTAGTAAATTGATCGATCACCTAATCCTAATACTACTGGAAACTGATTTAAAACTTAACTTCTTAGGTTTAGACCTTACTGCCTCAGATTAGTCATGATTTTTTGCTTCATCTTTGATTTTATCCTAGAACCCAAACTTAGACCATTTATAAAAGTTTACAGTAGAACCCCGTTATAACGTTTTTCTGGATATAACGGACTAAATCTTTGGTCCCATTTTAATATTTTGTTTATTTATTGTTTTTTTATTTTCCGGTTATAATAACATACCAAATTTTTCGACCCCTCATGGTACGTTATAACGGGGTTCTACTGTACTAAGAAAAGAGTAACTCGAGCCATCAAAATTCGATTGTATTGAGAAAGCTTTGATATGTTCGTACGCGATAATAGAGTAAAAACAACAAAAACAATAGAGTAAAAAAATAATAAAAACAAAAAAAAATCATAACTCCAAATTTTTTTTGTATTTTTGGAATCAGGGAGCTCAAAACGTCGAGAAATGCAAAAATTTTTTATTACTATTATCTTTTTTCTCTATTATAACTTTTTCTTGGATTGGAAAAAGTTAAGTGAGTTATCAAAGGTTGATCAAAGATGTCACCACATGTCACATTATAAACATTTCTGAACCCTTATTTTGCATGCATTTTATATGATTTAAATTTTTAGTACTGAGGGCTAACTTAGTTCCAAGACCTTCCAGTTTCTGATAGCAAAATAAATACTTATAGTTCTAAATGACACTTAGATTGTCCCCACATTAATTTTTCAACGGGCCTTGCACAGATTAAAATCATCGTCAACTTCAAACAAGCTTTTGAGTAATTAGAAACAGCAAAAAAATAAAGAAAACCTGAAAGATCAAGGATTTCCTTGTAAAATTAATTACATTATGTAAATGCCAAAGTTATAATGAAAGCCAAGGCTTCTTTTAATTCCTGGCAGAAAAAAATCATACCCTCGAATAAAAAATAGATAGATCCAAATATTATTTTTAAGAAAATAAATTCTACACTCACAAGCAATCAAAATTCGTGAGTTCGAATCTTTTAAACATCTGATAATCTTTAATTTTGAATCACTATTTTAATAGTAGCACCAACTAAACTACACAACATACTAGTCTAAAGATCAAAAGTAAGTAATACAAATCACCCAAATTTCATGCACTACTTAACATTACAAAATAACGATTATTACACTAATAGAACTTACCAAACACATTGATTCTTGTTGCAACCTAGTAATTCTTACATCGGGCTCACTTTGTGCAATATCACGCTTACGACTTCCTTGATTAACTAAGCTACACAAATCTTGTAAACTTCCGAAACCGCACTTTTCCCCATTGTCTAAAAAATTAAGTTCTTCACAACTGTGATTTGGTTTCGATAAACCGTACACTTTTGGACTGAGTTTGTAATTAAATAAAGACGAACTTCCTTTATCAACTAAATTATCGTAACTACCAACAACTTTTAAAGACCTTTTAGTAGACTTTTTATTTTCAAAATACTTTGCCATGTTAGGTGTTTTAAAAATATGTTTAGTTTTGTGATGCTCTAAACTTTTCGAACTGTGTGTTGACAAGTTACTAACTGAGCTTTTAAAATCACTTATATCTTCATTAGCAGAATGCATAGATACACTTTCAAAAGATTTCTTACTAATAATAATATCAGGTACATCTATTGCACGTTCAGAAAAAACTTCGTCTGTACTTGTATCGAGACATTTACGAGTATCTTGTAGATTAGGCATAGCTCTAACTGCAAGACGATTCATATAGTCTGCTTGATCATTTTTCTCCAAATCGACGTTAAATAACTTTTTGTTTACATGATTATCTGCAGAAGCAGGGGTTTTTTCAAAATAATTTTTGTTAAATCCCTCACAAGCTCTTATATTATTTAAATTACTATAATATTTACTTTCTTCGTCCTCAAAATTATTTTCTCGTTGAGACGAATTTTGAGGCGATTTCAATTCAAAACTTTTGCTTCTAATATTGTTAATATCCGGAGATGACTCTAATTGCATATTGCTAGAACTATCCAGTGACATATCTAAATTCTCTAACAAACTATTAGAAATTGCAATTCCGCTTGGCCTTTTATTATTAGAATTAGAAGCAACAATCGGTATATGTTCTGGAGCAGGAAACTCGACGACTAAAATTCTATCACTAATATTGCCACAATCGTCTCGAAAACCAATACCAGAATCAGAATTACTCGAAGCACTCGGTTGTGGCGAATTTGCCATAAAATGATTTAAATTTTCTTCTTGATTTTGACGCAAATGCGAATTTCTATTTGTATGATCAGTTGTCGAGTCTTGCAATTTATACATATTTTGAACTAAACTTACAATATAAAGAGCATTTTTTGGAAACTCTAAACAACTCCCTGTTATAACGTCTTGAGTACATGTGATTTTAAAATGATCAGCTTTTTCTAAGTGCACATTATGTTCGAGAGATTTAAAATCGGTTACAAATATGTGACAACTATTGGAAATTTCAATTTCTAGTTTTTCTTGTTGATCATTCGTCGACTTTTCTATATTGGAATATTGATGGGAGATTCTGTAAAAAAAAAGAAGAAATTAATTATACGTAAATTTTCTGTTTTGTGTACTGGATAGAAATGTTTCAATACATCCATCACTAAAAGGCAACTTGATAGATATTGCATATAATTATATTATCTTTGGATATTGCACATAAACATTAATTTGTCAAGAAATAGGTAATTTTAAAACCATCTAAAGATTGTGATGCATTGAAACGACTCTGAGACGAACCAAAATTTAAAAAAAATCCTTATCTTTACTTCTTATTAGTTAAATAGTCAAACGATATTTTATCAACTATTAGCACAAAAAATTTTTTTTTTTTGTAATTTTTTATTAAATTTATTTTTAATACCTATCATGTTAATTTACATTAACATAAAAATAAATTTAATACAAAATTACAAGATTTGATGGACGGAAAAAGTTCTTCGTATGGCCACATCTGTTGTTTTAAGATTATTTCCGACAAACTGAATAATAAAATTTATTAAAGTCGAAATCACCTTTTATAGATTTCGAGTTAAACTATGTCAGGCAAGTAAAATGGTGAAAGTGTATATTATTTGTTGATACAAATGCGTAGGCTGACTAAGTTATATAAATTGTGAATATAATTATATTACTTTATACAAATACAAAACGATTCTCAACCTTACCCTAAGAATTATTTGAAATTGCATAAAATCATACATAAATTAATAAAATTACTAATTCTTGGTCAATTAGTTATTAGAGACATTAATTTGTTATGAAGGCTAACAGGAACATGAACAATCTAATAAATCATTATATTGTTTAATACTAATTATTTAACCTACATTGTACTTTTATTCTTTATAAAAAAATCATTTGTTTTGTATTAACAAATAGAGCTAATAAATAATTTCCTACCAAAGCAGTTTCCGTTGAAAGGTTTAGGTAAGCCTCAGGGTTACTTCAATAAAGTGAATCTAGTTAAGTGCTCATTTAATCATTAAAATCTTTGTTGAAGAACGCTAAAATCGCCTGAAGTGTAATGAATTTAATATCAGTTTAAAAAACTTGTGCTTATTTTATTTTGATTCTCTGATTACGTACAAAGAATTTCTAACACTAATCTTACCTATTCTGAATAGATTCTGTATTTCGATTATCACATATTGCACTAGTGACTAATCCAAAGTATCTCGCATCTTTATCTGTAGATGAACTAATATACACAACTCTACTTGTAGGATAAATTGCTAAAATTTGATTAGAAGCGTTTTTTAAAGTTAAACATGTAGGTAATATAGTCATGAGAACTGTTGTGGGCGTTCGTTTCTCCTGGCGTAATTTTCTTATGCAACTAGATACAGTTCGCAGTCTAGCACTTGGCATTAATTGCTTCGGCATTTCGATAGTTCCCAAATAACCAACAAGAGCTTTATACTCGATCGGTCCTCCTTGATTTTCAGTTACCAAATTACAATTATTTTCTTGATTTGACGCAACATCGTTTTCCAATTGCTTCCTAATATTTTTATTAACTGGATTTTGTAATCGCATCACTTTTTTAATCGGACTATTAAAACCTAACCTATCGGTAGAACTTCCACCAGCTTCGTGTTTGTAATTACGATTTATCCTGGGCTTATGCATATATTTAGGTTTACGATTATTCACAGTTCGATTTAAACCCATATCTTCGTCACTACTATCAGAATAATAATTTTCGGCTATAGTCATTTGAATGGGGCCGATACTACTTCCAATTAAATTTACAACAGAATCGTGCGTACTTTTAGAAACGGACATACCATTTACAGATATTAAAAAATCTCCTGCTCTTAAACCAGCTTGATCGGCAGGCGATTTTGAAACTATACAAGACAAAATGCAAGGTTGTTGTCCAGAAATTGTAAAACCAAAGCCGTTAGGTCCGCGAATGACTTCTACAGTACGAATACCATAGTTTGGTCGTTTTTTACGTCGTCTACTGGGATGCATTGTTAAAATACTATTCAATCGAGTAATCACTGATAAAACAAAACAAACACACACAGCTTATATTACTGTTCTTTCAAACAAATGTCAACACACGTCACTAATCCTATTGTTGAATTTTTAAATGGCCGTTACTATGGAATGCGCTAGAAATGGCCATCTAGCGAAAAATATGCGAACCTATTAATTAAATTGAAAAGTTGTTTTATGGAATGCCCCAGTTTGTTGAATATGTAATCTAATAAACTAATAAATTAGTAGCTACTAAAATTTAAATTCAATTGTCATTATTTGTATAAAATCACTATTAAATGAAATACTACAACTATTTATTTATTTTATTTATTTACAACTTGCTTAGAAAAACTTTTTCGACCACAAAACATGACAAAAGATTATAAAATTCCCTTTAGGCAAAAATGTTAATTTTCTCGCATAAATAATAGATTAGAGTATAATTTAAATTTCAAACGATTAGTTGATTAATTAAATTCAAAACCGTTAGACTACTTACATAGAATGACACAACATTATTATCTTTGTGAAGAATGAGGAAGATGCATGATTTTTTAAATATTTTATATTGAATTAGCATGAAAAAGTAAGCATACCTGTATTTTTTATATAATTTTTAGCGTCAAATAAGCCCAAAATAGTATATTAAGTATGAAGAACGGTACGGATGGTTTACCGGTCAAAGACAAATTGTTTGGAGGCTGAGAGAATCGAAGCCTCCAATTATTGTCTGAGACGGGTAATCGACATGCTTATAAGTTATAAGCTTATAACGTTTTTTGTACGATCAGAGACGAAGAAATAATAGATTTATTTTATTTTAAATAAACTTTTTACTAATAAAATCAAACATTTGTATTTTTTATGAAATTAAGTAGCTTTGCTATATTTATGAAAAGTCGACAACAAAACGTTTTACCGTTCTAGAACAGTAAAAATACTTATCGTCGCGCATTATATCCTAGCAACTAGTAAATTCAACTTACCTACGTGAAAAGGTACTTTTAAGACTACAATAAAAAATTTGTAAATTTCCAATTTTAACGGCCTAATAAAATGCAGATTTGCTAGCTTAGTAGTGAATTGCAAATTACATGGTTCCATATAAATGGTCCTAAAAACTTTATTTTTGAAACGCGACAACATATATATGTTGTACGTGATTAAACGTCCTAAAGGCATCAATTTACCTAACTGTGCACAAAAATCCAAAATCCATATCGTGAAAAAAAAAGGTAATGGCGCTAGATGTGGGAACTTGACAAATTTTTTATAAGAAGAATTATTTGTGCCACAACTGAAGATCTTTTTTTGAATTAAAAAATAACTTTCTGTTTCTGAATAATTAGGTACTCTATGAAATAAAAAAAAGATCAACTCTATGAATTATTTAATAACTGAGAAAAAAATGTTTTTAAAAGATTTAGCACGTGAAATTCGCGAGTTTATTGTACTCAAAAATCAAGATTTATGCAGTTTTTCGAGTTTAAAATGGCTGTATCTAAAGGTAACGGAATGAGATACAAATCCAAAACTTCACTATTATGTGCATTGGTCATTGTCATCTACCACTCAAAACTTACTATTTAACTCAATTTTGCCAAATTTGCATATTCGCGAGTTTACCGTATAGTGGGTGTAGAGTCGACGATCTAATAATACTTGTGGTGTGATTAATTTCCAGGATTTTTTAATAAAAACATAATATAACTTTTTGTAAGTAACATTAATTTTCACATTAATAAATTAGTTATTACTTTTTTTGGAGCATAGTAAGTCAATTTTTGGATTATTTAGGAAAGTAAAAATAAAAAAAACCTTTATCTTCTTTCAATAATCACAAATTGAAATTTTGTTATCTTGTTAATCAAGATTTGTCACAATTATCTACAATCTTATTCTTCATCATTTCTAATTTCCGCGCTAACAAAATCTGTATTGTTGACAAAAAATGAAGCGATCATAATCGCGTAAATTTTCGGCAAATTATCTGACTGAGCCTCGAAATACACACTTTCGACTTTCATCTTTCACAAAGAAAGTATAAATTCAAAAACTATTTACTAAAAATTGTAAAAACAATTCAACAGCCACGCGAAACCCTACGTTAACTGCGTATAAATAAGTGCGACTGACTTGTTGTCATAACGGGTGACGTCGCACCAGTCACAAATGAGTATACGATCACGTGCATTTATTCGAAATAAGCCGCATTTTTATTTTTGTTTTATGAACTAGATAAATTTTTTATGGTGTTTTTTAACGATATTTATAATAAGAAAGTCAAATTTGACAATAAAAACTGAAAATAAATGATTTTAAAAATCATGTATCTTCCTCATTTTATAAAGTATTAAAAATTTATAAATTAGCAACAAGTTACATTTTTCTACATTGATTTTTTAATTTGCCAATTATCTGTTTCTCGATCTGCTCTTGAAAAGTCTGTATTATTTTTACTATTAGTAAAATGACTAAGAACAATTTCATCGTCACTATTGTCTTCATATATATCTAAAACAATAATTATGTAATATCCTGAAGAAAATTAGTCTTACTTTTACCTATGTTTGTTTTCTTGGGTAGAGAAATTTCAAAATCAAATTCGTCAAAAGCTGCATTATCAAAAATTTGAGGAGTAGTTTGATATGGATTTTTGCTAGATCTAAGTTTGCTATTTCCTATTTCATGTGGCATAATATCGGACATATCCAAACTTAAACGATAAGCAAAAATTTAATAGCGTTTTTCCAAAATTATTAAATACCTACTTTTTGTTTCTAGGCTGAAACTTTTTGCCAATTATATGAATAGCATAAGGCATAAATAGTAAAATAAACAATATACTTGTACTAATTGCTATCCATTTTATAAAATTTGAATGATTATTAGGTTCATAATATACAGACATATCGTACTTTGCTAAATTCTCAGTAGCAAATTTCGTCCACATTGCTTCTAAGTGGTCAGATTTAAACTGATAGCCTTCCCAATCAAGCTTTTCAACTTGAAAAATAGGTAAAGCAAAACGAAGTACAATGCAAGTTTCGCTGTGAGGCCAACTGTATGGACACTGATTTAAGTGATCGATTAGAACATTATCTGATCTAACAAAACAAAATTATTCATTGTTTGTAACAAAAATAATGTATGTTTTACTTACGTGATATCTTTCAGTAATGTAACTTTATTTTCAACACAATACTTAATTGCCATATTTGCAATTGAAGTTTTTAAATGATTTAGAGTTTTTTCAGAGTTAAAGTCGTCTTTAGTTTTTCCATATACATATGCAGTATAATATATTGAATCATTTACAATAGGAGTAGGCCATGTAACTACAGTAGTAGGAGCTTCCGTAGAAACTATTTCTTCATACACTGCATATAATTTCAAATTAATATTAAGAAAAATGTAATGTGTTTGTTTTCTTACCCACTCTTTGATAAGTTATTGAAAAGCCTTTTTTCTTTGCTTCATTCTTACCCAAGACATGTAAGCCTATATAAATGTTATTAGAATTAAACAAATAGTTTCTGCTTGTTTTCAAAAAATATGTGAATACTTTTCCTTCTCCTTCTTCATTTGAAGAGACACCTAAAATGAAAATGTATTTTTTTAGTAGTAAAAGCAGTAAAAGTAGTAAACTAAGTACCTGATTTAATCAGCAAAAAATCTCCACTAAGTCCATCCAACTCGAGTTCCTTTACTTCGATTAAAATAGAATATGGTGGATCAACCTTTAATATACGTTCCATGCTTTCTGCGGGATAAGGTTCTGGATAGGCTTTTGAATCTAATATATGCACTTCATCGTCATCGATAGAGATCTCACTTATTTCTTTAGGTGAAACTGTATTAGCTGTCGTTTCGGATGAAGCTAAAAAGTATTTATACTTTCGATGGAGATAATATTTACATTGGAACATACCTACCAGAAAATGTAAAGAAAGATGCACCAATGCAAAATATTAAATATAAATGCTTAAAATTCATTTTGTTTATTTAATTTTAAAAGATATTTAAGTTACTTTAATAGTAAAGGTAATTATTAATTGCGAGTTTATAGTTATCTGATAAGATAAATAACGTTATCAATTAATGTATTATAATCCTTACATATTTCGAAAAAGAATAGGGGATGAAGTTAATTTATCAACAAACCTTTAATTTGCAATAAGTATTAGATATTACGGTAATAAAATGTACATTATTTCTTCACCTTTGCCTTCAGACCAAAAATATACACTACATAACGTCTATGAAGGCAACGTAATGTTATATGACAATACGAGAGCATAATGTAGAGAGGTAGTTCAACATTTGAAGTACCTATATAGTATAAAATCAGTTAGTATTTCTTGTTTCTTGCTAATCCCCATATATTTTTTTTTTAAAAAGAATCGTTAGATTTTAAAATGCATAATTCACAGCGGCAAAAGGTCGTGTACGCGCATGCGCAGAGCAATATTTTGTTATTTTGTATTTAAAAATAGTGAGGTTAGGTTCGGTTATTTATAAATTTTAATATTTTAATTTTTGAATTTACCTAAATATTAAAATTGAAATAACTAGTTCCATCAACTAAATAAAATAAAAATGAAGTTTCGGGCTATTATTGTAGATTCAGCAGCTATGAGAGATTTTATGAGTAGGTTAATTTATGATTTTCGCCTGAAATTGTTACAAACTATTTTCCAGATACAATAAATAGTTTATCAAAGCTATCAAAAGAAGCTGTACTTCGTATTTCAAGTAAAAAGGTTTACTTTATAATATTTGATGAAACTGTAGGTCCACGAACACCTTTAGTGTGGTGCGAATTGCCAGTTAGTTTCTATTTCAGTTCCTATAATTTAGAAGGAATGAGCACCGAATATAATGAAATTTATTTGTCATTCTCCACAGGTGTAGAATTATCTATTTAAACTTACTTTAGCTTAATTTTAATAAATTTATTTTAGTACTTCTGGCTAGATCCCTAGTAAGTTTAAAACAAAATGCAAAGTGCTTAAAAATGAAACTTACAAATAAACAAACACCATGCCTTACTTTAGAAATTGAGCTTGTAAGTATTTATTTTGGCCATTTGGTGATTGTAATTAAAATTTTTAAGATTTCATCTGAAGGAATTCAAAATCGCCAAGTAATACATGACATACCTGTAGAAGTTATTCCTCGTAAGCATTGGTGTGATTATGAAGAACCAAAATTTAATGATTTCCATGTAAGTTTTTAATATTTCATTTTGAAACTTCGTTCAAGCTGGAGTTCTAGGTTTCAATTCAAATGCCTAATTTAAAACCAATAAAGAGTATAGTCGAGAGAATGAAAACTATAAGTCCATCTTTAATGGTCAATGCAAATAAATATGGAAGATTAACGTTAAAAGTTAAAACAAACATGGTTACTTTATCGGCACACTTTCCTGATTTAGGTGTTAGATCATTTGCGGGTACTGTTAATTTATTAAAATAAAAACAAACATAATATGTAGTTAAATTTCAGTTGGACAAACTGTAGTGGATAATGATGAAATTGAGGAATGTATCGACAATGACACTACAGTTTCTGCCACAGTCGATGCAAAAAAGTTTTTGATGTTTCTAGCTGGGATGCTTGTTAATAATTATCAGACTACATGCAGCATTGTACAGAATAGAATGGTTAAACTTGCTTTAGAACAACCAGGAGCACTTTCTTTGCAATTCTTTTTAACCGAATTATCGATATAAAAATAAAACTAATTATTTGTTTTATTACATTTATATTATGTAGGTCACAACTATCACAGGTTACCCATATAATTTATAGAGTACATAAAAACACACACTGAGCACTAACACCAAAAAGGGTATCCACGTTTTTAAAAATGCTGTAAAACTAACGTACTTGCCATGAACAAGCATCAAAAATGCTAATTTAAACATATTCCATCTTGTAGAATTATCGTACTGCATCAAATTCAATGCTGTTGCCACATGAGAATGACAATTGTCACAAAGCAAATTATGTACTCGTCCTTTGTATATATCGGAAGCTTCCTGAACTCCACGATCCCATCCTGGAATTCCACCTGGAGCTTTATGTGGGTCCAAACACCAGTACTTAGTTGGTTTACCAAATGCCATATTATCTTCAGAAACATAATATGGGCCAGCGAAATCTTGTATAACACCAGAAGATAAAGCTATTCCCATATGACCAATGATAGGAAATAACCATGTTAACAGAGGTATCGGAGTCCAAACTATACAAAATGGAAAACGATCCTTATATGGATCAATTTGTGTATGATGGTTCGTTCCCATTTTTTCTAAACTAAACTTGAAATGTGTTGTGGAACAGAATATGCACTTTGAATTTAATACTTCTTTTCAGTATTTACCCTTTTGAATACAAAACAGAAAACACTTATTATCAACAAACGTCAAAACGATTGAGGTTATGTCATCAATAAATTTCTTTTCACCATTTGTAATGTCGAGTTTTTTGAAGGTCACGTCTACCCATACTTCGAGCCTCACAGCAGAAAGGTTATAATTTTTGATTTATCATGTCCACTTCCGAATATTTTATATATTTAAAAGATAAATAAGTCAAATATGTGAAACTGCAGTAATATATTTATGAATATTTTGTTAAGAAAAACAATCAGACATTGAAAACTTCAGTAACAATCTACATTTTCACAATCATAACATAAATGTAGATTTCTAGTAACTACCAATACACTACTATCACAGATAGCATATACTAGTGGAAATGTTTCAACTCGTAGTCAGTACTCAGTAGTAATTTCAAACAAATGAACATGTAATACAAAACTAAAAACTAATTTCAATAAAATGAACAATACTCTTTGTATTAACAAATTAATGAGCTTCAAAAATTAAAACAACATGTAACATATAATATAAAAACTAAAGAGTAATTTTGGTTACTTCTAAACAGCAACGTAACAAAAAACAATACAAAAAATAAGGACTCATTAAAAGACTCTGAAATTCTTTACCAAGCTTCATCATCTACTTCGACTGCTTTCGGTTGACCAAATTCTTCCTGCAAATATAAAAATATTATTAATTATCTTAAAACTATAAATTCTAAGTGAAACTTACTGCACGGACATCGCGACCTCCAAAAGAACTATTGTCGTATGTTCCACCAGTACTATGCAAGAAGTCTGGTACAGGTTGACCAGCTTGTTTTAAAATTCTACTTAAATTGCCAGTCATGGCACCGTCTTGAGATTCATCATAAAAGCTAGTGGCTTTACCACGATTACCTTAAATGAGAAAATAGTTTGTTATCTCTTACTATTAAATGTACAAATATAACTCACCAACTCGACCTGTACGCCCAATACGATGTACATATTCATCAATACTTTTAGGCAAATCATAATTTATAACGTGCTTCACATTCTTAATATCTAATCCTCTGGCAGCTACAGCAGTGGCTACAAGAATATGACGATGTCCTCGTTTGAAATCACGCAGTGCTTCTTCTCTCTCCCTTTGTAAACGATCACCGTGAATGCTGGTAGTTTGAAAATCATTTTCACTTAGGTAAGTCGCTAGAAAATCGGCATTACGTTTAGTTTCAACAAAAACTAGAGTTCCTGGGGTCCCTAAAATTCATTAATTAATTAAATTAATTCAACATTATTTAAAAAAACTAACCTTCAGCCTTAAATATTTCTACTAATTTATTACGTTTGTTAAACTTATCTACCTGATGGAAAATTTGTTCAACATCAGTACAAGCACTACCTACAATTCCGACAGTAACGAAAATGTAGTTGTGCAAAAATTTAGCAGCAAGACGTTGAATTTCCTCCGGGAAAGTTGCAGAAAACATCAAAGTTCTACGTTCTCCCTATAACAAATTGTAAATTACACACATGCTGTATTAAATAACACAAACGATTACTTTCACCCTTTCATAAATAGTAAGTTTTAGTTACCTCAAATTTTTTGAATTGCTGCATGAAACAAATAAGATTCAAATTGCATATTGTGTAAAGAGATAAAAAAAGTTAATGGAAGTGCAAATGGCAAATACTACTCAGATGTTCTATTCTTTCACCCCACAATAAAATGTAAATCTTGAATTACTTACAGTAGGAACCATAGTTTCGTGTCCTAACATTTCTTCCATATTAGGCAAAAATCCCATATCTAGCATTCTATCTGCTTCATCCAACACCACAAAACGAGTGGAGGAAAATGTAATTATTCCTCTTTTAACAAAATCATTCATGCGACCTGGTGTTGCAACCAAGATGTGACATCCATTTTCAACGTGTCTACGCTGGTATCCAACAGACGTACCACCATATGTTACAACTACTTTAATTGAAGAATTATATGAAAACTTTCTCGCTTCTTCAAATATTTGTATGGCAAGTTCACGGGTTGGTGAAACAATTACAGCTTGGGGCTCGGTATGTTCGGCATCGACAACTAAGTCGATAGGATTTTCCAGTAGGGTGTTAATTATTGGGAGAAGAAATGCGGCCTAAACGTAAATAGGTAAATAAACTGTAATGTGGTTCTATATGCGGAAGTACTTACAGTTTTCCCCGAACCTGTTTGAGCACAAGCCATAAGATCTCTTCCTCCTAAAATTATTGGTAAGGAATTCTTTTGAATAGGTGTAGGTTTTGTATATCCTGATTTTTTAATATTTTCAATAAGAAGATCACGTAAACCAGCTTCTTCAAATGTTCTTATAGCTGGAGGAACATTTTCTCCACTAGTCTGTAACATCAACCACGTATAAGAAAATAATAACTTAAAAAATAGAGCTAATTGTTTATTACCTGAACGTCAATATCATCAAATTTGCTAAAATTAATTCCAGAAGTTATTCCAGAATTAAACATTTCGCTCTCATCAGAAGTAGGTTCTGGCGGCACATAAATTTCCCTTTTAACTTCTCCTTCTTCCCCATCTTCTTTATTTCCTCCTTCCGACCGTCCACCTCGATCGCCTTCATCTCTTCTGCCTCGACCGCCGCCTCTACCTCCACGGCCCCTACCTCTGCCACCTCTATCATTATCTTCCTCATCACCGCCTCCGCCCCAGCCGCCGCCGCCACCACCACCGTTATCATCATCTCTTTTATTTCCACCCCAACCCCCATCTCCTCCTCCATTATCACCATCTCGATTACGATCTCCCCAACTTCCACCACCACCTCTGCCTCCTCCGCGTCCACCACCTCTGCCTCCTCCGCGGCCTCTGCCACCTAATTTAAAAAATGCTTTATAAATAACTCCAACCAAATTTATATTATTTACCTCCTCGTCGAGGTCGATCGTCGTCTCCTCCACCCCATCCACCACCACTGGATTCATTATTACCATCAGAGTTAGAGGCTCCCCATTCATCACCTCCATTTTTTTCATTATCGAATCCATTTCTATTAGGCCGACCAGAACCTTTAAAAATTGTTCCAATAATTTTAATTTATTATGATTAATTAAAAAAGGCTAGTAATTGCTTCAAAAATCAACAAGTAAAAAATATACACATTAGTAACTATACCTCCAAACTTTCTGCCACCGGAATTATCATTTCCATACGGTTTACTCGAACTACTTCCCCAATCATCATTTTCACCATTGGAAGGTTTGGCTGAGAAACCTCTACCTCTACTAGTAAAACTTCTTCCACCATCCCTTGCATAACCTCCACCATTTTCATCCTATATAACAAATTTATGGTAAATTTAGCAAAAATTTTTAAAATTACGTAATGTTAGTAGAATATAGATAGGGCTGGGAATCATATTCAAATAATTCGAATAATTTGAATATTTCGAATAATAGGAATAAAATATCGAACATATGAATTAAGAACCTAATGCTGAAAAAGAATTAAAAAATTATTTTTCCTACAATTGTTACAATTTTGGGGCAAAATAAATCTGGTCAGTTTATGGGGGTGATAAAATTGTATTTTTATTTGTCAAAGAAGGAAATACAGATTTATGTATGTTCAAAAGCCATCTTCAGCTGATAATATCTCAGAGAAATGATTGAAAAGAATTTTTTTAACATTTTTCCCGTACTCCCTTAATAGTCCCCAACAACCCCTCCAGAGGAATTTCGCCATTTTTGAATCACCCTGTATAATATATTAGGCAGGTTATATTATAACTGGTTGCTTACAACACACCACTGAATATAATTATGCATTAGCCACCCAACTAATAGTAACCACATTTGCTCTAAAATTGCAACCATCGCATCGTGGGAAAAAAGAAAAAATATTAATTTTTTTTATTATTTTCAAAATCTCCAGCTTGGGGTGGATTACCTTATTGATATTTTGTTTGAATTATGAAACCACCACTAGCACCAAAACGTGATCAACTCCGAATATGAATAACAGTGAAACGTATAATTATTAGAATATAAGTAAAACGAATAATTCGAGTAGGTACTAAACTTGTAAAAATTTTCAGCCCTAGTAGAATGTTTAAAAAATGTTAATTAATGACAACTGTTGTTACAAAATGGTTCAGATTTCTCAAACGCAATTGTTGCAAAATGTTAATGTTGTAATTAACATTGCAAAATGTTGCAAAGTTAATTACAGATAAGCAATTTATTATCAAATTAATCCACGACATAATCATTTTTTAATTCAAAATGGCAGTTTATTGTGTTTAATATTTTTACACAGCGAGTAAAATATCAAGTGAGTTTAACAAGCCAATATTGAGCCAGTAGTTTGTAACTCGCTGAGCTAGTTGCAATAAGCTCACCCTTGCAAGGCTTTTTATGCCAGTGAATAGCTAGTAAATTCGTAATTGAAGCATGTCGTCTATGGATAACTCCATGGAGTTATCTTGTTTTGGCAACAAGCCAACGATATGAAATAATATGATTGTAATTGCGTGGGTAGTAAGGCTGGCAAAATTTTTCGATTAATCGAAGTCGATTAATCGAAAATCGCGATTATCTGAATTTTAAAAATCGATTAATCGAAGAATCGATTATTCGAACAATCGATTATTCGAAGAATCGAAAAATCGAAGAATTTAAAAACCATTTTTTTATAGGTATTTGATTATTTTTAGAAATTCAAACATTTCAAATTTTGTGTCGTTTCTCGACTCTGGAGGGCTGGACTCTAAAGAGAAACTACCGTCCTCGATTTTTGATTACAATAAATGTCTTTCATTTTACAAAAGTTTGCAACCGGTCCAGTAGATTCGAACAGCCCCTAGAAATTGTCGAAGATATCACGTAAAGACCATAAAAACAAGTTTTTAAACATCTTGAGTAATTTTGAACCACATTAAAAAGAATTTTTTGAAAGGAAAAGGACAAGAGGGTTGTTTAAAATTTTATTACAAACACGTTTAAAGAAAAGTACTTATGTTTTGACCAGTTTACCCAATTTATGTTCAAGTGAAAAAAATATTTATTATTGCAAAACTAAGGTAAAAATGATTCTTATATTCCAGTAGAACCTAACGAAATGAGTTTTAAATTGAGGAAAATAATTTTTAACCGAAAATTTTATCCGGAAAAAAGGATAATTTTCTTCACGAATAAGGATAACACAAATTTAGAAAGGATAAGATAAGGATAAAGGATAAAAAACCCTTAATCCGGATAATCCCAACACTGCTTACAACTCGGGTATATCAAAATGGGAGCCGCATAATGTGCTATGCTATGATGCAATGACTAATAAAAGGAACATTAATAAAACCCAACACGATTATTAGATTAATCGATTCCTCGATTACTTAATCGATTCCTCGATTACTATATTTTCTTTGATTAATCGATTCTTCGATTAATCGCGATTAATCGGTTTTTCGAAGAATCGATTATTTTGATATTCGATTAATCGATTTTCGATTATCCGTTTTTTTTGCCAGCCTTAGTGGGTAGTGCTACTTTGAAACCCATGAGGTTTTCTAATTTACTCTGCTAAGAGGGAATACTGTCTCCTAATTTGACTCGGATTATGATTCCTTATTATAATTTTGTAACGAAAAACGACAACGTTGGGCTAAATATTATTGTAAGAAAACATTGGTGAAACAGGACATAACAGTTGAAGTGATTGACTCCAGTGTGACTTGGTGATATTTAGTCATGATGAAGAGGACTTATTTTTTAAAAAGGGTTTTAAAAAAATAATAAAAATATAACTTAGTAATATATCACAATATTCTTCTTGATTGCACTACCGGTTTCGCTTGATAAGCATCATCAGGTGTAGAAATTGTAAGTGTAATTTGAGTTTTCTACACCTGATGATGCTTATTAAGCGAAACCGGTAGTGTAATCAAGAAGAATATTGTGATATTTTACTAAGTTATACTTATATTATTTTTTAAAACCTTTTTTAAAAAATAAATTCTCTTCATCAGGACATAACAATCACTTTAGTTGATTTTACGGTTTACGGTTTTGCATAGAAATAATTGTTAAACCTGTTACTCCTTCTTCTAATGCTATTGTTAAAGATTAAAATGTGTAACTTACAACTTATAATTTTTAGTTCTTTGTTTTTAAAGCTTGATTCATAGTTCGATTGTAATTGGAATTGTAAGCTTATAGTTCAAATATACGATTCTCATACTTTCAGTTCATAGTAACTTTACCGATTTCATTGGTACATTGGTACATAAATTAAATTGAATTATTGGTAATCGGAAACAAAAATTTATTGTTAGTGTGTCTAATAAACGATTTTAAAGCATTAACTAAAATCTAAGGCAGGTGCCTATTGTTAATTGTCTAATAAACAGTTTTGAAGCATTAAAAAACTTAATACAGGTGACTGAATACTTTGTAGTAACTTCAAGCAAGTGTTAAAATTACAAATTAAGTTTTTCTTTTTAAAATCGTTAATTTTTTATTTTTTTTTATTAAGAAAATAGGAGAATTTTAAGTAAAATTAAATTAAATTCTACTGTATTTTAATTTAATAACTTCAAAATAAATCAAATGTTATTAAAAAAAAATAAGATTATGCTTGGCGGTAATAACAAAGGGTAACCACTTTATTATTTTAAGAGGGCGATATTTAACAAATGGGCGGGGAAGGTGATATTTAGACATTCCGCTCTTACGCTTTAGCGACTTTAATATCCGGTTGATATCACTAATATTTACAATTCCTGATTGGGTCAAGTTCAAAGAAGGCACTAAAGTATTTGTATATAAAAAATAAGAGCCTAATTAGTGAGAAAAATGCAGTTGAACTTGGTGAAATTCAAAAAAAAACAACGGATGTTGGGTAGAAACAACATCCTGTCTTTTTTTAAATTTCACCAAGTTCAACTGCATTTTTCTCACTAATTAGGCTCTTATTTTTTATATACAAATACTTTAGTGCCTTCTTTGAACTTTACCCTATCAGGAATTGTAAATATTAGTGATATCAACCGGATATTAAAAGTCGCTAAAGCTTAAGAGGGAATGTCTAAATATCACCTTCCCCGCCCATTTGTTAAATATCGCCCTCTTAACAATTTTCGCCGCTTTAAAATTTGAAATATATTTATCAACACATTATTTATAGATTTATTTATTACCATGCCGCCTATCATAAAAAAATAAAATTTATGACCTGAGAAAAAGGTTATAAAAGTGCAGATGAAAATTCATAATTTTAGACGTTTACAAAAACCCCTGCTTTCATCTTCAATAAGCCCTTGAAGGTTATTTTGAACCATTTCTTTATGGCAGCTTTTATGGATATTTTTTTACAATTTTGTACTGTACAATTTTTTTTTAATTTCTCACTTTAATTTTATAATAAACATGGTAAATTAATATAAATTAGAATTAACCCACAAACAAAAGGACTAGTGTCCAGTTTCTAGTATGTTACTGTTTCATAACTAACTTTATGATGGGCCCATAAAATTGTTTGAAACCAGTTTTTCCATATTTAAGAATAAGATTCGTGAAGCGATAACTGAATCGTTTTTTATGCAACAAGGAACCATGCAAGGATTTATGCAAAATCAAAAAAATTGAGATATAATGTATTTCCTGTCTGTGACATGTAGTAGGACCACCTACTGCAATTACTTTGGAACAATTTATAATACTTTAGTTTTTGTGTTAGCTTTTACAGCTTTATTTGCCCTTCAGAAAGAAATAGGGCTATTTTATGGCTTTTTAAAATATCAAATTAAATTGATTTTTCAAATTTTCCCTCCCATATTGGCGCAACTGGAGTGACATAGCAACTCGAGTTTTGAAAATCTCACTAGAGTCTGAGTTGACACGAAAGAACTCGAGTCCTATCACTAGTAGATTTTGAGGTTTGATTATTCTAAAAGGGTTGGGACAAAAGCGTTTGAAAAAATTACTCTTTTGGAACTTTGATAATGGATTGAAATACTTATGTATTACCAAGAATTTATTATACCGATCAACAATATTTGCAAAGTTTGCTTGATTATACAAGCTTATATATTTTTTAAAAACCTTTTTGTTTCAGACATTCCACATCTCAATACAAAAAAAATTTAAAGCTTGAAGTTATATCAAGATAGCAACCTTTTTAAATATTAAAAAACAACATTTAAACATTAGCAAAATTTTAAAATAGCTCTTCGAGTTGGAGTTAATGTGCAACAATGTAATAAAGAAAGTTATAATTTAAAATATCTCACCCGCGATTTCGAAGACGCTACTGGTGCAGGTGTATCATCCCATTCATCATCCATATTGTTTAATTTTAATCTGTAGAACGTGTTAAAATTAATTCCAAATTAAAAAAATGATCAGTTGAAAAGATAACCTCACATTCTGTTACGAATTAAATAAAAATGATTTACACGTTTGATAAGTAAAATAATTATAAGAGTTTCTAAAATTTAAATTAAAAGTAATGTCGTTAGTTATTTTTGCAGACAAAGCTACTTTTTATCATACCGCCAAAACATACATGTGAGATTTCATTGTGAAAAAAGTCTTACCAATAACAGTTGTAACTTCTTTAAACAAATATTTTACCAATTTGTAAAATGTTTAGTCTAAAATCTGTAGATGCGTCACCACGTTAGTACATCTTAAAAATAATTATTTACCGCTAAATTTTTATTACGAAGAGACAACCAAACTGAACTTGAAATAATGTGAAATGGACGCAGTATGTTCAAAAATGAAGGCTCTACGCAAGCGTAGCGCTACGGTAGTTGCAACAACTATCAGCGATAGCAGCGCCACAATTTAGCGCGAGTATTTGAATATACAATCAGCCTAATATTTCTTCCAAAGTTAAAACAGTTTCTTTTTGTGCCAAATAAAATTCAATTATTTATAAATCAGTTATTAAAGTAGTTTTTTAACGAATACTATTTACTCAATTTACTGTTTTGAATGCAAGAAAATATTTATTAAGAGAAATAGGAAAATTTGGACTAAAAACAGCAAGAATTTCAAATTAGCGCTTTAATGTTTACTTCCAGCTTATATAAGCGTCCCTTAATTTCAAATTGTTCTAAAATACATTTAACACAATCGATCTTACAAATTACCTTTTATTTCATATCAACAGGTTACAAATAAAATGATAAAAACAATTGATGGAAACCAATTTAAAAATGAAAGTCAAGTTATTTTCTTCTTTTAAAACTTTCATAATTAGATTACATAATTTGACCTATACTAAATTTTTAATTGCTTATTTTGACTCCATTTTAATGGTCATAAAATTGCTAGAATGCAAGATGAGATGAAGTTATCATTCATAAATAAGCATTGTGATACTTTTAAGAACATTTATTTAATTATTAGGCAGCAAATGTTGACAAGAAATCAGTTACTATCTTCTTTAATTTAGCATCTACATCGGCTGAAATTGCTCCTTCTGTAGCTATAGTATGTAAGACATCTTTGTGTGTGCTCCTGTAAAAGCATTGCATTAGATTAGATAACACCTTTTTCAAAATTCTATACTTACTTAATATGTTGTGAAAATTCCTTTTCAAATGTTGTAATTTTGCTTGGATCAACTTTATCAAGATGTCCTCTTACACCACAATAGATGATTGCTACCTGATCTTCAATAGCCATAGGTACATATTGTCCTTGTTTTAGAAGTTCAGTCAAACGTACACCACGATTAAGAAGTTGTTGAGTAGCAGCATCCAAATCAGAACCGAACTGAGCAAAAGCAGCAACTTCACGGTACTGAGCCAATTCCAATTTCATAGAACCAGCGACCTAATTTAAAATGATGTCAGTCACATGTATTATTGTAAAAGAGTATTATATCACCTGTTTCATAGCTTTAGTTTGAGCAGCAGATCCTACTCTTGATACAGACAATCCTACGTTGATAGCTGGTCTAATACCTTTGTAAAACAATTCTGTTTCTAAAAAGATTTGTCCATCAGTGATCGAAATGACATTGGTTGGAATGTAAGCTGACACGTCACCAGCTTGAGTTTCAATAACGGGTAAGGCAGTAAGAGAACCACCACCGTTAGCATTTGACATTTTAGCGGCACGTTCTAATAAACGGGAATGGAGATAAAATACATCACCAGGATAAGCTTCACGACCTGGTGGACGTCTCAACAACAGAGACATCTAAAATATTTGGTTAAAATAGAAAAAAAATATAAAACACATTATTACCTGACGATAAGCTACAGCTTGTTTAGATAAATCATCGTAGATAATTAAAGCGTGTTTACCATTATCACGGAAAAATTCACCCATGGCGCAACCAGAATAGGGAGCAAGATATTGTAAAGGTGCTGCATCTGAAGCAGTAGCAGAGACGATGATTGTGTATTTATCAGCACCAGAATCGGTTAAACGTTTTAAAATTTGAGCTACAGTTGATCTCTTTTGTCCAATAGCTACATATATACAATATAACTTCTTTTTTTCGTCATCAGCATCATTGAATCGTTTTTGGTTAATAATTGTATCGATAGCCAAAGCAGTTTTGCTGTATTTAAAAACAATTTAAATAAAGCTCATGCTAATATATTTTAAGCACACATACCCAGTTTGACGATCTCCAATAATAAGTTCTCTCTGTCCACGACCAATAGGTACGAGAGAATCGACAGCTTTGATACCCGTTTGCATAGGCTCCGTTACAGAAACTCTAGGTATAATACCAGGGGCCTTGATACCTACACGGAATCTTTGTGGTGCATTCAATGGCCCTTTACCATCAATTGGATTTCCTATAATATGTATGATACAATAATTTGGGTCTTTCATTTATTTTAATAGAAAGACTTACCTAAAGCATCAACTACACGACCTAATAATTGTTCACCAACAGGAACATCCACAATAGCGCCAGTACGCTTTACTACATCTCCTTCTTTGATAAGTTTATCATTACCAAACACTACCACACCAACATTGTCAGCTTCCAAATTAAGGGACATTCCCTGAATTAATTTACGATTTAAAATTTAAAAATCACCACCGATTAT
Organism: Malthinus seriepunctatus; assembly: GCA_963924605.1. NCBI lineage: Eukaryota > Metazoa > Arthropoda > Insecta > Coleoptera > Cantharidae > Malthinus > Malthinus seriepunctatus. The sequence continues at coordinate 92,213,105 of OZ004600.1, forward strand.
TTTAATACCTTAAGTCCAGATGAAAATTCCACCATCTCTTCTGCCTGCACATTTTTGAGACCATATACACGAGCAATACCATCACCAATACTTAATACACGACCTGTTTCGTCAAGATCGGATTTTGGAGCAGAACCTAATATACGTTCTTCTAAGATGGAGCTAATTTCAGCTCCTCGATTTGGTGTGCCAACATGAAAATTACGAGCTGCTGGAGCACAAACTCCGCTTATCTGTTAACACAAATACAAGAAAAACGTAATTCAGTTGAAACTTATGAGGATTACATAAATTTGCCCTACCAGCGCCCTCCATCTCATAGGTTATGATGTTACATAATACCTCAACTTAAAAAATGAATTAAAAAATTAAATGCTGACAAATTTTGGCACTTTACATTTAACACTGACATTTCTTAATGTATTTCTCTCAATAATTATTAGGGAAAAATTAAAATCGAATAATTAAATTGATTATGTCACAAGTGCCGATTTCGGCAGGCAAATTATTTTTCGTAAAAATGTATTATGAGGTTTTCCATAATTACATTTTCTATTTTACAAGAAGAACTTACTTGTGAAACTGTATTTGGTAGCCTTCTAGCAGCTGAAGCAGCTAAACGTGCTGATAGAAGAGACATTTTTCACCTTCACTAACAGAAAATATAAAGATGGTGAGCGGAATACGTCGAATCCCACAATCCTGTGCGTTGTACGATGAGCTTTACGTCACTTTTGGCACGAAAATTAAATTTCACTATATTGAAAAACTTAACCATAAATTACAATTTTCTTATTAGGTGCATTATATTGCAAGTTAGATGGTTCCAAAATTAAATGCCACCTTTTCTACTACTTTGAAATTTAATTAATTAGTCAGTGGGAAATTTGAGTTGTCAAAAAATTGTTAAATATCAATAATTAATCGAATGTTCTAACGAATTTACAGGGTTGGCGTAAATTTGTTAATTAATTACGAATGTACCACTAATAACCACTTCAATGTAACAATTTCTTTTAATTTAAATATTTGACGACAAGAAATAAAAAACAATGGATGGGGCCATACGAGGAACTTTTTCCGTCCGTCAAATCTTGTAATTTTCTATTAAATTTCTTTTTATGTTAATGTAAATTACATGATAAAAAATTCTAGTAAAAATTAAAAAGATTTTTTTTTAAATTACTTCCGTCAAGGATTGAACCTGGGACTTCTGTGTGAAGCAGAATTTTTAGGTATAAACTGTTTAAAAATTTAATTTTTTTATAATTTTGGCATAAATTGAGTTCAAAATATTCATTATTTTATATCTTCATTGACCTAATTTTAGGAGCTTTGAAAATATTGAAAAATATACAGGGTGTTCTATTTAAATTAAGAAATTTGATCCCATTTCCGGTTAAACCGGAAGCCAAAATATAAAGTGTTTAGTATCGTGTAATAGCTAATTTTACGACCTCTCAAAATATTTAAAAATTAACAGGGTGTTCCTAAAGATTTAATTATTTTTGTAATTTCCGGTTTAACCAGAAGCGTTTCGTTAACAGAAAATAGTGTCAAATAATAGATATCCATGGGATTGATACATTTATCCATTTTCAAGTTTTCATTTCTATTACAAAATAAATTAGAGATTTTTAAAGTTTTGACATTCAAAAAATCATTATTCCCAAACGGCTCGAGAGATTTCTATAAAAATTCATATTTCGATAGATAATTACGTTGTCTGTAACATACCTATTAAAAAAAAAAAAAATATGGCAGAGGAAGTTTTGAGAAATTCCATTTCAAAATTTTGAACTACTTTGGCCCCTTAAAGGTAGGCAATTTTACTACAATTTTGAAAATTGACTTTTTTAAGACAAAAGCCCTATATTTTGGCTGTATAATGACGTTTTGAAATTTTTATAATATTAATTACCGGCCAAGTTTTTTTTCCAGTTGGCTCACGTGTGTACTATCATAAGGCTCGTCTTCACACACAGGCTTGCCTGTGCAGTGCAGGCGGCCTGCACAGACCAAATCGACGTAGAATAGCGTTCAGGCGGCCTGCAAAGTCCAAAGCGAAGCATTTAGGTGGCCTGTGCAAGCCGACTGCACCGGCAAGCCTGTGTGTGAAGAGGAGGCGTTATAGCCAAGTGAAAATGAATTTGACCCAAATTTGGAAATATGCGCCCAAAATAACCACCTTATTTTTGGACATCCTGTATAGATTTCTTATAAAAGCTTCGTTCGCCCATGAAATACTTTTAAAGTGGCTAAAATCAAGTTTCATCAAAATCGGTTCAGTAGTTTTTGCTCTAGGGGAGGGGGGGACATACATACATAGACATTTTGGTTAAAAAAATTAAAATTTTTTTTTTGCATTTTTGGAATCAGGGGGACTCAAAACGTCGAGAAATGCAAAAAAAAAAATTTTTTTTTTCGTGATTTTAACTTTTTCTTGGATTGGAAAAAGTTAAAAATAAGCAATTGCTTCTTTAACTTTTAGGAAAAGCTGAAGTACCTACCTAATAATCTTTTTCAGTAAAAAGAATCACTGCATTCGGTTAAGAAGAGCAACTCGCTTTCTTGTAAATCTAAGCATTTGCTAGCATTCTTTCAAAGTAAAGCAAACTTGGTTCATTACTCTTACTCCAATATCAATAAAATCAAATAATTACTTTTTTGCCTATGAATTTGATAACGTATTACTTATACTCAGCTCTTCCAATTTTTGAATTTAAGCCTTTATTTGTTGAACAACGATTAGAAAACCTGACTGATTTATTTGTATTAAAGTTCTTAAAAGAAATTATACTTGTATTTTAATTGTTTCTATCTGTTTATTCAAAATTTGCAAGAAATACTTAATATAAAAATTGTTTATTTAAATTAGAAAATAATTGCAAAACGATAAATTTAAGCTTTTTGCTTTTGATCTTTTTTAGCAGCCTCAGCAGCCGCTTCAGTTTCCTCATACTTCTTAATTAATTCTTCTACTTCCTTACTTGTTAAAATATGTGTTATCGTTTTATCATCGACACGAGTTAAGACTGCCATTTCCACTAAAATAAAGTTTTTAATTGTTGCAGCTTTACTTAATTAAACAATGTACCTTTCTCAGAAGTTAATTTCGTCATATCTAACGTTTTACTTAACACTTTAACAGCCAATGCCTTAGCATCTTTTAATGTCATTTCTCCTTCTTTGTATTCTTGTTTTAAACTTGAGACAGCAGCCTACAATTAATAATATTAGTTTTTTGTGCATTTTAAAATATTTCATCATACAGCACTGTTATTTCCAATACAAGTAGCTTTCCAACCGCTATAGTTTCCACTGGGATCTGATTGATACAACTGATATCCGTAATGCTTATCCCACCCCATATATAAGATTGACACGCCAAATGGACGTTTTCCTAAACAGTTTATTTGAAAAACAATTTTACATAATACTAAATCACCAACCTCCGTATTGAGTATATGCTTGCTTGACATCACATAACCAAGACACAAGTTGCTCGCATGGTATGGATTCAGCATACTGAATTAAATATCTTTGACCAATTAAACGCAATTCATTCGTTAACACATTAGCATCCGACGTAATTCCAGCTACACTGCACACCATATCACTAAAAATAATTTTTATTATACTTGAGATCAGATCTATTAGTTATGCGACATACTCATTGAGCTTGTAAATTTTTTCAGAAGTAAATACTTCATCAAGTAATTTATTAGTATTACGACGTTCAGCAGCTAAAAGAATTCCGTCATTTGCTAGTATCCCCAAGCAGGTACCTGCATGACTTATAGCTTCCATCGCATATTCAACTTGATACAATCGGCCTATGTAAAGTGATTATTAGACAAGCAATAATTAATAATTATATAAATTTACCTTCAGGAGAGAAAATGGTCGTTCGAGTATCATATCTTCGTGCCTGAAAGTTAGTTTTTAGAATATGAATTTATTTTAAAAAGAATGACAGTGCATCAATTTAAATATAACCTTAAAATATTGAAAACATAAAGCTGTGATAATATAGCTTATAAATAAACCACATTAATCTCTACAATTTGATTATTTTACGGCATTTAAGAAGTTAATTCTTACCATGTTCTTTAAATTTAATTAAATTGAAATGCAATGACAAAACAAATATCACAACTTTCAAGTTGATCCCGGTTTGGTTTGACAAATGTCAAATTGGATTGGCTACATTGCAGCAACGACAAAAACCCTAACTATTTAAATTTAGTAATTCTTAAATATTTTTAAGTATTTTATTTAATAATAATTATTAGGCAGGAACAAGTAGGAATAGTTTTGGATTAAGCTTCAATAATTGTATTTTACGACCAATTTATATAATGAACAATATTTAGATTTAATTAAATTTGGGTGATCGTTTTATTTTTTATAACCTCTCGAATACAAAGAAAAGTATCATCTGCCCCCTGCACATATCAAGAACAAAATTCGTAAAATCATAAGCTTTTTAAATTTAAATTCTAGTTTTAAATAAGAAGGAGGTAGTGCTTATATTTATTATTTATAAAAATAATTTCGGCATCATAACTAATCGGACTTTGATCTTTCTGAACTTTGTAGTTTGTATTTCTCGTCAGTTTTTAATCAATCCTCTGGGCATTTAACTGCTTTCAAACCTGTATTTTGTTCATTATTAAAAAAATATTTGTTAATTGTTGTGATATTATTTAGATTTTCAAATATCTTATAAAATGTCTGCAGCTGTAAAAGGTATGTTACCTTTTTAATCATTTAACCATACAGTTTAATCTGTATGTATCAAATATGTTTCACAGCTTTTCTTTTTATTCCGAACGAATTGTTTTAAATAAATTTAATTATTTATTATAGCTCAAAAATCTATTGAAGAATTTGTTTTGATACATACGGAGTTTTTACAGTAACCCTAGTTGAATTTAATACCACGTATAAATAAACAAAAACTTTTTTAAGGTGTTGTAATAGTTGGAGCTAAACGAACAGCAATTGGTACATTCGGAGGAAAATTTGTAAATACTAGTATCTGCGATTTGCAAACTACCTCAAATAAAGCAGCTTTAGCTGCAGCTAACATTAAACCAGAATGGATCGATAGTGTAAATATTGGAAATGTTGGAGCTGTAAGTTGTAAGAATAAGTTAATATTTCGATGTGTATTAATTGTAATTTACTTAGGTGTCTTCATCTGATGGTATTTTTATGGCACGACACAGTTTACTTAAAACAGGAATATCCCAAGAAACACCTGCCCTACAGGTTAACAGATTATGTGGATCAGGATTTCAATCAGTCGTTAATGGAGTTCAGGTTTGTTTTAATTTATATATTTTAAGTAACAGGTATCGTCAAAAAGTAAAAGCAGTTGCACAATATTTAAAATTGCATTTAATAACGGTTGTTGACATTCCCTAAGTAACTTATCAGGATAAAACAAATATGATAAGAGAACGTCAACAAATTTGTAATAAGCGAGATATACTTTTGATGATTTATAAAAACATATGATGTTAAGGCTATTATGTAGGATCATATAATTAATTGTTAAGTTATACTCCTATTATTTTTGGTTTACAAGGTTCAAAGGTTATTGCCAATTTAATTCCAATAATAATTATCCTGGATGGATACACCAGACACACGAATTAATCATAATAAAAACCCTCTAAACATAAACAGTAGTACAAGGGTCAATATTTATAATGTTTATCTAAATCTAAATATTTTATACCTTTTAAATAAATTCTTGGTCAAAACAGAAATATAGTTTTTCTTCAAACGTTAAAAAAAGTTGACATTTTCTTACTAAACAAGTACGGTTAAAGTTCTACTTTTACATCCTAGGAGGTAAAAGTAAATTCTAACCTTAAATATTTACAAAAAATTGTAACGTAAAATGATATTTCTACGCATTTGTAACGTAAAAAGGTAATGTTTTGATAAATTTTCTGTTATAATTTATTCGTTGCGTTTAATAATTAGCTTCTTTTTACAAGTTAGAGTTAATTTAAAAAAATGTTTGACAATTGAACTACAAATAATTTTCAAGAGATGGCGACACTTCAAAAATTTGTTTTTTTTAAGTTTTACGTTTGAAGAAAAAATTAAATGTTTCATACAGAGTAAAAGTATGTTTTTTGGCTCGTCAGTAGTTGTCAGACGAAACGAAGTTGAGTTGAGCCCTATTGACTTGTCTAAAAAAAGTGACACTTTTACTCCTAATAAAACACACTAATACCCTAATACTATTATGTTTCATTTCTGAGAAAATTTTATGTTCAAAAGTAGTTTTGCTTGTTTTCAAACCTCAAAATATGCGTAAATATTAAAAATTAATTTTTATAATAAAAAAGTTATTGACCATTTGCTCTAAATTTTTGGACTCTGAAAAACTAATGAAAAATTTAATAGTTGTAGTCATTCATATTCAACTTTAACAATTCAAAAAGTTGTTATTCTGATCTAATAATCAGAATAATTAAATAAGCATGTCATCGGCCTACCACATTATTAAACTTTTCATTAGCTTTTTGTCCAAAAATTTCGAAATGATTTAGAGAAAAAGCTCAAAAACTTTTTTAATATTTTCGCATACTTGGGAGTTTCTAAACAAGCAAAACTTTTTTGAAAAAATAAAAATTTTTCAGAAATCAAAAATAAATTTTTTTCCCTATTGACAACCCCATGACTGAATTAAATTGAAGGCATACTTTGCTATGATCTCAGCATTAACCGTATAATATGCGTAACAAAACGTATTTTGAAAATCCATTATCTCAAATTTTATTATTACAGGATATTTTAACAGGAGTTGCAAAAATTTCACTTACTGGTGGTTCTGAAAATATGTCTCAAATGCCTTTTATAATTCGTAATACCAGATTTGGAACTCAATTAGGAAAGGACTATAAAATAGAAGATTCCCTTTGGGTAGGCCTTACAGATACATACTGTAAATTGCCAATGGCTTTAACAGCTGAGAAATTAGGGGCACAGTTTAACGTTTCAAGAGACGAAGTTGATGAATTTGGATTAAGATCTCAAATGTTATGGAAAGCAGGTAATTTAAACTAGGTGAAATTTGTTCTAACAAAATAATAACATTGCTTGATTTGTAAAACAGCACAGGATGCTGGCGTATTCAAAGAAGAAATTGTTGGCGTTGAAGTCAAAGGTAGAAAAGGTGTAGAAACTGTGGTAACTGATGAACATCCAAGACCACAAACAACCATTGAGGGACTTAAGAAGTTGAAACCAATCTTTAAAGAAAACGGACTCGTTACAGCAGGAACTGCATCAGTAATTATTTCTTAATTACAGTATTAAAACTTGATTAATAATTTAAATAAACTGTAGGGCATATCAGATGGAGCTGGAACTGTTATTGTAGCAAGTGATGAGGCCGCAGCTCAACGTAATCTTAAACCTTTAGCTAGGATATTGGCTTATAGTACTGTTGGAGTTGATCCAACAATAATGGGTATTGGACCAGTACCGGCTATTCAGAATGTATTAAAAGTTTCAGGATTAAGTCTTAAGGATATTGATCTCGTCGAGGTATAAATATTTTGTTCACAATTAAGTAATATTATGCTAATTTTACACTTTTCAGATTAATGAAGCTTTTGCGGCACAAACTCTTGCGTGTGCTAAGGCATTAAATCTTGAGTTAAACAGATTAAATGTAAATGGAGGTGCTATAGCTATAGGACATCCCTTAGGTGCATCTGGTTCAAGAATTACCGCCCATTTAGTTCACGAATTAAGGTAACTATAAAAATTCAATCAAATAATGAATTTTTTCCAAAAACAATATAAAATTTTGTTTTTTAGACGTAGAGGAGCTAAATATGGTATTGGTTCAGCATGTATTGGTGGTGGTCAAGGAATTGCTGTTTTAATCGAAGCCTTGTAATTTGTTTAAACATTTTAATCTCCCATTTTTAATTTTATTTATAATTAAGCATCAAGATTAAGAGTATAACTATTTGAAGATTTTATATTATTTTTACACTATAATTGAAACAATTTTACTGCTAATTTAATACGTTGAATTAATAAAGAAATTTTTACCTTTTTGTCTGAATGTATGTAATACTAATTTAGATGAAATTTGATTTGAGCCACTTTAGCAAATAAGCATTTAATTAATTTTGTATAAGGTGGCCTAAAATAAGGGGGTTATTTTGAGCGCATTTCGCTAGTACTATGTTAGTACCACATCTTGCTTTTCACTAGAATACGATAAGTTTTCGATCAGCTTTCAGATAAATACATTTGCAATTTAAAATAATATTTTTGCTGCATCACTGCATCCTCAAGAGTTGTGTGAGGAATTTAAAGACGCAATGTCACATGATAATAAAAAGCCTTACAGAATAATTGAAGGGTAAATAAATCTATGTTCAAATTTATTATATGCTTTCAGTAGAAAGTTCCAAGCTAAAATCAGGAATTATTGAATATAATGATGAGGAAAAGAGTCATGAATGAAGTTGAAATATGGATGATGCCAAAGCATATTTATTGCCAATCACTACATCCTCAAGAGTTGTGCGAGGAATTTAAAGACGCAATGTCAGAAGATAATGAAAGGCATTACGGAACAATTGAAGAGCGTAAAAAAATATTTTCAAATTAATCCTAAGCTTTCTGTAAGACGTTCTAATATTTCACTAGGTTTGTTTGTGCAGCAGTTGCCAACCTTTTAAAATCATCAGACGCATGCGCATATTCAATTTCGTGTTCGAAATGTTAACATTATTTTTCTGAAGAACATTTTCAGTACAATTTATTTTGCAGAAATCTGTAACTGTTTATAATGTACTGTGGATATCAATATCTACATGTATTTGAAAACCACCCTGTAAAATAATTGATTAAATTTATTTATTTCAAATAACGCGCATTGACGCTCTAGTAATAATAAAACTGTAAATTTATAGTACTTATATTAATAAAAAACAGAAGACGCACTATTCAAATGGGGATTAATACTGGAGTTTTAAATTTGTGGTGGTGCCAATGATTGATATAATTTCGTAACAGCAGTCTGTACAATTTGCTGGAAAGTCTCATCACTGGGACATACTACTTCCTAAAATTAAGGATTATTTTCATAATAAAATGGTCTTTAATAAACGTACCAAATTCACTAAATCTATGTCAGCTCGCTTTTCGTTCACAATGACATACAATTTTTCTCCTTTAAACATTTTAGGTACAGAATCTTCACCAAACATGTCTTGAAGCATTTCAATAAGACATTCCTTAAAAAAATTATTTCAGCGACAATTTCAAATTTTATGATAAATGCAATTTACCTTAAAGTGCATCCTATCAATTTTTGCACTAGATGACATGTTCTTAATTGGCATATCTAATGATTCTGCTTGCAGTATTGCAGCAACAACAGTATCTGCATACATGTCATTAACTGGATTTGCTACCCACTAAAATAAACAATTAAACTACAAATAAATGAAAATTAAATGTATACCTCAAGAGTTACAATTTTATTTTCAATTGTTATATCAACAGCATTAAATGCTCTCATTTTTCTATCACCTTCAATCGTTTCTAATAAACCTGCTACTTGTGTTATTAAGTATCTTAGAACACTAACTGAACCCGAATAATGAATACTTTGTCTTTGCATTACTTGACTCATCGACATATCAGTGTATTCTAAAAAAATAATACATTTAAATAGACAGCTTTACAAAAAACTTGCAATTTTACTAGCTATGTCATTAGCTGCAAGCACATGGTAATTGAAGTTTCTCTTGACAAGAACACCAGACAAAACATTTCCAGGTTTAGGCTTTTCTACTGCCAAAGTGCCCATTACTTTAGCTGTTTTTTCACCTCGAAAATACAGTTCCACGGCATGAGTATTTCTTGGATTATGAAGTTCCATCGTAGTGTTTGGATCATCTTCGTATTCTCTTTGTAATGCAGCTTTTAAACGACTCATTTCATTTTGTTCTCCATGTACCAGGACCTATGAAATTATTTATTCCATTGATTTTGTTATTGCAATTCTATAATGATAAAATTACCACATGTGGGGGTTTTAACAATCGAATAAATTCGCTGGTTTGTTGATAATCTGTATGTGCAGAAAAAGATATATAATCCACAGACATTTTCAGAGGCAACTTTTGTCCAACCATTGTTGTAATTTCTTCTGGTTCTGAGAGTATAGTTTTAGCTAATGTACCTTCTACACAGTAACCTACAAATAAATTATATTAATCAAAGACACGTTAGATTAAACACACTGTGCTTTGTACCGGCTATAATAACTCCGTTTTTAGAATCAGTGCACCATGATTCAAAGAGTTCACGTGATAAACCACTTTGCATCATACCTGGAGATGCCATTATTACACATGGACCTACATCATCAAAATGATCGATACCCTAAAAATATTATTTCTGATATACAGAATATCAAAGTAGAACTAGATAACTTACTTTCAAATTGGATATGTGTTTAAATACAAAAGGATTGTTGATTGCAATTTGTCTTCGAATTTTTTCATTCATTGCATTTATGTATGTTTGATACACAGCCATACATTTTTTAGCCAAAGACGATGCATAGTAAATAGGAATGTCGTGTAATTCTGGATGTAGACTCCAATATTCGTCTAAAAGACAAAAAGTAGTATCACTATCATTATTTAAGGAACATTATAAATCTTACCTAAAATAAGCAAAAGTTCCTGTGCTCTTCCTAACGCAAAAACTGGTATAAGACATCTTCCACCTCTTGTAACAATGTCATGAACAAGGTTTGTAAACCTGCTTTCACGATCTTCTCTGTTTTCATGAATATGAGTTCCATATGTTGATTCCTGAGTAAAAAAATACACTTTATCAAATTTTGTTTAACGCGATTTTTTCTAGCATTTCAGCTCTCAGACGACAGAAATTGCAGGGCTGTCTAGATGGATATATGCTACACTTTGATTTCAAATACCAAAATGCTTAAATAGTTTAAGCTTAATTCTCAGCTATCCGAAACCGTCGTATACGACGATACGAAAGTTTTCCTATTGGTGGATATTTGAAAAATTTCGAAATTCCACCAATAGGAAAACTTTCGTATCGTCGTATACGACGGTTTCGGATAGCTGAGAATTAAGCTTTAATTTAATAGAAGAGAAACAGGGTACACTCTACTCTAAAAATGTAGTATGATAAACATTGAAGCATTGGAACGATGCAACTAATATTCGCACCTGACGAACAGGATATACTCGACGCTGCCATATATAACCGATACTAGGCTAAGCAGCAAGATTCTCTATGTCAATTTGACCCATTCGTCGCCTGGAGAACTAAGAATTTTTTTTTATAATGTCAAAAGCACTAAGGACAATTTTAGATCTCTGTTGGATATTTCCAACAGCCGTCTGTGAGCGAAATTTTGTATTGTCGGATAAACATGGTAGCCGTACTAAACAGGTTAAAATTGTTTAACAGAAAAAAATTAATATTACTTACAGTTATTAAAACATCTGGTTTTACAGTAGGTATTTCAGCAGCCATTAAATGCCTATCTTCTTGACGTGAAAAATCTCCAGTGTACAAAATCTACGATGTAATGAAACTCTTTATTGATCTACTTACTGTCATATTCTTCAAAGATGACCTAAATATGAACAGCCAATCTGATACATAATTGGAACGCATCATCAATAATAGAACTGCACAAACATTAGGCCATCTCTGATGAACTGAGCTGTACCTAATTAAAAATAATTACCTTAACACCTGCAATTTCAAGCATAAACATTGCAGCACCTAGAACATGACCAGCATTGTAAGCCCAAAACCTAATTCCAAGAACGTCTTTTTCTTCATGAAAATTTATAGTTTCTATTTTATCCATGCTCGCTTCAAGATCAGATTCAGTGTACAACATTTGATCCGTAGCAATATTACTAGCAAAAACAATATTTTTAAAGTATTCAATAATAGAGGAACACTACTTACCTAACTTTAATGTAATCAGAAAGTAACCACCTATAAATAGCTTTTGTAGCATGAGTCATAAAACATCTTCCTTTAAAGCTCGTCTTGAGTAAAAACCAAGGCAAAGCTCCACAATGGTCTAAGTGAAAACTATAATTTAAGTAAATTAAATGTAATGTTATTAAATTCGCAGGTTTCCTTACTGAGAGATGAGTAGTAAGTCAATCTCATCTGCTTCAATTAAATCAACAAATGGTAAAGCATCCATTCCTGTTAAACCAGGATGTATCCCACAATCAAGCTAGAACATATTTAAAATTTAAAATCGAGACGATATTTTGTTTACGACCTCACCATAATCTTCTTGCCTTTAAATTCTATCATTATACATGATCGTCCTACTTCTTGTCCTGCACCACTGTAATTTAAAGAAGATAAAAGTATTAGTTGTTTCACAATACATTTATTATTTTCTTACAGAGGTCTGACGATTAACAGATCACTTTCTTCAGCAGGAACTGGAAATTCGGGTTTTCTTTTAGTGGCCATTATTACCCCTAAACACAACAATCAGAAGTAGGAATTGAGTATTTCTAATTAATTAACTTAAAGAATTATTATAAAAGCATTATTCCGGCATTTGTATAATCTTAAAGAAAGTTAGGTTATGTTTATTCAATCCCCACCATCATAAATAAACTAACAAACCCCACCATGTTGTGCTGTCACGTGACGTGTCATTGCCGCTCTAGTTAAAAATTCAAATTTAATAATTATTTTAATCTTTAATAGTTGTACCATACGTTTTTATTATTATATTATATAAGTCACTTTCTTTTAATAAAGTTAGCTCTTAGCTCCAACATCTGCTACTTTATTAAGTAATTAGCAATTAATTGTTTATTAACTTTATTAATTTCTCAGATCTACACAATAAGTAAAGTATTTCGATTTACTTACTACAAATTGGTCTGCAATGTAAATAAACATAAAGTTCTTTGTTATTTTTTGTAACAAGTTTGATAATATGCGACATTTCAGTATGTGAACATTTTGTATTACAATCCACTTGTAACAATACTGTAATAATTCAAACTATTCTACTTCAATTTTACAGATTAATATATTTATTATTAAATAGTACATGTTTTGGCATTCTTAAAACAATAATAAATTAAAGCATCTTTATTAAAGTTACTTCAATTTTCACATATTTAAATCGCTACAAATAAAATTATACGTAAGGTAATATAATATTACTAAATACTTGTCGACTTACAAAATAAAAATACTTATTTAACACAACTCTTGTGTAATTGTCACGTTATACTTGTATATTGTCACTCGTCATGAATTTATAGATGAGACAAATCTTGACACAAAGTAACGTTCTTTTATTAATATTTTAAAACTTTCATTTGATGGTAAAGCAACTGTACTTTATTCACATATTCCAATATAACAAGTTCAATAATAAATACATTCAAACATTTCATAGTACATATTTTTTGATCTTTATGCATATATTTCAACAGCGTCACCACATATTATGGAATTTAATTCGTAACAAACTGTTCACACTGTTCACATTTAACATAAATTTAATTTATGTTTTTGCACAAATTGACACTTAAAAATTAGTTAAACTAAATAAAATAATATAATAAAGTAAAATAATGCAATGTTAAAATTTATACCAAAATTGTTTTTCAATATTTATAAACCTAATCTAAAAAGTTTAACCTCTATCTAACATTTGCATATTGTGCAATATATTTAATATTAATAAATTGCAATTAAATTAATCGATTTTGTTAAGCATACAAGGTTTGTAGTAAATTTAACTAAACAGAAACTAAGTTAAATTTGAGTATAATTAGTGCTTACAATAGTATTTTGTAACAATTATTATTACTCTTGATATGCTCTATTTAAAAACATTTTTAACTTAAAGCAAAATTAAATATAAATTTATCTAAATTAAATTTGGAATGTTATTGCACAATGACATTGTTTTACATAGTATAGGCAAAATTATTTGTCAAATTAAATAAAACTTGGAAATCTCCAAACATTAGAATAAAATACTTTTAGCGACCAACTTTTATTTGGAAATCAAGTAGTAAACTGTGTAGAAAAAAAATACTTGTAGCTCAACCGGCAAGTAATAAAATTTAGTATAAAATGGCACATAAAAGAGTTAAATGCATCAGTATAAATATCAACATGTGAGATACACTCATCAACAACCACATTTGAAGCAACTTGGAAACAATACCTATACAATGTGTATGTAAAGGCGTCAGTTACAAATAATACTTTGTAGCTTGCAATAGAAAAGCCTCACGTTTGCAATGCTGTGGTTATTTCATCGTGAATAGTTGCCAATTCTTGAATTCGGGATGCTAACTGTTGATTGAGAGTCACAAGAACCTGCCTTTGTGATTCATGTGCTCCTAAAGCAACATCTAATTCAGACTGTGCCAGTCTAGCCGTTGTTTGCAATTCTTGATTTTCCCTCTGAAGCGTCTATTTAAAAAACTTGCACATTTAAAAAGAAAACATACGTGTGAAAATATTACCTGAGTAAGATCCGAAATTTTATGCGATGCCACTTGTTGAATTTCTTTATTTTTAGTGTCAATTTCCATGTCTAATTGCTCAACACGATGTCTTAAATTTTGAATTTCTTTTCGAAGCTCATCAGCAATATCGCCGCCACCTAAATTACAAGTAAATGAGTTTGTTGAGATTAATTTTAATGAGAATATTACCTTTGCTATTTTCAAGATCTGACTGATATTTAGTTTTCATTCGCATATTTTCTTCTTTGTAGCTATGGAGTTGACGTTTCCATTCATCTACATTAGCAGTGCTTTCTTGTAAAGCACTGGTTAGTCTTGCATTATTACTTTTCAAAGTGGCCAGTTCAATTTCCCATTTTTTAGCATTTGCAGAACTGAAAAAAGATTTTATGGTGCTGTAATAAGCGTAAAACGTATAAACTTTAATTCTAATATTAAGAAAATAATAGGGTTTCATCATCTAGTTCCTTTAGCTCCATTGAATACTCTTTCAAAATTTGAGGAGTACAATAAATGGTTTAATAAAATTGGAGAAATTATAAGCTAAATTAATTATTTAAAAAAGGTTTATTAACGTTTTGCCAAATATATTACCTCCAATTTTATTAATTATAAAAAAAGCTAACAATTTTAAAAAGAAACCTGTTGTATTATTTTTGTGCATTTCTTTAAAAGTTTATAATGAACGTAAGCGTGTAAGCAAAATTTTTAGGTATAAACTAGCTAAAATCTAATTTGATTTTTTTTAGTTTGGCATAATTGGAAGCTCAAAATATACATTATTTGATATCTTGAGAAAGCTAATTTTACGGACTTTCAAAATATTGAAAAATATACAGGGTGATCCATTTAAATTAATAAGTTTGATTCCATTTCCGGTTAAACCGGAAGTCAAAATATAAAGTGTTTGGTATCGTGTAATAGCTAATTTTACGTGCTTTCAAAATATTTAAAAATACACAGGGTGTTCCTCAAAAATTTTGATATTTTTGTAATTTCCGGTTAAACCGGAAGCGTTTTGTTAACCGAAAATAGTGTCAAATAATAGATATTCATGGGATTGATACATATATCCATTTTCAAGTTTTCACTTTTATTACGAAAGAAATTAGAGATTTTTGAAATTCCGACATTCAAAAAATCATTACTCCAAAACGGCTCGAGCGATTTTGATAAAAATTTATATTTCGATAGAGAATTACGTTTTCTGTAACATATCCAAAAAAGAAAAAATATGGCAGAGGGAATTTTGAGAAAATGCATTTCAAAATTTTGACCTACTTTTGGCCCCTAAAAGGTAGGCAATTTTAAAAATCGACTTTTTTAGAACGAAAGCCCTATATTTTAGCTGTACAATGCCGTTTTGAAACTTTTATAATACAATTACCGGCCAAGTTATAAGGGAAAAACCACAAAATGGGACAATCGTTCTATTGGCCGCCATTAAATAAAAAGATTTGAAATTTTTTTTCCCGTTGGGGCTCAGATATACTATTTTACAGCCAAGTAGAATCGAATTTGGCCCAAATTTGCAAATATGCGCCCAAAATAACCACCTTATTTTTGGACACCCTGTATAGATTTCATATAAAAGCTTAGTTTGCCGATGAAGTAATTTTAAATACATAATAATAATTTTTATTATTGTATTTTTCGACGTTTTGAGTCACCCTGATTCCAAAAATGCAAAAAATTTTTTCGATTTTTTGAACTGAAATGTCCGTCTGTCACAGAGCCCGGGGCAAAAACTACTGAACCGATTTTGATGAAATTTGATTTTATCCACTTTAAAATTATTTCATCGGCAAACTAAGCTTTTGGGACACAGGGTGTCCAAAAATAATGTGGTTATTTTGGGCGCATATTTGTAAATTTGGCCCAAATTTTATTTTAATTTATTTTATTTTTTTGGTTTATTAAAGAATTTTTCAAGACAATTATATTTGATTTTAGCATCTGAGGGGTCATCCACTCTCAGCAGTTACTGTACAAAAATTGAACAGTAAACGATAGTCATAGCATAGGTAGTCATGGACAGTCTGTGTACAAATTCAGAACAGTAGTTGACCCCTCGGCAATTTCCTACTCTTTACAGAAAATAAAAGCTTTAATTTATTTTCATGATTTATCTATGATTTAATTTCATTTCAAAGACACATAGAGCGTTTCTTAAGAAATATGCCTTTATGAATTATTTATTGCAATTTATTCTTGTCATTCAGTTTGAATAAAGTGACCTATAAACAGTGCATGCTCATTTACGACATTTTAAACAGGAAACATCCAAATCGTAAATTTGTATGAGCTATTTTAGCTATTTTATACTCCAATAATTAACTGTACCTCGCATAATTTCAGAATAAAACCGTTTTATATGCAGTCATCGAGGCTTATCGGGTATTAATTTAAAAGATTAAATATTGTGTACTAGTTTAATTTTAAAAGTGAAAATAAAATTATGAATACAATAATTTAAAAGCCTTTAAACAAAGCTAAATTAATACTTTCCTTTAGAACCACCGGTACTAGACTATTTAATGAAAACAGATGGTTACTTTTTATTACATAATTACATTTAGTTGATTAAAGCTCGACTATATAGAGCATAAAACATACTGAGACTTTTAAAACTGTATACCTTCCTTTTATTATTATTATCAAAACATGTAATGATTGTAACGTAATAATGTTATGAAGAAGTTAATTATAGTATAGTACAAAGCACATACACATACATCCCTACATAAAGAGAAATTTAAATTAAATTAAAATACTAAACTATAAAACAATTAATGAAGCAAATTAAAATTTTAATTGATTTAAATACCTTTTAATAAAATTTTTTTAATTAGAAATGCAAATTTCTTGTATAAACAAATCGATAGAAATATATGTAACATCTATTAAGATAAACAGCAGACCATAAAAATTACATGTATCAATAAGCAAAAAACCGTAAACAGTTTCACTTTTTTCGTAGACTTCATAAATTCAAATAGTAATATATAATTAAAATTTAATAACGTAATATACTTTGTTAGTCAATCAATTATTCAAAGAGTATAACATCCAAAAAGCAAAATACATGATATGCACTTACAGAAACCTTACTCAATATAACAGAGAAAGTTAGGAAGCAAGAAATGAAGATTATAATGTAACAATTGGTAGGTGGTGTCTAGTATAAAAAGTGAATTCATATTTTGGATAGTATCAGTAGTTCGGCAGATTTTGTACAATATATTAGTACTCGATTAAAACAAATAAACAAAAATGGCTCAATACTATCAGGCAAGTTCCAAGTATTTTGTGAATGTTCGTTCAGTTTTATAACAATTTTGTAGGTACTTATCGCCCTTGCAATCTTGGCTGGGTGTGCTCAAGCAGGACTCATAGGATATGGAGGTTTAGAAGATTATGGTGGTGACCATGGAGGTGATCATGGAGGTGATCATGGACATGAAGATTATCACGTAAGTCAGATAATTTTTTAAATATCCACATTCTACATTTTATATTACAGGCATATCCCAAGTACGATTTCAACTATGCTGTTCATGATCCTCATACCGGTGATGAAAAGCAACATTCTGAACATAGAGATGGTGATGAAGTTAAGGGATCTTATAGTTTAAAAGAAGCTGATGGCACTACTCGTGTTGTTGAATACAAAGCTGATAAACACAACGGATTTAACGCTGTAGTCCATAAAATAGGACACCCTCATCACCCTCCAGCACACAGTTACGGAGGTTATGAAGGAGGGTATAGTGGTCATTATTGAGTTGTCAACTCATTTGTTCGCAGTTTACTTTAGAATGAGATGTGATAAAACTTTAAAAAAGAGTATTATGTACCTGTTAGGTATTATTTAAAAATATATTTTTATATTGATTTCTGGATTTTTATTGTAACAACAGGTACTAATAATTAGAGATAGAAACAGTTACTAAATTTATCATAATATAAGACGGTAACTATTTAAGAAAAATTTCCACTTTCCCTAACATTTTTCAATTTAATGAGGAAGATGAAACAAAAATAATTAAATCAATATTACCGATTTCTAATAAAAAAAGTAATACTAGTAATTGAAAATTAAAAAGCAAGAAAAAATGCTGTAAAAACATTCTTATGTAATAGAAATCAGAAGTATATAATTAACTTCATCACTTAAATTCTTTAACAAAAATAATTAACAACTTCAAATAACAATAAACTTATTAAATTCTTTGTAATTACTTTTCACAAAATAATATTTCCTACCCAGCTGTGTTCATGTAACAACTTAATATAATTTTATTTGGTTTTATGTATTTAAAATAGCGAAGAATATTTACATGGTGCGAAAAAGCAAAAAACTCTGGCTATCAAATACACCCTACCCTGTATTACTAATCATTCTTACCTTTGAGCAAGCGCTAATTTGAGTCTATCATTTTCATATTTCAATTGAGCAGCATCCAGCTGTGCAGTATTAACTGTTGTAGTATTTCCTGGTTGTCCATAGGATAATTTTTCTGGCTTCACTTGGTGACTTGGACTTTCGTTGCTCTGAAAACCTGACAAGGAATGACTCCGTAAATGAGGAAGTGAATCATCATCTGTTTTACTCGAGTTTAATTGTGAACCTAAGCAATCAATATTTGAAATTTTAATAAAGTAATCATGAACTAAATTAATACCTGGCGGTTCTAACAGATTTTCGCCCGATAAATCGGGAGCTGCTGTTGCAGCTCTAGCTGTAATTGGACTTGCGTTGGCACTTGTAACTGGTGTAACTGCTCCATTGGCGGTTACTTTACTTATTGCGGTACGAGTTGCTTCTTTCACTTCATTAAACTTATCGATAAACTATAAACATTGAATGTTATAGATTGTAATCAACATTATATACTTAAACACCTTCTGAAGCTCCGCTTCGGACGAGAAACCAAGTCCATAGACTGTATTAGCCCGAACGTCTGACCATTGACCAAATTTTTGTGAAGTTTTAGTAAAGGTCATGTTAGGTGTAACGGTACTGTTTATAACAGCTTTTGAACCTTCTACACTTATAATTCTATATAAACTACGTGAAGAGTCATAGAAAAACGAAACGTTTACAGCAGTACTTGAAGCAGGCATCCACGAACGTTTTGTTTTGGGGTCAATATGAAATACATGTGCCTTACATGTAAATATAGGCTGTTCCCTAAAAATGAAGGTGTATTAATTTAAGGTAATAAAAAGGGGAGTGGTTCCGTTTCAAATATCAACTATAAAATTTAAATTATAAACATTTAGGAAAGTTGAAAATTAATGTTTTTAATTTGCGAACAAAAATAAAAATAAATTTGAGCTTTTGAACGAGAAGGTAAATATTTAAAAAAATAAAGATGGTATTAAAAAAAAATTACCCCATCGTGTCCTTGCCTGACGTCATTTAGAAAATTTAACAGGCATAAATCAACTAACTAATTTATTTTTATTACAAAGATATCAATAACATTTAAATTAAATATGTTCTGTCACTTAAACTTCAGATTGACACACCATGTTTTTCTTAAATTTAACGGCAGTGCTACCAGAAGCATTTAATTTACTTTAATCGTTAAAATCCCTAATAAAAGCTAGAAAGTTAGAAAAACCCCATGGGAAAACCCTAACCAAGCGGTTGGTAATCCTGCATTGATTCTTTCTGAAAGAAGTTTTTAGAAGACCACGTTTTCTGAATTCGTCTAATATTGATAAATATTAAGTAAGTTATAATTATTTATATATTTTTAATATAATTTTTAAATTAACTATGTATTGTTTCTGCTTTTATAGTTATGGGTCGTGTGCGAACTAAAACGGTTAAAAAAGCCTCAAAGGTTATAATTGAGAAGTATTACACACGCTTGACTTTAGATTTCCATACAAATAAGAGAATTTGTGAAGAAATTGCAATTATTCCAACTAAACCTTTACGCAACAAAATTGCTGGATTTGTTACTCATTTAATGAAACGTCTTCGTCACTCTCAAGTGCGAGGAATTTCCATTAAGTTACAAGAGGAGGAACGTGAAAGACGTGATAATTATGTTCCCGAAGTATCTGCTTTGGAACACGACATTATTGAAGTTGATCCAGATACTAAAGAAATGTTGAAGATGTTGGAGTTCAATAATATTAGCGGGCTACAACTTACTCAACCCAACACAAATGCATTTAATAGACGTGCATAATGTAATTCTTAATATCTTACAATAAATTTTATAATTTAATTTGGTATTTTTGTCTTCGATATTATGTGTAAAAATTACCACGTCTGTTACCAAAAATACGAAACAGAAAGATATTACGTATACAAATATTTATTTATGTGATACAAATGTTATTTCTAAGCTTCGTAATATGAAGAACAGCTAGGAGTTCTAATTATCTGCTTGTGTTCTGATGTTTTAGTACATCACCTCTCTGAAATTTTATTATTAAGTCAAATCATATAAATATTAATTCAGAAAACTTTGGAATGATCACAATCAGTATAATCATAAAGGACTAACATTATGCTACCTGGTTATAAATATTCCTCAAATTTTATCAATATAGTTGAGGCTGATGTTTACTATTTTGAATATAGAATTAATTATTTATTTCGACTAATATGCACTAAAAAAATAAGAAATTCTAAAGCAAACAACAGGTGATTCATGCATTATTCTCTGCATTTTCAAACTATCGAACAAATCGTTGCTACACAATTTTAAACTGGACATAGTAGAATCGCTACAGGACACAAGTATTCAATGCCGATTTTAAGAGTTTAAAAAATATTGGCGAAAATTACCATCAGAATACTTTAGTTTTTGAAAACGATTCTACAGTCAGAATGAGAATACCTACAGGAAAAACAAGAATATCATGCACTGTTGAACACAGTTTTCCCCAGGTATATTTAACAATGGCACCACTACGTTTCAAAACAAGTACTATTGCTGATTCTTGTGGTTTAGCAATTACTTCTTTAAAACTTAAATATTGTAATATTTGATGATGATTTTCAATTATAAACCATGCCATTAGTGAAACTAGAAATATGCCACAAGCTGACCCTAATAATATGTAAAATATCTTTAATAATTTGGATTCTGTAATAAAAGAACTTAGTTAAAAAGTTTCACATAAACAATATTTAAAGTGAATGATTTCTATTCCAAAAATTGAGATGCAGTAGAGGACTCTCGGTTGTAAGTGGAATTCAATTTAAATAAAATAGATGATACTTGTCGACTAGTTTCGGCAATATATTTTAGCCATTATCAAGACGAAAAGATCAAAATCTCAAAGAACCTGACCAAGAATTCATCGTCGAGCATCGTCAACAACACCAGAATTAAATGATGAATCAATATAAAAATCACTAACGTCAAATAGATTGTAAAAATCGAATATTATTACTGAATAATTACAAGTATCATCTATTTTATTTAAATTGAATTCCACTTACAACCGAGAGTTCTCTACTGCAAACAATATTTACCTTTCTTTGGATTTCGAAATAACTGCAAATTACATATACTAGTATCATCATATCTGTAAACTGTAAGTTTCTTTTTATGATCAGTACATTCCTCACACAAGTCAATATCACTGTGCGACACATTATGCTGCGTTAATAAAGGAATAGTTATAGAACTCGAAACCCTTCGAATCGAGAGACCTTTTGTTTTTAATCTATCCATTCTACATTTTTTATCATTGCTAAAGAAATGTCTTTTGTGAACTTGAAACAATGCTATGTTGTTGACTTACAAATCATTGCGATTATTGTCTATATCGTCCAAAAATTGATTATTACTTTCACCGTCATCAGCATTATTTAGCCTTAAAAAATTTATAAATAAATTGTTAAATCAGTATTATTATAAATATTTACAATTCGTTTGTCCTAATCCAAAAACTTAAATTTTTCTTACCATTTCTCTTAACTCTTTTCAAACAAGAATTTTCTCTTTTAAGCATATCTACCGTTTCAAGTAATGGGTTAAGAGTTTGATTTTCGGTTTCTTGAATGCTTCTACAAACAGTGTTTCTGTACACTTATTATTTATTTATATAAATATAGATACTAACGTATTAGTTAAATGAGAAGTGTTACAATTCACATTATTTTCACTAGAATTGCATGAAGGTTCTGGATTAATTAAGTCAGAAGCAGATTGAGACATGTTTACTCCATTAGATGTACGTGTGTGAGATCTTTAAAATAAAAAATGTAATGTTAATTTGCTAAAGATATCACTGCTGTAATACCTTCTAAATTCACCTTTTGAGCGACCTTTATGTCTTGTATGTTTAGTACTTGACAAACAGTGTGAACTGCCATATAATGTAACAAGCTTCTTTTCTGGACGAATAGTACGTCTGGAAACAATAAATTGAAAAATACAAATACATAAACCGAAGATCTATATAATTACCTATCCTTTGCCTTGCACACTTCTTTATTATTTGAAACGGTAATAGCGTTTTGGGAATATGCTCTAGAAATTTGGCTATAAGAATTAAATGTAATAGGTTTAATAAAATTGTAATAATCTACTTAATACCTTTTAGTAGTTTGATGTTCCTCTAATGCGCGAAAATCGAAAACTTCATTCGAAACTACAGGTATAAAAATTTGACGAGCAATTTTGAGTTGTCAAAAATAAAAAATTATGTACTTACCAAACACCTTTAAACCAGAATTTTCGTTCTTCATGTTAGACATTGTTGTTTAAACATGAACTTACACATTGAGTTTGATGTTCATTTCTAATTTACATTTCTACTCAATTTTTAAATAAAAAAGTTAAAAAACAACTGGTTGAAAGATGACCAAGTTGAGAAAAACAATAATAGGCAGAGGTAACTAAACTTAAATAGTTACAAAATTTCTAACATCAAAAGAATGAAATTATAAGTTTTTTATTCAGTTTTAAATTACAAGCATAAATACTGACAATGGGAACTAGTCTATATAGTTTATCTGAAAATATATATAGTACCTTTCCTAATAAGTTTTTATCACTATATTATAAGGGAATGTATAAACATTTTTTTAAATTTAATAGTTGACAGAAATTGGTCCATTATTGATTATACAATAACACTTTTACATTAAACGTATTAAATAGTTATTACAAATACTCGAGTTTATGCATAATTAATTTTAAATCAAAAATTTAAAACTCATAGAGCAATGGCAGTTATTTAATACTTATAACTTACATAATGTTTCTTTGATTTATCGATAAGAATTTCAAACTCTTTAAATTTTAAAGATATACCTACTTATCCAAAAATTCTAGATGTAGTGGCAGTTAAAGATTAACACATCTAGAGACCAAATTCTGACAACTACGTACAGTTATGAGCTTTTAATTTAATCACAATATAAAGTTACTGTGCCCCAATTCTTTAAATTTGATTTACTTGCTTAAAATATTAACATCAACTTAAGTGCAGTTGAACACACTAAACTAACAAAAAACGTGCATTTCGCCAATTAATATTATTATAAAACGCAACTTAATTTGACTAGGATTTAAATCTTAACAATTATAAAACGTAACTTAATAAATAAAAATTTTAAAGCCAGATTAGATAATAGACAGATATTTAAAATGTAAGTATTACAAGCATAAGTCACTAATTATCTTCATTACCAAACAATAATACTTGCAAGTGATACAAATAATTCTCCACATTTTTAAAATCACAGAATTGTTAAAAACACGAAAACAATACGAAAATTAGTTAAATACGAAATTAGTAAAAAAATTCATATCAAAATACAAAACTGCAACCCGCAGCAGTTTTGTTACAGGAATTCCATTTGAACAAGTATTTCCATTAATATTATCAATCACATAATTCTTAAATGTACAGTAAAATAAAAATGGACATCAATTTATCTAATAAATTTAGTAATTTGTCATTTTTAGTATGTACAAAATTTGAGATCTATAAAGGACGATCTTTAAGAACAGTTTGAAAATTAAGAAGGTGATTCCTTAATTTATTATACAAAAGTATGGAATAATAGAATTATTTTCTTTTCTAATGCGAATCTCAAAAAACAGTTAGACACGTTAAATTGATTTATTCTAAAACAAACATTTTCCCATAATTTCTAT
Source organism: Malthinus seriepunctatus (assembly GCA_963924605.1). Classification (NCBI taxonomy): domain Eukaryota; kingdom Metazoa; phylum Arthropoda; class Insecta; order Coleoptera; family Cantharidae; genus Malthinus; species Malthinus seriepunctatus. The sequence continues at coordinate 92,237,838 of OZ004600.1, forward strand.
TTTTTTATCCCTTTCGAGCAGTGAGTTGATCGAAGCTTTTTTTAAATTGCAACTTTTAATTTTTTAACTTTTCGATTATGAAATTCTGATTTCAGAAATATGCACATGTTTGCTTTTTAGACTCACAGTTTTGAAGATATTCATTTTTAAAAGTAAGAAGAGTGGTGGTGTTTTTAAGTAAAATTTTCGCAAAGTAAAAATTTTTATTAGATAAACGATGTTGAAAAACGATTGGTTGAATATTAATGCTAAAACTCATAAAAAGCATTTCATCGATTTTCCAAAAAAATTATTTCACTTGATCATTGATAAAATCCATATCAGTATAATAATTTTCGTTAAAAAAACTAGGAAATGCTGTTTGAAATGCTGAAAATGAGTTTTAGTATCAATATTACACCAAGCCAGCATCGTTTTTTTTTCAATAAAAAATTTTTACTTCGCGAAAATTTCATTTAAAAACACCACTACTCGTCATACATTTAAAAAATTATACATATCTTCGAAACTGTAAGTCTGAAGGGTAAACATGTGCATATTGCTGAAATTAAAATTTTATAATCTATCCAAATATAAAAAAAAAAATTAGGGGTTGCAATTTAAAAGTCTTTGATGACGTCACTGCTCGAAGGGAGTGAGGGGTAGAACAATGAAAATTATTGGAAAATGTTTGTTTTAAAATAAATCAATTTGACGTGTACAACCGTTTTTTGATACTGCTATCAGGAAAGAGAATAATTCGATTATTCCATACTTTACTTGCGCGACAAAAAATTCCTATAAATTAAATGTATGTCTTAAAAATTCATTTCTTCATTTTTAAATTGAACATTCTGTCTCATACAAATTAAGCCACAACATAAACTTAATACAAATTTTATCTTTCATTTTTGGAACGTATTTAAAGGCAACCATGTATAACATACGGTTTCTAAAGACTGAAAATAAAGAAAAAATATAATTGCACTACCCACTAAACCTGTAAAAAAATCTGAAATAAAATCCGGTCCATTACATAATGATAATAGTTGTGAGCTGCCACCTCAAACCTCAATAATTAATATATTTAATTTCCACTTCAAAAAGCCTTTTTTTTTAAATATGATATAAATTCACAAGGTTTGTGAATTTTAAAGTCACAATAAGGAAAATTATGCTATGCAATTTCAAAGGCCTAAGTTTATAAAAAAATATTCTAATCTTTAAATTTATCAGTACTTTTTTGTGTCCATATAAATTTTAAGCTTCATGTTCATTACTATTAATACTAATTAACGCTTCTGTTTGCTCTGACTGTAAGTCTGCTATTCTGCACCTAAGAATTTTTGGTTTTCAAATAATTCAAATTTTATTTATTATAAAACATACCTAACTCCTCTGGACCGTCGACATAAAATATTGTAACCATTACGCAAAAGATCAAAAAACGGATCCCAATTTTCATAATGAGTAAGAAGACTGACGATTAGAAACGCTACCATCACTGGAATTGTACCAATATAAAATAAATAGGAATACGATACTTTCTTGAAAATCACATCTGTTAACATTGTCATAGGAATTGTTAAACTTATAGCAACTGTTGCAACTAATGAGGATGTTAAAAAGCAGCCCCTAAAAATAAATTACGACATTTAAACAACCTTAGAAATAAAATAGAAACTAACCATAGCCACAGAGCTTCAGAAATTACTGTCCCCACTACACCATTAAGTAATAAAAACAGCCATTGATTTTTTGTGGGCCATTCAAATGTTTCCCAATTACTATAATGAAGAAAAAAGAATAATGGCCACAATAATATAAAATTAAATAAACCCACAAATCCTACAAAAAAAAATTAATTTACTATTATAAACAATTATCTGTATTTACCAAAAAATATAGGAATATCCATTTTGTCTTCGTGATCAACTTTTTTTCTTAAAAATACTAAATATGCGGCATATGCAAATGCACTTATTAAAGATAATACTGAGCCTGTTGGAACATGTTCGATTTTAATGTCTGAAAGGCTAACAAACACCTACAAAAATTTAATATGGTAAAAATAAAAATTTTTCCAACAAATTACTCACCACTCCAAACATACACAAAGCTACAGCTATAAGTTTGGAAAACGTAAACCTATCTGCAAGGTTTGATGGAAAAAAAGCCGATAGCAAAAGTGTAAATAAACTCGAACTGGAAGATAACAGATTTACAACTCCGGCTTCAGTCTTTGCTAATGCAAGTTGGTAAGTGTAGTTAGCCGAAAACCACTAAAAGAGTGTATAAAAATTTATATATTACAAAAATAACTTTTATGGCTTACCAATAAACAAAAAATAAAAGCAATTTTAGCTACTTTATAAATTGGAAGTTTACTAGCAGCTCTCTTAGCCAATTCTCCAGCTCTTAAACTAGCTTGATACGATAGTCTAGCTAATAATGCTTCACCTGCTTCGGACTCAGACATATGCCTCACCTCAGCTATCTTATTAAATCGAACTGAACGTATGGACGAATCATCACTTTCAGTACCTGAATTACGCTCTATATTTTCTCTATCTGGCGTCTTAACCGGAACATAAGTTGGATTACTCTACAATTGAAAAATTAATAAAGTATTAAAGTATTAATTAGTAACTTACAAGACTAGACATGGAATCTGAAAAATAATTTTCTTCTTCTATGTTTGGATCAATAAACTGAAAAACATTTTACAGTTCTTTTAATTTATCTTTATCTTAATTAAAATCTCACCATATAATTTGTGGGAATGTTATAGTAATCTCGCCAGGGAGGCCATATACAAAATCCTAACAAATATAATGTAAATAGAGATGTTTTAACGTACGTACTAAAGAATGGTTTTTCAAAAGCTTCTTCATGATAAATAAACTAAAAATAAGAACACATATTAGTATGCATTGTGCACGAACAGTAAATTATTACTTTAGTAAGTTCAGATGATGATACCCAAAGAACGTTGACTAGTATAAGAACGAATAAACCCAAAATTAGACGTTGGGTTTTTGACAACACAGAATTAATACTCATACGTTCCATAGTTAGCAATAATAAGCTTTCATTGCGAACTTTACATTCGTAGAATTTTGGTCGACTACTTAGTAAGTTGCTAAAGCTCGAATTAATGTAATTTTACATTTTTTAAACATAACTATAATTTTTGATAATATTAAGTAAATTGCATTGTATAAAAGCACATACTAATAACTATTTAGCAATAAAACCTTAAGAATAAATAAAATACGCATCCAATGTTTCACAAATTTGACAATTAGAGGTTAAGTTTTACGTCATTTGATATTTTTTAAATACTTGGTTGTAAGAGTCGCTGCATAAGTGTTAGGCGTATTTTTGATAGTTTTTGAATTTTTTTCCAAAAATGCTATCTAATTATTAAATTATTAGAATTCTTTTCAAATTGACTTAGAAACACATTTTTTAATAAAAATTAAAATGTATAAAAGAACAAAAAGTAGAAATATGTAGTTTAATATATTTCTTCTAATTTTTCATTTTCCAAAATTTTTACTTCATTTAAAATTCAAAAGCATTATATAACATTGTCGATGGTATTTATAAAATATAGTAAGTACTACATAACCATTTTATGATTGTTATTACGCTTTAACCTGTTTACCTTGTTTCCTAGCAACTACAATGTACACTAGAAGACGTGAACTAACACCTGAAGTAAAAATTTTTCAATTTTTTTCGTTATCGACAATAAATTAATATATAATGAGTCAGAGTATTGTAGCCAACGGAAAGCAAGATATCCGCTTTTCATCAGTAGGTAAGTATTTTAATTAAAAGAGAAATAAACATCTTAATGAAAGAATGTTTTCCAAATTATAGCAAAACATAAGAAAATGGCTACAGCACTTTTTGAACCAGATCCAATAGAAAAATTAAATTGGTTAATTCATTTACAGCATGTCAGAGGAGAAACGGCCAAATGTAAAGAACTGATAAAAAACGAAATTAACAAAACTCAAGGAAAACACGAATATGCTTACTTTAAACAGGTATGTGTATTGGGTATCCAAAACATTTATTATTTAGAAATACAAAATTTTTGGTTTATTAGGGGATTATATTGAGAGAAGAGAAAAAGATCCAAGAAGCTTTAGAATCATTTCAAATATGTTATAAATTAAATAACGAAAATACTGATAATATTAAAGAAGTTGCAAAATGTTTGTAAGAAATTAAATTAAATTTTTAAATTAATTAAAATATTGTAATATTTTTAGATTTTTGTTAAGGAAATATCGTCTTTCTTTGGATGCCTATTTAGAAGCAGAGAAAGTTTCTCAAAAACCAGATTGGGATATTTATCACAACATCGGTAAGAATTACCTTGCTCTAAAAATTAAAATCTGTAAAATATGAAAGTAATCCTTTATTGCTTCCATTACCTACTTGTTTACATTTACTTTAAAAATCCATAAAAGTTACATAATAAATAAGCAACCCATCATTGATTTTATACGCCAACCCTTTGTTAATTCAATTTTAATTGGTATGAAAAACGTTAACCAATTTACCTATTTTAAATTTCCTCATGAATGTTAAATTGTGCTTACATTGAATAAAATTAAATTTGCATTAGGACAATGCTTAATGTTTCTTGGAGAAGAAGAAAAGGCTCAAGAGTATGCAAGACAGGCTGTCCATTTGGGAAAACAAGAAAGTTCTTATTCGCTATTAATTAAACTTCTTATCGGAAAAGGGGATTTGCAATCTGCAATTGCAGCGTGTACCTCAGCATTAGAGTAAGTAATCTCTCTATTATACAGTTTAGACAAATAATTTGAATTCGTAGGTTTTATTTTTCACAATAATTATTAGGAGTTAGTAGTAGGGGAAGATGGGGCAGAGAGGACCGGTGAGGCGAAGGGGACCTCCCCGATTAGTTTAAAACCAGGTGATTCATCTATAAGTTAACAGCCAAAATGCATAATTTACACATTTGGTAGTATACCTAGCGATTCAAATAGTTGTATTGTAAACAATCTTAGTCTGTACAAGATGAATTCAAAATTTACGGGAAGTGATCTAATTTTTAAATTTTGTTAGTTTGTTGTTATCTTTAATATGAAACGTGGTTAATGATAGCTCATCGTCATAAGTTATTGTTAAGATACTAGTTTAACATATTCAAGTGAAAAGTTTGACCTAACCTATAATCTTTAGCTTATGAACCTCCAAACAAAGAAAAGCGAGCCAATGGGGTACAGAGGTCCGCTTGATTCAATATGTGTTTTATATGGTATATCAGCATCTGTAGTTGTGTGTCTTCGATTATTTTATTTACGACGAAAAAAATGAATTCACTGTATAAAAGCGTGTCCAGTAGGGTCTTTTGGATATTTTAATGGTACTGGATAGATGGACAATGCCTATTTTATAAAATACTTAGATCATTTTATTCAACACACTAAAATGAATACTTTTTTTGTAATATCTCTTTTTAAAAACTTATCTTAAGTTGTTATTATTTTGTCAAAATTATAACATGATGAAATAAACTGATAAAAACAATATCACAATCATTTATTCAATTGGCAAATAATGGTCCTTTTTACCCCACTTGCCGGTCCTCTTCGCCCCGCTGTACGGGGCGAAGAGGACCACAGGTAATCGCTCTTTTATCTTTAATTACAGCGATTTGCAGTAGCAGTTAAGAAACAATATTTTACTTATGTTTCAGGATATGTACCTAGGTGATTCAAGTATTAGTTTCCCATTAATTGAATAAGAATAAGAGAAATTGATAAAAAAGGCTTACTATGTCCTCTGTGCCCCATGTTCCCCTACTACTCTAGTACTCTAGTACTACTTCTACCACTTTCAAATTCATTTGGCCAAACTGTATTTCTTTGCATTGTTGATTTTTAGTCTCAAGTTATGTATGGTAATAAATTTTATTGTTTTCATCTAGTCGAATTCCTGTTGATGATCATTTAATGTGGGTGTGGGATGGGCTTTGAATATTTATTTATTTGATGTATCTGATTTTGTAACAATACTTGCAAGTCGAGTTCGAATAAAATATATTATTAAATATTCAATATAGAAAAAAGAAGACGAACTTATCAATAATAAATATATTAGGTACTACATAAGTTCGACGTAGGCAGCTTTATTTCATAAAGTAGAAAATGTTATTATTTTGTATGTAAGACTTTTATTTGATTTTTCAAGAGATTTTTACATTTTAATACAAAATTGAGGTGAAATTGGTCTTTGAAAATTGAATGAATTGGCTTGTACGATGTACTACGTACACATTCATTTATACGTGGTACATGGTTAGTTAGAAGTATGGAAACGGTGATTTTTTGTCATTAATATTCATTTTAGGAAATAATGTTCAATATAAAAGTTTTTTATGAAATTTTTATCTACATTTAAAAATATTTGAAAATTATTTTTCTTCAATTGTTTTTGAGTTACGTCTATTCGAAAAATTGTTTTAAATGGTAACGTATTAATTTTATGCTACCATTCGATAGAGCATTTTTCTCTCTTTACAATAGCATTAAAAAAATTTTTTTGAATTTTATTTTTATAACACTTTTTCGACAAAATGCTGGTTAAAGTATTTTCGAATGGTAGGCAATAGTAGGTTACATCTAAGATAAACAAAAGCGGAGCGATAAACAAACTGAGCGAGTTAACTGTGATTGGTTATTGTTTACTCGCACGAGTTTGTTTATCGCTACGCTTTTGTTTTGTTTATATGTATGTATACATCATGTATGTATCATTAGGCCAATTTTTTTAGGAGGAATGAAAGAAATGAAAAACATTAAAAATACGAGGCTTATCGTTTTCAAAACAACCAGAAACTTACACAAAGAGAGGAGGAAACGCGTACGGACTTTTGCTTTCTGACGTTCGATTTTTAAACATATTATTTACGGATGAAGCAATAACTTTCAATTTACGTGAAGGGGTAAAATCACCAAAATTTTAGATACTGGAGCAACTGCACCTGCATCTTACGTCAAGAAGCCACAGACCCTAAAAAGTGAATGTTTGGGCAGGATAATAGAAAATGATATAATGGGACCATTCTTTATTAAAGGCAATTTAAACGAACAAAAATATTCTTCTGAATAATAGAATTATTTCTCGTGAGAATTACATTTGAATATGGATGAAATCTAGTTTCAGCACTACGGGCCTCCACCTCACTACACAATGGCAGTACGAAATTACTTAAACCAAATTTTTCTACGTCGTTGGATAGGACGAGGGGGTAAAATAAATTGCCGGCGAGATCTCGCTTCATCGATAAATAATATTTTATTTAAAAATCCTGTGGGCTATATTGTTGATCCTTTTGACCGCAGAAAGCAGACCACAAGTCGGAAAGCAGAAGTCCATAAGCGTTTCCTCATCTCCTTGTATAAGTTGTGGTGGTTTCAATAACGATACCTAAGACTTGTATTTTTGACGTTTTTCATTTCTTTCAATCTTATAAAAAAATATTTTGGTCTAACAAGAGGTGTAAAACGTGAAGTTTCTCAAAGAACACATACGAGAAAACGTTGACACCAACTTTTGCGATCGTCGAATTTCGATCTTTATAATAATTATTATCTAAAATTAATTTACTGCATGTTGGTGTTGCAAATTAAATGGAACGCGATTTAGCATTGCTGTCAGAGGTTGTCATATAAACGAACTGTAACAATATCTTACAATCGACGTTATGTTGGCTATGTTGCGTTGTTAATGGTATTCACTGTATAGCGACTATTCCTAAATACTTTACCGGCCATTTCCTCGAAAAAGGGCTAAAAAAATAAAGTTAAATTTTTTTTAATACTATTGTAAAGAGAATAAATAAAATGCTCTATCGAATGGTAGAATAAAATTAATACGTTTCTATTTAAAAAAATTTAGGAGATAGGCGTAACTCAAAAACAATTGAAGAAAAAAAATTTTCCAAGTATTCTAAAATACAGATAAAAATTTAATAAAAAATTTTTATATTGAACATTATTTCCTAAAATGAATATTAACGTCAATAAATCGCCGTTTTCATAGTTCGAACTAACCCTATATAAGGTAGGTATAGGAGTATTTTTCTAAGAATGCGTTTTTGACACTTACCGGAGCAAACCTAAAGTTAGTTAGAAATGTGAAGAGACAATGCAGTTAGGGACTATTTTAATTTGGCATCCCTGTACACTACAGTTGTCACATTACAATTTAATTTGTTTGAAATTCAATGTTTTTTACCTTGATTTGTTGGTATGTGGCAACCCTGCGCTGTCATTATGAAACTTCAAAAACGCATTTTAAAATAAATACTCCTAAAGAGCTAAAATAATTTAACCTGAGGTAAGTTCGCGCAGGTTTGGCCACGCCCCTTTAATAATTTAAACACGTTGACTACTGCGTTGGTGGGAATAAATACCAATTTAGGTATCTGCGCATGTCCACAGCTCCTCAGAATAAAATATTATTACTGTACGTACGTGTCTCTAGAATTATTTTAACAAAAGCAATTTTTTAAATATTTCTTAAAAGGTTAAAAGAGAGCAAACTGAGGAATACCAAAATAAAAATAATAACCATTGCCATACATAAAGCTATTGAAGAAAATATATGGAAGACCAATAATTTTCTGTCGTTACTGCTTCTTGTCTTCTCTCGTCATGTCTTCGAATGGTTTCTGGGAGCCATTGAACAACAAGCTCTTATTTTTATCATAACTTTACCATTGGGAAAACCCTTGGCAGTTTTAAATTCAAGGTAAAAAAAATCGTCCGACTACGGGTGTAGATGGGATTTTATTATCTTATTCTGAATCCCAATATTGAGCAAAATCATCTTCTTGGGACTTTCATTTCTCTGTTTCGTGTTGTCTCTAACCAGTATTCTCCTGCTACTTTAATGGGTTTATTCATTCCAATCTTTCTCTAGGTCGCCCTTTTTCTCTTTCCGCTGATTATAGTGCCCACGACGTTATCATTTTTGTCCATTTAGCTTCCATTCTGTTCACATGGCCAATTCAGTTATATTTTAAAACTTCTTGATGCAACAAACAACATTCCGAATTTTGCCCATGTGTCATTTTTACGTGGAATATTATTTCTTCTCTGCCTGTGATAATATTTATAGATAATTTGTTATAGTTCGATATAAATAATATTATTTTGGCATCTTCGTTGGTACCCAATGTAACAACGGTTTTACCACCCTGGGTAGCTTAGTGAAGAAAGGGAGGGTTCGTCGGTAATAAAACACACGGCCCACAATAAAAAAATATTTATTCAAAATAAAAGAAATAATTATTAGTACTCTTAGGTACCAGTACAAAATAAAAAAAAAAAAAAATACAATACTTATTAAATGCCCAATAAAAATATAAATACTGATATGACTCGGCCACTAGGTTTCCACCAGACCTCGAGACCCGTCTCTTAAGAGATATCTTTCTCCGTCGAGAAAGACCACAGAGTCCCAGTGGACACAGGGAAGTTGTTCACCAGACCTCGAGACCCTTCTCTGACGAGAAAGACCACAGAGTCCCAGTGGACACAGGGAAGTTGTTCACCAGATCTCGAGACCCTTCTCTGACGAGAAAGACCACAGAGTCCCAGTGGACACAGGGAAGTTGTTCACCAGACCTCGAGACCCTTCCCTTGCGAGAAAGACCACAGAGTCCCAGTGGACACAGGGAAGTTGTTCACCAGACCTCGAGACCCTTCCCTTGCGAGAAAGACCTCAGAGTCCCAGAAACTAGAAAGAGAAGGCAGTTGTCCAGACCTCGAGACCCTTCCCTTGCGAGAAAGACCACTGAGTCCCAGAAACTAAGAGGGTTGGTAGTTGTCCAGACCTCGAGACCCTTCCCTTGCGAGAAAGACCACTGAGTCCCGGAAACTAAGAGGGTTGATAGTTTTCCAGACCTCGAGACCCTTCTCTGACGAGAAAGACCACTGAGTCCCGGAAACTAAGAGGGTAGTCGTTATCCAGACCTCGAGACCCTTCTCTGTTGAGAAAGACCACTGAGTCCCGGAAACGAAGAGGATTTCGTACACCATATCCCGAGACCTCTCTATGAAAGGAGAGACCACTGAGTCCTAGTGTACGAGGGAAAATCACGGGCTTGCTGAAGGCAACACGGAAAATTAAATAAAAATTAGTTAATAAACTAAAATTAATTAATTAATTTAACACGGGAAAAAGTAATTAAAAAGGAATAAAATAAAATAAATAATGAACGCGGGTTTGCTGAAGGCAAAGGGAAATAAATGAAGGGAAAATTAACAGCGCGCTTCCACTCACCACGATGGTGAAGATGGAAGTCCGTTATCAAAATGGAGTGGAAGCTTTTATTGGAAACCCGGCGACCAACTCGGATGTACTCGACAGCCAATAGGAAAGCAGCAAAAGGAATTGAATCAAAGAGCGACTATCAGTTAATTATTAAAAATAAATTAATAACTTTTTAATTAGTCCGAGCTCGAGTATAAAAATTAGCTCAATGGAACCGCAATAAAATTACAAGACCATCGATGTAAAATTTATAATTATCAATTAAAATTTCAGGTCTAAACTAATTAGTAAAAATTATTTAAAGGGTGGAAAATATTCAGGGTTGTTAATTAATAAAGAAAGTGAAAGAAAAAAACCACTAACTACATCCTATCACTAACTGTAACACTTCACGTGTTTTAACAATACATTTAAATTTAAATATTCAATAACTTTTCAATCCTATAATTAAAAACTATTGATAACGAAATACTTGAGTGATAACGATGAAATAATTTTTCTAGGGTTAAAAATAATTTAAAAGTTAAACTAAAAATTATACGGAAGCTGTAGCTCATCTAGTTGTCAAGATACAAGGAAATCAGTGATTATCGTTGATAAAGCTGATAGCAAAATAAGGAACATTAACAATACGTAATTCTGGTCCAATCTTGATGAGATTGGACTCAAATGAAAGTGCTTGAAGAGCTGAACACGGCATTTAACATTTATCTCCATTTCGATCTCAGGGGCGGCGCTAGGGGAAAACTAAAGAACAAAATGACAAGTAGCTGCTTTAAACGGTACAAAATTTCCAAGATGCTGTAATACTGTACCAGTATTTTGGTCCAGCATCTGGATAAAATTCTGCATCGTTACACCAATGATCAATGACCCACATATCACTTTATTTCTAACTCCGGTTCTGTTATGAAACAGGATATTGCTACTGTAATATACAAAATACGATACTCTAATAATGAATTTAAAGTTAATAAAATGAGCTGCTTTTGAAACAGCTCTCTTCAAATAAAAGATGCGACGTAAACCCACACTTTCACAAACGTAGTTTGTTGTTGTTGATGAAGCTAAAATGTAATTTAAATAAACTTTTACACTAATTTTGCCATGTGAAATTTTAAGTAAATTTGTTTTTTTCTAGTGCGTGTCCGGATAGTACAAATATGTTGACGGAATCTGGATTGCTTTATTTAAAAGCTGGACAAACACAAAAAGCGTTTGAAAGTTTAAGTTTAGCCTTAGCTTTGGATTCCTCATGTTCACAAGCTTTGCTAGGAATTGGCTGTATCACACAGGTGCTATTTGATGTCAAGTGTTTAATTGTTTATTAAAGGTTTTGTAAAACATAGGCTCACGAAGAATATGACGTGGCGTTGTCTAAGTATAAAATTGCTGTGCAAATGAATCCCGATTCTGTTGCTCTTTGGAATAATATAGGAATGTGCTTTTATTCTAAACAAAAATATATAGCGGTAAGTTGAAAACAATATTTTTTTGTTTGACTATCCAATCCATCATCTAACTATCAGGTAAATTATTTTTCATTTTGCTTCATTGACTCCACTACACTCTGTATATTTTATAACTTAACAATGGGTGCATTCACCGGACGTAACAGTTGTGGAGCAGCTACCAACTGCTACATCATTAGCGCTACTATCGTGCGGTAATTTTGTTAAGTGGACAGGTATTGAGATAATTCAACATAACGCAAATGAAATGCGCTCGATAAAATGGCGACAGCTCCGCATACGCTCCCAAAGAAGGGGAAGTCACCGCTCACCGAACGATTTGGTAACGGCTCCACAACTGTTACGTCCGGTGAATGCACCCAATAACAATATTTTAAATATTTTACCAGACATATTTTTTAACAATGAAGTTTGAAAAACAAATAGCAAAAAAGAGTATTTTATAGTTATAAAATAAAGCAAACTCATCCATAATGTATTGGAAATCCATATTGTAAAATGCATTATAAACTTTTATTTCAGGCAATAAGTTGCTTAAAAAGAGCATTATGGTTATCACCGCTCAATTGGAAAGTACTTTTAAATTTAGGACTAGTACATTTACAAACTCTACAACCGGCGTCTGCATTTAATTTTTTATGTGCAGCAGTTAATCTTCGTTCTGACGTAGGATTAACTTTCATGGCTCTTGGATGTAAGTGAACAAATAAAGCGTAGTAAGGATATAGATGTAGTTCTTAAGTTCTTACACCATTGAACAAGATTAACGTTAGGACTTCCTTCATGAATATCAATGGATTTGAAATAAAAATAAATAAGAAGAGTATTATGTATCGAGAGTGTAAATAAGAAAACTAGTACTGAATTTTAAAAATCGCTTACAGTTTTCCCGTTGAAAATTTATTTTATATCTCGGACATTTATTCGTGTTTTCTATACTTACATGTTGTTCTTCCTTAATAACAGTCTTACAAGTTACAAGTAACTGTACTACTTCTTATATTGTAATTAGAGGATTAATTTTAACTTTGTAGAAACTTTTGGCGTTAAGTGTAATTTTCATGACAGTATGGAATAATCTTAAAATTACGTGAGTTGAAAGTACTTTATAAAGCAACCATAATAATTAATAATATTATCTACAGTGTGTGTATGTGTATGTGTATATAGGTAATGAAATTACAGAAAACTTCTCGTTAAACTTGTTTACAAAATTAGGAAACAAATTAAAAATAAATATTTGAAGCCCACTCTCCATTTCGTATTACAGGTGCAAATATTGGGAACACGTAAAAAAATTAAAATATATCCAACTATTTTGCGTGAATATCAGTTTAGACGACTTTCAAAAATTTTAGATTGCGAAGACCTTTGAAGGGTTTGAGCTTTGACCTTTGAGCCAATCAAACAAAGTTTTCAAAGAAGCGAAACTTGTAGCCCTTAACGACTTTTGACTGCAACCTAAAACCTTTACAAAATGTAGCAAAATTCTACAATATAACAAAACTCCACAAATAGTACGGAGGATACAGGACATATGTATAAATGTATGTATGTATATGTATTACCGCGTTTCGATGCACTAGAACCATATAGTACAATCTTGTCTGATAAGACCAAAGAAATATTTGAGAGGGCGCTGTACATCCTTTTTCTTTTTAAATAAGATATTGGTCGTACTTTTTCGTAAAAAGTACCACTACCGTATATTATAAAGGTGCTGAATCGATCTGTGACCATGCTGAATCCGTCTGAGCATCCCCATAGGCGCAAAACTGTTATTTTCCTCCTTGGCGCTGTAAAAACGCTCTCTTAAAAGGTTTAAAAGAGGTCCAGTAAAATGGTACTGCACTTTTGGTTAATGGAATGAAACTCGGTAGATATGTTTACTAGGATCACAATATAGAGAATGTCCGATGAGACCAAAGAAATACCCGTGGGGTTATCCACTCTCTGCAGTCAATGTACAAAAATTGAGCAGTCACTGGTAGTCATCTGCAGTCAATGGCAGCCATAGCATATGCAGTCATAGGCAGTCAACTGCAGTCAGTGTACAAATTCAGAACAGTGGTTGACCCCTCGGAAATACCCATAAACAATACCCAAAATAATTTTAAAATAGAGCGATTTTAAGACGTTTGAAAGAGCGTTTTTACAGCACTAGAGTAAAAGATGGCGATTGTAAGCCCCTGGAGTTGCTCGGATGAATTCGACATGGTCACATTGATTCAGCACCCTCAAAATGTAGGGTAACAATACTTCTCACAAAAAAATACGACCAACATCAGATCTTGAAAAAAGAGACATGTACAGCAACAGTGGCCCCTTCGAACATTTCTTTGGTCTCATCGGACAAAATGACTCCATATGATCCCAGTAAACTATTTGCTGAGTTTTATTCCATTAACCAAAAGTACAATATCATTTTACTCGAGTTTTTTTAAATTTTTTTAAAAATCGTTCTTACAGTACCAGAGTAAAAAATGGCGGTTTTATACCCATGGGGATGTTCAGATGGATTCGTCATTGTAACAGATCAATTCAGCACCCTCGAAATATACGACAACAACACTTTTCACCAAAAAGTACGACGAATATCAGATTTTAAGAAAGCGATTGCATCGATATTTCTTTGGTCTCATCGGACAAAATTGATCAATATGGTCCCAGTAAACTAGGTACCGAGTTTCATTAACCAAAAGTGTAACGTACCTGAGGTATTCGCCATGTATAGTGAGCATTAAAGGGGGCGTACAGCGGCCCCCATCGAATTCTTTTTGGTCTCATCCGAGAAAATTGATCAATATGATACCAGTAAACTATGTGCCGAGTTTCATTCCATTAACCAAAAGTGCAGTGTCTTTTTGTCTAACTTCCGTACTAAAAATTCAATAAAATAAATTGTAAATACAGGCGAGCAAAACCTCACCAAATCCAAGCAAATTAAACAAAACTAGCACTTTAAGAAAATTTAATAATTTTTAATAAAACAAAGTAAAACCACCCCAATCACAAGTCACATCTCGACCTAATTCTGAAGTATGTATAATACTAATATTTTGTTAACCTTTATGCTAAAGAGCTGACATAAAATGTCGTTCTAGGAAGAACAAAGTTTTCTTATTGTTTTATTATATTATAAAAGAAATGAAAAATGTCGCAAAGTTTAAAAGCATATTAATTAGTTCTTCTTTTGCAGCTGCACTTTATGAGCTGAAAGACACCGAAAACTCTTTAAGAGCTTTTAGACAAGCAGCTCTTTTATCAAAAGACGATTTGTCTACTATTCTCAACGTTAGTCTGGCATTAATAATTAATGGTTTACATAAAGAAGCTTTACAGTTTTTGAACAAATTCAAGGAGTTTGCCGAACAAGATGTTGAAATTGATAAACAGGTTCAATTTAAAATTATTGCTTTGCATAGCTCTTTTAATTAAGTTGCTTTGAAGTTATTTTTGGGGTATTAAATAAAATTATATTTTCAGTTATTAGATTTGGGAGTGCGGTTAGACACTTTACTTTCAGAACGAAGCTGTGAGGAAAACAAAACTGAAAACAGTAAACAGCTTGAGAATGCCGATGGTAATATATCACTAGAGAGGGCATCGATGTTACATTTTGACCCAAATCAAGAAGGGTCTAATATAGCGGAGATTGACAAGTCGGTAAGAGTTCTTGAAAGAAGTTTGCAAGAAACCTCGACTCGTTTAGAACCAGACGAAGTTTAGAAACAATTTTAAAACTTGTCAAGTGCCCTTTGTTGTTGATATGACATGAATACAGTATTGTAGACGTTTAATCAATAAATTGATTGGCCATGTTATTGTAAATTTGATGATTATTTTAATTAAGAAGTTTCCTGTAGCGACTGAAATAATTAGTTATAAAACAAAAATTTAGGCTCTCAGTAGTATCAAGTATATTAAAATACGTGTCACAAGACAGCTTTTTGTCGCAGGAAGGCCAAGTTTGAAGACCGACTAAAAGAAGGGATTATTTCTTTAATTATTGAACTTTGTCAAACTTAATCATTGGATTTAAATAACCATCACGATCCTGATGTAATGTTTAATTAAACACGAATTTCAATAATAATAAAAATAAATAAAATCAAAATGTAGTGAACAGAAAATGCCAAAATTTTAAAAATAAATCTGATGTTATGATGTATAAATAAAAGCACGACTTTCAATAATAATAAAAATAAATAAAATCTGAATGTATGAAAGAGAAAATGCTAAAGTTTTAAAAACCAATCTGTTGAATGGAATTCGAAAAATTATTTTATGGGAAAAAGTTTCATTTTGTACTGCTGCACCGCCCTTTCAAATTACGGATAGAAGTATATCTAACAAACATAGATATTAT
This sequence comes from Malthinus seriepunctatus, assembly GCA_963924605.1. Taxonomy (NCBI): domain Eukaryota; kingdom Metazoa; phylum Arthropoda; class Insecta; order Coleoptera; family Cantharidae; genus Malthinus; species Malthinus seriepunctatus. The sequence continues at coordinate 92,253,990 of OZ004600.1, forward strand.
TGCAGTCGTAGTCAATTTAGGTTTAAGTTATAGTAGCCAATTCAATCTTCTCTAAAAGTTAATAAATTTCAAATAAATTGCTAATTTAAGTTGACAATTACAAAATGTAATGGAAAGTTTTGAACTGTTATTTCGCTTTAGGTTTAGCTTGATAGTTGTTAGAGCAGAACCAAACTAAATTCGATCTGAATTAAAATTTTTAAATGCATATAGTTTGCTAAACGAAAAATTGTATTCAATATAGCGAACTAGGTTAATTTAAATAGTGTCAGTAAGTAAATTGTTTACATTTAGCTTTCATGGTTTAGCATTTTTGAATCAATTATGTAGGTACCTATATTATCGTCACGTATGATGCAACAAGACCCTTCAATTCACAATATTCACATTTATCCAGTTTTTCAGCAAGAGGCAAAATATTTCTCTCAGATGTATAAAAATTGCGAATATGTTTTAATCAACTTTCTCTCAGGTTCTTTTGTTTTTTAACTTTTACCAATCCAAGAAAAAGTTGTGATAACCGAGAAAAAAAAAATTTTTTTTCTTGCTTTTCTCGACGTTTTGATCCCCCCTGATTCCAAAAATTCCAAAAAAAATTTTTCGATTTTTTGAACTGAAATGTCCGTATGTTATGTACCCTCTCTAGAGCAAAAACTACTGAACCGATTTTTATGAAATTTAATTTTAGCCACTTTTCTTTAACTAAAAATAGTTCAAGGCGTTCATGGGAAAAAAAAAGTCGATCACATCGTAATTGTTGTCCCTAATAAACTGCCCTCATTGCAGTTGGTCAGTTTTTGTTTTAACGTGTGTCGTGTGACACATTTCCGAAAATAAGCTTATCACTAGGGATATTACATAATGATTGCCATAACATCAGAAACATTTCATTATTTTTTAACAAATTAGATTTCAAATTTCCTTCACGATTAGACTTATAAAGGAATTGAGTATTTGAATTTTGTCATTCTGATATTTTATAAAAAGCTATTTAGGTACAAAGGGAAATATAAATCCATATTTAATTTTTCATCTTGTATTAAAAGTATGTATTATCATAATTCGAAGGCGCTTTGGAAGCTTACAGCCATAGCAGACTAATATGAGGTCGGATCCGCATCCCTACTCGTGTGGAAATTTATTTCTTTAAAAATTGCAAAATGCATGTTGCATAAGATATTTCAGACAAAATCGATCTGGGAACTTATTATCATACAAATTTCTTAGACATAAGCACATGTTTTCAGATAAATTATTATTGTAATACAAATGTCAATATGAAAAGTTCCTCTTTCAAACTAAAAATCGCTTAGTTTAGAAGTAGTAATTACGTATCATAAGTAGAGGTTAGAAATTTGTAGTGACTTAGAGCCTATAGATTAGATACGATAAGAGTGAATCACTTACTTGGTCATTCTAGTTTCCCTTTTTTTATATTTTTTATAACAGTTTTAGTTTCAGAAATATAACCAGTGCAACTTTTCTCAGTGACATCCTGTATATCATTTTTTTAAATTTATATTCGAAGTTTGAAGAAGAACTAAAATGTTTTACACTGATTAAAAGTTATTTTGTGTTACTCTAACTGTCGCTGTATTGGCGGATTCTCTTCGCTATGCTATGCTCATCAACCAAACACATTGTCGTCACATAAAACTCAACCTTCCCTCTTAATAAAACAATATACTATTAAGAACGAAACGTTTATAAAATTTTGTATGTAAATTTTAGTTTAGGTACATACATCTTTATTATTATATTATTATTATATTATATATTATATATATATTATAGTATTAGGTAAATACATCTTTGTTAAAAATATTAAATAAGTTTTACAACAATTTTTATGGATAAACAAGTCAAAAGTTACATAATACTATATAATAACACAGACTATATAATATGACAACGAAGAAACGAAGTAATATTTTAACATGTATTAGCATTAACAAAATGCATGGTAGTACATAGTAGAATAATAAATTTTGAACAAATAAGTAGTTTACTGTAAAATTATTCAGGACTACCTAGAACGATTTCTTATTCAATTCTACATGGAACAAAAATATGCAAATCAAAACTGTGTTGTTTTATATCAAAAAAAGAAAATATAATAGACGATTATATAAGTTTTCGACTTTGCTAAAATTATTTTTTATGTGGAAAATGTTAGCTAGTTAAATATAATGATCGATAATGCTTCTTTTAGTGGTGTACGTTTATGTTTTCCCCGATAAGATAAATTTATATTTTCGGGCTTTTACTCGAGAAGCTGTATAAGATTTTCATTTATTTTTGTCTGCAAAGTTGCGTACTTTGTATTTACAACGGCTTACTAACAAAAGCTAAAGTTGTCTTAAGTTGAAAATCCAATAAAGAAATATACAAGAAGTATTTATGATTATTACTTACCACAAAAAGTAAAAATGTTGAAATGGAAGGTAAAGTTGCAAGTAAAGTAAGTTGGAAAATTGTGAAAATGTACTTAGTAGTTATTACATATCTTACGATTACGATTGCAGGTTTCTACACTGTTTCTAATTCTTCCTGAGCGACTTTTTAAGATTTCTGGTAAATTGCAGTGGGTGGTATTATACATGAAGAGGCTCATAAATAAGAATATCGTACCTATTATAAAGATAATAAAAATCCTAACAGGCATCAGTTTGCGTTAGGGATGTCGTATTGAGTTCTTGATGTTTTCCCTCTAGCTGAAGCACCCTTATGAATTAACACTTATGGTGTTAATTAAACTTATTAGTCCACTAAAATTTAATTTTATAATTATTGATAATTTAATAAGGACTTTTTACATTCTAGTTTTCTAAAGAGTTAACCTAATAACCTACCCTTATGCTCATTATGTAAAAGTTTTACAGTTTTGTTATGAAAATTCCAATTGTTCAAAATACAATGCTCACTAAAGCTTTTAATTTCTGACACTTAATTGATGTTTTTTAATTATTAAATTTATTGATCTTGCTGTTTGACTTTTGTACTTGGCATCACAATAGCAAACTTATAATTTATTAAAAGAGAAGTTAACAAAGTAGTCATCAATAATAATCAGTAGGAGCACACGTTCTACAATCGAGTTTTCAATCTCACTAATGCGAACTTTTCAAATAAGGAAAATTTACCTTTGAAAAACAGGCCTAAAATATTCATGAGGCACACAAAACTCTAACACCTTAATTTAATAATCGACTCTCAGAAATAGAATTATTAATTAAGAACAATATTTTCAACATCATTTAATGCAGAAAATAACTAAGAAATAATAAATTATTTTCAAGAAGTTGTTTCTTGATGCTTAAGATTTTAGGA